>CM020181.1:25413556-25458647 GCA_009805545.1 Oryza longistaminata
GGTTCTTTTTTTTTTTTTTTTGAAGTTTGTTGGTTTCTTTTTTCTTTTTTGGTTGTGTCCGTGATTGCATTTGCAGGTTTTTTTTTTTTGTTGTGATGGCACGTGATTGTTTGTTTAGTCTGTTCTGATGTTTTGCTTAGGGTTACTGATGTGTGGTAGGGTTCGTTTCTTTTTTTTTCTTCTTACCCTTTTGAGATTTTCGATCGTAGCATTGGTAAGCGTGTTGGTGGATGTAGTTAATCCAATCCCCTTTTAGGTGCCAAATGTCATGGAAAGCGAGCTCTTTGCCCTTGTTTAACCAAGCTTTTGATCGCTGCATTCAAGAATTGGCTCCATCTCCCCGCAAAAAAAAAAAAAAAAGAAAAGAAAAGAAAAGGAAAAGGAATTGGCTCCATCGATTCAGTAAAAAAACCCGAATGCCGCGGAGTTAGCATTGCTCATCCGTGGGATTCGACGCTGCGCACACTGGTTTCTTGGCTAGAGTTTACAACGATGTGCTTGCTGTTTCAGCCACCAATTTTCTTCCCGCTTGTGATTTTTGCCTTTTGTATCTGCTTTCTTTTCCTCTTTTGAGAAAGTACACGATTCCTTTGCCCACCTTCATTTTCAGTGCCGATTACTAAATTTGCAGTAGGTCCTACTCTCTCGCCGTGGTGTTGACTATCATTGGGAGTAGTTGTCATGTGGATTTATGCCCATTTGCTGCGATTAAAGAGAGAATATTGCTACGCCTTAACATTTCATGGACCTGATTTCTTGAGGTCGCTGTAACTGTGCCTTTGGAGAAGAAGAGGAAGAGGGTGTGAGTGTGTGGAGACACTAACCGTGCTTTTGCAATTCCTCTTATCTGTTTTTCCTTGCATGGCAGTTGTGCCATACATTGATACAGATGGATCATATTCTTCGTACAACCGGATTGGAGTATGCTCGATCTGTCATCCGTGCGGGAGAACCCGAAATCAGATTGCTTTTGTTTTGCGTGGCTCTCCTTTGCAGTTCTTGCGGGAACCTATTCCCCCAAGAATATCATGCTACTCCACATCTTGTTGTTTATTCTACTGATTCCATCTTTTCGTTCGGGCCAGGCCAGCTAGCTAGCCGCAAGCGCTGACTGTTTTGATCATTGATTCCTCCTTCCATAATAACTCTAAAAGATTGGAGCATGTTTGCATGATTGATGGTTTCCGTCGCTTTCGGCATTCGTTATCTACCTGTCTCTTAGCCTTCAGGATCATATGCTTTCTGACTTGCTTGTTTCTCATTCTTTAGGCCATAACTTCAGCTTTCTCCCATCTTATAATAGGTCGCAAAACTGTTCGGCACAATGAAGCCTTCGGACGATAAGGCGAAGCTCTCAGTTTGGCGCAATCAGAAGAATCGTCACTTGATGTGGGATCACCAGTCATTTCCTTGTTCTCCATCAACCAACCGGTTCTTCTGGGTGTGCACACACAGAGAACAAGCGCAGCATACTTCTTATGGCCGACATCCAACCTACAGCATGTGCAGCCGAGGGACGGCAAACTACTTTGGAAACCTTCAGAAAGGATTGTTGCCAAGGCACCCTGGTCGGTTGCCCAAAGGTCAGCAAGCAAATAGCTTGCTTGACTTGATGACTATAAGAAGCTTTCCATAGCAAGATACTTGCGGCGTTTTAGCCTTGGACAGGCAGTGGGATTCCGCATCAGGAAAGGGGGCTCTAACAGATATCCCTGCAATTCCTTGTCTTTTGTTGCTCGCAAGGGTTCATAAGAAGTGGCTTAATCCAGCCAACAATGTCTTCCTGCTATTCTCGAGGTGCGGAAAACTTAATCTCCATTGCTGTTTGAATTTGGTTTGACGGTCTAAATTTTTTGCTAAATCTTTCACTTTAGTTGGATCATTACAGGGTCCAGGAGGTGTTTGGTGTGATGTTGATGTTGTTGAGTTTTCGTACTACGGTCACCAGCTCAAACACCTAAAGAGCAGAGTTCAGTGAGCTTGTTGATAAGTTGTGATGGCAGTGACGAATGTATGGTTAGGCCTCAGGTTACTTCGTGTTCTTTCCCAAAGAAAAAGGAATTGGCTCCATCGATTCAGTAAAAAAACCCGAATGCCGCGGAAGTTAGCATTGCTCATCCGTGGATTCGACGCTGGCACACTGGTTTCTTGGCTAGAGTTTACAACGATGTGCTTGCTGTTTCAGCCACCAATTTCTTCCCGGCTTGTGATTTTTGCCTTTTGTATCTGCTTTCTTTTTCCTCTTTTGAGAAAGTACACGATTCCTTTGCCCACCTTCATTTTCAGTGCCGATTACTAAATTTGCAGTAGGTCCTACTCTCTCGCCGTGGTGTTGGACTATCATTGGGAGTAGTTGTCATGTGGATTTATGCCCATTTGCTGCGATTAAAGAGAGAATATGTGCTACGCCTTAACATTCATGGACCTGATTTTTCTTCTTTTCTTTTCTGCTATAGGAGGCATAATACTCGACTAGCTAGTCAGAACTGTTCTTGGGAATCGCGTGATGTTTGCAGAATTTGTTTTGTACTAACAAAACTTCTGCAAAAAAAATCCCAATAAATTTCCACTGTACTTTCTCTGTCTAAAAAAACTCAACGAAATCTGATCAACCATTTATTCAGATTTATTATACTACCTCTCCTAAGTTAATTTTTGTTAAGGACGGAGGAAGTATATGGGTCTGTTTGGGGAGCTTCTAGCTGCTACAACTTCTCTTATAATCTTATAATCAGAAGCTCCCAAAACAGTCCAGCTTTTGTCTAGATTATGAGAAGCTGTAGTTGTAGAATCTAGAAAATAAACTAGAAATCAGAAGCTAGAAAACCCAGCTTTTCTATATTCTCATAAACTGGCTATCAGCCAGGTGTTTCTCAGAATCTTAAGCTCCCCAAACATGCCCTAGGTTAGGGAGGACTGGAGTAACAATATTACTATTAGGGGACAGCCGCATGAATTTGCTACTGAACTTACACCAGATGGTCCTAGAGATCATCAGGAAATTCAGAGGAAAAAAAAAAGGCTGAGACCCTGCAATTTGTGTACCCTGCGTGTTTGGCCTGATTAATTCAGTGTTTGTTGGGCGTGGTTAAATTTGGCAGTTGATCTGTGTCGTTCTTTCTGGCCAAGCGATGGGGTAGACGGGTAGTACGGTGGGTTAGGACCATTTTAGGGTGAATCAGATCAGAGGGACAGGGGAGATATCAGTGCTGCGGCACCAATAATGAATCGCAACCATACCAACTTTCTTGCCCTGTATTGTTACACCTTGGAGTAGCTACTAAAGGTTGACCTATTTCATATTGTTAGGCCTTATTTATTAGTTGGAGAAAATTTTTGGGTTTAGTTGTCACATCGACGGATACACATTTAAAGTATTAAACGTAGTCTAATAACAAAACAAATTACAGATTTCGCCTGTAAACTGCGAGATAAATTTATTAAGCCTAATTAATCCATCATTAGCAAATATTTACTGTAGCACCACATTGTCATGTCATGGCGTAATTAAGATTAAAAGATTCGTCTCGCAATTTACACGTAATATGTGTAATTAGTTTTTTTTCTATATTTAATACTCCATACATGTATCCAAACATTCGATGGAACAGGGTGAAAATTTTTTGCGTGGGAGCTATACAGGGTCTGAGGTAACAAACTAAACATGCATGCACTTGCTATCTCCACCTTACCAAAATTTGAAAGTTACAGAAGTTTTCTATCCAGAAAACACTAACAATTTTTAATTTTAAAAAGGTTCTAAACTATACATGTCTAGCGCAACCAAAATTTGATAACACCCAAACGTGCCAAAAATTTGAATTGCCAAATGTTGGTAAGGGTGATTTTAACAATAAAGTGAATAATACCGTGTGAAGTGTAGTTCAGGGCTGCACGACAAAAAAAAAAGTTAAATCCTGTCACACAAAATTACCCAAACACGTACGGGTGTGCTTTCGTATGAATTTAACAAGGCTTGTTCGTGACCGTTAGCTCGAGCTTATGTTAAAAATGTGTCACACTTGCGTGTGGTTTGCGTGCGCACCTTTTGTATAATAAACAAATTAGGAGGAAACAATGGAAAACATAATACATGTTCCACATTACTTTCCATCCCAATCGAAGTATAACTTATTATATGACTCGCGGTGCTCATAAATCGCAAAATAAGCAACTTATCCAAAGCAACCTCTTAAATTGCCGTCGACATCTCATTGACACCGACAGCAATCCCATTTCTGAAGATGAAAACAACACCTTTAAATGAGGATAGCACGTTTTACATATGTAGACATAGGAAAGTTCTAGAACCATGCAACAAAAAACTTACTCATTTAGTTTTGAACTTTTCTCTATCTATATATATTTTTAACCGGGTCCAATCTTCTTTTTTTGCGAAAAATCTAAGAAAGTGTGAACTGCTCTCTAGCCTAGATCTAATAGAATGATGGAAGACCTTACATATTTTTTTTTTTCGAAAGAAGTAGGCGCGGATTGTATCCAACATTTTGCATGAGCATGACTTACAAAATGAAATCAGAGGCACGATTGGAACCAAAGAATTTACTTTGTTATAACCATTTTGGAGCTTTATCCAGCATAGAAATGAAAACTTACAGCTTGCTGTCCATTTCATTTGCTCCTGATTAATTTCTTCTTTTCTTTTCTGCTATAGGAGGCATAATACTCGACTAGCTAGTCAGAACTGTTCTTGGGAATCGCGTGATGTTTGCAGAATTTGTTTTGTACTAACAAAACTTATGCAAAAAAAATCCCAATAAATTTCCACTGTACTTTCTCTGTCTAAAAAAACTCAACGAAATCTGATCAACCCTTTATTCAGTTTCATTATAGTACCTCTCCTAAGTTAATTTTTGTTAAGGACGGAGGAAGTATAGGGGCCTGTTAGGGGGAGTTTCTAACTGCTGCAGCTTCTCTTATAATCAGAAGCTCCCAAAACAGTCCAGCTTTTGTCCAGATTCTGAGAAGCTGTAGTTGTAGAATCCAGAAAATAAACTAGAAATCAGAAGCTAAAAAACCCAGCTTTTCTATATTGTCATAAACTGGCTATCAGCCAGGTGTTTCTCAAAATCTTAAGCTCCCCAAACATGCCCTAGGTTAGGGAGGACTGGAGGAGGAACTCACGGAGCCATCATTTCACTTATTCGTGGAATAAGCGAAACAATATTTGTGAATAAAACTTATATATATATATATGTGTTCTTAACGATCTAAAAGTAAAGGCTGAAAAATAAACTTCAATAAAAAAACTAAAAATCATCTATAAATTTAAGGTTGAAAATTCAAATTTTGATTGATAAGCATAAGCATAAGCGAAAATACGAGGCCCCATCGGTTGGCTTTTTTTTAATAAGCCAAAACGGCTTACTAGGGAATACAAGTAAATTTGTAGGTAGAACTTTTATATATTTGTTCTTTGTAACTTAAAAGCCAATGTTGAAAAAAAAACTACGTTGAAAATATCTCAAAATCAATCTCAAAATCTATTATATACTAAAAGTCCATTAAACTTCCTACAAACGCTCTTAAGCCGCCACGTGTACTCCTACAAATACTCCTAAACCGCCACATGGCACTCTAATAAACCGGTGGACCCTTTTTTTATCTATTAGAATTATATAAAAAAAGAGAACGGCACAAACTCTCCTCTCATCTCCCCGTGGGCCTACCTTTCCAAATATTTTATCCTTTTCATATATACTGTTTCCATATATTTTGGATGTGCTAAAGCTATTCGAGGCTCATGTACGTATCTCATACTCTCATCTCATCCTCTACATATCAAAACTCTATGAACAGATCGGCAATCCACGTTAAACAGATCACAAGCAGATGGAGTCTTCGCCGGCGACGCAACTCTCTAATCGGCGATGGTCTAGGCTTTGGTCCGGCCAGCCAGGTTTTAGTTGCCTTTTTCTTCCCAATCAGCGTCGATTCAAAGGGATCTCTCAATGAACATTGCTTGCTGCATTGTTGTGTCTTTCCATGTTTCCATACTGCAGAATAGCACATGCTATATCTTATATCCAGGGAAAAAAGAATAATTGCGAAAAGATGTTAATTTCAACGAACAATTGCAGGTAAGTTCTCCCTTTTACGTGCATTTTTTAAGATAATGTTTACGTGCAATTTAGTTATAGACGAGGGTTTCTTAATAGTAATTAATAATAGATGAACCACGATGATCGCATATTATTTTGATTTGTCCTCATTCAGTTACCTCATTCATACACACATATTGCTGTTTCTATATTGATACACCCGCCTGATGAAGATCTCGCAGCTTTGTGGATCAACAAGATCGTATTAATAGAAATTCGAGACCAAAGTAATGATACAGAATATGAATGCGGTGAAGATACGCATGATGTGAATTCTAGGCGTCCTACTTATACGGCTGCATATAAACAAATGGCCTAGCTGGCTAAACGGTAACAACATTATTTATCTCCAATCGTTATCTTCACAGAAAAAAAAGTGACCAGATCCCAACCTTTGTGACAAACTCCATAGGGGAAAAAAATTACAGTGACAAATACGTGGGCACTATCATGCAATGATGCAAATACATTATACCATTTCCTTGCAATTATAAAACAATATTATCATTATTTACAACCTTCATAGAATATTCAAGTAATGTTTTTTACAATTTACAAAAAATATATATTTCATATTTAAATATTAAATTCAATCAATTAGTTATTTATTAATAATATATTCTTTGATCTATTTCCCCTATTATTATTTACCAATGATCAAATTTCAATTATCATGGCCTGTTTAGTTTCCACGCAAAAACTTTTCGCCCTGTCATTGAATGTTTGGACATATGCATGGAGTATTAAATATAGACAAAAAAAAACTAATTACATAGATTACGTGTAAATTGCAAAACGAATCTTTTAAGCCTAATTAGTCCATGATTTGACAATGTAATGCTACAGTAAACATTTGCTAATGATGGATTAGGGATTAATTAGGTTTAATGAATTCGTCTCGTAGTTTTCAGGTGAAATATGTAATTTATTTAATTATTAGTCTACGTTTAATTAAATGTGTATCTATATATTCAAATATATCCGATGTGACACGCAGAAACTTTGAAACAGGGCCTCAGTCTGAAATCTTGCATTTGCATTTGCGTTTTGTCAACCAGTCTTTATCCTATTAACTTGGGATGATCTATTGCACCGTCACTGACATGTAGGGCCCCTACCCCGCGCCGCGTCGCGACATACCTAACCGTACTAAACTAGATCACCCCCGAGTCTTTGTTACAAAAGGACCTATTCCCCTCAGTCACTGACCAGGTGGGACCGGAAGGTGTGGGCCACTCATGTCAGTGACACATAAGAGACTATAGGAGGCATAATACTCGACTAGCTAGTCAGAACTGTTCTTGGGAATCGCGTGATGTTTGCAGAATTTGTTTTGTACTAACAAAGCTTATGAAAAAAAATCCCAATAAACTTCCACTGTACTTTCTCTGTCTAAAAAAACTCAACGAAATCTGATCAACCCTTTATTCAGTTTCATTATAGTACCTCTCCTAAGTTAATTTTTGTTAAGGACGGAGGAAGTATAGGGGCCTGTTAGGGGGAGTTTCTAACTGCTGCAGCTTCTCTTATAATCAGAAGCTCCCAAAACAGTCCAGCTTTTGTCCAGATTCTGAGAAGCTGTAGTTGTAGAATCCAGAAAATGAACTAGAACTCAGAAGCTAAAAAACCCAGCTTTTCTATATTGTCATAAACTGGCTATCAGCCAGGTGTTTCTCAAAATCTTAAGCTCCCCAAACATGCCCTAGGTTAGGGAGGACTGGAGGAGGAACTCACGGAGCCATCATTTCACTTATTCGTGGAATAAGCGAAACAATATTTGTGAATAAAACTTATATATATATATATGTGTTCTTAACGATCTAAAAGTAAAGGCTGAAAAATAAACTTCAATAAAAAAACTAAAAATCATCTATAAATTTAAGGTTGAAAATTCAAATTTTGATTGATAAGCATAAGCATAAGCGAAAATACGAGGCCCCATCGGTTGGCTTTTTTTTAATAAGCCAAAACGGCTTACTAGGGAATACAAGTAAATTTGTAGGTAGAACTTTTATATATTTGTTCTTTGTAACTTAAAAGCCAATGTTGAAAAAAAAACTACGTTGAAAATATCTCAAAATCAATCTCAAAATCTATTATATACTAAAAGTCCATTAAACTTCCTACAAACGCTCTTAAGCCGCCACGTGTACTCCTACAAATACTCCTAAACCGCCACATGGCACTCTAATAAACCGGTGGACCCTTTTTTTATCTATTAGAATTATATAAAAAAAGAGAACGGCACAAACTCTCCTCTCATCTCCCCGTGGGCCTACCTTTCCAAATATTTTATCCTTTTCATATATACTGTTTCCATATATTTTGGATGTGCTAAAGCTATTCGAGGCTCATGTACGTATCTCATACTCTCATCTCATCCTCTACATATCAAAACTCTATGAACAGATCGGCAATCCACGTTAAACAGATCACAAGCAGATGGAGTCTTCGCCGGCGACGCAACTCTCTAATCGGCGATGGTCTAGGCTTTGGTCCGGCCAGCCAGGTTTTAGTTGCCTTTTTCTTCCCAATCAGCGTCGATTCAAAGGGATCTCTCAATGAACATTGCTTGCTGCATTGTTGTGTCTTTCCATGTTTCCATACTGCAGAATAGCACATGCTATATCTTATATCCAGGGAAAAAAGAATAATTGCGAAAAGATGTTAATTTCAACGAACAATTGCAGGTAAGTTCTCCCTTTTACGTGCATTTTTTAAGATAATGTTTACGTGCAATTTAGTTATAGACGAGGGTTTCTTAATAGTAATTAATAATAGATGAACCACGATGATCGCATATTATTTTGATTTGTCCTCATTCAGTTACCTCATTCATACACACATATTGCTGTTTCTATATTGATACACCCGCCTGATGAAGATCTCGCAGCTTTGTGGATCAACAAGATCGTATTAATAGAAATTCGAGACCAAAGTAATGATACAGAATATGAATGCGGTGAAGATACGCATGATGTGAATTCTAGGCGTCCTACTTATACGGCTGCATATAAACAAATGGCCTAGCTGGCTAAACGGTAACAACATTATTTATCTCCAATCGTTATCTTCACAGAAAAAAAAGTGACCAGATCCCAACCTTTGTGACAAACTCCATAGGGGAAAAAAATTACAGTGACAAATACGTGGGCACTATCATGCAATGATGCAAATACATTATACCATTTCCTTGCAATTATAAAACAATATTATCATTATTTACAACCTTCATAGAATATTCAAGTAATGTTTTTTACAATTTACAAAAAATATATATTTCATATTTAAATATTAAATTCAATCAATTAGTTATTTATTAATAATATATTTGTGTATTTACGTTTTTTTATGTTGATTAACCGCTCCAAGGCAGCTCCCATTTTAAAAACCCTTCCATTGATTAAGGGTAACTCTCCTTCCTTTGCTACGGGCACACGCCGTAGTTGCAAGTCAACACAAATGTGCCTTTCCCTTTCATTTTCAGTGCCGATTACTAAATTTGCAGTAGGTCCTACTCTCTCGCCGTGGTGTTGGACTATCATTGGGAGTAGTTGTCATGTGGATTTATGCCCATTTGCTGCGATTGAAGAGAGAATATGTGCTACGCCTTAACGTTCATGGACCTGATTTCTTGAGGTCGCTGTAACTGTTGCCTTTGGAGAAGAAGAGGAAGAGGGTGTGAGTGTGTGGAGACACTAACCGTGGCTTTTGCAGATTCCTCTTATCTGTTTTCCTTGCATGGCAGTTGTGCCATACATTGATACAGATGGATCATATTCTTCGTACAACCGGATTGGAGTATGCTCGATCTGTCATCCGTGGAGAACCCGAAATTCAGATTGCTTTTGTTTTGCGTGGCTCTCCTTTGCAGTTCTTGCGGGAACCTATTCCCCCAAGAATATCATGCTACTCCACATCTTGTTGTTTATTCTACTGATTCCATCTTTTCGTTCGGGCCAGGCCAGCTAGCTAGCCGCAAGCGCTGACTGTTTTGATCATTGATTCCTCCTTCCATAATAACTCTAAAAGATTGGAAGCACATTTGCATGATTGATGGTTTTCCCGTCGCTTTCGGCATTCGTTATCTAACCTGTCCATTAGCCTTCAGGATCATGCTTTCTGACTTGCTTGTTCTCATTCTTAGGGCCATAACTTCAGCTTCTCCCATCTATAATAGGTTCGCAAACTGTTCAGCACAATGAAGCCTTCGGACGATAAGGCGCAGCTCTCAGGTTTGGCGCAATCAGAAGAATCGTCACTTGATGTGGATCACCAGTCATTTCCTTGTTCTCCATCAATCCAACCGGTTGCTTCTGGGTGCGCACACACAGAGAACAGCGCAGCATACTTCTTATGGCCGACATCCAACCTACAGCATTGTGCAGCCGAGGGACGAGCAAACTACTTTGGAAACCTTCAGAAAGGATTGTTGCCAAGGCACCCTGGTCGGTTGCCCAAAGGTCAGCAAGCAAATAGCTTGCTTGACTTGATGACTATAAGAGCTTTCCATAGCAAGATATTGCGGCGTTTTAGCCTCGGGACAGCAGTGGGATTCCGCATCAGGAAAGGGGCTCTAACAGATATCCCTGCAATCCTTGTCTTTGTTGCTCGCAAGGTTCATAAGAAGTGGCTTAATCCAGCACAATGTCTTCCTGCTATTCTCGAGGTGCGGAAACTTAATCTCCATTGTTGTTTGAATTAGGTTTGGGACAGTCTAAATTTTTCTGCTAAATCTTTCACTTAGTTGGATCATTAACAGGGTCCAGGAGGTGTTTGGTGTGATGTTGATGTTGTTGAGTTTTCGTACTACGGTGCACCAGCTCAAACACCTAAAGAGCAGATGTTCAGTGAGCTTGTTGATAAGTTGTGTGGCAGTGACGAATGTATTGGTTCAGGCTCTCAGGTACTCGTGTTCTTTCCCTCTGTGTGTGTGTGTGTGTGTGTGTGTGTGCAAAAATACCATGTGCATTAAGCACAGCATGCCATCATCTGCACAATAATTGTACAGGACAAAACCATGTACTAGCAATTGTACCCTTTCATGTTGTAAGGGGACCGTTCGAATTTGTCAAGATTCATCGCAAGATTTGCTAGTAGAAAGTGGAGATTAAGGCTATGTTTAGTTCAGCGCGAAGTTTGGATTTTGGTTGTTAGTCTAACATCTAAGTTGGACGCGGTTGAAACGGTGCTCACAGCTAGTGTTGAAATGGCTACCAATGTTCATGTAATCTCAAGCGATTGATCAACGAGGAATTGAAAGGAGTTTTTCCTTCTACATGCATATCATGTTCTTTGAGTATACGATGCTATATGTGTGGTTCTTGTGCAGATTAAAGCTTCACCGTTTACCAGTCAAACCTTTAGCATGGTCGGCGTGTGCTCTTTTTTGTAAATTTCAAGCTTAAGTACAATTAAAAATAATATTTTGTGACATGACTCAAAACTAACATGACTCCCTCCATCAAAAAAAAATCCAACCTAGGATAGGACAAGAATGTGGGACAACCTGTTAGGTCAGATTCCGCTGTGACCTGTATCTAGTTGTTTCTGTTTTTGGGACGGTATGGAATACTGGTTCTGAAGCGTTCGTCGCTTATAGTTCGTGTGTTTCATTGTTCTAGGTTTGCATAAGCCAATGAAACTTTTGGTACTGTTGGGTGCTATTGGGTAAACGGCGCACTGGCAAAACAAGCAGGTTGGTTTCCTCACAGACCGTACATGTTGCGGTGTACGTTGGCTACCCTAATTCAGAAGATGGTTTCCATCCATTACAGCCAATCTTTGGCCTGGTGTTTAATCTGGAGCTGTGTTGAAAGGCAACTGGTCTTCATCACGAAAAAAAAAGAGGGATGAAGGTTTGTATGGAGCTATGCTGGGAAAACCAGGTAGAAGCAGTAAGAATGTAGCTGGTCAGGGCTTTATTTACAATGTGTTTTGTCTCTATTAAAAACAGTGGTGCTTAGGAGTAGTAACATTATAAGAGACACTAGTCAGGACTCACGTTATAAAATATACAAATAAGTTCTGCTTACATAGTGTCCATGCATTCCATACTAATGCCGGGATTTGCACTTTTTACTGAGTTAGAAACAAAATTCAACATTTAGTCTTGTGAGTTGGTAAAAAGACATACTATGTTTGTGCTTTGTTGGTCATGTTAACACATTTACCGATTTTATTGGATTATTGCCAAATGATTGATATGACCAGTCTAGATTCCAAGATATATGCGATGGCGCCATAACTGGATTTGGCAGAGACATTTGTAGAGCGTGACGGGTGCATTTATCCCAGTTGCTGATTGACGTGTTGACGATTTCCACCGTCACGACTGTTGTATGTTTAGGGAGTCGGTGCATTGGGGACTGGTAAAGGTTATAAGATCTGGCCGAGTGGTTGCTCAATAGCCTCATAGGGGAAGCAGTAATGCAAAGTTGGGAGAAGCTCTGGTCCACAAGCACTGGGACGTGTGCCTTCTGGACTGATCTTATGGAAAGAGGAAGATGCTTCACTCGTACGACATGAGTCCTTGTTGGTTGGTGAGACCGTTCAAACTATTTGATTGGAAGGTGATAGCGGGAATGAGCCTTATCTGTATCTGACTAGCGAAGATGGTGAGATAGCGCACGTCCTAGTTGAATTATTATGGGTGGCACAGCAATCGTGGGAGTGTGAGCTTTACAAGTGATTCATGGCCTGAAAACTGGACAATAAAAAAAAAAAAAAAAGAAAAAAAAAAAGACAAAAAAAAAAAAAAACAAAAAAAAAAAAAAAAAAAAAAAAAAAAAAAAAAAAAAAAAAAAAAAATAGAAAAAAAAAAATAAGTGGGTGTTTCTGGCCGGTCTAATCGGATCCGTTCTGAGAACTTGATATTTATCGATTACCAATGAATCACTCCATAGGTTGATTCTCTTTTCCCTCTATTCAATTGCTTTCTTCAGATATTCCGGAAATACGTTGGACGTATCAAAATTAACTGTGATGTTTCATACTACTTTGTATTGAAGTCTGTAACTATTTTGCCGTCCCTAGAAGTAGACACTAGAATTTGCCATACTATAAGCGCACCGTATGGCCGTGCAGGCAGCAAAGAATGTTGTGCTTTCGGTGGCGCCATGCCTGTTACCTTCAGGCGTTGTTGCGGGGAGTCTTGCGGGGGCGCCGGGTCGCGCATCCGGAAGAGAATGGTCGATAGAGAATTTCGAGGCGCATTGGGATCCAAAATCAGGCAGATTTGCCTTCGCATGACTGTGGCCGGCCCTTCTGGAATCTGAGGGAGGAGGCATTCAAGCAGCGGTGAGTCAATGTGGGAAGAGCACCGGTTTCATCTCAAACTATTCGTCGGGGTATGATCGCTCATTGTGCGGCGAACGCAAGAGCGTCCGAGGAACTTCACGCAACCTGAAACAGACCCCTCCGATGGAAGAACTCGCCATGTGCTCGCATCTGGCCGTGACGAGAGCCAAGCGGCTCCGTGTGGCGGACTCCGGATCAAGCCGTTGACTTGGAGAAATGAGCGCAACCAGATGTTATTGCTGCAATTTTTCTTCTGATTCCGATCTGGTTCTTCAGAGTATTTGTATTGGTGACAGCAAGAAGCTAGTAGTCAGAGTCAAGAAGACTCATATTTGCAGTTAAAAATTGAACCTGCAGTAAGCTTCAGTTGAGCTAGAATGGCTTTGGCAAGTCATTATCTATGTAACATGAATTATTGATTGATTACTACAGATTGATTCAGCCGCCTTGTGAGATGTTAGGTGCTAGTCCTGCAGTTTTGCTGTGCTATGATCGTGAGATTGTGAGATACTGAATTTTATACAGCCATGCGGATGGACTTCCTCTTTGTTAGAAGAAGAACGAACAGTGTTGCAGGGAATTATGGATAATGTATTGATTGTTGATCTATCTTCCCCTATTATTATGTATTTACCAATTTAATCAATTTATAAATCAATCAGTGCTGAATGCTTGCATTTGCATTTGCGTTTTGTCAACCAGTCTTTATCCTATTAACTTGGGATGATCTATTGCACCGTCACTGACATGTAGGGCCCCTACCCCGCGCCGCGTCGCGACATACCTAACCGTACTAAACTAGATCACCCCCGAGTCTTTGTTACAAAAGGACCTATTCCCCTCAGTCACTGACCAGGTGGGACCGGAAGGTGTGGGCCACTCATGTCAGTGACACATAAGAGAGAGGGGTCCGCGTAGCCGTCGCTCGCTTCATCCGGTGTGGCGATTAGAATACGGAAACGGGGGGGATTGCGAATCCCCCACGCATCCGGAATCGAAATCCCACCCGGTTCGGGAAAGGATAAAATTCGGGAAGATTCGTCCATGGCTGCCCTGTCGTCCACGCGACCGAAGAAGCAAGGCAAGCCCTAGCCGCCACTCCCGATTTGCTTCCAGCCCTTGCGGCTCCTGCGATTCGATTTGGCGGGAAATTGCTCGCGCTCTCGCTCGCGCCATCGGTTCTTGAATCGGAGGGATTGGGATTTGGGAGTAGGGGAGAAGGTTTCTTGCTTTGCAGCCAAATCTTGACTGGTCCAGTTTCGTGTAATCGCGTTACTTACCTAGTGCCCATTCTTCCCGTTTGAGATTTAGAAGCAATCTTTGGATGAGAAGCATCATCTCTAGCTTCTTTGATTTGTTGGGTGAAGGGGGCTCTCAATTCTTTCGAGCCATTGCTGCTCATTCGAGAGCTATCCCTTCACCGGTTGGATTGGAGGAGCTAGTCCATAGATTTGTATAGGAATCTGAGGAAAGGGCGCTCTTTACGGTTGCCCATGGCTGTGCTGGAGGATTTGATCAGGGCGATTGAGCTCTGGCTGCGGATTGCTAAGGAGCAGGTACCCTTGGTGGATCCAACCCTTGACCCGGTTCTGCTTGTCCCCGGCATAGGCGGCTCGATTCTTGAAGCTGTTGATGAGGCTGGGAAGAAGGAGAGGGTGTGGGTGCGCATCCTCGCTGCGGATCATGAGTTTCGAGCACATCTCTGGTCCAAGTTTGATGCTTCCACTGGTATGAAAAAAGAGAAAAAAAAAAACTGATAAATGCGATGCCACAGTTCTGACTTATGAATAGTGTATACTTAGCTGTTTTACATTATTTGTTAGAAATATCAAGTAGAGTAGAGAATGGAAATTGGAATGCTACGTATATTAGAATGGGTGGTATACTTTGATAAATTGCAGGGTCTTTCATTAAGATGCAGAACCTGAAAATATATGATAATTAGAGGACAAACATCTAGAGATTTATATCTTGTTTGCGTAGACAATTAGGGAACTCCATATGGTTTTGTTGCCTTTAATTTAGTTCTTAAACAACTGCTAGATGGTCTTCACGGATGGCCTGCTGATTTTCCACCTTCATTCCTTTGTACTGATTCAGTATAGTATTCTCTCTGTGTCATTTGATTCCAAATTCTTCTCATGGAACAGGGAAAACTGTCTCTGTCGATGAGAAAACAAATATTGTTGTCCCTGAGGATAGATATGGACTATACGCTATTGACACTCTGGACCCAGACATGGTAAAACATTATTTCATATATTTGGTTAAAGCTCTACCTTTTACTGTTATTAATTTCCAAAGGTTCCTATTGAACGATATATTCAAAGTTTAACTTCTGTCTATTACCTTCCACTCTGCGACTGCTATATCAGTATTGTTTGTATTTAGTGCTTCCTTGCCAGAAACATTCACAGACCATCCTATTCTTGTTAAAATAGCCACTAGTGATGATTTTGTCTATTGTCTTCTGATGGCTGAACAACAACTTGCAAGTGCCTACACTCTTTAAAGCCAATTTATTGTGAACCTGTACCTTCACAGCTCAACAAAGGCAAATTCATATACTGCAGTTGCATACCTGATCTGCATCACTTATATTACAATTTGAATTAGCAGATCATTGGCGATGATAGTGTTTGCTACTATCACGACATGATAGTGCAAATGATCAAATGGGGATACCAAGAGGGGAAAACATTATTTGGATTTGGATATGATTTCCGCCAGAGTAACAGGTGAATTGTGCACTTCTATTCCTGATTTGCACATACAGTTCTGTTTATACTTTACAATTCTTTAGTGTTTGCTAAACCGTGCTATTATAATTATTTATGAACACACTTGTGAAGTTGATCATTCTTTCTGTTGGTTGAAGTGAGTTAACGGTTCTCTTTTTTATTGTCCTTTGGCTCAGGCTTTCAGAAACACTTGATAGATTTTCCAGAAAGTTGGAGTCAGTTTACATAGCTTCCGGAGAAAAAAAGATCAATCTCATTACTCATTCAATGGGAGGGTTGCTTGTCAAATGCTTCATGTCCCTCCATAGTGATGTGAGTAGTTCTCTGTATATTTTGGATCTTTGCCTGAGATTTGTAATGCTCAGCATCTTCGCTACCTGAAACTGCAAGGCTATAATGTTGCTCCCTTTCTATAGGTCTTCGAGAAATACATAAATAGTTGGATTGCAATTGCTGCACCATTTCAAGGTACTGCCTTTTGGGGCCCCTTAATTTTTAAAGAAAAAAATAGGGAGATTATCACATATTTGTGTGTTTTAGTATTACATGATGATTATATTTTGTACATGATAATCTATTACCTTCAATGTATGGGAGCAACTTTACATGGCAAACAACTTGCTACTCCATGACAGGTGCACCTGGGTACATAACTACTAGTCTGCTGAATGGTATGTCTTTTGTCGAAGGATGGGAGTCAAGATTCTTTATTTCCAAGTGGAGTATGCAGCAATTGGTATGTTTTGGTAGCCATACATTGATCCTGTCCTCAAAATATGTTCATGCAGATGACATTACTTTGTCTTATAAACAAAGACTGAAACTGTTTCTTTTTTCTGCTTCAGTTGCTCGAATGCCCATCAATTTACGAATTGTTGGCTAACTCGACCTTCCAATGGGAAGATACTCCATATCTGCAGATCTGGAGACAGAAATTGGATACTAATGGCAAGAAAAGTGCCATGTTAGAGTCATATGAGCCAGATGAAGCAATAAAGATGATTAGAGAAGCTCTTTCCAAGCATGAGGCAAGTCATTTTATTTATACATTTACATTGCAATATAATTTACCCAATATAATAAGCTGTTTTCGGAAAAAAAATGATATTGTTGGTATATTGCAGATCATTTCTGATGGTATGCACATTCCATTGCCCCTTGATATGGATATATTGAGATGGGCAAAAGAGACACAGGATATTTTGTGCAACGCAAAGCTTCCAAAATCAGTGAAGTTCTACAATATTTACGGAACTGATTATGACACTGCCCATACCGTTCGGTAATTTTCCTATCTGGACACCTGTAATTTTAGTTTATCTTTTGCTTCCAGACCAATCAGAATCTGGCATTGGTTCAACTTAATTAGATGGGCTCATGAATTTATGTTCATAAATGGCTCAATAGATAGGAAAAAATGAGAACTTCATGCTTACATCATGTTAGTAGTGCTTAACTCAAGTTCAAAATTGCTTGTTGCAATGCAATTGAGTGCTTCTCTCTCTATCCATTGTGCAAAGTAGGATATGATTGTAAAGATGTGTTTCCATTTAAATGCAGCAAAAAGCTTTCTTAGAAAATGCAGCAAGGAACTATGCAGTCAAGTTAAACTAAAGATTTTTGTGTTGATAGAAATATCCCCCAAAGGCATGATAACACCATCTCTGCACGGTGTTTACATAACTAAAAGTTTAGTACTGTATGTGTCAAGTTACTAATACCCACATCTTTCACAGCTACGGTAGTGAACACCATCCAATTTCAAATCTCAGTGACCTCTTGTATACTCAGGTTAGTTCAATTGGTAAATGCTACTATGAATACCAATTTTGTGGCTCTGTGGAGTACAAAATAATCCCACTGGTTTTGTGCGTTAACTATGTTTCACTTCATTCAGGGCAACTACATCTGTGTTGATGGTGATGGATCTGTCCCTGTAGAATCAGCAAAGGTATGATATTATTAGTGTTTTGGTTGAAAATTTCTTTCAAAAAGAAAAAATGAATCAGGAGAAAAGTTTGCATTGAGAAAATTGAGAACCATCAATGACTTTGCAGGCAGATGGCCTTGATGCAGTGGCAATAGTTGGGGTTGCTGCAGACCACCGAGGAATCGTCTGTGATCGTCACGTGTTCCGGATAATTCAGCACTGGCTCCATGCCGGTGAGCCTGACCCATTCTACGATCCCCTCAACGACTACGTCATACTCCCAACAGCCTTCGAGATTGAGAAGTACCATGAGAAACACGGGGATATCACATCGGTTAGAGAGGACTGGGAGATCATCTGCCACCGCGATGACGAAAGCAAGAGGCCAGCCAAGCTTCCTCCTATGTTCAACACGCTATCGGCGTCCCGCGAGGGTGAAGACGGCTCGCTGGAAGAGGCGCAGGCGACAATCTTTGTTCATCCAGAGAGCAAAGGGAGGCAGCATGTGGAAGTTAGGGCAGTTGGAGTCACCCATGACGGCTAGTCAAGTCAGTCATACGAAAACACACGGTTGTCAACTAGCTAGACAGTAAGCACACTCCAAAGCAAAGTAGACAATGTAAATATAAGATGTCCCTAGCTATGAACTACGTGTAAATTTGCTGCCCTGTAAATACCAGAACTGAAAATATACTGCCACTGGATGATGATACGAATAGAAAGGAGAAAGAAAAGGATGAACTTGATATGTTAAAATTGTATCAGGTGCTTGAAATGTTGTTACTGGAAACTGATCAGCCTGACTCGATTGATCAAGCGATGAGACCTGAGCGTTATCATTGTCTTATGCATCTTTGTAGTCCTTGTTTAATTCATCTTAAGCTTGTTGGCTATGTCAAATCTTTGTTTGGGCATTGCAGTTTCTTGCTGCGCTCGTCATCTCTTAAGCAAAAAGGTCAAATTTGTTGCAAATAGTCTGCAGTACTTCGCCGTTTTTTCCAATGGACAGGAATGTGTCCTGACATTTGGCATCCTTGTCCGTGCCGTCAATTGATTTTTGAGGTTGCAATTTTCATTGACAAGCATACAGTAGAATTAATCCAATCAATAAAAATTAGGGTGATTCATAATCATTAATCCGATCAATAAAATTTAGGGTGATTCATAGTATAGTACAAAAATCGAAATCATTGATAACAGAAGTGGCCCAGATTACGATGAATGATACAAAACGGATCCATTTCTGAATTTGACAACACATGAAATCCAAATGATCCAAGAACAGTAACTACATAATACTAGATGCACACATCTCACCACATACTTAAAAATCTCGATCATGACACAGCACAAATGATGTGAAAAGACGATCACAAGCTGCTCTATAAATAGAGTATACATCATCCTTGATGATGCAATAATCTTCTCATCAGAAGCACATGTCGAGCAGGCAGCAGCAGCAGAGAGCAGCACAACTGCAAAAAAAAAATCACATCGACAGAGACAGAAGCTTTAGAGGCAAGAACACACACAATTATCATGATAAGATGGATGATCTTTTTTATCTTCCTTTTTGGTGTGTGGTTTCTTTCTTACCATCCTTTCAAGAAGCCATCGCCGCGGCTCTGCGATTCCTGCGGCGGAGGAACATCACCAACCTGAACAACCCCTCCGAGGAAGAACTCGCCATGTCGCTCCATCTGGGTGACCGAGAGCCCAAGCGGCTCCGTTCAGATTCCGGATCAAGCCTTGACCTGGAGAAATGAAGTGCAAAGTGCTCATTCTGAATTTCTGATTCGATCTGGTTCTTCAGAGTTATTGTCATTGTGGACAGCCAAAAGTAGTAGTAGATCAAAAGACCTCATATGCAGTTCAGAAAAATTGAACCTGCAGTAAGCTTCAGTGAGCTTGAATGGCTTTGGCAAGCATATCATGTAACATGATGTATTATTATTACTACAATTGATTCAGCCCCTTGTAGGATGTTAGGCGCTAGTCCTGCAGTTTTGCTGTGCTCATGATCATGAGACCTGATGATACACCATTGCCGGATCCCTTCCTCTTTGTAGAAGAAGAACAATGTGCAGGGAATTATGATAATGATGATCTTTGATCTATTTCCCCTATTATTATTTACCAATGATCAAATTTCAATTATCATGGCCTGTTTAGTTTCCACGCAAAAACTTTTCGCCCTGTCATATTGAATGTTTGGACATATGCATAGAGTATTAAATATAGACAAAAAAAAATAATTACATAGATTACGTGTAAATTGCAAGACGAATTTTTTAAGCCTAATTAGTCCATGATTTGACAATCTAATGCTACAATAAACATTTGCTAATGATGGATTAGGGATTAATTAGGTTTAATGAATTCGTCTCGTAGTTTTCAGGTGAAATATATAATTTATTTAATTATTAGTCTACGTTTAATTAAATGTGTATCTATATATTCAAATATATTCGATGTGACACGCAAAAACTTTGAAACAGGGCCTCAGTCTGAAATCTTGCATTTGCATTTGCGTTTTGTCAACCAGTCTTTATCCTATTAACTTGGGATGATCTATTGCACCGTCACTGACATGTAGGGCCCCTACCCCGCGCCGCGTCGCGACATACCTAACCGTACTAAACTAGATCACCCCGAGTCTTTGTTACAAAAGGACCTATTCCCCTCAGTAACTGACCAGGTGGGACCGGAAGGTGTGGGCCACTCATGTCAGTGACACATAAGAGAGAGGGGTCCGCGTAGCCGTCGCTCGCTTCATCCGGTGTGGCGATTAGAATACGGAAACGGGGGGGATTGCGAATCCCCCACGCATCCGGAATCGAAATCCCACCCGGTTCGGGAAAAGGATAAAACCACCCCGGTTCCGGTTCAGGAAGATTCGTCCATGGCTGCCCTGTTGTCCACGCGACCGAAGAAGCAAGGCGAGCCCTAGCCGCCACTCCCGATTTGCTTCCAGCCCTTGCGGCTCCTGCGATTCGATTTGGCGGGAAATTGCTCGCGCTCTCGCTCGCGCCATCGGTTCTTGAATCGGAGGGATTGGGATTTGGGAGTAGGGGAGAAGGTTTCTTGCTTTGCAGCCAAATCTTGACTGGTCCAGTTTCGTGTAATCGCGTTACTTACCTAGTGCCCATTCTTCCCGTTTGAGATTTAGAAGCAAGCTTTGGATGAAAAGCATCATCTCTAGCTTCTTTGATTTGTTGGGTGAAGGGGTTCTCAATTCTTTCGAGCCATTGTTGCTCATTCGAGAGCTATCGTTTCACCGGTTGGATTGGAGGAGCTAGTCCATAGATTTGTATAGGAATCTGAGGAAAGGGCGCTCTTTACGGTTGCCCATGGCTGTGCTGGAGGATTTGATCAGGGCGATTGAGCTCTGGCTGCGGATTGCTAAGGAGCAGGTACCCTTGGTGGATCCAACCCTTGACCCGGTTCTGCTTGTCCCCGGCATAGGCGGCTCGATTCTTGAAGCTGTTGATGAGGCTGGGAAGAAGGAGAGGGTGTGGGTGCGCATCCTCGCTGCGGATCATGAGTTCCGAGCACATCTCTGGTCCAAGTTTGATGCTTCCACTGGTATGAAAAAAGAGAAAAAAAAAAACTGATAAATGCGATGCCACAGTTCTGACTTATGAATAGTGTATACTTAGCTGTTTTACATTATTTGTTAGAAATATCAAGTAGAGTAGAGAATGGAAATTGGAATGCTACGTATATTAGAATGGGTGGTATACTTTGATAAATTGCAGGGTCTTTCATTAAGATGCAGAACCTGAAAATATATGATAATTAGAGGACAAACATCTAGAGATTTATATCTTGTTTGCGTAGACAATTAGGGAACTCCATATGGTTTTGTTGCCTTTAATTTAGTTCTTAAACAACTGCTAGATGGTCTTCACGGATGGCCTGCTGATTTTCCACCTTCATTCCTTTGTACTGATTCAGTATAGTATTCTCTCTGTGTCATTTGATTCCAAATTCTTCTCATGGAACAGGGAAAACTGTCTCTGTCGATGAGAAAACAAATATTGTTGTCCCTGAGGATAGATATGGACTATACGCTATTGACACTCTGGACCCAGACATGGTAAAACATTATTTCATATATTTGGTTAAAGCTCTACCTTTTACTGTTATTAATTTCCAAAGGTTCCTATTGAACGATATATTCAAAGTTTAACTTCTGTCTATTACCTTCCACTCTGCGACTGCTATATCAGTATTGTTTGTATTTAGTGCTTCCTTGCCAGAAACATTCACAGACCATCCTATTCTTGTTAAAATAGCCACTAGTGATGATTTTGTCTATTGTCTTCTGATGGCTGAACAACAACTTGCAAGTGCCTACACTCTTTAAAGCCAATTTATTGTGAACCTGTACCTTCACAGCTCAACAAAGGCAAATTCATATACTGCAGTTGCATACCTGATCTGCATCACTTATATTACAATTTGAATTAGCAGATCATTGGCGATGATAGTGTTTGCTACTATCACGACATGATAGTGCAAATGATCAAATGGGGATACCAAGAGGGGAAAACATTATTTGGATTTGGATATGATTTCCGCCAGAGTAACAGGTGAATTGTGCACTTCTATTCCTGATTTGCACATACAGTTCTGTTTATACTTTACAATTCTTTAGTGTTTGCTAAACCGTGCTATTATAATTATTTATGAACACACTTGTGAAGTTGATCATTCTTTCTGTTGGTTGAAGTGAGTTAACGGTTCTCTTTTTTATTGTCCTTTGGCTCAGGCTTTCAGAAACACTTGATAGATTTTCCAGAAAGTTGGAGTCAGTTTACATAGCTTCCGGAGAAAAAAAGATCAATCTCATTACTCATTCAATGGGAGGGTTGCTTGTCAAATGCTTCATGTCCCTCCATAGTGATGTGAGTAGTTCTCTGTATATTTTGGATCTTTGCCTGAGATTTGTAATGCTCAGCATCTTCGCTACCTGAAACTGCAAGGCTATAATGTTGCTCCCTTTCTATAGGTCTTCGAGAAATACATAAATAGTTGGATTGCAATTGCTGCACCATTTCAAGGTACTGCCTTTTGGGGCCCCTTAATTTTTAAAGAAAAAAATAGGGAGATTATCACATATTTGTGTGTTTTAGTATTACATGATGATTATATTTTGTACATGATAATCTATTACCTTCAATGTATGGGAGCAACTTTACATGGCAAACAACTTGCTACTCCATGACAGGTGCACCTGGGTACATAACTACTAGTCTGCTGAATGGTATGTCTTTTGTCGAAGGATGGGAGTCAAGATTCTTTATTTCCAAGTGGAGTATGCAGCAATTGGTATGTTTTGGTAGCCATACATTGATCCTGTCCTCAAAATATGTTCATGCAGATGACATTACTTTGTCTTATAAACAAAGACTGAAACTGTTTCTTTTTTCTGCTTCAGTTGCTCGAATGCCCATCAATTTACGAATTGTTGGCTAACTCGACCTTCCAATGGGAAGATACTCCATATCTGCAGATCTGGAGACAGAAATTGGATACTAATGGCAAGAAAAGTGCCATGTTAGAGTCATATGAGCCAGATGAAGCAATAAAGATGATTAGAGAAGCTCTTTCCAAGCATGAGGCAAGTCATTTTATTTATACATTTACATTGCAATATAATTTACCCAATATAATAAGCTGTTTTCGGAAAAAAAATGATATTGTTGGTATATTGCAGATCATTTCTGATGGTATGCACATTCCATTGCCCCTTGATATGGATATATTGAGATGGGCAAAAGAGACACAGGATATTTTGTGCAACGCAAAGCTTCCAAAATCAGTGAAGTTCTACAATATTTACGGAACTGATTATGACACTGCCCATACCGTTCGGTAATTTTCCTATCTGGACACCTGTAATTTTAGTTTATCTTTTGCTTCCAGACCAATCAGAATCTGGCATTGGTTCAACTTAATTAGATGGGCTCATGAATTTATGTTCATAAATGGCTCAATAGATAGGAAAAAATGAGAACTTCATGCTTACATCATGTTAGTAGTGCTTAACTCAAGTTCAAAATTGCTTGTTGCAATGCAATTGAGTGCTTCTCTCTCTATCCATTGTGCAAAGTAGGATATGATTGTAAAGATGTGTTTCCATTTAAATGCAGCAAAAAGCTTTCTTAGAAAATGCAGCAAGGAACTATGCAGTCAAGTTAAACTAAAGATTTTTGTGTTGATAGAAATATCCCCCAAAGGCATGATAACACCATCTCTGCACGGTGTTTACATAACTAAAAGTTTAGTACTGTATGTGTCAAGTTACTAATACCCACATCTTTCACAGCTACGGTAGTGAACACCATCCAATTTCAAATCTCAGTGACCTCTTGTATACTCAGGTTAGTTCAATTGGTAAATGCTACTATGAATACCAATTTTGTGGCTCTGTGGAGTACAAAATAATCCCACTGGTTTTGTGCGTTAACTATGTTTCACTTCATTCAGGGCAACTACATCTGTGTTGATGGTGATGGATCTGTCCCTGTAGAATCAGCAAAGGTATGATATTATTAGTGTTTTGGTTGAAAATTTCTTTCAAAAAGAAAAAATGAATCAGGAGAAAAGTTTGCATTGAGAAAATTGAGAACCATCAATGACTTTGCAGGCAGATGGCCTTGATGCAGTGGCAATAGTTGGGGTTGCTGCAGACCACCGAGGAATCGTCTGTGATCGTCACGTGTTCCGGATAATTCAGCACTGGCTCCATGCCGGTGAGCCTGACCCATTCTACGATCCCCTCAACGACTACGTCATACTCCCAACAGCCTTCGAGATTGAGAAGTACCATGAGAAACACGGGGATATCACATCGGTTAGAGAGGACTGGGAGATCATCTGCCACCGCGATGACGAAAGCAAGAGGCCAGCCAAGCTTCCTCCTATGTTCAACACGCTATCGGCGTCCCGCGAGGGTGAAGACGGCTCGCTGGAAGAGGCGCAGGCGACAATCTTTGTTCATCCAGAGAGCAAAGGGAGGCAGCATGTGGAAGTTAGGGCAGTTGGAGTCACCCATGACGGCTAGTCAAGTCAGTCATACGAAAACACACGGTTGTCAACTAGCTAGACAGTAAGCACACTCCAAAGCAAAGTAGACAATGTAAATATAAGATGTCCCTAGCTATGAACTACGTGTAAATTTGCTGCCCTGTAAATACCAGAACTGAAAATATACTGCCACTGGATGATGATACGAATAGAAAGGAGAAAGAAAAGGATGAACTTGATATGTTAAAATTGTATCAGGTGCTTGAAATGTTGTTACTGGAAACTGATCAGCCTGACTCGATTGATCAAGCGATGAGACCTGAGCGTTATCATTGTCTTATGCATCTTTGTAGTCCTTGTTTAATTCATCTTAAGCTTGTTGGCTATGTCAAATCTTTGTTTGGGCATTGCAGTTTCTTGCTGCGCTCGTCATCTCTTAAGCAAAAAGGTCAAATTTGTTGCAAATAGTCTGCAGTACTTCGCCGTTTTTTCCAATGGACCGGAATGTGTCCTGACATTTGGCATCCTTGTCCGTGCCGTCAATTGATTTTTGAGGTTGCAATTTTCATTGACAAGCATACAGTAGAATTAATCCAATCAATAAAAATTAGGGTGATTCATAATCATTAATCCGATCAATAAAATTTAGGGTGATTCATAGTATAGTACAAAAATCGAAATCATTGATAACAGAAGTGGCCCAGATTACGATGAATGATACAAAACGGATCCATTTCTGAATTTGACAACACATGAAATCCAAATGATCCAAGAACAGTAACTACATAATACTAGATGCACACATCTCACCACATACTTAAAAATCTCGATCATGACACAGCACAAATGATGTGAAAAGACGATCACAAGCTGCTCTATAAATAGAGTATTCATCATCCTTGATGATGCAATAATCTTCTCATCAGAAGCACATGTCGAGCAGGCAGCAGCAGCAGAGAGCAGCACAACTGCAAAAAAATCACATCGACAGAGACAGAAGCTTTAGAGGCAAGAACACTCACAATTATCATGATAAGATGGATGATCTTTTTTATCTTCCTTTTTGGTGTGTGGTTTCTTTCTTACCATCCTTTCAAGAAGCCATCGCCGCGGCTCTGCGATTCCTGCGGCGGCGGTGGCGGCTGCTCTGGTACCCGCCGTAGTCGGCGGCGACTGGCGGCGGCGCGCCGTACGCCGGCGGTGGGTACCCCGTCCCTGGCGGCGGGTAAGCTGCAACAGCAGATCATCATGATTCATGCGTCAGCTGATGAACTTATCCATCAAAACGAAAGGGTGTGTTTAGTTCGCGCTAAAATTGAAGTTTGGTTGACATTAGAACGATGTGACGGAAAAGTTGAAAGTTTGTATGTGTAGGAAAGTTTTGATATGATGGAAAAGTTAGAAGTTTGAAGAAAAAATTTAGAACTAAACTCGGTCGAACTCAGAAAAAAAAATTTAAAAAAGAGAGAGACCTGACACACACAACTCTCACAATTATTTTTCTCTGTGTTAAATCGCAAACCAGGGAGTTCTCCAATCAGATCAAGAAACCAAGAGATTTCATTACCTGCGGTGCCGGGAGGAGGACCTTGGTAGCTCATGATCACTACTACTCAATAGTAGTAAATCCTCCAAAGAGCAAGAAGAGATGCAAATCAAGAACAAGAATGCAAGATAATGGAGATGAGAAATCCAAGCTCTCCTCAGTTTATATAACGCTGGACTCTCTATCTCCTAGCTATATATACTCCTACATATATAGTGCTACTAAACTTTATTTATTTCCTTAGCCGCGTTAATAATTAATTAATGACAAGAAGAAAAAGAACGCCGAATGGCTGCTGCTTATCCCACTCTTCTGAAAAACGCGTTGTTTTACGTCGTTTACGCTACATTTATTTAGACGTACGGCATCGGGTTCTCCATCTCTTCTACATACCTTTTTCATTTTTCAAATTGAAAAATATTGAAAAGGCGTCGTTTTCAGATTGTTTGAACATGCACTGTGTGTCTATGTACTGCCTTTTGAGTTTTCAAATGTTGATCAGAGATGGCGGGGAACTGAAGAAGGCTCGTTTGTCAATTTGACAGAATCTTCTTCTAAGCAATGCAGGGATAAGCTAGCTAACTTAACCTCTAAGCTTTCCATTATTCCAAAATAGTCATGCAATGAGGAGTAGTTCGTTCGATTCCCACTGCTCTAGCTGGTTTAGGGCCTGGGAATAGTAGGTTCGTCAGCTTGCATTTGGATGATTATGGTTGAGATCGAGTCTGCTTCGAGTTCATCACCATTTCGAACTGCTCCACTATGATCAGGTTAATTCCACAGTTGAGCCAACGTCCAAACGAATCGTGTTCCATCGGTTAGGTGAAGATTTTGATCGAAATATTGTCTTTTATGTGCTAGTTTTCATAGAAAATCCTTTTGGCATGCAGCTATATAGCGCCTATTTTCTAAAAAAAGCTATATAGCGCCAATAATTCTTGCTGCAGGTTTCCTTCAGCCATGTCCTTCTTTCATGGTCAAAGTTGATTGCCTGTGAACCATGTCGTTGGTATTCAAAATATCCAGTAGTGCTTCACCAACCATAGTCCATAGGCAATTTTGGGTGATATTTTGGTAAGCTGAAAGATATTTTTAAATGAGCTGGAACAATTTTGGGCGCATTGAGAAAAGAAAAAAGAATTTTTATTTTTTTTGTTTAAATTGGTTGATATATTTATGTAACTACTATCTCTGTTTCAAAATATAGCAATATAGAACCATATAAGATACAATACATCTATTACTACGAATCTGGACGGAGGAAAATCATTTTGGCATATGGCCATCAGCCAATAATTCTAGCTGGTTTCCTTCAGTGTGTCCGGGGTCCCTCTCCTTTCCTGGTCAAAGTTGATAGCCTGTGCTTGTCAATATCGTTTTGGTATTCGTAAGCTTTAGTGCTACTTCACCAACTAATAACCCTAGGCCAGCTGATATCTGATTGAAAGATATATGTATTACTTCCTTCGTTTCATATTATAAAACTTTCTATCATTACCCACATTATACATCTAGAACCATTAATATCTATATGAATATAGACAATGCTAGAAAGTCTTATAATATGAAGGAGGGAGTACCTTTTAGTTGAGCTTGAAAGATAATTTTGGTGCATAGCTAGAGAAAATAAAAAGGAGAAGAAATTTTGCCTAAAAAAACATTCGTGGCTTCAGTTTGCAGGCATCCAGCTTTCATCCAGATTGTCTCATCTTTCTTTTCTTTTCTTTTCTTTTTTACATTAAAAATCTTTCTTGAGAAGAAGATTGCCCTTGTTTGATTCTGAGGGTATGTTCAGATTGATGCCATTTTTAACCATACTATTTTTTGATAAAGTTGTCAAAACTATATCTACGTTTAGTTTATTGCCAAATTTTAATAAACATATAACAAATCCTGCCAAAATTTTGGCAATAGTGCCAACTTGCCAAAATTTTGTTATTGGTAAGATTTATTTTGGCTACAATCTGAACATGTCATGAATTCCTGACTGCTAATGTATATTATACATGGGTGTGTAGTATTAGTAGTAGTGGTGTACTACCTCCGTTTATTAACAGATTACCGATTGAATTTAAGATAACGTTACACCATTTATCTTACTAAAATATTATATAAATATGCTAAAATATAAGTCATACTTAAAGTTTCTCTAATAATGTTAAAATATGTCATAAAAAATAGATTTTATCATGCTATAAGAAAAATTGACAACATTTATGAATAATTCAAGCGATCAAACGCAGTGTGAGGTGTCATCTATTAATTAAAAAAAACTGAGGCAGTATTATTGTACCAAGTGAGGTCTGGATCGGCCCAAATTGTTTTTAATGGGTTAGCCCAAAACTTTGAGGATGGATGTCATACCATCAAGATATAAATGGGCCAGAATTTACTTTAAAAAAAAGAGATATATATGGGCTGGAATTTGGACCCGTAAAACGAGGCCTATTTTGGCCGTGGAAGGAAAAAAAAAAATTTCTCTTCTCGTCGTCCCTTCTCCAGCCACGCGCTCACGCGGCCAGCCGGCCACCGCTTATCCCCTTCTCCAGCCGAGCGCGCCGTCTCTCTCCTCGCCGCGCCGCCGCGCTCTCGTCGTCGCCGCCGGTGGCTTCCGGACCTTCCTGGGTGGGTGAGGAGATCCAGGCCGTCGCTCGTCCTGCTTCTTCCGCCGAATCCGTAACGCACATCCTCTTTCTCATCTCTCTCTCTCTCTCTCTCTCTCTCTCTCTCTGCCCACGCATTTTTCTTCTCGAATTTTGCGTTAACCCTAGCTTCTGTTCTGGAAATTTGCCTTAACCTTAATACTAATAACAGTCTGATGGTTCCCAAAAAGGTTTGGGGGTTCAACTGCGCGGATTTTGTTTTTGTTTTGGTGTGTATGCATGCATGTGCGACTTGTTCGATGATTTTCTTTTTGCTGCGTTTTTACCAGTTTTCAATCTCTGAAATGGATATGTAACCTTTATTTCTTCTTCTGAAAACAGATAACTAAAACTGTCCGTACGCATTGTCCATGAAGGTAATAGATGATTTGCTAGTTTGGTGAACAGAAATTTGCAGCGACTTTTTTCATGGAGATACTTAACAATAAGGGTATGTTAATTATTGTTTCAAATAGTGTTGGTTACTTCGAGTTTCTTCTGTATAGCTGGTTTCTTATATTCACCTTTGGATCCTTAATTCAGGTTTTTGCGTTAGCTTGATAGACATCAACAGAACCAGAATGAACAAGTTAGTGAAGGTACTGATTCTATGCTCTATATTTGAAGTTAATTTTCTTTCAGTTACAATAGGATGGTACTTTGGCTTGAAAACAATTATGAAATCATGTGTAGGTTAGCCATATTAAGTTCTTGAGTATCCTCCACTTTGTAAAGGAAATATTTAAAGGAAGTTACTGATCCTACTAATTGGTAACCATCAGAAGTGCAGTTATCACCTGTAGCATAACATGTAGGATTGTGTAATTTTCAAAAAATGGCATATTCTTAAAAATCATGAAAATGTTAGATATCTCATTATTGATATGTCTGCTGAAGAATCAAGGATCTTGATTGACCTAATGAAATCGTAGCATCAGTTACCACATGCGTTATTTTAACTTGAAAGCTCTTTGTCCTGTATCCACCCAAATATGAAGATAAATGATGCATCCTTGTCATTTTCCATTGCTGATGTCTCAGGCAGTTGGGCCTGTTATTATTGTTCCCCTTCAGCCTGCACATTATTGTTAACTGTTTTATTATATTATGGCAGATAATCTCACAGAACTAATTGAAACTATGTTCAAGAAGCTAGTATTCTCATAAACAATCCTATTACTATGGTGGCACTCGATACTGAATATCACATAATGAGGAAATTCCTAGCAGTTGTCATTATTCTTTCTTGTTTGTAGTAAATCACTGTTGCAATGGAAAATGTTTATGCGTATTGTCTTTGTTCAAATGCTGTGATCAGTTATAAATTCATCCTTTATTTTCTTGTCGCAGGTAGGATCCCGTCCTCGTCAAATTGCTTGGGGAATGTCAAGAATATGCTGTGAGCAGTCTCCTGGTACTTCCAGCAAGAGATATGAGAGGTATCAAAGACAACCACAGAATGTTGATCTCCCAGAATTGCTCCCAAAGAAGAAAAAGAAGCCATTTCCTGTTCCAATTAAGAAGATGTTGCAAGCTTCTCGACAAGATAAAAGGCTTGCCCGAATGCGAATAGAGAAGCCTCTTGAACCCCCAAAGAATGGTTTGCTTGTTCCAGAGCTTATTCCTGTAGCTTATGAGGTCCTTGATAACTGGAAGGTGCTCATCAGAGGTCTCTCTCAACTGTTGAATGTTGTTACAGTTTATGGTTGCAGGTAACTAAGGAATGCTAGCCTGTTCCATCAGTTGTTTACATGTGCAATGATATTTGTATTTTCTTGTACATAGGCATGCTTTAATATCCCTGTATGATGGTATATTTTGCCAAGTATCCTGAACTTGTCATCTGGCTGGTGGTTTGTAGAAAATGCCCCCAAGTCCATGTTGGTCCAGTTGGCCACCAGATCCAAGATTGCTATGGAACAGGAAGCCAGCGTCGGAATAGCCATCACTCTTGGGTCAGAGGATCCGTCAACGATGTTCTCATCCCGATTGAATCTTATCATCAATTTGACCCATTTGGGTGGAGAGTCAAGCATGAAACCAGGTTTGACTATGACAGGATTCCAGCCATCGTTGAGCTATGCATTCAAGCTGGTGTTGAGTTGCCACAATACCCCTCAAGGCGACGAACTGCTCCTGTCCGGATGATAGGCAAGAAAGTGATCGACCGTGGTGGGTTTGTTGACGGACCTAAGCCACACCGTTCAGAAGACTGCATATCTCTGCTTGCTGAACTTGACACATTCAGCAACCAGCAAGGCCAGTCATCGACACCATCAAATGTGAAAGAGCTCGCAGAGAAAACACTGAAAGCATACTTAAATGTCCGGCGAGGTGTTGCACGGTTGATGAGGAAATACACAGTAAAAACATGTGGGTATTGCTCTGAGGTTCACGTTGGTCCATGGGGGCACAATGTGAAGCTCTGCGGGGCTTTCAAGCACCAGTGGCGGGACGGCAAGCATGGATGGCAGGATGCAGTGGTGGACGATGTCATCCCTCCAAATTATGTGTGGCATGTCCGTGACCCCACTGGCCCTCCTCTCAGATCCTCTCTAAGGAGTTTCTACGGCAAAGCTCCAGCCGTTGTTGAGTTGTGCGTGCAGGCAGGAGCTGAAATACCTGAAGAGTACCGGCCGATGATGAGAGCTGATGTCGTCATCCCAGACTCAGAAGAAGCTAGGTTGGCTGCATGACTACATTATTCTACCCTCTGCACCTCTTCAGCTGTCCAGAGTCCACATTCCAACCAAAGGGCTGTATAATATAATGGTATGACTGAACCATGATCAATCAGAGTTGCAATAGATTCATATATGTGGTAAAATAATCACACCAAAAGGTGATCCTCGAATATCCTGTCTTTTGTCCGCCTTTTCAGCGATACTGTTCAATCATATATTTCTTATGAGCCATTGGTTCGTCACTTTGCAGGTTAAACGCATGAACCGAGGATGCGCGGCGACAATGCTGAAAGTGAGAAAGGATGGCCAATGGAACATGTATGATGTACATAACCCATTTTGTTTAATGGTTGAAGCTGCTTTATTCTTTGCCTATGCTAGACTGTGAGGCACTTCCGATGGCTCCATACTTGGCCATACAGATGGCCTCCCCTTTGTCTGCTGGTACTATGCTTAATTGTCAGCTGATTCCTTGGATTAAACTAATCACGGCGATTTGTTCGGGTATTTGTGCGCTTGGCTGTAATTAATCATGGGCTGAAAAAAGCTATGCACTTGTGCCCGTCCCCAGATCAATCCGGAGTATGGCTACAGCCTGCATGTAGGAGTACATCAGGTTATCAGTTTAGTGTGTTGCTACTTGCTATGTGTACTACTATGTATAAAAACAGGTCAGGAGCTACTTGTACTGTTGTACTGTTGATACTCAATTTGAAACAGATCATTTACCAGATTATTGTCGTGGATTATCTACTTGATTATAAGGATGACTTAAATATTTTGAGAAATAGCTTAGAACAAAACAATCCGTGGTAATAATCCGGTGAATAAGCTCATGTTCATGCTATGTTGAGCTACATGTATCAATTGGATGGTGAAGAAGCGATGCAAAAGATCGATGGTATCCCTGAATAACACTTTTTTTTCTCTAAATAAGTTAAGTACTGCTTCCATGTTCTTCCTAGAAGTAAATTGCATGAGCCCTAAAACCATTTGCAATTACAGCTTCTGCAAACCAGTTTGCCAACTGCACAACTAGGTCTGCTTCCAACTTAAAACTAGAAGAGCAAATAGGCATTGTGATGAAAGAACAACCTTCTGTTGCAAACCCCATAATGCTGGCACAATATGTCATCAGGACATGGTAATCTCTGATGCTGGCGCAAGCACACAGAAATGAGAGGAGAAGAAAAGGATGAGAGCGGCTGTGATGCAATGCAAGTACACATGATTGAGTTGTCGCGGTATATACCTCCTTCTCCCATGAGCTAGGGTGATTAAAATAACACAAGTAAATACAGCTAGGAATCAGATCAATGGACGCTGGGCGCATGGCCTTGGTATCTGAATTTTTTCTCCCCAGTTGCAGAAAAGCTTCAGAGGTAGCCTGTAGCCAGGCCGTGTATAAATACAAGACAGCAACAGCCGAGCTGCCTCAGCATTCGGCTCAAAATCAAAAATTGAAATCACTCTCTCCGGAGCTCCTGCACCGTAGTCATCATCACCATGGCTAGGGAAGAAGAGCTCAAGGTAATAACAACACCAATCCAATCTTGCTGAATTTTATTTGTTTTCTTTCAGTGATCCGTTGATCCATGTTGCTAACTGAGATAAATTGCTTTGCATTTTTTTGTTCATGTGCAACAGAGAGTTGATCTGAAGGTGAACGTGAGCTGCTGCGAGGGATGCAGGAGGAAGGTGATGAAAGCCATAAGCCTGAAAGGTAGGTATCGAGATCATTCACTTCTCCTGTGTTCTTGTTGTTGTTCGTCAGAGATGCTGATCGAATTTGTTGTTTCGTCAGAGATGCTGAATTTTGTGTTTGTGTGCATGGGATTTTGCAGGCGTGCTGAGGACAGAGATCAACCCGTCGCTCGACAAGGTGACCGTCGTCGGCGACGTGGACAGCAGGGTGCTCGTCAAGAAGCTCTCGAAGGTCGGAAAGATCGCCGAGGTGATGGCGCCGCCGCCGCCGCCGCCGTCGTCAACGGCGGCGCCTTCGGAAGAAGGCAAGAAGAGCGACGGCAATGGCGGCGAGAAGCCGACCTCGCCGGCGGACGAGAAGAGCGCCGCGCGCAAGGACGAAGGCAAGGACGGCAAAGGCGACAAGTCGTCGCCGGCGGCGTGCAAGCAGGAATGCAGCAAGTGCACGGCCGGGAAGGAAGCCGCCGCACGCGCCGACGAGGCTGGCCGCGCCGGAGGGAAGACGGCGTCGTCCAAGGACGCCACCGCCGCCAAGAACAGCGACGACGTCGACGGCGACAAATCCGAACCGGCGGCGACGTTGGTGGAGTACCAATACCACCACCACTACAGCCGGCCGGAGCCGGCCATGGTGGTGCCGGTTCACCTCCCGTACTACGCCGCGAACGCGACGCCGTACTACGCCGGAGGATACTACCCGATGCCGCCGCCGCCGCCGATGGCGATGCCGGCGATGCTCCGTCACCCTCCTCAGCTCCGGCCGCAGCCGTCACGCTTCGACGAGGACTACTTCAACGAGGACAACACCGTCGGCTGCCACGTCATGTGAAACCGCAAAACACGCTAAGCTCCTCTCCTCCTCCTGGCCTGGCTCCCGCCATGTACAACCACGATCGATCACCAAGAAATCAGCAACCACCATTCGTTTCTTCAATCTCAACACGCACACACACACTTCAGAATGCATTTGCCGTTTAATCAAATCAACCAAACAAACAAAACAGCAATTAACTCGAATTCGATCATCCGTCATCTTCTTCCTCCCTCTCTTTCTACACCCAAAAAAAAGAAAGAAGAAGAAAGAGAGGAGGGCGTCTCGGGTGTGGTCGCTGCCGATGGATGGGAATATATCACCTAAGCACGAAAAATAGAGCAGTGATTAATTAAGTATTAGCTATTTTTTAAAAAGAATTAATATGATTTTTTAATCAAATTTCGTATAAAAATATTTTTTTATAAAAAACACGTCATTTAGCAGTTTTAGAAACGTGCACCCCTTGAGTCCGAACACACCCGAATCAATCAACCAACCGGCAACCGACCGACGAACGAACAAGCCAGAAAGCCGGCTGTTGCACGATTCCGTCACTGCTGCTGGCGTCCTGGCCTTCTCTGTACCCGGATTCGTGCATGCGATCCAGGACAGCAAAGGACGAACGGCCGGCGACGAGCGAATGCCACGGTATATGAAAAAGATCGCCGAATATATGATGCCGCGCCTCGCCCGCACGCACGCGCCGAGCCTTTTGTTTATTCGGTGGACGGCATCGCCACCGGCTTTGCGCTTGCGCGCGGACGAGACTTGAGAGTTGATACGAGCCAAATTTTGCGCTTCGGATTATCAATAGCAACAGCCAAAATTTCAATTTGAAAATAGTAAATTTTATAAAACTGTAACTATAGTGATAAAACTAGTGACCTATTTCAATTTATTGTGACGATAGCGTGAAAAAATAACACAAAACTGTAACTTTTATATGACCCAAACTTAATGTTGTCACATATATGTCTTGTAGTAGCATACCACGTAAAAGCTACAGTTTTGCTTATCGTTGCAGTAAACTGAAATATGTTATTAATGCTGCAACAAACTGATAATTTTATATGGTTTCTAAAATTTACTCGTTTAAAAAGCTAATTTTATAATTGATATGATTTTGTGATTTTTTATTATCATAGTTTATTATTAAAAATAGCTTTTAAGACGCTAAAAACTCGTATGTGGAGTATATTTTATCTATAAATTAATTTTAATTGTTAATAAGCGTTACGGCTTATGAGTGAAATTATAGGCGAAACGAGCGATAAAGTTGGGCGAGGCGAGGGGGGGGATCAGGGGTAGGTAGCCCGCTGCTGCTGCCGCTCTGCTTTTTGCCGAATTCTCTCTGTTGGCTCACTCTACGCTTGCACTAGCTCGGGATTCCTCCACTGAAACTGGCCATGAGCTTAGCTGCAAATTTCGACGATCTCTGCACTCCAAATTCGATGATCGATCTTTCGCTCGCACGAATGATTGAATTGACCCGTCGATTTTGCTGTTGCAACGACCGGAATAAAGCGTGTGGGGGGCGGCGGCAAAAACCGGGACCGCACGTACGTTGGTACACAACACCTATAGCTAAGCTTAAGAGCAGGTACAATAGCAAGGCTATAAACCAACTATAAATATATTTTGAAAAAATAAAGAAAGAGAGAGAAAAGCAGCGGGCTACAGATCTGTAGCCAGCTGCAGCACGGACTTTAAGACGTAATGCGTGTATGACATGTGAGACCAGATATTAATAGTATAGTAGGCAACTATTGTATGAATTAGCTATTACATTGGCTATAGATGATTTGGAGTTAATAGTGGGCTATACTGTTAAACTTGCTCTAAGCTAAGTGCGTGGTTTTCTGAATTTACAATGGGGGTGGTGCTCTGTCGAGGGAATGATGATGATAGGTTTAGGTAAATTTAATCGGGATACTAGCAGATTTGCAGGGAGTCAAGGCGTGATCGCATCGAATTCGATCCAAAAGCTGGGGACTTGTTAGCAAAAAGAAACATTCAAATCAGAGTATGGAATTTTCGCATAAGAAATCGGAGTTGCTAAAAATATGACGCCATATGCTATAGTCGATTTTTTTTCAGCCACTTACACAGTAGTTACACCTCATTTACACTCCACTTACATATGTAATTAGTATGTAATTTTCGAATTTACATATGTAATTTTAGTACTTACATATGTAATTTTGAGACTTACATTGTAACTACACTAAAATTACATATGTAATATAGGGACTTACAATGTAAATACATGCCGACTATTTTTTGATGAAAAATATGGCGCCATAAATATAGCTACACCCTAAGAAATTGCATGGTGTTCCAAGAATTTTTCTGTAGTGCGACTGTGTAGGTGAACAAAATAAACGCTTAAGTTAAATCTACGCGTTTTATAATTAAAAAAAAACAGTCTAAGGTTTTCCTTTTCCAGGTTTGGTACTCCTTCCGGATGGAAGGAATTTTAACAGAATTGTTCGCTTGCAATGGGACAGATTCTTATAAATGTTATTTGAAATTTTTGTGTTCTTAAAGATCCCTTATTTGACATACAGTAATGTTTGTTTAAAAAGACAGAAATTACGTAAACCATCTCAATTGTCATCCTTATTTTGAAATTTCACCTCATAATCCATTTTATTTATTTTTTTTAAGAAAACACCCTCCACATTGCGCAGCTGAAATTGCTCTCCACCCCCAGCTACCCCTGCACATGTGTAGCTGTTTTGGCCTATTTTTTCTAGCTTGGATCCGTGGCAGGCCATATCTATGAGGTCGGGCTCATCTAGCATAGCAACATCATTCTTTAGATAGCTAATGTCCACCGGATATCTAAAGCTCAAATGCAAGTATGGTATTTATTATTACTCCTAAAATCTATATGCAAATATGTCACATCAATCCATTAAACACATAAAGTTCAACATGCAAGCATATAGTAATTATATCTACAATTTATTTCATTCAAGAACTAACATACACATGATAAATCATCATTCTTAAGTCATTTTCACAATATTTTAATCCAAATTATTTCATTATTTCTCCTATATCTAACATATATCATGTAACGAAGCACGGTGCATCATCTAGTTCTTTAGATAAGAACAAGCTTGACTTAGCTGATAATGGCCTGCGACATATCCACGTCGAAAGAAATGAGCCGAATCAACTACTGGTGGGTAGGGTTTTGCAACAAAATAAGAGTGATGGTTTATGTAATTCTGTCTTTTAAGAAAAATTGCATGGTGACCCGCGCATATTGCACGGCTAGCATCGTTATATTTTTTATTACATAATAGCACATATATATTTACATTTTATTATAAAAATATGTTAAAACGGCAACATAATTCTAAATTTTGTACTATCTTGATCAAACTGACCAATGTGTAATTGTATATACGTGAGAGTTATTAATTATTTTTAATTCTGAATTTTAGTTATTTCTAAATTGTATTCCGATATGGATTTTTTTTTACAAAATGTATGGGATGAGTATTAAGAAAGTACTATGTGATAATGATCAGAGGAATTGTGTGATTGGTTGAGAAGAGTATGTGAAGGAGAATAGTTGTGTCCCAAAATATAAGTGAGAATGATCGAAGAAAGTGTGTGATTGATTGAGAAGATAAAGTGTCTGAAGGAAAATAGTTATGTCCCAAAATGTAAGATTTTTTCGGTTAGCACGAGTATTAAAAAAATAAATAAGAATGATTGGAAGAAGTGTGTGATTGGTTGAGACGATGAGATAGTTGAAGAAATAGTTTAATTTTAAGACAAGACATTGTGCTAGAATTAACAGTATTTTTAGATATAGGTAGTACCTAGTATACATTTTTATAGACCTTGACACGGTCTCCGATATGCTACTTTGACCAACAAAATATTAAATAAAAAGAGTTGCATATTATAATAGTTTGTTTAAGATAAATCTAGTAACATTAATTTTATATGATTGATATATATTTTTTTGCTATTATGCTAAAAATATTTGACTTGTCATTATGCTAAAAATGCTTATATTTTGGGCTGGAGGAGTAATAGATACTCCCTCCGTTTCACAATGTAAGTCATTCTAGCATTTCTCACATTCGTATTGATGTTAATGAATTTAGATATATATCTATCTAAATTCATTAACATTAATATAAATGTGAGAAATGCTAAAATGACTTATACTATGAAACGGAGGAAGTAGCAATAGATAGCTTTTTGTTCATCTGATTTAATACCGCTCTGGCGCTCTCCCATCCAGGGACTGCACCGCTGCACGGCATGTACATGGGCCCAGCGGCACAACCCCTGTCAGCTTGAAAGCCTGATAGAGGCCCAGCTGTAGCCCAACCTAGCACGCCACAAAACCGACGGCTGGAATGCCGGTGGATAGCGGGGATTAGGCATCGCTCGTAGCACAGTACAAGTAGTGTACCGCGCAAGCTTATCCAAAAGGTTTGCTAGCTTCCCATGGAAGGAAAGAACTTTCTGGAACACGGCAGTTACACGAGACTAGTACAGTAGTACTCCAAGCTGGGCCCCACCATAGGTAGGGTCGCCATGGCCAGGAAAGCCGGAAGCGGAAACAAAAAAAATCTTTTATGAAACCCCACAAAAAAAAATCGTCACTCTCCTCTTTTTGGCTCTTTAGTTTCCCATTCTGCCCCTCGAGTCACTTGGAGAGTTTGGTGGCTTTCTTTTGCCTTCGCTGCGAAGCGAAGGACCAAGGTCAAATCAGGTACCAGAAGGTCCCCATCAGTTACTTACGGCTGATTATAAGCCAGCTCATTAGCGATAAAAAATTCTGTGAGTAAAATTTTGTATACGTGTGTTTAGCGACTTAAATATTAGTGCTGAAAAAAACTACGTTAAAAAGATTAAAATTAATCTTAAAATATAGTTTTAAATCTAAATTTTAACATTCATCTTTAATATAAGTTACTAGGTGTTTCTCCGTGTTTTACTACGGCAATTACTAAGTACTAATATTTAGTGTTCTTGTTGATAATAATTGAGCTTAGGAGTAAAAATATATTAGTTATTGACAACAAATAAACTGGATTACCAAATCAGGTTTGGAGAAGTAAATTAGTAGACTTCGTAGGAGATTATAGATGAAAAATATTAGGTTTTTGTCGGCTAAATTTTGCATAGTAACTTTGTAAGAAAATTTTGATGAAAAATCAATATTTATTAGTACTAATTAAACAACGAGTATTATAAAAATGATAGATTAGATATGTTTGAAATATTATGAAAATAATACGAGAGGTGATGATTGGATATGTTTGCACGTTGATTTGTACATTTTAATAAATTATAGATTATGTTGTATAGCTTGCGTGAGCTTTGATACGTAATTATTGCAAGTGAGTTGACATGTTTGTAGGTCAAACTTTAGATTTAGCTGTTTGGGTGTGTTCGCTATTACTGGTACCCTCCGCACGGAAAACGGAACGGTCCATTATCACGTGATTAATTAAGTATTAGCTATTTTTTTTCAAAAATGGATTAATTTGATTTTTAAGCAATTTTCGTATAAAAACTTTTTGTAAAAAACGCACCGTTTAACAGTTTGAAAAGCGTATGCGCGGAAAAGAGGGAGAGGGGTTGGAAAAACGGGTGTCCTAACGCACCCGTTGTCATTATCCCAACTCACTTTTCTCGTATTTTGTGTGCACGTTTTCTAAATGGCTAAACGTCGTGTTTTTTTTAAAAAAATCTATATAAAAGTTGTTTTAAAAATTATATTGATTCTTTTTTAAAAAATATTTAGTTAATCATACGATGGCACGACCGAGAGTCCGAGACCCACGCGCCCACGCAGCAACCTCCGTACACACGTCGCACTTGACTTGCGTGGACTCCAACTTCCCATTTTGCCCCTCCCTGCTCAACCAAATTGCCACTAAACCGCTCACCACTCACTAATCTATCAGGGGCAAGATCGTATTTTGCCACTAATCCCCCTGCGCGCTTCTCGTATAACTACTCCCCACTGCGCGCTTCGATCCCCTCCTCTTCTGCTTTTTAGCGAAATCCGAGAGAAAAAATTGCCTGCAAAAAAAAAATCCAAACGTCGTTCTGATCGATCGGCCGTTCGAGTTCACGGCGGAGATGGAGCACGAGCACGGTGGCGGTGGCCGCGGCCGCGGGAGGGGTCGCGGTGGCGGGCGTGGCGGCGATGGTTGCGGAGCCGGTTATGGTGGCGGTGGTGGTGGTGTCGGCGGGCTCCCACATTCGTAATATGATGTTAATATATATATATATGTATATAATATATATAAATTATATATATATATATAAATTAAATTCGTTATTAACATAACTATAAATGAGAGAAATGGCTAAATGAATCTATACTATGAACGAGAGGATAGAGCAATAGAAGCTTTTTGTTGAAAAATTTCTGAATATATCTTTCTCATTCGTTAATTGGTTTATATACACAATGCGATGAATTATTTGCCAATTTACCCTATCGCATGGGTCATGCGGAACCGTTTCGTGAATCCCGCACCACCATTCGCGGAACCTGTGGCGCACAGAAAAACGGTCCCGCCACCATTCCGTCGGAACCAGAAGTGCGTCGCACAAACGGCCCGCCCCACCTCCGGGAACGAGTGGATATCGCACAGGAAAACGTCCGCACCACCATTCCGCGAACCGGTGTCCACAAAACAGCAGTGCGGACCGATCGATCCCGTAGCCTGAAACGCGGAACCGCCGCGCGTCATCGCTGATGCAACGTGAATGCATAGCTGCATGGCAACATATGCAGATGCGGAACCATCTTTGCCGCGCGCCGGTCGCGCGTTCCCCGCCGCGCGGCACCGCGTCGGCCGCAGGTCCCCGCCGCGTGGGACCAGCGCGACGTCCGCGCGTATGGTGGTAGGCGACGCGGAACCTCCGTTCCAGCGCGACGTCCGCGAACAAAGAGTCGCTGCGCCGACTGCGCGGGAGCAAGCGGCACTGTCCTGTTCCCGCATCCATTCTGGCGTAGAGGTATATTTCGCCAGCTCTTTTCTCATGCATGATATAATAAGCAAAACTGTTAAAATAAAATAGTTATATTCAAATTTACTGTCGCTTTTGTTCATCTGATTTAAATACCCTTCTGGCGCATCTCCATCCAGGACTGCACCCGCTTGCACGGCATGTACATGGGCTCAGCGCAACAGCCCTGTCAGCTTGAAAGCCTGATAGAGGCCCGCTGTAGCGCAACCTTACACGCCACAAACCGACGGCTGGACCCGTATTGCCGTCGGATAGCGGGATTAGGCATCGCTCGTTAGCACAGTACAAGTAGTGTACCGCGCAAGCTTATCCAAAAGTTTGCTAGCTTCCCATGGAAGGAAAGAACTTTCTGGAACACTGGCAGTTACACGAGACTAGTACAGTAGTACTCCAAGCTGGGCCCACCATAGGTAAGGGTCCGCCATGGCCAGGAAAGCCGCACGGAAAGCGGAAACAAAAAAAATCTTTATGAAACACCCACAAAAAAAAATCGTCACTCTCTCTTTTTGGCTCTTTAGTTACTTCCCATTCTGCCCCTCGAGCACTATGGAGAGTTTGGTAGCGCTTCTTTTGCCTTCGCTGCGAGCGAAGGACCAGGTCAAATCACCGGTACCAGAAGGTCCCCATCAGTTACTTACGGCTGATTATAAGCCAGCTCATTAGCGATAAAAAATTCTGTGAGTAAAATTTTGTATACGTGTGTTTAGCGACTTAAATATTAGTTGCTGAAAAAAACTACGTAAAAAGATTAAATTAATCTTAAATATAGTTTTAAATCTAAATTTTAACATTCATCTTTAATATAGTTACTAGGTGTTTCTCCGTGTTTTACTACGGCAATTACTAAGTACTAATATCTAGTGTTCTTGTTGATATAATTAGCTTAGGAGTAAAAAATATTAGTTATTGACAACAAATCAACTACGGATTACCCAAATCAGGTTTGGAGAAGTAAATTAGTAGACTTTGTAGGAGACTATAGATGAAAAATATTAGGTTTTTGTCGGCTAAATTTTGCATCGTAACTTTGTAAGAAAAGTTTGATGAAAAATCAATATTTATTAGTACTAATTAAACAACGAGTATTATAAAATGATAGATTAGATATGTTTGAAATATTATGAAAATAATACGAGAGGTGATGATTGTATATGTTTGCAGTAGATTATTGTACATTTTAATAAATTATAGATTATGTTGTATAGCTGCGTTCTGAGCTTGATACGTATTATTGAAGTGAGTTGACATGTTTGCAGGTCAAACTTTAGATTTAGCCTGTTTGGGTGTGTTCTGCTATTACTGGTTCAGACCCTCCGCACGGAAAACGGAACGGTTCCATTATTCACGTGATTATAAGTATTAGCTATTTTTTATAAAAATGGATTAATTTGATTTTTAAGTAATTTTCGTATAAAAACTTTTTGTAAAATAAACGCACCGTTTAGCAGTGAAAGTCGAGTAACGCGCGGAAAAGAGGGAGAGGGGTTGGAAAAACGGGTGTCGAACGCACCCTTGTCATATCCCAGACTCACTTTTCTCGTATTTTGTGTGCACGGTTTCTAAATGGCTAAACGTCGTGTTTTTTTTAAAAAATCTTATAAAAGTTGTTTAAAAATTATATTAATTCTTTTTTTAAAAAATATTAGTAATCTATACGATAATAAAACCGGTGCTTGAGTTTTGCTTTATGGGAAAAATATAGATAGCGCATACATTTGAAGTAAATTGCGGAGGACAATTGCCTAATTGCCAAGTTATTCTTTCCTGTCCTTTTGAATCTGGCCCTGCACCTACGATCAGCGACTCGAGCACGCATCGAGCTGTAGTAATGCCTCTGCCGATTTGACGTGCTGTCGTCATCGCAGTTCTCATCATCACCTCCTTTACTTAGAGATTTCGAAGGATTTTCGACTGACTTGACCTCGCCGAGCTGGACAGATTTTGGTGAAGCTGATAAAGGAAGCCCATGTGTCTGATCAACGGACGTGGATATACTCCTCTCGTTACTGTACATCACTTCGTATTGGACTCGATAAACAGTCGAGATTTTGATGTAAAGAAGGAACTAGTCATTTCCCCCAAAAAAAAAAAAAATCCCTGGCCTTTTCGTGGTAAGAAACAGAGATTAAGAAATCTGTCAAAGGCAAAATGCTAGAGCATAGTTAAATGTGTGTCTCTCCAGCTTGATTTTTGTACCAATGCAGAACAATGATTAAAATAGTGGCAGCATCTTCAAATTGTTATTACCTGCTCAAACATTTTTATTGCCTTATTAACATTCATTATCATGGAATTTTTTTATCATTCTATAGAAGCTTGACCAATGTGAAAAGCAAAGGCAAAGAAGGGGAAGGACGTTTCTATGGCCTTGCTGGTGCTGTTGGCGCACTCCCACCGCCCGACGAGGCCAATGGTGTGTGCTGGAGAAGGTTGCGCGGGGCCAAGCCGAAAAGTTAGTGTTAGGCCAACGACGGAGAGAAGAAGAGCAGACGACGATTAGGGTTTGTGTGTTTGCGCAAATCTTAAAGCGTTTGAAACGAAAATCACAAGATATTCTGGGTTTTTTTCAAATGTAGAGTAGCGCTAGGGAGTGACGGGGAGGAGGTGCGGGTCAAGTTCAAGATGTCGGGAGCTTGGCATGGCGGCGAGGAGGGAAGAAAGAGGGAGAGCGGCGGGATTAGGGTTGAGGTGTTTACGATTGAATCCCAAAGCGATCTGACGGTTCAGAATTCACAAGATATTTATGGGCTATTTTTTAATGTGTACAATAGTCAGTTTCTTCATTTATTCGTCTCAACATTCCTAATTTTCCAATTAAGACTACCTAACAGCAAAAAGTCCAAGTCCCCCCGCGACAGAACGGGCACGACCGAGACCCACGCGCCCACGCAGCAACCTCCGTACACACGTCGCACTTGACTTGCGTGGATCTCCAACTTCCCATTTTGCTCTCCTGCTCAACCAAATGCCACTTAACCGCTCACCACTCACTAATCTATCAAGGGGCAAGATCGATATTTTTGCCACTAATCCCCCTGCGCGCTTCTCGTATAACTACTCCCCACTGCGCGCTTCGAATCCCCTCCTCTTCTGCTTTTTAGCGAAATCCGAGAGAAAAATTGCCGTGCAAAAAAAAAATCCAAACAGTCGTTCTGATTCGATCGGCCGTTCACCGAGATTCACGAGCGGGAGTAGAGCACGACGGCGGGAGCTCGTGGCACGGTGGCCGGCGGAGACGCGGAGAGGCTCGCGGTTGGCGGGCTGGCGGCGAGTTCGGAGCCGTATGGTGGCGGTGTGGTGTGTCGGCGGGCGCGGTGGGCGTGGGCCTCCTGGTGGTGGTGGTGACGCGGGTACGAGCCGCGGCGGGCGGGTGGGTACGGTGGCGGCGCGGGGCGGTGGTGGACGTGGGTATGGCGCGGACGGCACGGTGGTGGGTATGAGTCCGGCGCGTGGGCGTGGGTATGGCGGCGGTGGACGTGGGTATGAATCCGGCGGTGGGCGTGGACTGGCGGCGGCGGCCGTGGCACGAGTCCCGGCGGTGGCGGTGC
>CM020181.1:25458672-25512963 GCA_009805545.1 Oryza longistaminata
CGCGGCGGGAACGTGTGGGCGCAGCCGGGGAGAGGGCGCGGAGGAGCCCCCGCCCCGGCGCCGGCGCCAGCACCAGCAGCGAGGAGGATCCAGGACGAGGGGGCCGCGAGGTCGTCGGGTTCCGTTGGTAAGCGTCTCACCAAGTATAATTGGTGCTTTGTACGGTTTGTCATTTTCACCTTGTTCCTTTGCAGTAATAATGTTCGAAACAGTTAGTTCGATCAAGCGGTCTGGGGTTTCATGTTACTCCAGTATACTATTAGTTGTACACGCACTTTGATTACGCCTAATTATGGTAGCGATCTGGTCTCTGTTTTCCGCTATATGTGCCGATGATAGAGTAGAAGCAGAGGAGATGCTGCTGATTTTTGCTCTAGAGTCTAGAGTGGTGTGCTTCTGAATGTACCATCACATTTTTTTTTGTTATGTCACGAAACACTGCAGGGAAGCATTTAGGATTTAGAAAGTCCCTAGGACGTTCAGTTTCTTACTTGAAAGTGCATCATGAGCAACATTTGCTCTGTCATTTCCATCTGGGAAGTCGTTTTGGAAAAGCAAAATTTCTAGGGGGGGACTACAACTTGTTGATCCATTTTGTTCTAACTGCTCGTTAAGTTGCTGATTTTGCTTACTCCTATGTGAACTTGACCTGTTTTTGTTTCTAACGGTTCTTCATTTTCCTTCAGAGCGCATTGCTTCTACTGAGGTTGTAAGAGTACAACCACCTGCACCCCCAATTGCTGTGTCTCGTAGTGGCACGCGTGTGCCAATGCGAAGACCTGATGGTGGAGGCTCAGTATCGAAAGCCAAGGTCAAATTGTTGGTGAACCATTTTATAGTTAAGTACCGACAGGCATCAACTGTTTTTCACTATGACATAGACATCAAGCTTGATATAAGTTCCCCCAAGGCTTCAGACAAGGAGCTCTCCAAGGGAGATTTTCTTACTGTCAAGGACGAGCTCTTCAAGGATGAGAGCTTTCGGCGGCTTTCATCAGCTGTTGCTTATGATGGAAAAAGAAATTTATTTACTTGTGCTGAGCTACCAGATGGTTTGTTTCGTGTCAAAGTCCGTTCACGGACTTACATTGTATCTGTGGAGTTCAAGAAGAAGCTTCCTTTGAGCCAACTCTCGGAACTGCCTGTGCCCAGAGAGGTCTTGCAGGGGCTTGATGTCATTGTGCGTGAGGCCTCTAGCTGGCGCAAGATTATCATTGGTCAGGGATTTTACTCGCAGGGCCGCAGTGTGTCCATTGGGCCGGATGTTGTAGCTCTCAAAGGAACCCAGCAGACCCTTAAATGCACTCAGAAAGGACTGATCCTTTGTGTGGACTATTCGGTTATGCCGTTTCGCAAAGCTGGACCTGTGTTGGATCTTGTTCAGAAGTCTGTGAGATACCTTGACTACAGGACAACACTAAACAAACACCAATTGGACACTTTGAAGAATGAACTCAAAGGCCAGCGTGTCACTGTAAATCATAGGAGGACAAAGCAGAAGTACATTGTTAAAGGTTTGACTGATAAACCTGCAAGTCAGATAACTTTTGTAGATTCTGAATCAGGACAGACCAAGAAGCTTCTTGATTACTATTCGCAGCAGTATGGCAAGGTTATTGAGTATCAAATGCTTCCATGCTTGGATTTGAGCAAGAGCAAGGACAAGCAAAACTATGTGCCGATTGAATTGTGTGATCTTCTTGAAGGGCAGAGATACCCAAAAGCAAGCTTAAATAGGAATTCTGATAAAACACTGAAAGAAATGGCTTTGATCCCTGCCTCAAGGAGGAAGGAGGAGATTCTGGAGTTGGTGAATGCTGACGATGGGCCTTGCAGGTAACTGTTTCAACTTTCGAGTTCCAACTCTTTCCACTGTTTGCAAACGCCTAATTGATCTTGAAACTTAACATGTTGCTATGATTAATTAGTAGTAGTGGTGGTAGTACAACTATAGATTCGTGGATTCAATGGAAATACTTCTCTGCGTGAACGACCTAGTACTACAAAACTTGGGTTAATATATGTGTGCGAAACAACAACAGACTTAACTACCTCAAATATTGTATGCTATGGGTCAAACGGTCGACTTATTGTTCTCCTTGTCACATTTGTCTTACTGATATTTTACTGTTATTACTCATTTTTTTCCTTGGCTAAGGGAGAACATGAACTTAACTGATCTTTGTCATTCCATTTTGGAGAAAATTAATGAACTACTCTCGATCATTTTAACTTCAGAACTAGAGATAACTGATGTATCTTATCATGTACTAATTACTATTTTTTATTCCAGGGGTGAAATTGCTCAGCAGTTTGGGATTTCTTTGGATGTACAAATGATGGAAGTCACTGGTAGGACCCTTCCTCCTCCCAGCCTAAAACTTGGCACCTCCAGTGGCCAACCCTGCAAATTCAATATTGATCAGCCTAACTGCCAGTGGAACCTTATGGCGAAAAGACTAGCAGAGGGCCGGGTGCTTCAGTGCTGGGGCGTCGTGGACTTCAGTGCAAATTCTGGGCAGCACGCCCTGAATGGGAACATGTTTATTGACAAGATTGTCAGGAAGTGCTGCGACCTTGGCGTACAGATGAACCGTAACCCATGCTATGTGCAACTGTTAGATATGGAGGTGCTATCCGATCCACATCAGCTCTTCGAGGAGCTTAACAAAGCTAAGCAGGCGGCAGCCAGTAAGAAACAGAAGCTGCAGCTCCTCTTCTGCCCAATGTCTGATCAGCATCCTGGGTACAAGACGCTGAAGCTTATCTGCGAGACGCAGCTGGGGATCCAGACCCAGTGCTTCTTGAGCTTCCTCGCGAACAAGCAACAGGGACAGGACCAGTACATGTCCAACCTTGCTCTGAAGATCAACGGCAAGATTGGAGGAAGCAACATCCAACTGTTTGGTGAATCGCTCCCGCGGATCTCCGGCGCGCCATACATGTTCATCGGCGCCGACGTGAATCACCCATCGCCACACTTGGAGAGTTTGGTGGCTTTCTTTTGCCTTCGCTGCGAAGCGAAGGACCAAGGTCAAATCAGGTACCAGAAGGTCCCCATCAGTTACTTACGGCTGATTATAAGCCAGCTCATTAGCGATAAAAAATTCTGTGAGTAAAATTTTGTATACGTGTGTTTAGCGACTTAAATATTAGTGCTGAAAAAAACTACGTTAAAAAGATTAAAATTAATCTTAAAATATAGTTTTAAATCTAAATTTTAACATTCATCTTTAATATAAGTTACTAGGTGTTTCTCCGTGTTTTACTACGGCAATTACTAAGTACTAATATTTAGTGTTCTTGTTGATAATAATTGAGCTTAGGAGTAAAAATATATTAGTTATTGACAACAAATAAACTGGATTACCAAATCAGGTTTGGAGAAGTAAATTAGTAGACTTCGTAGGAGATTATAGATGAAAAATATTAGGTTTTTGTCGGCTAAATTTTGCATAGTAACTTTGTAAGAAAATTTTGATGAAAAATCAATATTTATTAGTACTAATTAAACAACGAGTATTATAAAAATGATAGATTAGATATGTTTGAAATATTATGAAAATAATACGAGAGGTGATGATTGGATATGTTTGCACGTTGATTTGTACATTTTAATAAATTATAGATTATGTTGTATAGCTTGCGTGAGCTTTGATACGTAATTATTGCAAGTGAGTTGACATGTTTGTAGGTCAAACTTTAGATTTAGCTGTTTGGGTGTGTTCGCTGTTACTGGTTCCAGAACCCTCCAAACGGAAAACGGAACGGTTCATTATCACGTGATTAATTAAGTATTAGCTATATATTTTTTTCAAAAATGGATTAATTTGATTTTTAAGCAATTTTCGTATAAAAACTTTTTTTTAAAAAACGTACCGTTTAGCCGTTTGAAAAGCGTACGCGCGGAAAAGAGGGAGAGGGGTTGGAAAAACGGGTGTCCGAACGCACCCGTTGTCACTATCCCAACTCACTTTTCTCGTATTTTGTGTGCACGTTTTCTAAATGGCTAAACGTCGTGTTTTTTTAAAAAAAATCTATATAAAAGTTATTTTAAAAATTATATTGATTCTTTTTAAAAAAATATTTAGTTAATCATACGATAATAAAACCGTGTGTGAGTTTTGCTTAATGGGAAAAATATAGATAGCGCATATATTGAAGTAAATTGCGAGGACATTGCCTAATTGCCAAGTTATTCTTTCCTGTCCTTTTGAATCTGGCCCTGCACCTACGATCAGCGATCGAGCAAGCATCGAGCTGTAGTAATGTCCTCTGCCGATTCGAAGGATTTTCGCTGACTTGACGTCGCCGCTGGATCAGATTTGTGGTGAAAGCTGATAAAGGAAAGCCATGTGTCGATCAACGGACAGTGGTATACTCCTCTCGTTACTGTTACATCACTTCGTAGTTGGACTCGATAAACAGTCGAGATTTTGATTAAAGAGGAACTAGTCATTTCCCCAAAAAAAAAAAAAATCCCTGGCCTTTCGTGGTAAAACAGAATTAAGAAATCTTCAATTGGAAATGCAGCATAGTTAAATGTGTGTCTCTCCAGCTTGATTTTTGTACCAATGCAGAACAATGGATTAAAATAGTGCAGCATCTTCAAATTGCTTATTACCTGCTCAAACATTTTTATTGCCTTATTAACATTCATTTCATGGAATTTTTTTATCATCTATAGAGCTTGACAATGTGAAAGGCAAAGGCAAGAAGGGGAAGGGAGTTTCTATGGGCCTTGCTGGTGCTGTTGGCGCACTCCCACGCCGACGAGGCCAAGTGGTGTGTGCTGGAGAGGTGGCGGCGGGGCCAAGCTCGAAAAGTTAGGTGTTAGGCCAACGACGGAGAGAAGAAGAGCAGACGACGATTAGGGTTTGTGTGTTTGCGCAAATCTTAAAGCGTTTGAAACGAAAATTCACAAGATATTCTGGGTTTTTTTTCAAATGTAGAGTAGCGCTAGGGAGTGACGGCGGAGGAGGTGGGGTCAAGTTCAAGATGTTGGGAGCTGTGGCGGCGGAGGAGGGAAGAAGAGGAGGAGGAGCGGGGGATTAGGGTTGAGGTGTTTACATGAATCCCAAAGCGATCTGACGGTTCAGAATTCACAAGATATTTATGGGCTATTTTTTTTAAATGTACAATAGTCAGTTTCTTCATTTATTCGTCTCACATTCCTAATTTCCAATTAAGACTACCTAACAGCAAAAAGTCCAAGTCCCCCCGCGACAGAACGGGCACGACCGAGACCCACGCGCCCACGCAGCAACCTCCGTACACACGTCGCACTTGACTTGCGTGGACTCCAACTTCCCATTTTGCCCCTCCCTGCTCAACCAAATTGCCACTAAACCGCTCACCACTCACTAATCTATCAGGGGCAAGATCGTATTTTGCCACTAATCCCCCTGCGCGCTTCTCGTATAACTACTCCCCACTGCGCGCTTCGATCCCCTCCTCTTCTGCTTTTTAGCGAAATCCGAGAGAAAAAATTGCCTGCAAAAAAAAAATCCAAACGTCGTTCTGATCGATCGGCCGTTCGAGTTCACGGCGGAGATGGAGCACGAGCACGGTGGCGGTGGCCGCGGCCGCGGGAGGGGTCGCGGTGGCGGGCGTGGCGGCGATGGTTGCGGAGCCGGTTATGGTGGCGGTGGTGGTGGTGTCGGCGGGGCGCGCGTGGGCGTGGCCTCCTGGTAGTTGGTGCCAATGCGAGCGAACGTCCCGGGTAGCGGAGCTCTTTGGGCGGGCGGCAGTGAACCGCTACACGTGATGGCGGCGGCGGCCGAGAGGTACGTGGGACCTGCAGTCATAGGCGCCGGAAGAAGCGGCAGGTTCGTGGTATTGAGTAGCCTCCTCGGTCAGTGCGGTCGGGCAGTGGGTATTGGCGGCGGTGGACGTGTGCTTTGTAAATGCGGTCGGTGTGCGCGTTGGACCTGGGCGGCTGGCGTCCGTTGGACAGCGTAGTCCGGCGGTGAGCGCGGTGCGCCGGCGGGAACGCTGTATGCGCCCGCGGGAAGAGCCCCCGGAGAGCCCCCGCTCCCGGGCAGCCGCGCCACGACCTGCGCAGGCACCGCTGAGGAGGCATCCAGGAACGAGGGGACCCAAGTACCGGCTTACGTTCCGCGGTTAACCGTTAAATCTTGCGGACCAGCGCTGCCTACGAGCGACAGCAGTCTTCAACTACGACCTATTGTAACCGGCCTATAGTCATGTCTCCCACTGCTAAGTTAACCTTCAGTCTGAGAGTGAAGCTATCAGCAAGAACCTATATGTTCGGGAATCAATGGCGGGCCCTCTCGAGAGTTTCAATGGTAGCAAGCCCTTTCTTCTTGATATACTATATAACTTGTACCACACGACACCTTATGATTAGCCTGAATACAAGTTGTAGGTGTAGCGTATTCATGCGTCTCATCGGTTTACTTCTGACATCCGATGCCACAAGATACCGACTCTATGCAGTCTACGAAGCCAGCGCGAAGTGAATGCTACTTGATTTTGACTCTTAGACTCTCTCAGTGCTGTGTGTTCCCTGCAATCAGTAACACCATGACACTTTTTATCTATGTCAGATGTCCACGTAAACACTCTGAGAGGAAGACAGCCGCCGTCAATAGAGATGTCTAGAACATCACTTCCGCGATAGCGGAGAGCGCTTTCTTGTCATGTCTGTTACTATGTAATCTTATGGAAAAGATAAGTCCATCCACTTGGCAGAGCTAGCACACTTTTGTTCTCTGCTTTCTGAATTTCACATTCCTGCGTGAGGAGGAGTACGTCTTTGGTTAATATCAGAACAAAAGTTTCTCTATGTGGATGTGGCCGGATCTAACATGACCATAGTGTTATCCGATTAAATTGTTCTAACTAGCCTTAAATGGCTTCGCTGGTCTGTGGCTTACCTACCTATATAGTCGAATATCTTATGACACTGAGTTTTTGAATCAGCTAACCACGGTTCTCATTTCCTTTCATATCACCGCGACACTTAGCATTTCACCTATGTGTCAAGATGTTTAAACGCCTGACACCCCCCCATTGCTGCGATCCTTGCTATCTTCCGGCGCAGTTGGCACACCGCGTAGCCCACTACCGAGAGCACAGCAATTGTGTGAGGTTGCACGATGGTCTGTACTTCTTACAACCGGCAGAGAAGATTAGAACGAGCATCGCGCTGCTGTGAAGAAACCAATGAAGAAAGTAAACCGTTTAGCAATATGTACAAACAGGTCAAGTTCACATTTAAGGAGAAGCAAAGTCAGGCAACAACACAGGAGAACAAATGAGAACCACCAGGCAGAATAGGCAAGAGCAAGACCATGGATGGTGGAGGCTCGTACGAGCGACGCAAGTCAAATTGTTGGTGAACCATTTTTAGTAAAGTACCCGACAGGCATCAACTGTTTTTCACTATGACATAAGACATCAAGCTTGATATAAGTTCCCCCAAGGCTTCAGAACAAGGAGCTCCTCCAGGGAGATTTCTTACTGTCAAGGACGAGCTCTTCAAGAGATGAGAGCTTCCGGCGGCTTTCATCAGCTGTTGCTTATGATGGGAAAAGAGAAAATTTATTTACTTGTGCTGAGCTACCAGATGGTTTGTTTCGTGTCAAAGCCGTTCACGGACTACATTGTATCTGGTGAGTTCAAGAAGAAGCTTCCTTTGAGCCAACTCTCGGAACTGCCTGTGCCCAGAGAGGTCTGCAGGGCTTGATGTCATTGTGCGTGAGGCCTCTAGCTGGCGCAAGATTATTCATTGGTCAGGGATTTACTCGAGGGCCGCAGTGTGTCCATTGGCCGGATGTTGTAGCTCTCAAAGGAACCCAGCAGACCCTTAAAGTGCACTCAGAAAGGACTGATCCTTTGTGTGGACTATTCGGTTTATGCCAGTTTGCAAAGCTGGACATGTGTTGGATCTTGTTCAGAAGTCTGTGATATACCTTGACGCTACAGGACAACACTAACAAAACACCAATGACACTTGGAAGAATGAACTCAAAGGCCAGCGAAAGTCACTTGTAAATTCATTAGAGGACAATTAGCAGTATAAGTTTACATTGTTACTAAAGGTTTACTGATTCAACACATTGATAAACCTGCCAAGTCAGATAACTTTTTGTAGATTCGAATCAGGACAGACCACAGAAGCATTCTATATTACTATTCGCAGCAGCTATGCAAGGTTATTGAGTATATCATATGCTTCTAGATGCTTGGATACCAGTTTTGTACTAGTCAAGAGGTCAATAATGAGACAAAGCAACAAAACTATTGTAGTTTGACCCCCGATTGAATTGTGTGATCTTCTTGGAAAGGCAGAGATACCCCCAAAAGCAATGCTTAAATAGGAATTCTCTGATAATAAAACACTGAAAGCAATGGCCTTTTGATCCCCTGCCCAAAGGAGAGAAGCCGAGGAGTTCTGGAGGAGTTGATGTTGAATGCCTGGACGATGGCGCCTTGCAAGGTAACTGCTTTCAACTTTCGAGTTCCCAATCTTTCCACTGTTTGCAAACGCCTCAATTGATCTTGAAAACTTAACATGTTGCTTTATGATTAATTAGTAGTAGTGGTGGTAGTACAACTATAGATTCGTGGATTCAATGGAAATACTTCTCTGCGCTTGAACGACCTAGTACTACAAAACTTGGTTAATATATGCGTGTGCGAAAACCGACACACCAGACTTAACTACCTTCAAAATTGTATGGGTCAAACGGTCGACTTATTGTTCTCCTTGTCACATTTGTCTTAACTGATATTTTACTGTTATTACTCATTTTTTCCTGGCTAAGGCAGGAGAACATGAACTTAACTAATCTTTGTCATTCCATTTTGGAGAAAAATATATGAACTACTCTCGATCATTTAACTTCAGAACTAGGAGATAACTATGATATCTTATCATGTACTAATTACTATTTTTTTATTCCAGGGGTGAAATTGCTCAGCAGTTTGGGATTTCTTTGGATGTACAAATGATGGGAAGTCACTGGTAGGAACCCTTCCTCCTCCCAGCCCTAAAACTTGGCACCTCCAGTGCCAACCCTGCAAATTCAATATTGATCAGCCTAACTGCCAGTGGAACCTTATGGCGAAAAGAACTAGCAGAGGGCGCGTGCTTCAGTGCTGGGGACGTCGTGGACTTCAGTGCAAATTCTGGGCAGCACGCCCTGAATGGAACATGTTTATTGACAAGATTGTCAGGAAGTGCTGCACCTTGGCGTACAGATGAACCGCGTAACCCATGCTATGTGCAACTGTTAGATATGGAGGTGCTATCCGATCCACATCAGCTCTTCGAGGGAGCTTAACAAAGCTAAGCAGGCCGGCAGCCAGTAAAAAAACAGAAGCTGCAGCTCCTCTTCTGCCCAAGTCTAGATCAGCATCCTGGGGTACAAGACGCTGAAGCTTATCTGCGAGACGCAGCTGGGGATCCAGACCCAGTGCTCTTGAGCTTCCTCGCGAACAAGCAACAGGACAGGACCAGTACATGCCAACCTTGCTCTGCAAGATCAACGGCAAGATTGGAGGAAGCAAACATCCAACTGTTTGGTGAATCGCTGCCGCGGATCTCCGGCGCGCCATACATGTTCATCGCGCCGACGTGAATCACCCATCGCCGGGAACGTCGAGACCCGTCGATTGCAGCAGTGGTGGCCTCGGTGGATCAAGGCGCCAGCAAGTACGCTGCCAAGAATCCGCGCTCAGCCTCACCGCTGGACGAGGTGATCCAGCACCTCGGCGACATGTGCAAGGAGCTCATCGGCCGTGTTCGAGAAGCGGAACCGCGTGAAGCCCCAGAGGATCATCTACTTCCGCGACGCGTCAAGCGACGGGCAGTTCGACATGGTGCTGAACGAGGAGCTGGCGACATGGAGAAGGCGATCAAGACCAAGGAACTACTCCCCGACGATCACCGTGATCGTGGCCAAGAAGCGGGCACCACACCAGGCTGTTCCCCAAGGACCTGAACCAGCAGCAGACCAAGAACCGGGAACGTGCTCCCCGGCACGGTGGTGGACACCGGCGTGGTCGACGCCGGTCGGGCGTACGACTTCTACCTGTGCAGCCACAACGGGGCTGATCGGGACGAGCCGGCCGACGCACTACTACAGCCTTCTGGACGAGCACGGCTTCGCCTCCGACGACCCGCAGAAGCTGGTGTACAACCTCTGCTTCGTCTTCGCCGCTGCACCAAGCCGGTGTCGCTGGCCACGCCCGTCTACTACGCCGACCTCGCCGCCTACCGCGCGCAGGCTCTACTACGAGGGGCATGATGATGTCGCAGCCGCCTCCATCTTCGGCGGCGTCGTCGTCGTCGGCATCCTCCTCCGCGCCGGCGCTTCCGACTTCAGGAGCTTCCGGCGCTGCACGAGGATCTGGTGGGACAACATGTTCTTCATCTGAAGACAGCCTTTCGTCGCATGGTCCGGTGGTCTCTCTCTGTTCTTAGTTTACCTCTTACGCGTGGAGTCTCAGGTCATAGACTCATAGTCACAGACTCACAGGTCGTCTATCTTTTGACTTTTGTTGACCTTGTCGTCGGTCTTGGTAGTTGGTAGTCTTATACATACTGTTGAGGCTGCATTATGGTTGCACAAGAAAGTTTAAGAGTACTATAGTGGTACTCTGTATTTGCAATTCTCGTGCGGATGCATATGGAGTAGGTGTTTCTAGAACACGGCTGTTCCGCTACTGACTTCGAGACGGGGCCCAGAACGGAGTCGCCACGGCTAGGAAAGCCGAAAGCGGGGAAAGAAAAATTCTCGTTTTGCTCCTTCCTACTGGAGTCCTTTCCATCTGCCCCTCTGATTACTTGAATACTTTCTTTGTTCCAAAGCAAATACTAGTATAATGCTGTTACCTTCTATACTGGATTTGTTCATTATGCGATAGAGAGAGTAGTACATACTAGGAGCTTTATCGGTTTTAAAAAAATAAGTCAAAGCAGAAATAATTTTGGAGTTGATTTTTAAGATATTTTTTATGTAGTTTATTTTTTTATAGACTTTTAGGGCAGTTTTGGATTGCTACCAAAATTTGCCCTACCAATATTTTGGTAGTCTAAATAGTACCTACCATTTGTTTGGATTGGTGCCAACATTCTGGTAATGCCCATCCTAAATTTGGTAATAATCTAGAACTTTCTTCACCATGATATCACAATTTGGCTAGATTTTGGTAGCAAACCAAATAAGATGAATACATATTTATTCTACCAAATAATTGGTAGCGCCAAAACTTGCCTATGTTTTGGCACTACCAAAAAAATTGGTAGGGCACCGATCTAAACAAGCCCTTAAGTTGTTAGAAACATATATTAAAATTGTACACGTACATTATTTTTTGGACATTAATAAGCTCTTATGATTTGTAATTAACTTTTAGACAACTGATGAGATTCTCCTGCAAGGCTGTAAGGCTGCAATCCAGGCCTGTAAGAAGAAATGGTTCAAATTACCTAGATAGGCTAGGGCTGTGTTTAGTTGGATCCAAAGTTTGGATTTTAGTTGAAATTGGAGATGATGTGACTGAAAAGTTATGTGTGTATGACATGTTGATGTGATGGAAAATGACTGAAGTTTGGATCCAAACTTTAGATCTAAACACAGCCTAGATTGCTTATTGCTACCTGCTCGAAATCGAATACAGTAGCTCATTAGTACTTTGCTTGTGTTACACGTCTTATTTTCCAATTTGGACATAACACGGGGATCTAACAGAAAAAAGGCCACATCCCAAATTCTGGACTTCCCAATTATTCCTACCCAAGATGACTCCACGCGGCAGGTTGCCAACGTCCACTTGACTCGTGTAAACTCCTCATGTCCCACTTTGTCCCTCTTAGCGCAACAAAATTGCTGCCAGAGCACACAGAAACTTGCCATCCGTCAGGGGCAAAATCGTATTTTCGCACATAATTCTCGCGCCCAAGCAAAATTCACCTGCGCGCCCTCCTCCTATAACTACCCCTCGCTGCCATCTTCGATCCCCTCCTCCTCCTCCTCTGCTCTAGCGAAAGCCGAGAGAGAGAGAAAAAAATCCGTCACGAAATCCACACGCTTCTGAGTTCTGATCTGTGGGTTCGAGTTCACGGCGGAGATGGCCGGTCGCGGTGGCCGCGACCCCCGGAGAGGCTACAACGGCGGCTACGGCTACGGGTACCCGAGAGGCGGAGGAGGGCAAGGGGGTACTAACCGGGGAAGAGACGGGCAGCGCGGTGGAGGAAGAAACGGGCCTCGCGGAGGACGCTATTCCGGTGGAAGAGGAGTCGAGCCTCGCAGAGGCGACGATGTTCCGGGAGGAGGCCAAGGCGGTGGGCGGGGGACTGCTGGTGGTGGTGGTGGTCTTGGTCGAGGAGGGTCCGAGCTCGGCAGTGGGAGCGGAACTGGCGGCGCGTGGTTGCTTGACGTGAACGACTTCCCGGAGTTGGGGAGTGGGGGGAACGCCCGTGCGCGGTCGGCGATGGCGCCAGAGTCACCACCACCACCACCACCACCACCAGCGCCAGCGTCACCACCACCACCACCACCAGCGCCAGCAGCGAAGGGGATCCAGGACGAGGGATCCTCGAGTTCGTCGTGGTCCGTTGGTAAGTTCCTCTCCTGATTCAATCGGTGCTTTAATTTTGTGCGGTTTGGCATGTTTGCTCTGTTCCTTGGCATTAGGAATGTTGGAAACTGATCGATCAAGTGGTCGATCTGGGGTTTTGCACTTTCGAGATAGTATATTAATCTACGCAGAGTTTGATTTCGCCTATTCATGCGAGTGATCTGGGTTGTGTTTTCTGCTGTTTCGATGATTTTTTTTTTCGAACAAGATGCTGTTTCGATGATAGAGTAGAAGCAGAGGGATGCCGATTTTGCACTAGAACGGTCCTTGTGCTTCTGAATGCATTTGATCACGATTTTATTGCTGATGTCACGAAACACCGCAGGGGAGCATTTGGATTTCAGAAATTACATAAGACGGGTGTTATTCTTCCTTGAATGTGAATCGGATGCAACATTTACTGTCATTTTACTTTGGGAAAACGTTGTGCAAATGCAGAATTTCTAGGGGTTTTTCACAGCTTGGTGATCCATTTTTTTTCGAAGTTCTAACTGCATTACTGCACGTGAAGTGCCTCTCCTGATTCAATCGGTCCTTTGTGCGGTTTGCAATGTTTACTCTGCTCCTTACTAGCATTATGAATGTTCGAAACTGATTGATCAAGTGGTTGATCTGGGGTTTAGTTCTTTCGAGAGGGTTTAGTACTTCCGACGTTGCATATTAATCTGCACATAGTTTGATTTCGCTTTTATGTGAGTGATCTGAGCTCTGTTTCCCGTGGTGTGTCGATGAGACGATGATAGAGTAGAAGCAGATCGAGATATGTTGATTTTGCACTAGTATGATGTGAATCTGAATATACGATCAATTTTTTTTTGTTGACGTCACGTACCATCAACATTTTTTTTTCTAAAGGCAGGGTTGCATTTAGATTTCAGAAAATTCATAGGAAGAGTAATTCCTTGCTTGAATGTGAATCATATTACTTTAGGGGGAATATCGATCTACAGTTTGGTGATCCCTTCTGTTCTAGTTTTAAGTTTAACTGCACGTTGAGTTGGTGGGTTTGCTTGTGTAAACTTGACATTCTCTGTTTCTAACCACTCTTCCGTTTCCTTTAGAGCGCATTCCCTACGGTGAGGATGAAAAAGAAGAACCACCGGCAACCCCAATTGCTTCCAGTAACAAGAATAAAAGAGAAGAACCACCTACCAAACATAGGCCAATGGCAAGACCACCTGGTGGTGGAGGTCCATTATCTAAAGGCGAGGTCAAATTGTTGGTGAATCATTTTTCAGTCGACTACCCAAAGGAATCAACCTTTTTTCACTATGAAATACGAATCAAGCTTGTTGACGGTCCCAACAGAAAGCTCTCAAAGGCAGAGCTTCTTACAGTCAAGAATGAGCTCTTCGAGCACGAGAGCCTTCAGGAGCTTTCGTCAGCTGTTGCTTATGATGGAGAGAGAAATTTATACACTTGTGCTGAACTACCAGAAGACTGCATAGTCCCTGTGAGCAAATTCCGTGTGAAGGACAGTTCACGGACCTACATTGTATCAGTGAAGTTGAAGAAGCCGCTGCCTTTAAGCCAACTCTTGGAGCAGCCGCCTGGGCCTAGAGATGTCATGCAGGGCCTTGATGTCATTGTGCGTGAGGCATCTAGCTTCGGCAAGATTGTCCTTGGTCAGGGATTTTACCCGCAGAGCGGCAGTGAGGCCATCTGTGATAGCAATATTGTAGCTCTCAAAGGAACCCAGCAGAGCCTTAAATGCACTCAGAAAGGGCTGATCCTGTGTGTGGACTATTCGGTTTTGCCATGTTGGAAAGCTGGATCTGTGTTGGACCTTGTTAAGACTATGAAGTTCGTGGAATACCCGCTCTTGGAAGACCAATTGAAAAAATTGAACAATGCGCTCAAAGGCCTGTGTGTTACTGTAAGTCACAGGAAGACTGAGGAGAAGTACACTGTTAAAGGCTTGACAGATAAACCTGCCGACCAGATAACTTTTAAAGACTCTAAATCAGGACAGACGACGAAGCTTATCGAGTACTATAGGGAGACGTATAAGAAAGAGATTGAGCATCCGATGCTTCCATGCTTGGATTTGAGCAAGAGCAAGTCCAAACAAAACTATGTGCCGATTGAATTTTGTAATATTCCTGAAGGGGAGAGGTATCCAGTGGCGAGGTTAGATGACAAGAAGTCTGATAATAAGGGCGAACAAGAGAAGCCATCTACAAAGACGACACTGAGAGAAATTTCTATAAAGGTTGCCTCTAGTCGGAAGGAGGAGATTCTGGACTTGGTGGGGAATGCTCAAGATGGGCCTTGCAGGTATCTGTTTGAGTTTCCACCCCTTTCCACTTTTTGCAAACGTCTAACTATCGTCATCCCTAATATTAACATGTTGCTACGATTAATGAGTAGTAGGGTCATATTCTCAATGAGAGCTTCTCTGCATAAACAACCTGCTACCACAAAACTTGTGCTGAACTGCTGATGCTGTAATTGTGTGAAACCTGATCTTCGAACAAAGATATGCATTTGCTTATTCCCGTAAACTCGTGCTGATGCTATATATCGGTAAAAGAAACAAGAGACTTCAACTGCTTGCTGTGTTGGGGTCAACTCGTTGCTCTGCTTACCTTTATCTTCATGATATTCAACTGTTCAACTGATAATTAGCTTAATTTTGATCTTTATCATTTTATTTTGGAGAAAATGAGCTGATCTTGATCTGTTTAATTTCAACTATAGAACTATAGAGAGAGCTAATGTATCTTGTCAGGCGCTAACTTAGTGTTTTAATTCCAGGGGAGAAATAGCTCAGCGATTCAGGATTTCTTTAGATGCAGCAATGATGGAAGTCACTGGTAGGATTCTTGCTCCCCCCACCCTAGAACTTGGCACTGGCACCTCCAGAGGCCAGACCTTCAAATTCACTATTCATCAGGATGACTGCCAGTGGAACTGGAAGCTTAAAAAATACGATAAACGAGTAGTAGCACATGGCGGGGCTCTTGACTGCTGGGGAATCGTCGATTTCAGTAAAGGCAACCTAGGGAGCACGTTTATTGACAAGATTGTCAGAAAGTGCTCCGACCTTGGCATGGACATGACCCCTAAACCATGCTATAAGCATGTGTCAAATATGGAAGTGCTATCCGATCCAAAGAGCCTCAGAGATGCGCTTATCGAAGCGAAGCGTGCCACGGAGGAGGAAGACAAGAAGCTGCAGCTCCTCTTCTGCCCGATGCTCAACCGGTGCCATGGGTACAAGACCCTGAAGTTGATCTGCGAGACGGAGCTGGGGATCCAGACCCAGTGCTTCTTGAGCACCGCCGCAAAACTCGACGAAAAACGACAGAACCAGTACATTACCAACCTTGCTCTGAAGATCAACGGCAAGATCGGGGGTAGCAACATGCAGCTCGACCCGGACTCGATCCCAGTGGTGTCCGCCAAGGATTTCATGTTCATCGGTGCGGACGTGAACCACCCTCCGCCTGGGAATGTCAGTAAGGACATCCCGTCCATAGCAGCCGTGGTGGCCTCCGTTGATAAAGGCGCCAGCAAGTACGTGACAAGGATTTTTTTTTGTTGACGTCACGTACCATCAACATTTTTTTTTCTAAAGGCAGGGTTGCATTTAGATTTCAGAAAATTCATAGGAAGAGTAATTCCTTGCTTGAATGTGAATCATATTACTTTAGGGGGAATATCGATCTACAGTTTGGTGATCCCTTCTGTTCTAGTTTTAAGTTTAACTGCACGTTGAGTTGGTGGGTTTGCTTGTGTAAACTTGACATTCTCTGTTTCTAACCACTCTTCCGTTTCCTTTAGAGCGCATTCCCTACGGTGAGGATGAAAAAGAAGAACCACCGGCAACCCCAATTGCTTCCAGTAACAAGAATAAAAGAGAAGAACCACCTACCAAACATAGGCCAATGGCAAGACCACCTGGTGGTGGAGGTCCATTATCTAAAGGCGAGGTCAAATTGTTGGTGAATCATTTTTCAGTCGACTACCCAAAGGAATCAACCTTTTTTCACTATGAAATACGAATCAAGCTTGTTGACGGTCCCAACAGAAAGCTCTCAAAGGCAGAGCTTCTTACAGTCAAGAATGAGCTCTTCGAGCACGAGAGCCTTCAGGAGCTTTCGTCAGCTGTTGCTTATGATGGAGAGAGAAATTTATACACTTGTGCTGAACTACCAGAAGACTGCATAGTCCCTGTGAGCAAATTCCGTGTGAAGGACAGTTCACGGACCTACATTGTATCAGTGAAGTTGAAGAAGCCGCTGCCTTTAAGCCAACTCTTGGAGCAGCCGCCTGGGCCTAGAGATGTCATGCAGGGCCTTGATGTCATTGTGCGTGAGGCATCTAGCTTCGGCAAGATTGTCCTTGGTCAGGGATTTTACCCGCAGAGCGGCAGTGAGGCCATCAGTGATAGCAATATTGTAGCTCTCAAAGGAACCCAGCAGAGCCTTAAATGCACTCAGAAAGGGCTGATCCTGTGTGTGGACTATTCTGTTTTGCCATGTTGGAAAGCTGGATCTGTGTTGGACCTTGTTAAGACTATGAAGTTCACGGAATACCCGCTCTTGGAAGACCAATTGAAAAAATTGAACAATGCGCTCAAAGGCCTGTGTGTTACTGTAAGTCACAGGAAGACTGAGGAGAAGTACACTGTTAAAGGCTTGACAGATAAACCTGCCGACCAGATAACTTTTAAAGACTCTAAATCAGGACAGACGACGAAGCTTATCGAGTACTATAGGGAGACGTATAAGAAAGAGATTGAGCATCCGATGCTTCCATGCTTGGATTTGAGCAAGAGCAAGTCCAAACAAAACTATGTGCCGATTGAATTTTGTAATATTCCTGAAGGGGAGAGGTATCCAGTGGCGAGGTTAGATGACAAGAAGTCTGATAATAAGGGCGAACAAGAGAAGCCATCTACAAAGACGACACTGAGAGAAATTTCTATAAAGGTTGCCTCTAGTCGGAAGGAGGAGATTCTGGACTTGGTGGGGAATGCTCAAGATGGGCCTTGCAGGTATCTGTTTGAGTTTCCACCCCTTTCCACTTTTTGCAAACGTCTAACTATCGTCATCCCTAATATTAACATGTTGCTACGATTAATGAGTAGAAGGGTCATATACTCAATGAGAACTTCTCTGCATAAACAACCTGCTACCACAAAACTTGTGCTGAACTGCTGATGCTGTAATTGTGTGAAACCTGATCTTCGAACAAAGATATGCATTTGCTTATTCCCGTAAACTCGTGCTGATGCTATATATCGGTAAAAGAAACAAGAGACTTCAACTGCTTGCTGTGTTGGGGTCAACTCGTTGCTCTGCTTACCTTTATCTTCATGATATTCAACTGTTCAACTGATAATTAGCTTAATTTTGATCTTTATCATTTTATTTTGGAGAAAATGAGCTGATCTTGATCTGTTTAATTTCAACTATAGAACTATAGAGAGAGCTAATGTATCTTGTCAGGCGCTAACTTAGTGTTTTAATTCCAGGGGAGAAATAGCTCAGCGATTCAGGATTTCTTTAGATGCAGCAATGATGGAAGTCACTGGTAGGATTCTTGCTCCCCCCACCCTAGAACTTGGCACTGGCACCTCCAGAGGCCAGACCTTCAAATTCACTATTCATCAGGATGACTGCCAGTGGAACTGGAAGCTTAAAAAATACGATAAACGAGTAGTAGCACATGGCGGGGCTCTTGACTGCTGGGGAATCGTCGATTTCAGTAAAGGCAACCTAGGGAGCACGTTTATTGACAAGATTGTCAGAAAGTGCTCCGACCTTGGCATGGAAATGACCCCTAAACCATGCTATAAGCATGTGTCAAATATGGAAGTGCTATCCGATCCAAAGAGCCTCAGAGATGCGCTTATCGAAGCGAAGCGTGCCACGGAGGAGGAAGACAAGAAGCTGCAGCTCCTCTTCTGCCCGATGCTCAACCGGTGCCATGGGTACAAGACCCTGAAGTTGATCTGCGAGACGGAGCTGGGGATCCAGACCCAGTGCTTCTTGAGCACCGCCGCAAAACTCGACGAAAAACGACAGAACCAGTACATTACCAACCTTGCTCTGAAGATCAACGGCAAGATCGGGGGTAGCAACATGCAGCTCGACCCGGACTCGATCCCAGTGGTGTCCGCCAAGGATTTCATGTTCATCGGTGCGGACGTGAACCACCCTCCGCCTGGGAATGTCAGTAAGGACATCCCGTCCATAGCAGCCGTGGTGGCCTCCGTTGATAAAGGCGCCAGCAAGTACGTGACAAGGATCCGCGCCCAGTATCACCGGTGCGAGATGATCCAGAACCTCGGTGATATCTGCAAGGAGCTCATCGGCGCGTATGAGAAGGTAAACAAGAAGAAGCCTGATAGCATCATCTACTTCCGCGACGGCGTCAGTGACGGTCAGTTCGACATGGTGCTGCACGAGGAGCTGGCGGACATGGAGAATAAGATCATGGTGGGTGACTACCCGAAGATCACCGTGATCGTTGCCAAGAAGAGGCACCACACGCGGCTGTTCCCCAAGGACAGGAACCAGCGGCAGACCAAGAACGGCAACGTGCTCCCCGGCACGGTGGTGGACACCGACGTGGTCGACCCGACGGCGTACGACTTCTACCTGTGCAGCCACAAGGGGGAGGTCGGGACGAGCCGGCCGACGCACTACTACAGCCTTCTGGACGAGAACGGCTTCGCCTCCGACGACCTGCAGAAGCTGGTGTACAACCTCTGCTTCGTCTTCGCCCGCTGCACCAAGCCGGTGTCGCTGGCCACTCCCGTCTACTACGCCGACCTCGCCGCCTACCGCGGCAGGCTCTACTACGAGGGCATGATGATGTCGCAGCCGGCGGCGTCAGCGGCATCTGCCTCCGAGGCCATGATGCCGGCGGCACAGCCCCAGGCGGCTGCGGCTGCGGCTGCGGCAGCGTCGCCGTCGTCGTCAGTGGCATCCTCATCTGAGGGCATGACGGCGTCCCAGCCCCAGGTGCCGGCTGCGGAGGCGGCATCCTCCTCCGCGGGAGCTGCCGACTTCAGGGAGTTGCCTCCGATGCACGGGGATCTGTTGAACAACATGTTCTTCCTCTGACGACAGCTTTTCGCCGCATATGGTCTCGTTGCCAGGTACTCCTCGTATGGTCCTGGAACTTGCGTTTGATTTTCTGGTTGTGATACCTGTCCGTGTCCCGGTCTCTGTTCTTTAACTGCCTGGAGTCTCTCATGTCTTTGGGTGGTTTATCCATAGTAAATTTTTGTCCGTGTCATATCTTTTGCAGTCCTATACATGCTGTCGGGCTGCATGGTTGCACAATAAAAGTTTCTTCTTTTGCAATCTTCATTATTTTGATGTGCAAGCAGTAAAATGTATGGTCCATTGCCAAAGTTGCTCAGCTCAGTCCAGTACACCAATTTTTCACTGAATCTTTTGGTTGTTACACTTCACCTGTGATCACTTCATGCCGCCAGCGCTAAGGGCGTCGAAATGTAGGACAAGTAACAAGTTCTGTCACAATGTGTTGTGCGTTCCTGGGAGCAAACCTGATCTACAATTTAGCCAACTAGTATATACAAAAGCTCCCTTTGGAACGAGCAACTGATAATTTGTACACTGAATTTCACTATGACATTTTCTCTATACAAAACGAGCTCGTAGTTGTCAGAATGGATGGCAGAGACTCCTAAAGTCCCAATTATTAGTTAGGGATTCTAGCAGTCCTGTGTTCTAGCTGCCACTTCCATGACAAATGAAACACTGGTAACTGGTAAGCAGGAAGCCATCACTGATTATCATATCTGTGCTGCTGCATGCTTGTGATAGTAGTGCATCAGAGAAAATCCCACACTGGTATTGATGACTGCCCCTGATCACCATTCTGATGCTCCATCTGGGGATTTGCCCCTACAAACTGTAGTGCATGCATATCACTAGGATAGCCCTGCAAGAGTGTGTAGATAGCAGTTCATCAAACATGGCTACATAGAATCTGCAGCATGGTTGCACTCTTAGCTTTGACCTTAGGCTATTACTTCATTAGTGGACAAGAATGTCAAATGCTGAAAAAAAAGGCATAAAACTTCTCGACAACGTCGATAGCATATAACTCACTTGGGTTAATTGATTGTTTCCGGGAAATGCCTGCTGTTGCATGGTTGGAAGTGAGGAAGCCTACAGTAAGCCACAAGAAGCTGATGAATACGATACTTCAATAGAATGAGATATATTTTTTAAAGTAATAGATGATCACATACCTGACCAAACTGATTCAAATTGTTATGAAGATTCTCTGAGGTACCAAGCCCATAGCTCTGACCAAGTATATAATGCCCCTGAACAAGGAAATCAACACCTGTAATAAATAACTGTTCCACAGTGATGAAAGGAACATCGAAAAAAAATACTGTCTTGAAGAAAAATCAACCTGCATTAATTGATCTGGGAGGAACTGATTTGGAGAATTCCTTGCTTCTGACTGCCTGTTGTCTGGTGTCATATTCAGTTCTCCATCTCTTGTTCCAGTGGCTGCTTCATCAGGGTGCCTTGTGTCTAGCAACAAAAGAAAATTTACAAATTTAATTGTGCAATTATAAACAGTTAGAACTTGAAATCCACAAAAAAATTGGAGTCCCACCTTTTCTTGTTTTCTGCCTTTTATTAGTTACCACAGCACTTTTATGGCGATAAACTTCAGTCTTCTTCTTTCCAGTAGATTTCTCAACTTCATTGCTACTATTAAGGAGATATTCATTCTGAACCATACTAGTTAACTGGTTCTTAATGGAAGGGCCTACGGATGACTTATTCGCCAGTGTAGATTGCAAAATCCGTTCTACTTCTTCAACAAGTCGATCTGATTGGCTTGCCATCAGTGCAAATGTCTCTGCATTCTCTGCAGCCTTAGCAGCTATCTTGTAGAACGAGCGGCACAGAGCTGCATAGCGTTCTGGAACAGAAGATTTTGTGCCACTATCAAAATTAAATCTATTAGTTTCATCGGTGGACCCCACCTTTGCATCTTTTCTCCATCTCTTAAGAAAATACTGCGGCCTGATCTCTTTAACATTCCTCAGCTCATATACCTTTAATATATGGCAACATAATATTCCAGCATTTTCAAATTTTTTACAAGTACATGCAACTGTGCCATCTGATGAGTCAAACCGCACAAGCTGGTCTTTAGTTTTATTCTTAACAGTGATCATGTACTCAGAAAGAGAGCCAAACTCCCCACAACTATAAGCCATACAGTCCATACACAGTTCATATTCCTTTCTAAATAACTCAAAGATGATTGGTGTATACACTTTTGCAGCTTGCCATAGCAGTGGCAGAGATATTCTTGGTGCCCCTTCGCTGGCTTGGTAATCAGCTTGTATCTCTTCTTGCCTCCTCTTCTCCATTGAGCTTTCAAAGAACATAAAAAATTTAGAGAGATCTTTCTCACAATCCAAGAACTCTCTCAGCCCAACGCAAGAAGTTTCTACTTGTAACATCCCTTTAATGTCCCCAAAGAATATTTGCCGGTTATATGGCAAGGCCCAATTTTCCCGATCTTCATACAACTTAGCTAACCATTCCTCTCCTTTGAGGCTGTACTTCTTGATTATCACATTCCATATCTCATCAAACTCCTGGTCATCCTCGATATCAAACATGCAGTGGTGAAAATCATGTGTGAATTCCTCAAGAGTATTAAAAACATGTTCTAAGGACTTAAAAGCATTCTGGTATATTTGCCACACACAAGAACGGTGAATTGTACCAGGCCAGGTGAGACTCAGGGCTTCCTTCAAAGCAGCAGATCGATCTGTCAATATCGTCTTTGGCTGTTTCCCACACATGGCACTCTTAAAGGTCTCGAGAAGCCACTTGAAAGATTCAACAGTTTCATCATACAGAAAAGCAGAGCCAAATATGATTGTTTGCCTATGATGGTTCATACCCAAAAACAAAGCTAAGGGTTTTCTGCAGTCATTTGATCTGTATGTTGTGTCAAAGCAGATCACATCACAGAAATAATGATAGTCTACTATTGATCTTGCATCAGCCCAGAAGACATTTGTTGCTTTATCATTTTCATCCACCTGAATGGCATAGTAAAAAGAGGGATTATCACTCTTCATTCTTCGAAAATAATCCATTAGAGCTCCAAGGTCCTCTGAATTCATGTGTGTTGAAGACTTGGCCCGAATGTAATTCTTGCATCCTGGAGGAATGTTACTAGCATTTCGGTTTCCTGGTTGAACCTTGGTCAACACTCTCTCTGACTTCAGCATATCTATATCAAATGGTGCAGCAAGCTGGTGATTGTGATCTTCCACAAATTCTGCTACCCGGTACTTGCCATTGGATACCAATTTTATAGCTATTCGTGCAGGACAACCTGTCCTAGTCTCTGGGCGAGGTCTTTTGGCCTCATTCTTTGAGCGATATCCCTCCCTAGAGCATACAAAGACCCTTGACCTAGCAACATTTTTCACCGTTTTATCCCACAATCCTTTTCGAACACTGAATCCTACATTTCCAGCATAACTAGCATAATACTCATATGCTTTCTCTTCATTCTCGAAAACCATTCCAACCATGGGCACTCCTCCAGCGTTAGCAATAACTTCTGGCGGCACCTCTGGATCTTCTTCTGGTTTATCTACAGTCTGGGAGGAAACGATAACGTAAGTGCAGACAAATACACAATGTCATACATCTACCACAGCATCAAAGTGCTTCTTGGTCATTTGTACCAAGAATGTTTTTCCCTACTGGTATTCTGTAAAAATCCTAAAATCAGACTCCATTTGACATGATTGTGCACCAATGCTACTAACTCCAAGACACGCTGAACTCAATGCGCATCTACATTAGCCTACTTGACACTTGCAATATCCAACCATGAAAGCCGGGTTTTCAGAAGCCGTTGGTGTTGGTGTAGAAGCCGGGTTATATAAATTCCCATTATCTAAAAAACAACCATGAAATGCGCCACATGGAACACACGAAATCTCTCAAACAATTCTCTGAGAAATCAATCAGAAACCATGGATCCCCGGTCTATATACCTTGGCGCCCTCCTTGCCAAGAAACTGCCCTCTCGCACCCCGCCGCCGCCGCTCCGCGAGAGCCTGCCTGGATGGGGCCTGCAGCCAACAATGGCGCCATCAAAAAATAATACTAATAATGACCAAATTTCTATCCATCTTTAACCTAAACTCAAACGCGAATTCTTCCTTCTTTGCGATGATATGGACCGAGGAGCTCACCTTGGCGGTGGCGCGCTTGAGGCTCTGGCGGCCGCTCCGCTTCTGCATGTAGCGGAGGACGATGTCGCGGCGCTCCTCGTGCGTGTAGCGGGAGACCCGGACGCCGAGCTCGCGGAGGAGCCGCGTGGTCGTGGGCTGCGCCGCCGACGATGGGGTCACCGCCGCCTTCCCGCCGCCGTCCTTCCCGTCTCCGGCGTCGGGGGCTGCCGTGGCTGCGCGGATGCTGAGGACGACGGCGTGGGATCGCCGCCGGCGGCGGACGGGTCGCCGGAGGTGGAGGCGGTGGCCATGGTGGTGGTGGTGGTGGGATCGGCCGGCGGAAGGGGGGGAATGGAGCTGGGGCCGTGAGGCACTCATCTCTCAGGTGTATGACATGTGGGGCCTCGACTTCAGTGTGCCTATGGCGAATCACGTGGGACCGACATGTCAGCCTCGTATTATTTAGACTTTGTTTGGAGCTTTTCAGCTAGGTATACATCATACGAGGAACCGGCTCCTCTAACTTAGCTCGTTCTAAGTCAGAGGCACACAGTAATATGTGTCACGTGCTATAGTGCCTCTGACGTAACACTGTAGCAACAACGCGAAATATTGCTCAAAGTTACTCTGTTTGGAAAGTACTGTTCATGGTACTGTAGTTTACTGTAGTGATCACTCTCATTCATTCGCTGTGGATCGGACGGCTGAAAATCCCCACGTCAGAGTACTGTACGCCTCTGACTTATAACGAGCTTAAGTCGAAGGATCTCGTTCCATCATACGACTATACGAGAGGACAGACGAGTCATTCTAGCAAGATTAAGTGAGTATTAACTATTATTGCTACAAGCTTAAAAATTAAATTTACTATTTCTTTTTAAAAACTTATATATAAAAAGTTTTTGCAAAACAAGGGAAGTTGCCAAAACTTTGAGTTGAATAGAAAAATGATTTATTTTGAGGTGGAGGGAGTAAATTGCATCAAGATCAAATTGAAACTTACATTACGAAGCCAAGCAAACACGCATTGGTGAGTATCAAGATCAAATGTTTAAGATCGCGTTTATGCTTGTCTGTTGTAGATTTTATTTGTTTATAATTACTTCATACTTCATATTGGGGATTTAGGACTTGCAAAATACTTGAACAACATTACGTTCTCTCGGTTGACATCACTTTGTAGTTCATCATACATAGGAGTATGCCTATGTAATGTTCTAATTTATGTAAAATATAGCAAGATTTGTCTTGGTTCACACACACTAAACAAACTTCATGCCAGCCTCTTGTACGGCTTTGTTCTAAGCTATCTGTTAAGTTTATTTTTTAAAAAAAATATTTAATTTATTCATATAATAAAGTTGATAATCCATGTCAATAATCTATTTCAATATGACCATTCTTCACAAAACAAAAATCACAACTGCAATCAGTGCAATTCTAACAATTACTTTGTTCATCAGACAAGGAGAACTAGCAAGTAGCAATACATACCGTCATTGCCTGAACTCTTTTAAGGCAATACATGTTTTTTTTTTTGACACGGATTAAGGCAATACATGTTAACACAGATATAAAAGAGCAGTTTTTGAGTATTATACAACTTTCTGCATGGAGGACACCTCAAGAAATTCGCAGGAACACAGGAATTGCTACAATGGAATGTGCATGTATGCTTAATTACACAGACCAAAATTTGCCATAGGTGTGATATTTCAGTTCCCAGGTCCCTGTTTTGGGATGCGTGACTGGGTCCATTTACATAGTGATATTGAGGATGGCCAGCTTAAATTATAATGATCTATTTACAAATCTCTGGCAATTTGTTGTTTACGTCTATGAAAGAACAATGATTATCTTCCAACAGTTACATACTTCCTGAAAATAAGCGGCGTGAAATAGACATTGTTAGTCCATCAGAACATGAAATGCCGCCTTAACAGAGAAATCAGAATTCGGGAGTAAAACAACCTGCTTGTTTAAGAGACAAAAATAGACTGAAGCCTGTGACAAGCATTCAAGAATGGTTGCGGTTAAGCATATTCTGGAAAGAAATGTACAAATCTTTGTGTTCTGTTCCAAAAATCTCTTCTGCCTTTGAGAGAGTGTCCTGCGCAAATTCATCAAGTACAACAAGAAAATCATGTTTACATATTTTCGCAGAAAATAACCAACTGAAAAGTCAACAATTATAAACGGGCAATAAGCTACCTCTCGTGATTGTTTCTGAGCATTGAACTCCTTGATATTAGCTAAAAATGCCCCAAATTGCTCATACGAAAGTCGTGTCCTGGGATTTGTGTCCAGAAGTGTTAGGATGGAATCGAAATATTAATTTTCACATAAGGTGAACAGCATAATAACCAACCGTGCTTGCCGGAAAAATTCCTTTCCGTCTATACGGGGCCGCCCTGGAAACATAAAAGACTTTGTATTATCAGCATATGCATGTTCAACAAATCTCCCCAAATGAAAATAAGATTCAACAACTCCCAAACCTGCGAACGAACGACGCTGAGGAGGGGAGGTGGGTGCTGAATACTGATGGCTTGACGATCCATGCCATGATGAAAATGTTGAGTGGACTTCTGACAGAGATTTTGTAGGTGATGTTGGACCAGATAAGAACTTAGGTGTTGAACCAGGTGTTAATTTAGGAGCTGTGTATGGTGTGACTGAGAACTGATGTTCTGTAAATGTTTCATAGCAAGTATATGCTGATATAAGATGTGATAAGTTGGTAATATTCAGGTGTTCGATAAGAGTAAGTTATTATAACCACCTTGGGCTGATTCAGTCATTGTGGATCTGCTGGAACTATCTGCAGAAGTGCGACTACTTGAAACTTCATCTGCCAAGTAAAAAATAGTGAAACCAAGGAAGATGCATGCAATTCTGGCTATTACTTGAAGAGAAGACAATATTATAGGATTTCCGATGAGGTTGAACAATACCTTTCCAAGAGGGAACTCGAGCAGTCAAATTGTTGTTTGCATCAAAATCACGGTCATCACCTATTTCTGACAATTGCTGCAAGATTATGCAAATAAAATTATTTACGCACATGAGCAACTTCAGAAAAGCACAGCATGAAATATTCAACATATAGAAGCATTTTCATAAGTAATACTCACTAATAAATTGTCTTCACTCAGTGACTTCATCAACTGCTTCTTAAATGCTTCCAACTGCATAGAAAGAGTGATCTTCAACAAGCAGCCAACTAACATACAACATTTTTAATGCTGATAAAAAAACTTGACAAATTTCATGTCGATTAGCATTCTGACAAGATCATACCAACAAATATGACCATTTAGGGCAAGAATTCAAGAATAATTTGAAAGCCACAAAGGGTGGGTAAACTTAGCAGTTATAGCTTCCACACCACAGTGAGTCAGTGAGGCATCAGTTTTCAAAATTGAGTCAGTGACAACAAAACATTAGTTAGTCGTTGATCCTGTTCTTGTTTCTTTTGAAGTATAATATCTGGCAAAAAAGGGTGACCTTCTAGAAACTTCTTTTTTCATAATTGTGGACTCTTTAACACCAAGTTATTCTGCTATTCCATTGTAATGCACACCAAAGATTATACATTTGAACAAAATTCCTGACTCACTATAAATCTACAACTAACAATTAAAAGATATTCCATCTGATCCCATAAAATTTTGGTACATGGTTGACCAACCTTTGCAAACTGCCTACTACTATGATTCTAGGAACACCTGCAAGAAAATCACATATCTAGCAAGCTAGCAAACTAACACTGAAAGTACATGGGTTGAGACATATCTAGCAAGCTAGCAAACTAACACTGAGACATGATTCCAGCAAGTTTTGCACGAAATGAACAGGCGAGCTATCAATCAGAGCACGGATAAAATGTTAAAAACCCACTAGCTACCCAGTATAAGCAGCAATTGAAACTTGAAACCGAACACCATGTTGAGAAATCACAGAATTCTCACTAAAATTGGGTTAATTGAGTCACCTTCGCCAAGTTCCTCGCCATCTTCTTGGTCGTCGAGGCGAGCGAGTCCCTCTCCTTCGCCAGCTTCGCCTGCACACCACGAATCGAACACAAACCAAACTGAGTACGCATCCCAATTCTGCCGCCGAAAGCATCCCAGCGACGCGAGGTCCCAGGGGCTCACGTTCTCGTCGAGGGCGGCGAGGAGGCGGGCGTCGGAGTCCGCGAGGCGGGCGCGGAGGTCGGCCTCGGCGCGAGTCCCCGGTCGGCGAGTGCGGCGGAGGCGCGCCGCGTCGGCCTCGAGGCGGGAGACGCGGGAGGCGATGGCCATGGAGGTGATCTTCGCGCCCACGTCGAGCTGCTCGTACGGGTCGGTGGGGATCACGGCCAGGATCTCGTCGGGCAGGTGGAAGTCCACCCCCCGGCCGCCGCTCGTGCCTCGCCATCGCCGCCACGAGAGACGGAGCAGCTCGGCCGGTCAGTTCCTGACGGCGGCGGCGGGCGGGGTTGCTGCGGTGGTCGTCGGCGGTCGGGCGCAGAGCAAGACTGGAAATTAAAGTGTTTTTTTTCTTCTGATTTTTAATTCTTTTTGGGGATTTGATGGGGATAGGATGGCTGTATATACCTGTATACTGCGGGGTCGTTGAGTTGGGACTTCCAAGTCATTTTCTCACACATATATGCTCTTCATTTCCTCTTATTAATTCTCCATTTTCTAATTTTATTTTTTTTGGTTCATCAATGTGATAGTTGAGGGTTGGTACTTGGTAGGAGTGACCTGTATAAAAAAAAATATATATACAGAAGTATATGCTTTGATGGCTCTTGTCTGGAATTGTGTTAAATTAAAGGTGTACTAGTAAGAGATACTCTTATAAAATAGTTATATCTTTTTAAAAAATGAAATGCACATGAGAATACCAGAATATTTTGTCTTTTCATACATGATATGGTAGTATACCTTTTTTTTTTTTTGGCGAGAGGTAGATACAGGCATACTAACCTGATTGAAAAGAAAAATAGAAAGAAAGACAGAAGAATGGGCTACACCATTTCTCGTTGCAAACCACATTTCTGGGCTAGGGCCCAGTATGGTCGGTGGGCCTAACACATTCGGCCCGGTGCGTCAGAGTGAGTGCGCGAGGTGTTGGGAGCGATTAGTACCACCTCGCTGGTTTGAGAGGAGTTGGAGTCGAGGGGTGGCTATAAAAGGAGAGCCTGGGCGACCTTGGGGCAGCACGCAGCTGCGCGGTTACACAAAGCGAACTATCTTTTCGCTTTTACTTAGGCCTTGTTTAGTTGGAGAAAACTTTTGGGTTGGGATGTACGCGCCGCAAATAGCAGCATACGCCAAATTTTGGAGGGGATTCTCCTAGGTGGGCCCCTACAATTCTCAATCCGAACTTTTACGTTTTTACGAATGATTATTTGAAAGTTATCTTTTTGTTTTTACGAATGATTATTTAATAAAAAGCAATCTAGAATGTTCGAAACCTTAGGCTTAAATGAATCTTCATTCTGTTGCCCCATAATGTTTTAGATTTAAATTTGGGGTTTGCAAGTTTTTCGAGACGTAGAATCGTCTGTGGCCGGTACGAGACTGGGCATTCTGCTTCATTATTTACTTTTGATTACGATTTACATAACTGATCCTTTTAGTCCATTATTTACTTATGTCTTTACGATTCACTAAACTGGTCCTTTGGAGCATATCAAACTGGCTGGTTCATAACATGAGGTAATTAATTAAACGATGTCCCAGGACAACACAATGTTGTCAATTTAACTGAAATGAAAGATGTCCAGGAAATATTATATAGTACATATGGAACAAGAATGTGCATGGTAGGCGCACAGGCGACAAGAGAGAACACTTTTGATTCTACGATGGACCACTTCACCAGAGTGTTAGTTAAATTCCAAGGATTTCTGTACATCAGTTCCCTACTGTAATCCTTCCCTCATTTCCTCCAACCTGCTCAGCTCAGACTTGGGGATTTGCCAGCCAGGTTTCAAATCCTGAAACCTGCAAGACAATCAAACATTCGTGAATAAATAAGAGTGAATTGCAACGCAAACTTTAGTGTTAGTTTGATTTTGTGAAAATTACCTGAACTTCTGTTCACAAGATGGGACCAGTGAATTGTGTATCTGTGTTACCGGTGATGCTCCTCTGAGTTCCGGGCTCCCGGCTAAACATGAACCGACTGGTATGCACTTGTTCATCGCAATAATTCAGGATGTGAATGAGCAACAGAGCAAGTGAGACCTCAGTTAGTAGTGATGCTGTCAAAACATTATCCACAGACCATAATTTTATTGGTAAACTTGTTTACTTCACAGACCGCACACCGACAGTTCTGACTTTGAATTTATACTGAGGAAGCTCTTCTTCCTCTTCATCCTCATCTTCACTTGAGTCATCTTCAACTTTGTCCCATTTTGAGTAATCAAGTCCTGAATGTCCCTTTGGTTTTGCGATGGTCTCCCAACCTTGTGGTTTTGGAGGCAGACTGGGAGGCACCTCAACCTTTGGAGGTTCAGTTGCATGTTTCTTTTCAAGAATAAGTTCAGTTGCAGGTTTCTTTTCAAGAATCAGTTCAGTTGCAGGTTTATTTTCAACAATAGGTTCTGTTGTAGGTTTCTTTTTGAGAATCATTTCAGTTGCAGGTTTATCAGACTTGGTAATGCAAATGTCGATATTTACATTTCTCTCTGGAGGCAACTCTTGCTTATCTTCTTCAAGATATAAGGATTCCTCTTCAGACTCTGGAATGGGAGCTAGTGCCTATAAAGGTTAAAATAACACAGATAACAGGTTAACAGGCAGTAGGATAATAAGTAAACAAGCTAAGGTATAGTTTCTTTCATTCAGAAAACATTTGTAAATAAAGGGGAGAAGTTTGTGCTGGTAGCAACTAAAAAGGTTTATAAACAGTTTTGTCCAAAACAACATATTGCTTCTTGTTATATATTTGAATTATGTAAGGATATTTGTTGTAGTTATATCAAATGAAATTGCAACTAGAGTAATGCCGATGAAAGAAGCTAAAGCAAAGTGAATTAATTAGCACAGCAAAGAGAATGAAAAACTTACTAGCTGTGTCTTCAGTCGTGCATGAAGGTTCCGATATACTTCAGATGACGGATTTATCTCAATCAGCCTGTTCACATCAAATAGAGCTGACTGGTAATCCTTCAGAGTGACAAGTGTCTGTGCACGTAACATGAGAGCTCCAGCATGCTCCCTATCCAACTCAAGGACAGATGTGCACTCTTCTGCAGCCTACAGCATTTTGGAAAGAAGAAAAAACACGCTGGTAAAAGTGATGATAACATAGAAAAATAAACAACAAATGATGTCAGGTGTCAACTTATTCCAGAGAAACACACACAGCCTACTGCAGTTTTCATCAGACCATCAAGGCATCAACTACCCCACAAGTATTACAGATGAAATGAACCGTAATTTTGTCCCATTAACTAATGCTGGTTTCTCAAGGGAGCATGATTTTGCCCCTGTACATAGTTGGTCATCAAAACAGAGGTTTAATTATCCTACGAATTTGGATGCCGCAATTAACTTTCTCCATAGAAATCATGCATTCTATAGACTATCGAAACCTACCAGGATTATTAGAAAATTCATTCAAATACTCAATAGTAGTCTAACCATTCGCCAAGTGGTTCACTACATCGAAATCGATCTGTGCCAGATCAATTTGAACTACTATTATTGGGAAGGAAACACAAGTTTTTCACGAAGCAAGGCATTAGGCCCAGTACATGGATTGCAAAGTGTCACACAGCATGAAATTTAACAGGATTTGAGCTCAATCTACAGACCACCACAATATAGTAAACAACCCACGATTGATAAGAGTTCGTGTTGGCTATAGTCGAATCTCTCATCCAACCGAACAGATTCCTGAATCTGCTTCCCCTCCCGACCTCCCCAAACCAGAGTTTGCACAGGTAAATCAAAAACCCCGCCGTTGAACTGGAATCACAAATCACGACTAGGCATCGATGACTAACAAATTATGCCTTTATTACTCTAAACAACACTTGGAAGCGGCAAGGGGCGCTCAAATCTACTCAAGTCAAAGAAGAGAGAGAGGGAGAGAGGAACCCTCGAGAAGCGAGACCTTGTGGAAGTCGTGGAGCTTGAGGTAGCACGCGGCGCGGTTGCTGCAAGAATGTGCATGGTAGGCGCACAGGCGACAAGAGAGAACACTTTTGATTCTACGATGGACCACTTCACCAGAGTGTTAGTTAAATTCCAAGGATTTCTGTACATCAGTTCCCTACTGTAATCCTTCCCTCATTTCCTCCAACCTGCTCAGCTCAGACTTGGGGATTTGCCAGCCAGGTTTCAAATCCTGAAACCTGCAAGACAATCAAACATTCGTGAATAAATAAGAGTGAATTGCAACGCAAACTTTAGTGTTAGTTTGATTTTGTGAAAATTACCTGAACTTCTGTTCACAAGATGGGACCAGTGAATTGTGTATCTGTGTTACCGGTGATGCTCCTCTGAGTTCCGGGCTCCCGGCTAAACATGAACCGACTGGTATGCACTTGTTCATCGCAATAATTCAGGATGTGAATGAGCAACAGAGCAAGTGAGACCTCAGTTAGTAGTGATGCTGTCAAAACATTATCCACAGACCATAATTTTATTGGTAAACTTGTTTACTTCACAGACCGCACACCGACAGTTCTGACTTTGAATTTATACTGAGGAAGCTCTTCTTCCTCTTCATCCTCATCTTCACTTGAGTCATCTTCAACTTTGTCCCATTTTGAGTAATCAAGTCCTGAATGTCCCTTTGGTTTTGCGATGGTCTCCCAACCTTGTGGTTTTGGAGGCAGACTGGGAGGCACCTCAACCTTTGGAGGTTCAGTTGCATGTTTCTTTTCAAGAATAAGTTCAGTTGCAGGTTTCTTTTCAAGAATCAGTTCAGTTGCAGGTTTATTTTCAACAATAGGTTCTGTTGTAGGTTTCTTTTTGAGAATCATTTCAGTTGCAGGTTTATCAGACTTGGTAATGCAAATGTCGATATTTACATTTCTCTCTGGAGGCAACTCTTGCTTATCTTCTTCAAGATATAAGGATTCCTCTTCAGACTCTGGAATGGGAGCTAGTGCCTATAAAGGTTAAAATAACACAGATAACAGGTTAACAGGCAGTAGGATAATAAGTAAACAAGCTAAGGTATAGTTTCTTTCATTCAGAAAACATTTGTAAATAAAGGGGAGAAGTTATGTGCTGGTAGCAACTAAAAAGGTTTATAAACAGTTTTGTCCAAAACAACATATTGCTTCTTGTTATATATTTGAATTATGTAAGGATATTTGTTGTAGTTATATCAAATGAAATTGCAACTAGAGTAATGCCGATGAAAGAAGCTAAAGCAAAGTGAATTAATTAGCACAGCAAAGAGAATGAAAAACTTACTAGCTGTGTCTTCAGTCGTGCATGAAGGTTCCGATATACTTCAGATGACGGATTTATCTCAATCAGCCTGTTCACATCAAATAGAGCGGACTGGTAATCCTTCAGAGTGACAAGTGTCTGTGCACGTAACATGAGAGCTCCAGCATGCTCCCTATCCAACTCAAGAACAGATGTGCACTCTTCTGCAGCCTACAGCATTTTGAAAAGAAGAAAAAAAAAGTTTTTTGGTAAAAATGATGATAACATAGAAAAATAAACAATAAATGATGTCAAGTGTCAACTTATTCCAGAGAAACACACACAGCCTACCGCAGTTTTCATCAGATCATCAAGGCATCAACTACCCCACAAGTATTACAGATAAAATGAACCGTAATTTTGTCCCATTAACTAATGCTGGTTTCTCAGGGGGGCATGATTTTGCCCATGTACATAGTTGACTATCAAAACAGAGGTTTAATTATCCTACGAATTTGGCTGCCACAATTAACTTTCTCCATAGAAATCATGCATTCTATAGACTATTGAAACCTACCAGGATTATTAGAAAATTCATTCAAATACTCAATAGTAGTCTAATCATTCAAATACTCAAGTGGTTCACTACATCGAAATCGATCTGTGCCAGATCAATTTGAACTACGATTTTTGGGAAGGAAACACCAAGTTTGTCACGAAGCAAGGAATTAGGCCCAGTAACTTCTCAAATTCGGCCAGAACAGTACATGGATTGCAAAAGTGTCCCACAGCACGAAATTTAACAGGATTTGAGCTCAACCTACAGACCACCACAATATAGTAAAGGGGCAGTAAACAAGCCACGATCGATAAGAGTTCGTGTTGGCCATAGCCGTATCTCTCATCCAACCGAACAGATTCCTGAATCTGCTTCCCCTCCCGACCTCCCCAAACCAGAGTTTGCACAGGTAATAAATCACAAACCCCGCCGTTGAACTGGAACCCCACGACTAGGCATCGATGACTAACAAATTAAGCCTTTATATATTACTCTAAACAACACTTGGAAGCGGCAAGGGGCGCTCAAATCTACTCAAGTCAAAGAAGAGAGAGAGAGAGAAACAGAACCCTCGAGAAGCGAGACCTTGTGGAAGTCGTGGAGCTTGAGGTAGCACGCGGCGCGGTTGCTGTGCAGCGCGATGCGCTGCGCGGGTTTTATTGGTAAACTTGTTTACTTCACAGACCGCACACCGACAGTTCTGACTTTGAATTTATACTGAGGAAGCTCTTCTTCCTCTTCATCCTCATCTTCACTTGAGTCATCTTCAACTTTGTCCCATTTTGAGTAATCAAGTCCTGAATGTCCCTTTGGTTTTGCGATGGTCTCCCAACCTTGTGGTTTTGGAGGCAGACTGGGAGGCACCTCAACCTTTGGAGGTTCAGTTGCATGTTTCTTTTCAAGAATAAGTTCAGTTGCAGGTTTCTTTTCAAGAATCAGTTCAGTTGCAGGTTTATTTTCAACAATAGGTTCTGTTGTAGGTTTCTTTTTGAGAATCATTTCAGTTGCAGGTTTATCAGACTTGGTAATGCAAATGTCGATATTTACATTTCTCTCTGGAGGCAACTCTTGCTTATCTTCTTCAAGATATAAGGATTCCTCTTCAGACTCTGGAATGGGAGCTAGTGCCTATAAAGGTTAAAATAACACAGATAACAGGTTAACAGGCAGTAGGATAATAAGTAAACAAGCTAAGGTATAGTTTCTTTCATTCAGAAAACATTTGTAAATAAAGGGGAGAAGTTTGTGCTGGTAGCAACTAAAAAGGTTTATAAAGAGGTTTGTACAAAACAACATATTGCTTCTTGTTATATATTTGAATTATGTAAGGATATTTGTTGTAGTTATATCAAATGAAATTGCAACTAGAGTAATGCCGATGAAAGAAGCTAAAGCAAAGTGAATTAATTAGCACAGCAAAGAGAATGAAAAACTTACTAGCTGTGTCTTCAGTCGTGCATGAAGGTTCCGATATACTTCAGATGACGGATTTATCTCAATCAGCCTGTTCACATCAAATAGAGCGGACTGGTAATCCTTCAGAGTGACAAGTGTCTGTGCACGTAACATGAGAGCTCCAGCATGCTCCCTATCCAACTCAAGAACAGATGTGCACTCTTCTGCAGCCTACAGCATTTTGAAAAGAAGAAAAAAAAAGTTTTTTGGTAAAAATGATGATAACATAGAAAAATAAACAATAAATGATGTCAAGTGTCAACTTATTCCAGAGAAACACACACAGCCTACCGCAGTTTTCATCAGATCATCAAGGCATCAACTACCCCACAAGTATTACAGATAAAATGAACCGTAATTTTGTCCCATTAACTAATGCTGGTTTCTCAGGGGGGCATGATTTTGCCCATGTACATAGTTGACTATCAAAACAGAGGTTTAATTATCCTACGAATTTGGCTGCCACAATTAACTTTCTCCATAGAAATCATGCATTCTATAGACTATTGAAACCTACCAGGATTATTAGAAAATTCATTCAAATACTCAATAGTAGTCTAATCATTCAAATACTCAAGTGGTTCACTACATCGAAATCGATCTGTGCCAGATCAATTTGAACTACGATTTTTGGGAAGGAAACACCAAGTTTGTCACGAAGCAAGGAATTAGGCCCAGTAACTTCTCAAATTCGGCCAGAACAGTACATGGATTGCAAAAGTGTCCCACAGCACGAAATTTAACAGGATTTGAGCTCAACCTACAGACCACCACAATATAGTAAAGGGGCAGTAAACAAGCCACGATCGATAAGAGTTCGTGTTGGCCATAGCCGTATCTCTCATCCAACCGAACAGATTCCTGAATCTGCTTCCCCTCCCGACCTCCCCAAACCAGAGTTTGCACAGGTAAACCCAACTCCACTCCCAGTTTTGGTGGAGCTGAAACTGTTTGGCTGAGCTCCAACTCCAGGAGGGGTGGAGCTGGAGCTGTGCCAAACAGGCCCTTAGATCGATTCATATTTTGATCATTGAGACAAAATGGGAACATACAAGGAAAATATGAACATACAAATTTGAAAGCAGAGGACTTTTCATGGCTGGCAGACTTCCTGAAAGGCTATTATTCCCAAGAAATCTGACTCAAACATGTTTTGGAATAAGATATTTGCAAACATCAGCACATAGCAAAAAGAAAAACATTGTTGCAAAAACAAGGTTAGAATCCCTGCACCAAACACTTACAGAAAAGTAAGAGAAGGAAGATTCAAGATTGACGGAGGAATTTGACCTGTGATATTGTTAAAAGTCAAATCCCTGCACCAACAATAATGAGTTAGACAACGGCATGGAAAACTTGTCGGGGATTTTTGTGATAGGTGAAAATTCTTACAGTAGATTTAAACGTCCAAACTTGGAGAAGTCCAATGATGCAAGTGAATCAGAAATCCTGCTGTTTCTCAAGACACTGCAAGACAAAAAGTTAAATACTTAGGATCTTAAACTGTTACAAGAAGTAAAGTGGTGTGAAAGTGCCGTACAGATCACCCAAAGATGTCATGCTTCCAATGAACGCCAGTGAAGAGCTTCCATTTACTATATCCCCTATTCTTCTGTTAAATTGGGACAATCAATGCTTCTATCACTGCCATAAGCTTATGTTTGCAACAAAAACACAGTCATTGTCACTGAAACACTAGGAACTTACAAGCTTCTCAACTTGACAAGATTATATAAGCTTCTAGGAATAGGACCTTGAAAAGAGTTCCCTTGGAGCCTCCTAAAAATAGACATATGTTTGGTCATAAATAAGTAACGCGGACTATTCTAGCTCTTCATGAGAAACAAGATGCATTTCACATAAACATTTCATGCTAGCAAAACATGCACATCATTTCCTTGCTATTTGTGCCAAGAGAACAGTTAGAAAAAAAAGGGGTTGAATATCGGTAATTGGCCAAAGATAGATCTTACAGTTGGGTTAAGTTGGTCAAACTCCCAAGATAATCAGGTATTTGCCCAGTGAAATTATTATCCGATGCCCACCTGGATGCATAATGACAATGGTGTCCATAATTATTTGTTGAAATCTCATGAGAAACAATAAAATCCCAAACACTGCTTTGCGAAATTACAAGGTGGACAGGTTCGTAAGTTGTGATAAAGTCGTTGGTAGAGGACCACTGAAGTCGTTACTATCAATGTACCTACAATCAGACATATAACTTCTTCATTCAAGCAGATGATTATCACCTCTAAACAACAAACAAAAACTGATGATCATATAAAATAAAATGAAAACAAGACCAAACAGATAACTTACAGTTGTTGAAGTTTTGTCAATTTACCCAGCTCATCAGGAAGTGATCCATTAAAATTATTTGAGCCCAATGCCCTGAGAGTATAAGATTTTAAATAGGTCAGCTCCAGGAAAATATTCACAAGGAAGTGCTGATTTTTTTTCAAAAAAAAAACATAAAGTTGGTTAATATATGATGAGAAAGGCATATTATTGTGTCAGGCTCCCTCTTCCACGATATAGATTTCAAATTTTTTTCACGAATGGAAAGACACATTAACAAAAATAAAATTCATTGCTACATTAGCCAACTATGTTGGAGTGTTACCCTATTAAAAAAGCTTATTGCTTATCAGAAGTTCAGAACAGCAAGATTGAAGCTTACAGCGATACAAGATTTGTAAGATTGCCGAGCTCCTTGGGGATAGGTCCAGACAACGCATTGATGCCCACAGTACTGTTGATTTTCAAGGAAAAAGAATGTAGGATTGGTGTTGAAAGCAAGACAAGAAAATTGAAATGTAAAGAGTAAATAATTATACTATGAGCTGTAACTCTTACATGTATTTGAGAGTAGTCAGTTCTCCGATGAACGCTGGTAATGGCCCGGTGAAATAATTCTTCCTGAAGTCCCTGAAATCACAATGCCAGATACCAGCGACGTTAGTTACACACATCAGTCACATCTTATACATCCTACAAGCTTTGGTTTTCCCAAGCTGTTCATCACCTCAGCTAGCTAGTAGCTACTGATATGCAGTGTTCATCCCCAAGTAGAACTCGATGACGACCTATCATAAACTGACGAACCGAACATCATAACTCGATGCTGACCTAATTAACTGACGAACCAAACCACCAAAAAAAAAAAACTGACGAACCAAACATCAAACAGACAAAATTGGGGAGCGCGAGAATGTGGTGGTCGCAGGAGCAAGCCAACAATCGCAACGGAGGACACTGCCTAATCTGCTCCTAATACGATCCCAAAACGGATTGGATTGGGAATAAGATCGAACACCATCATCACCTCCGTGACCTCGACGCAGCCGCACGTCCCAGAGCACCGCTGGCTCCGAGGCGCCATGGCGCTCGAACTCCGCAACGCCAGCAACGGTCTCCTCCAGATCCACGAGCACCGGCACGCGCCCGGCGACGACGGCCGCCGGCCGGCCACATCTCCGGCGATGGGGCGGCATTTCCGGTGAGGCGGCGCGTGGAAGCGGAGCGTAGGTGTGGGCCGAACGGGGTAGGTTGCAATATGCAAATGGGCTTTTTTATGTGGGCCGGAAAAAAAGCCCAGCTACTTCCGGTCCGACTCATCCTGGCCCACCAGGAGATATTTACGAAAAAGGAAAAAAAAAATCCTAACATGTGTTTTAGCTTGAAAATAACATCATAAATTTAAAAAACGAGATTTGGAGGGAGAGACCTCCCTCTAAACATTTATAAGAAGAAATTGTGAGCGTGTTACGGATTGAACATGGAACCTTAAGGTTGAAATCACACAACCCTTGCCACTGCACTATCAAGCGCATATCAGCTAGCTGGGTTGCATGGACAAAATTATGCACAATGAAGAAGAAAAGAAGTGGAAGAAAGATGGGTTGCATGAACACAAGAACACATTATGCACAATGATCAAACCGAGCCAAAACAAATGCACAAAAACAAATAATTGTAATTGTTGCTCAAGCTAGCTGAAATAATTAAGTTACTGGCGGCTTACAGCTTGATGAGGTGAGTGAGGTTCCTGAGCTCTTCTGGGATCGGGCCGACCACATCCAGCGTGTTGATTTTCCTGATCCATCCAACAAATCAACGAAAAGAGAAGAAATTTCTCACAAAATGAAGAAGAAATTTCTCACAAGAAGAAGAAGAAGAAATTTCATCAGTTTCATACAATACATACAGTCTGGTGATGTGGCAGAGAGTACTGTTGTTGTGATCGGAGCAGTCGCACTTGATGGCCGGGTTGAAGGCCGGGTTGTCGTCCAGCGGCGTGTCGTCCGTCGCGGCGCCGCTGCACGGGTCGCCGCTGATGTTCCACGACGGCGGCGCGCTCAGCCCCAGCCTCGCCATCATCGCGTTCAGCGCCGCCGCTGCACTCACGCACGCCGCCGCCACCCAAAACCAACACAAGAAATTAAACTAACTGACTGATCAGCCTCACCTCACCTCGATCTCCTCGCTAATCAAACGCCATTAGATTGCGTGGTTGTGTACCTTCGGTTGGATCAGTGTGTGGTGGTGGTTGCTGAGCCTGAGCACCTGCTGCTCTCCAAGAACTCACCACCAGCAGCAGCACACAGGCAGTGCAGCCATGGAGGAAGCAACAGTAGCTCAACCTAGGATCCATCTCTTTCTCTCTCTCTCCCCTTCTTCTTGGATTTTGCTCTGAAGAAGATGATGGATCAGAGTGGCTGGCAGAGTGGCAGATGATATGGAGCAAACAAGGATGCAATCAGATGAGGGAGAGTAATGAGAGTAGTATTAGTTAGGCAAATGGAAACAAAGATGCAATCATGCATGCTGATGCTGCATCGCAGCACGTACTAGTAGTACCACTTCTGTTTTTGTTTATGCCATACCAAAGTGGCATCCCAAAGCTGCTAGCAACAACTGCTCTGATGACCAACTAATGCAGCCGATGGAGTGTGCGATAAAGCAGTTAAACGTGCATGCATCGTGTTGTTGCCGTCACATAGTACATATAGTTCAGCAGATGGCTAGCTTGGAATGACATTTTATACTGTGCTCTGATGATGGCAGTAGACTTTTCTTCGTCCAGGGTTTAGATGAAAGAGGTTTTCTAATCAATGGCCGTGTTTAGTTCTTAGGCTAAACTTTTTTTAAGTATACATACATACATTTTAAGCATTAAACGTGGACTAATAACAAAACAAATTATAGATTCCGCCTGTAAACTATGAGACAAATTTATTAAGCCTAATTAACCCGTCATTATCAAATGTTTACTGTAGCATCACATAGTCAAATCATGGCGCAATTAGGCTCACAAGATTCGTCTCACAATTTACATGCAAACTGTGCAATTGTTTTTTTTTTCGTCCACATTTAATGCTTCATGCATGTGTCCAAACATTTGATGTGATATTTTTGGCCAAAAAATTTTGGGATCTAAACACACCCAATGTCCCAGGATTTCCATTTTGATGAGCCAACTACACTGTACATCAGTACAAGTATGGACAATCACTTAGCTTAATTAAGGATTAATACTGAAGAGGCAAATGCAGGTATGTGATTAATGAAACTGTTCTTTTTTTTTTCTTTTTTTACATTTCTCTCTGAACTTGTAGTAATTTCTAAATTGTTGTGCTAGATTTCTACATATGTGATCTAGTATATATTTCATGAGGTGTACATTTGTACTTAGTAGTGTCTTGGATTAGATATTTATTAAGGAGGTCTCTTAACTGATAGTACTACATGATGTATGGTTTGATGACGTTGGTCCCCTCTTGTTTGTACTGTTGGAGTGTGCCAACTTGGACTTCAACGTCGTCATATGGACCTATGGTTGTTTTGTTTGTTTAATTTGTTTTTGCGACGGACATTTACCTCCAAGAACCATGACAGAGAAAGAGAAAGCAAACGTCATTAGCCACATAAATATCAAACTTAAAATCTTGACACGTCAATGAGATTATATGCATAGTATTACACTTTGTTATATATATATTTTTTATTCAAAAAAGATAACTAGCTGCAAAATAGCTAGCATAGGTGGATGCTGGCGCTGCCCTCAACTTGTCCAATTATTAATTAGGACAAGGGAATAACTAATTCGCCACGCATTAGTGGGAGTTGGAAAAAAATAAACAGTTAGTTTTATTAATCCGATGCAGACATATGTCCCAACATCTTGCCCAAATGCCATGAGCCCATGAACGAATTGAAAAGTCGTCCCTGGCAGTTGCATTTTCAGCACATTTCACATATGCCAAGATGCTTGTTCAAGCATAAGGTCGTCCTAAAAAAATAATTAAACGTCACTACACATAACTAACAGCCTCAGATTTTTTTTTCTTCAGATTGTGCAGCCAAAGTTGTGAAAGTGGTTTGCTTATCGTGTTTCTTTTTTTTGCGAGAATTGAACTATGCATAATACAGAAAATGAATTACTAGTTACTTCCTCCATTCCTTAAAAAACAATTGTTTTGTCTAGTCAAAGACACATTAAGTAAAAGATTAAAAGACTAATATGTCCTTAATTAGTGTAGAGAGAAAATAAGGAGGGGTACTAATTTTAAACGAGAAGAAAATGATAAAGTAGTATTAACAGATTTAATGGACTCCACTCTAAAAGATAGTTGTTATACAATAAATCTTGAAGCTAAAAAGACATTCCTTAGGGATGGATAGAATAATTAAGGGGTTGTTTAGATTGATGTTTCAAACCAGCCATTTTTTTAAAGTTGCTAAAAATGTGCATACATTTAGTTTTTTTAACCAAACTTTGATAAATATATAAGGAATCCTGCAAAACTTAATAATATTGCCAACTTACCAAAATTTTGGCATTGTCAAAATTTGGTAAGGCTTATTTTGGCTACAATCTAAACAGCCTCCTAAAAACTTCACAATTTATATCAATGTCTTGATCAAATCTTTCCAAGATTTAGTCATGACTCTACGGTGAAATATCCTTTTCTTTAGGAGCAGTAATTTTTTTTTCCATGGACGACTTGTATAGGTTCAATGACGGACGTCAGCAGCTTTGAATCACCGATGCTTACGTGTTGAGATTTAGCTCTGACCAATGAGTTAAGAGTCAATTGAGCAACACGTCTGAACCACATGCGTTTTGACTCACGAACCGTGCACAAAGTCGAGGGGCTTAAGGTAGGTAGGTATAAAACAGCATCCAGGATTCCAAGAAATATCCATTTCATATCTATCCACTCTATCCACTGTATATACCTTTGGAAGCATCCTTCATATAAATTTAGTGTGAATGATTTCAAAATTTTAAAAAATGAATTGGAGGGATGCGAGAGGACGGACTCTTTCGGCATGATTTCAGGACCAAGCTAAATGAATCACAGTAAAAGGCCCAAAATCTTATTCACATTCAAATAGGGCAAAGCACATCAGCTATTCGATGAAAAATATATATACTCAAACTTACACTGTACAGGTATGAATCAAACTGAACATAATTTTTAAAAACGCAACCGGCAAACTGTAAAGAAAAAAAAAAAAAGAAAAACGAGACGACGACCTGCACTGCAAAACTGACAGTCTTGACACCATTTGCACTTCGCAACGTGTATTCGCAATCACAGCTCCACAAGACGAGATTATCATCTGCCACTTGAGGAAAAGTTGATCCGATCAAGCACGGGCGTGAAAATCACCGGCCTTCCTGGATGATGGAGTTCAAGAACACCGACGAGGCTTGCTGCGACGTCGATCCTGGCGCCGAGCTCGACTGCCCGCGGACGGCGCTGTTGGCGAAGCTGGTGTTGCCGCCCTTGATTTGCCACTCGGTGATGTAGCTCGGCTTCATCAACACATCGGTGACCTCGGTGTCGCCGGTGAGCATTGACACGACCCTCGACATGGGCGGCCGCTGGTGAGGTGAGCCCTGGGTGCAGAGGAGGGCGACGTGGATGGCCCGGAGCACCTCCGCCCTGTTGAATTCTCTGAGATTTGGGTCTACAATGCCCAGAGGGTTGTTGTTCTCGTACAGATCCCAGGCCTGAAAGTATTGAGACGCTCGAAATCAGAGGCACGTTTAAATTATTTGTTTTGAACAAAAAAAAATTCATATGATGGCATGGCACGTGTGTTTCATATTATCAATATTTAGAAAAATGTTGGAGTATATTCTACTAATAACAAAGATCAATTGTCGAAAATAAACACGAAGACCAGATTATATTGTTTTTCCATGGGTTAGGAGTTCATCATGGCCACTGAGCTTACCCATTCGAAAATATAAATCTTGTCTTCTTCAAGCGCATCGTCATAGTTTGGTCGGCCAGCTAAAATCTCCAATAAGACCACGCCAAATGCAAAGACATCAACTTTCTCAGTCATACGGCCTCTCATGGCATACTCAGGTGCAAGATAACCACTGGACAAGGGAGAGCCAAAAATCTCATTAGCTTTAGTACTCCGTAGTTTGTAAAGACAAAGGTGAGAAAGATGGAATGAACTTACAATGTACCAGCAACTTTCGTGCTGACATGAGTTTTCTTGTCATCATAAAGTTTGGCCAGCCCGAAATCTGAGATCTTAGGATTGAGATTGGCATCAAGTAAGACATTACTGGCCTTGATGTCCCTGTGAATAACACGGATGCTGGACTCTTCATGAAGATAAGCCAGACCTCTTGCAATGCCTAAGCATATCTCAAAACGTGCTGGCCAGTCAATGTTCAATTTCTCAGTTCCTGCAAATGAAGGGTTAAGCTTTTAGCTCTCTATAGACTAATAATAAATCTGGGTTCACAGAATCTCAGCCATATCAAACTGAAATAACTTGTACCAAATAGTGCTTTATCAAGGCTTCCATTCTCCAAGTACTCATAAACCAGCAGTGGATGTTTGCCTTCAAGGCAGCAACCATACAACTTCACAAGATTACGGTGTTGCACTCGAGATATAGTTTCTATTTCAGTCGCAAATTGTTGTTTCCCTTGATTAGATGTCTGAGATAGCTGTTTTACTGCCACTACCCTTCCATCAGTTAACTTACCCTGCATGGTAGAATTCACCAAAATGCAAGTTTCAGGTTTTGCAGTACTGAACGTCTTCTGTAATGGATTCATTGGAATATATTTTCCAATTTATTAATAAGCATCCTTTATGTGCAGAAGAAAAAGCACAAAGAATCTAGTCATTTATGCATAAAGAAAGGAATTCATAAAATCATATACTATCTTTTAGCTGTACCCTTCTTATCTAGAAGTTAATTTATCTAGAACTTATTTCATAGGTAAATTTATAACCAATTCATAATCATGTATACTATAGATGAACAGACCTTATAAACAGCCCCATATCCTCCTTCACCAAGGCGGTTGCTGAAATTAAAATTTTCAGTTGCAGACCTTAGTTGACCATAACTGAATACATTAGGTCTTCCAACAATACAGTACAGCTCTGCAACATAAAAGGGCATGTCAATTTATTAGCTTCCTTTTTGCTCGGTTAAGGATCCGTCGAGCCTAGTGTACCATGTACCTTGTTGCTCCAATGATAGCTTTCTCCTTCTCTGCATCCACAGAAAGATTCCAGCAAGTGCTACCAAACCAAAAACTGCCACACCAACTACAACTCCAACAATTACACCTGTTTTACTACTACTCTTCCTTTGTGCTGCAGCACTACGCACCGTAGGGGTGAAATCTAACAGGAAGACAAGACAAAAGAATGTAATCTTAGAATGAAATGCAATAGTTGAACCCAGAATATAAATCATAATCATATTGAAACCATGATTTGTAGTTAAGGGGAGTACTTGGTTTTAAACTCAGAGCCGAGATAGAGGGCCCGTAGTAGCCTTGAGCAGGAATGCAGCAAGTGCCCTTGCCAGCCCAGAAGAGATGAATCTCCACAAAGTTTTTGGTGACAGGGATGAGGTACTGCTTCTTAACAGCAGTGTAAGATTTACCACCTGCGGCCTTCCTGATGTCAAAGTCCTTCTCCTTACGTTCGCCCTGCACAAACAAGAGAAAATCATGACTTGATTATAAGCTAAAGTACTTTATCAGCTAGGCTGGAACCTACCTGGATATATATATCAAAAATCCTTCTCCCTAAGCTCTTCCAAGACTTTGTATCTTCGAACTCAATCTCTGCAAATTGAAGTGTGACAGTATAGTTTCCATTCTCAAGTCCAATACCATAGTATCGTAAAGATGATGGTGACAGCCTTGCAGTTTGGAACAGTTCTGGATCCAGCGTGCTCTGAAACTGGCGTGAGCTGTTGAATATGTAAATTCCATTTGATGGTGCATCCATGAACTTTCCAACATTGCTAACACCCCATTTTGTCTCTCCTGTAACATAATATTGTGCAGCTCCAAGACTGACACCATCAGCTTGATACACGTAATTATCTGAGCCTGATATGGATCTGTTGCTACCACAATTCACAGCAAAGGAGGCAGCTGGAAGCAAATTAGATCAATAAAAATTAGTAATGGGTAAGTAGATATGTGGTTGCAGATAACATGCTTCTCAAGTAAGCACATTCAAATGGCTGAAGGCTCACAATGTGGAGAACCAAGAAAGCAGGGCGTGTTTCTCTGAAGGCACTCCAGCCCTGAAGGTAAGACACTACAGATGCAAAACATCAACATTTTCGATCGAAATTAGAAGCTGAGAGAATCTCCATTTATGCTTGAGTTTGTGAGAAGAAATTCGAATATGGATGCACCTGTTATTGGAATTATCGAGCACAAAATTGTTTGCCACCAAATTCCTAAAAAGAATAAACAATATTAGAATTAAAAAGGCTTCATCATACTTCATACTTTCATAGAATAAGAGCATTTTTGGTCTTCCTTCAAAAAATGAACTTAGACTATAAAAATTGAATCATATGTGGTGTATTCTTGTGGCAAATTGTAAGTTTAAGTTTCACTTCCATGAAGAACCTGAAATCATAGGTGGCCTATAGATGATATATCCAAAAAATTTGTGAATGACTTACAAGCAGGATGCATCAAATACAGCTTTCAGATACACCAAATGATCATATGCATTTACTAGGCATAATACACTGGTTCACTAGTCTAACGTGTAATTAATGAACGTCTCAGAAGTTCTTACTTACAATTGTAAATTCTTCTCATTTGCCCAAGAAGGAAAACTTCCTGAGAGCTGGTTGTAAGAAAAATCTCTGCGAACAGGGAGATACCAAATCATCATTAGGAAAAAAAAAACAACTCTTCATTTTGTTGTTCAGACAAATTTTGATCATATGAACATACAAAGTTGTAAGTGAAGGTCCTTTTGAGCTTGGAAGGCTTCCTGAAAGATTATTGTTCCCAAGAAATCTGATTGTGCAAAACTTGCAAACATTAGCAAGACACATAAATAGGTCTTTGGTTTTAAGAAAGAAGGCAAGATAATCCATACAAGAAGTTGAGCGAATTCAAACCCAACATGGCTTCTGGTACTTGACCAGTGATATTGTTAAAACTCAAATCCCTGTAATAGTAAAAAATAAAAGAGATGAGAAAGAGGTCATCACTCAATGCATGGTCCATAGCAATAGATTTAAAATGTCTTGCACAAATGGCGATTTAATAAGTTTATTGTATAAATAAAATGCTTACAGTAAGTTTAAACTTGCAAACTTCGAAAAGTCTATCGATGCAAGATTATCAGATATCTTACAGTTCCTCAAAACCCTGCATAGAAAGATGTTATGCGCTGTAAGGTCTAACAACTTGGTTCGAATTACTAATACTATGCGCTGAGCGCTGTAGTTTAGGTCATGAAAAGTTATACGTACAGGACGCTCAAAGATGTCATGTTACTGATGAATGCCAGTGAAGAGCTTCCATTTTCAATATCACCGATTCGTCTGCACCATATAAACTGATTATTCAATTTTCCCCTAAAAATACATTGTATTTAAAGAATGATGTACCACATTTATTGGCAACAGTAGGCACTTACAAGCTAGTTAGTTGGACAAGTTTAGAAAGAGTAGCTGGAATTGGACCTTGAAAAGAATTGCCCTGAAATCGCCTATAAATTCATAGCTGTAATTAGTCATTCGGATAAAAAAAAATTCTTTACTGATACTTTAAACTAGTAGTGATAGAAGGAAGATATCAACTCTTTGGTAAAAAAAACAAAAGAAAGTAAACTCATGAAGCTAAAGCACAACTTCTTTTATGCTGAAAACAGGAATACTGTAAAAGAGGTTCAGTGCTGACTAGTGACTAATACTAGCTAGTACCTTTCCAATTAGAACCCCTATCTTCATGAATAACGAGAGAAGAAAGATGCATTGCTTACTAATTCTCAACCACCACTAAACTTACATAAAGGGCCCCCTAGAAGTTGACTCAGCACAGTCAACTAAAAAAGTTACTATAGAAACGAGAAAACAATCCTCTTTTAAAAATCACACTGAGCCAAGTAGGCTTAAAAATGCATCTCATGTTAGCACCTACTTCAAGTTTCCTCAGTATAAAGTCTGACTTGAAGGTAGTTATAGAAAACAATATGACCATATTATTTGAAACAATATGAGAAATGTAACAACGCCCCTATTATCTTCACCATTTTAGGTTAGATCACTGTTGAGTTTGATTGAAAGGTGACTAATAGCAATCTTACAGGTCTGTTAAATTCCAGCTCCCGATATAATCTGGTATTTGCCCAGTAAAATTATTATCTGATGCCCACCTAAACAACGAAAAGGATATACAACCCATAAGATTTAATGGTATGGGAGATTAATTTCAATAAGAATACGTATTTAGAGGCCTACAATTTTTTCACTTTTGTAAGCTTGGAAAATGATGATGGTAGCTCACCACTTAAGCCAGCACTGTCAATGTACCTACAATTGAGGGATACAAATACCAGCAAAATTGAGCTGAGAAGCCCAAGAAAATAAATGTTTTGGTAAAAGAAAAGATGTAGTCTTGAATAAACCTGCAATTCCGTAAGTTTGTCCAGGTTCCCTAGTTCTGAAGGAAGGGGACCACTAAAATTGTTTGAGCCCAAAGCCCTGTAAATATACCCCAAAAAGGACTCATGTCAGGCACATAAAATCGTTTGTTTGAATTTATATTCTAGGAAGAATGGACAGTATCAGAGTAGTTGTTCATCTAACTGAGTTTAACTTCAATACTCAAATAAAAGAATATGACAACAGATGAATATGTCATTTCTACTTTAACTCAGAATTTTGGAAACCCTTCATTGAATAGTGTAAACATGAGGAAATTGACATATGTATTAAATTTATATATGATGCTTCATCTCATGATTTTTAAGAGTAAAACTTAAATATATTCAGTGGGAGAGTACAAAAGATAGATAAGTTTTGTTGTTTATTCATTACTAGAAATCTAGTACATTTGTAAGATGAAACAGGGCCACGAAATAATGTAAATATAGTTCTTACAATATTATGAGATTCGTAAGGTTACCAAGCTCCTTTGGAATAGATCCAGACAATGCATTGATGCCAAAAGTCCTTATGTCCAAGGGAGAAAATGTCAGATGATTTGAAAACAAAAGTATTTAATAAAACAATGTTTTGAGCTATAAATATCACATGTACTGCATAGCTGTCAACTCCCCTATGAATGATGGAATAGGCCCAGTCAAAATATTTTGTCCTAAGTTCCTGTAACAATATAAAATCAATATGGTAAACATCAGTTTTGTTGAACATTAGAAGGAGATGTTTATATTCCCTCTGTGATTAAATTTGCAGTGGAGCCCAACTATTATAATTAAATGTAAAGAACGCTGAAAGAAATATTCCTTAATCACGGTAGCAGATGATGGATGGTAATCATTAAACTGAAAATTGAACTCTGTAACTATTCTCTAAAAGCACTGAAAAGAAATATGACAGGAATAGCAAAACTAGAACGCTTCAAATTAGCAATGCTTTGGATCATGACCATTCCATGAAAGAAGGCTGACAGTTCATACAGATTGGTCAAGCGGGTGAGGTTCCTCAGCTCTTCTGGTATCGGCCCAGACGCATCCATGGCGTATATCTTCCTGCGTGAGCAAGTACAGCGTTAGCTTCCGCCATTCTCAACTTACGCAATGACATCGTTGGTCAGACAAGAGGACAGTGCACAGAGACGCAACACCCGGATCACCCCCATTGACACTTTGCGCTTGTAAAAAGGCCGGAACGGCCAAGCGACCAACCAGCGCCAAGAACTAAGAAACTAAGAAAGGCGTGCGCGTTGCAAGCTAGGCAATCCGTCGAACACCTCGCGTGCACGCCACTTACAGCTTGGTGATGTGGCAGACGGTGCCGTTCTGGTCGGTGCAGTCGCAGGTGATGGCCGGGTTGAAGCTGTCGTCTTCCGTGGAGGAGCCGTCCGTGGCGCGGCCGGTGCAGGGGTCGCCGGTGATGTTCCATGACGGCTGCGCCTTCTGCCGGAGCTTGGCGAACACCGCGTTCAGCGCCGCCGCTGCAAAATCCACATCAGAAACGGGTTCACATCCCAAGTTCCCAACCGTTAATAAGCCACGACTGGGTACTCCTGGACCGTCAGATGACAAAGCACGTGTCGATCGGACGGCCAAGAATCAATCACAGCAAAGCAGATATGGACGATAGATGTAGTACCAGGTGTCAAAGACAAGAACAACAACAACAACAAAAAACAGAATATTTTTCGTGAATACCAAATGAACAGATTGTTCGAACAAATTTCAAGGCAATTTATCGCAGAGTTTCAAAATAATAATAATAAAGAGATTAAGAGATAACATTTATTTTCCTTTTATTCAGGATCAAGACAGATGTGATCGCTTACCTTCTGTGGGATCAGTCCTCGTCGTCGGTGCCTGCTGAGCCTGAGCAACCGCTGCTGCAAGAAGCAGCGGGATGATGAGCAACACAGAGCCATGGAGGTGTAGCTGCCTCCTCACCCTCGACCTGATTAACCTCATCTCTCTCCTTAATTGAGCCGTTAATTAATCGCCTCTCTCGATCTCCACCTACACAAGGCTCCTCCAAGCAGCTGCTCAATCAGATTTCCGCAAGAATAATGCAGCGCGTCGTATATTTACAGGATGCAATTTCTGCGTGCAGTCGCAGTGCCCAACTTGTTTAGTTCATGCCGCGACAAAACTGCTGCCTGCGGGCCTGTTTGAGGAGCTTCTAACTGCTGTAGCCTCTTTCAGAATCTCCAGCTCTCCTAAATAGTTCAGATTGTCACCAAAATTCTTAGATTCTGTAGTTGTAAAATCCAGAAAATAAACTAAAAACCCAAAAGCTGAAAAACCCAGTCCTTCCCAAGTTTCAGAAGCTGACTATCAAATAACAGATTTCCAGAACTTAACCTCCACAAACAGGGCCTGCCTCTGCCTACTGGCGTACGACGGTAGTACGAGTCGCACGACACACGTGCGCGGTTGTTGTATGCAGGATTAGTCCATAAATCCATTATTTTATAGAGAGAATTTTCAGTTTTCACGGTGGTCTTTCTCTCTCTCTCTCCGTGCAGCAGCCGCGCGCGGGCATGTAGGACTAGGAGATTGACCACGTTGTGCTTTGAGTATTTTGATACTTTGTGTTTTTTTACGGGCATTTTGATACTTTGTTGCTGAGTAGGAACTGGTCTTCATATAAATCGTTTGACGACAATGGCGCATTGGTGCCGTTAAGGGAAAAAAAAGAAGTGCACTCATTTATCGTTATCCCTCTTATCGAAAATATAATAGCTTATGATCGAATGAGACAGACTACTGCTCCATCCATCCTAAAATATAAAAGACGAAGAGTTTGTTTAGATTCATAGTACTAAAATACATCAGATATATCCAAAATTCTTTTTTTTTTTTGATGAAGGGAATAAGTTCCATGAATATACAAATCTATACATAGACATACTTCTTATCTAGACTGTAGTAATAAATATATCCTATTTGATTTTAGGTTACTATGTTTTGGAACGAAGGGAGTAGAGTTTTGAGTTGACAGTTTACTGATCTTCCTCTTTCAACATGAAAGAAACTAATCTAAGCAAAACATGAGCGATTGAACGGGCATATCTGTTCATACGTGATGGATGACACTTGAACAGAGGACGTGATGGATGACACTTGAACAGAGGAGGCAAAGCGTGTGTGGAAGTGGAACAGAGGCGAGCTTACTAGGCAGAGTATTAAGCACGCACGGCACAGATATACTGTATACAGTTGTCGTGGGCTGTCTCGCCGGTCCACTTGCGCTGGGAATTCGGGCTAAGATAGAGCCCATATTTCCGGAGGAAAAGTTCACTTTGACTCCCTTAAAAACATGCCAAATCTAATTTGTATGTCTTGATCGGAAAACCGGGCGAGACAACTCCCGAATTATTAAACCCGGTACAATCTTGTCTCCCTCCGCGGTTTTATTTCGAGTCCCTAAAAAACCATGTATTTTGACGCTATTATCTCCCGTTTCTTGAGAAGTTTGATCCGGCCAAGCACCGGCGAGCGGCGGCGCGAAGTCGTCACCTTCCTTCGTCGACGACGGAGCTCAAGAACGGCGACGACATCTTCGGCGAGGAGGTGGCCCTCGGCGGCGGCGGCGCCGAGCTCCACTGGCCGTTGGCGGCGCTGCTGCTCGTGGACGAGGAGCCGGTGGTGGTGGTGGTGGTGCCGCCGCCCTTGATTGCCACTCCGTGATGTAGCTGGGCTTCGCCGCCACCCTCGCCACCTCGGCGTCGCCGGTGAGCATCGCCACCACCTCGACATGGACGGCCGCCGGTGAGGTGAGCCCTGGGTGCAGAGAGGGGCCACGTGGATGGCGCGGAGCACCTCCTCGCTGTTGAATTCTGTGAGGTCTGGGTCTACGATGTCAAGAGCGCGGTCGCTCTCGTACAGCGCCCACACCTGAAATCAAATGGGTGACAATTTTTTGCTTGTTATTTATGGCTGTGTTTAGTTGGTGTGCTAAATTTTTTTAAGTATATGAATACACATTTGAAGTATTAAACGTAGATTAATAACAAAATAAATTACAGAGTTCACCTGTAAACTGCGAGACAAATCTATTAAGCCTAATTAATCCGTCATTAGTAAATGTTTACTATAGACCACATTGTTAAATCATGGCGTAATTACGCTCAAAAGATTCGTCTAGCGATTTACATGCAAACTGTGCAATTGGTTTTTTTGTCCACATTTAATGCTTCATGCATGTGTCCAAACATTTGATGTGACGGAAAAGTTGAAAGTTTAAAGAAAAAAGTTTGAATCTAAACAAGGCCTATATCATCAATTCATCATAATATCTGCAACCAATTTGCTGCAGACGAGATCTGAGGAATAGGATAGGATGACATGTACTCTTTATATCTTCAGTAGAAATTTCAGGGTAGATTATGCCAATAATATAAATACCGTATTGTTTTGCTTGCTTTGGTTTTAGTATACTCAACCAGTGAGCTAGTGAACTTACCCATTCGAAAATATAAAACCTTATCTTCTTCAAGCGCATCATCATAGTTTGGCCGTCCAGCTAAAGTCTCCAATAAGACCACACCAAATGCAAACACATCAACTTTCTCAGTCATGTGACCTCTCGTGCGTACTCAGGTGCAAGATAACCACTGGACAAAAGAGAGTGAAAATTGCCATGCGTTACAGAAATGTATCTGTAATATACAGGTCGGGACATATGAAAATATACTTACAATGTACCAGCTACTTTCGTGCTGACATGTGTCGTTCTGTCGTCATAAAGTTTGGCCAGCCCAAAATCTGAGATCTTAGGATTGAGATTGGTGTCGAGTAGGACATTGCTAGCCTTGATGTCCCTGTGAACAACACGGATTCTGGACTCTTCATGGAGATAAGCCAGACCCCTTGCAATGCCTAAGAATATCTCAAAGCGCGTTGCCCAGTCCAGGTTCAATCTCCTACTTCCTGCAAATGAAGGGTTAAGATCTCTAAACAAACCTGAATTCTCAGAGTTCTAGTTACCTTGAACTGAAAGAAACTTGTACCAAACAGTGCTTATCAAGGCTTCCATTCTCCATGTACTCATAGACCAGCAGTGGATTATTGCCTTCAAGGCAGCAACCATACAACTTCACAAGATTACGGTGTTGCACTCGGGATATCGTTTCGATTTCAGTTGCAAATTGCCTTTTCCCCTGATGAGATGATTGAGATAGTTGCTTCACTGCCACTATCCTTCCATCTATTAAATTACCCTGCATGATAGCAACCAAAATGAATACAAGGTATCACATTGTCAAACATCCCTTCTGGGTGTGCCATTTATGTGTAGAAAATATATATAGAAGAAAAATGTGTTATCAAAATCAACATTACAGAGGAAGACCCTATGTAATATATCAATAACAGTGGAAACTGGAAAAGGAAGAAGTATGTACAAGGAGAAAAGCAATTTACAAAACCCAAAGGTAGAGTTCAAAACTTGAACTAAAAGGATCTAGACAGCTACCATTATGATGACAAATAATAATTCGAACAACTGGACATATCCTTGTGCTGTCCAGTACTTATCTAGATTTTTTTTTTTTTTGGAGAACAGTACTTATCTAGATTGTAATATGTTAGTTTTAGAAGTAAAAGTTCATATCAAATTCGTATCCATGTATACAATAAATTGAAATGAATTAACCTTATAAACCGCACCGTATCCTCCTTCACCAAGAAGGTTACTGGAGCTAAAATTTTCAGTTCCCGACCTTAGTTCACCATAACTGAATACATTAGGTCTTCCAACGATACTGTACAGTTCTGTAAAGTGTAAACACAGAAAACGGTACAATGATTAGCATGACTCCATTGGTCAGCTAAGAGTACATTATGAATCTAGTGTGTCTTGTACCTTGTTGCTCCAGGGATAGCTTTCTCCTTTTCTGCATCCACTAAAAATTGCAGCAAGTGCTACCAACCCTAAAACTGTCACACCTGTTACAACTCCAACAATTACACCTTTTTTACTTCTACTCTTCTTCTGTGCAGCATTATGTGCCCCAGGGGTGAAATCGTATTGCCTAGCGGTCAGAAAGGAATGTTCGTATACGGCTA
>CM020181.1:25512988-25539994 GCA_009805545.1 Oryza longistaminata
TTTCACTTTTGTAAGCTTGGAAAATGATGATGGTAGCTCACCACTTAAGCCAGCACTGTCAATGTACCTACAATTGAGGGATACAAATACCAGCAAAATTGAGCTGAGAAGCCCAAGAAAATAAATGTTTTGGTAAAAGAAAAGAGTAGTCTTGAATAAACCTACAATTCCGTAAGTTTGTCCAGGTTCCCCAGTTCTGAAGGAAGGGGACCACTAAAATTGTTTGAGCCCAAAGCCCTGTAAATATACCCAAAAAGGACTCATGTCAGGCACATAAAATCGTTGTTTGAATTTATATTCTAGGAAGAATGGACAGTATCAGAGTAGTTGTTCATCTAACTGAGTTTAACTTCAACTCAAAAAAAAGAATAATCAACAGAGATGAATATGCTCATTTCTACTTTAACTCAGAATTTTGGAACTTCAGAATAGTGTAAACAATGAGAGAATATGTACATATTGTATAAATTTTATATGATTCATCTCAGATTTTTAAGAGTAAAACTTAAATATATTCAGTGGAGAGGAGAGACAAAGATAATAGATAAGTTTTGTTGTTTATTCATTACTAGAAATCTAGTACATTTGTAAGATGAAACAGGGCCACGAAATAATGTAAATATAGTTCTTACAATATTATGAGATTCGTAAGGTTACCAAGCTCCTTTGAAATAGATCCAGACAATGCATTGATGCCAAAAGTCCTTATGTCCAGGGAGAAAATGTCAGATGATTTGAAAACAAAGTATAAAAACTGTTAGCTATAAATATCACATGTACTGCATAGCTGTCAACTCCTCTATGAATGATGGAATAGGCCCAGTCAAAATATTTTGTCCTAAGTTCCTGTAACAATATAAAATCAATAGGTAAACATCAGTTTTGTTGAACATTAGAAGGAGATGTTTATATTCCCTCTGTGATTAAATTTGCAGTGGAGCCCAACTATTATAATTAAATGTAAAGAACGCTGAAAGAATATTCCTTAATCACGGTAGCAGATGATGGATGGTAATCATTAAACTGAAAATTGAACTCTGTAACTATTCTCTAAAGCACTGAAAAGAAATATGACAGGAATAGCAACTAGCGCTTCAAATTAGTAATGCTTTGGATCATGACCATTCCATGAAAGAAGGCTGACAGTTCATAAGATTGGTCAAGCGGGTGAGGTTCCTCAGCTCTTCTGGTATCGGCCTAGACGCATCCATGGCGTATATCTTCCTGCGTGAGCAAGTACAGCGTTAGCTTCCGCCATTCTCAACTTACGCAATGACATCGTTGGTCAGACAAGAGGACAGTGCACAGAGACGCAAGACCCGGATCACCCCCATTGACACTTTGCGCTTGTAAAAAGGCTGGAACGGCCAACCGACCAACCAGCGCCAGAACTAAGAAACTAAGAAAGGCGTGCGCGTTGCAAGCTAGGCAATCCGTCGAACACCTCGCGTGCACGCCACTTACAGCTTGGTGATGTGGCAGACGGTGCCGTTCTGGTCGGTGCATCGCAGGTGATGGCCGGGTTGAAGCTGTCTTCTTCCGTGGAGGAGCCGTCCGTGGCGCGGCCGGTGCAGGGGTCGCCGGTGATGTTCCATGACGGCTGCGCCTTCTGCCGGAGCTTGGCGAACACCGCGTTCAGCGCCGCCGCTGCAAAATCCACATCAGAAACGGGTTCACATCCAAGTTCCCAACCGTTATAGCCACGACTGGGTACTCCTGGCCGTCAGATGACAAAGCACGTGTCGATCGGACGGCCAAGAATCAATCACAGCAAAGCAGATATGGACGAGAGCATTTAATAATATTTCTTAAAGATACCACGCCTGTCAAGATAATGAACCAGGACACCATAATCTCCCTAATATTACATAAACCACAAAGTCTCTACAAACATATATCTCACTCATGAACCATATATCTATTTTGTAAATCTTGTAAGTATAAATAATTACAGACTTGATGCTCACGCAATCGTAATCTGTGCATAATCGTGCGAATTTTACAGTTTATCCAGCAGGAGTGTCCTCGCACAATACTTAATACTACGATAGTATGTAGATCATTTACAGAGCATACGATATTTCTAATTTTTCCTTGTATTCAGGACAAGAGACAGACAGATGTTAGGTCGAGAGCGTACCTTCGCGGGATCAGCCTCGAGCGACAGCTAGACGTGTCTCTGAAGACACTGACCACACGCCTGATCATCAGATGCGGAGCTCATGAGACTTTGGGCTAAGCCAAGATGAAAATCAAACACAGAATTACAAACAAGATACACGAATCTACATGATGCGACACCTCAACGGCTGAGGCTACTTGGAGGTTTGAAAGATGAGAGGAGTAGGTTAATTGAAAAAACACCGGGAGGCGATTCACAGCAGAGCGGCTTCACTGGCGCGAATGTCGAGAAGTAGGACGAGCGGCGGCAACTTTGTGAGGACCAAACTCCGCAGCTCCAACTAGCCTCATGTCGATAGAAATCCAAGGACCGCCCACCAGTTCCTGCACGCAGCATGAAACACAACCCATCAGCATTACCATATCTGGGCACTCCAAGCCGAGAGCGAAGGAGATCCAGGTGCCGAGACGGCAGATTCCATGCGAAGCATAAACGACGGCTTAGGAAGTATCGATCATGTGCTGACACATCGTGTGGAACGGAGGGAGAACGCCGGAGAAAGAGCTGAGCTCGCCGCGTCACTCTCTTGCGTCGCTGGAGATTGGATCAGAGGCAGAGTAGAGAAGGCGATTAGAGGTTGAGGAAAAGATAGGAGAGAAAGAACTGGATCGCCGGATCCATCGGCTCGCATGGCTGCAAAGCTAAAAAGGGATTGTTCTGATTTTCTGGGCAGTTTAATGAAAGTAAGACACGGAAATAAATTTTATTAGTTATGGTCAAAAAAGTTGCAATCGATAGTATACCACGACATCTCGCGCACAGGTGGGTAGCGATATAGTGCAACACTTGAAAAATATGACAGCTGGTACAAAATAAACTGACAGTCAGTGTATTTTTAGTCAAAACTGAGAGTACAATATATGAATTCATTGGTTCTATAATCGTTAAACTTATCCAATAGCAACAATAACCGGTGCAACGCACGGGATATTTGCAATATAATAAGTTATTACATATTTACAAGTTTAGAATAAAGAAGTCAAATAAAGTGCTTGAAAAGGAGGTAAGCTATTTAAGAACGGGGGATTATATCTTTTCGTAATTTTCGTTCTGGATTATGCAGGTTAGGACCATCCAAATATGATTGCTTGAATTTTTAATAAGCCACTCCCATTCCATAGGGAAACGGCGAAGGGGAAGTGAAAAGAAAGACTAGAGTCGTTTTTCACCACGCTGATGGCTGAAGCACTGAACTCATGAAGAGGTAGATGGCAGCGACAGAGATACAAGAATTATGGCCCTCATTGAGAACATCTGAGGAATAAGTTCACATATAGGTCCCTCTATTAACGACCAGAAGAAATTTTCGAGACTCAGACAGGCAAAAAACACGGGTACAAAACCAGTCCCAGAAAAAGAACAAGGTCGCAACAGGAGCGTATTTTGAAAAGAGTTTTAGGCTGAACCGTGGCGCCTACGTGGCTTGGTTGACTAGTTCTTCGTTCCACGTGGCTTGGATTGTGGCGCTGACGTGGCGATTATATCTCGGAAAATAATAAAGAAGCAGCGTGATGACCACATGTGCACACAAGACACAATAGAGTGTGTTTAGTAGATCCTCCTAAGCGCTCGTGCGACCGATGAACCTCTCATCTCTCTCTCCCATCTATATTGACGCACGCTTTAATAATCGAACTATTCGGCTGAGGTCTCCGACCTACCGTGCGCGCCCCAGAGGGTCGCTCATCCCACAATATGCCAGGCAGCAATCTAATTCACGTCATCTTCCTGGCTCTCTGCACTACGCAACTATCTCGCTGCTCCAGCCGCGTCGTACTCCATTTACACACGGGACGGCTCTACATCACTACGTCGGGCTTGACGCGGGGAGTGCACCGCGCAAACGCTTCGTGTTGCTTAGCGACTGGGCGAGCGCCCGCGGCAGAGACGAGTGACGCGCCGTGGCGCGGGCGGCTGCATTTCTCTCATCTTGCACATTCTAGAGGCATTAGCAGTTGTGGAACGCACGCATCACTCCTTGTCTCACCAAATGCTGACGTTATGCACAGCATACCGCAGATTCATACCCTGACAAATTGACTCAGAAAACGCAAACAGTTACATGATCACCAAGAATCACTCTCAGAATGGCTGCAAGATTGCACGATAGAATGAAGAGTATAATACTCAGAAATACTACAGAAGACTACGAAAAACACCGAGAAGCGACTGAACCAGTTACTGCTTCTACATCTGCGAAGCTCTTGAACTTGATCTAGAGGATCAGATTGCCCCTAGACAACTCAAACTGTACATCACACGAGCAAGTGTGGACATCCATCATTATGGCATTGCCTAGACGACCAAGGGCACATGGAAGCCGCAAGTCTGCATCGCACACCGGTGGCGCGGTCATTATTTTTATAGGAGAATTTTTCAGTTTTTCACGGTGGTCTTTCTCTCTTATCGTCCCGTGGCAGCCGCCGCGCGGCGGGCCATGTTAGGACTAGGAGATTTGGACCACGTTTGTGCTTTCGAGTATTTGGATACTTTGTGTTTTTTTTTACGGGCATTTTGATACTTGTGCTGAGTAGGATGGTCTTCAATTAAACTCGTTTGACGACCATGCGCATTGGTGCCGTTAAGGGAAAAAAAAAACGAAGTGCCTCATTTACGTTATCCTCTTATGTCGAAAATATAATAGCTCTGATCGAATGAGACAGACACTACTCCATCCATCCTAAAATATAAGACGAAGAGTTGTTAGATTCCATATACTAAATACATCAGATCTATCCAATCTTTTTTTTTTTTGATGAAGGGAATAAGTCCCCTGAATAGACAGACTACTACTCTATTCGTTCCAAAATACTATATCACATCTGTCCAAAATATTTTATATTTTGGGACAGAGGGAGTGAGTACCATTAATATACAAATCTATACAGAGATATACTCTTTATTTAGATTTGTAGTAATAAAATATATTCTATTTAATTTTAGGTTACTATGTTTTGGAATGAAGGGATTAGAGTTTTGAGTTGACAGTTTACTAATCTTCCTCTTTCAACATGAAAGAAACTAATCTAAGCAAAACATGAGCGATTGAACGGGCATATCTGTTTACACGTGATGGATGACACTTGAACATAGGAGGCAAAAGCGTGTGTGGAAGTGGAACAGAGGCGAGCTTACTAGGCAGAGTATTAAGCACGCACGGCACAGATATACTGTATACAGTTGTCGTGGGCTGTCTCGCCGGTCCACTTGCGCTGGGAATTCGGGCTAAGATAGTGCCCGTATTTCCGGAGGAAAAGTTCGCTTTGACTCCCTTAAAAACATGCCAAATCTAATTTGTATGTGTTGATCGGTAAACCTGTTGAGACAACTCCCGAGTTATTAAAACCGGTACAATCTATCTCCCACCGCGGTTTTGAGGAGCGGTTTTATTTCGAGTCCCTAAAAAACCAATGTATTTTGACGCTATTATCTACCCGTTTCTTGAGAAGTTTGATCCGACCAAGCACCGGCGAGCGGCGGCGCGAAGCCGTCACCTTCCTTCGTCGACGACGGAGCTCAAGAACGGCGACGACATCTTCGGCGAGGAGGTGGCCCTCGGCGGCGGCGGCGCCGAGCTCCACTGCCCGTTGGCGGCGCTGCTGCTCGTGGACGAGGAGCCGGTGGTGGTGGTGCCGCCGCCCTTGATCTGCCACTCCGTGATGTAACTGGGCTTCGCCGCCACCTCGCCCACCTCGGCGTCGCCGGTGAGCATCGCCACCACCCTCGACATGGACGGCCGCCGGTGAGGTGAGCCCTGGGTGCAGAGGAGGGCCACGTGGAGGACACGGAGCACCTCCTCGCTGTTGAATTCTGTGAGGTCTGGGTCTACGATGTCAAGAGCGCGGTCGCTCTCGTACAGCCGCCACACCTGAAAAAACGTACTCTTTATATGTTCAGTAGAAATTTCATGGTAGATCATGCCGATAATATAAAGACCGTATTGTTTTGCTTGCTTTGGTTTTAGTATATTCACCAGTGAGCTAGTGAACTTACCCATTCGAAAATATAAACCTTATCTTCTTCAAGCGCATCATCGTAGTTTGGCCGTCCAGCTAAAGTCTCCAATAAGACCACACCAAATGCAAACACATCAACTTTCTCAGTCATGTGACCTCTCATGGCGTACTCAGGTGCAAGATAACCACTGGACAAAAGAGTGTGAAAATTGCCATGCGTTACAGAAATGTATCTGTAATATACAGGTCGGGAACATATGGAAATGTACTTACAATGTACCAGCTACTTTCGTGCTGACATGTGTCGTCTTGTCGTCATAAAGTTTGGCCAGCCCAAAATCTGAGATCTTAGGATTGAGATTGGTGTCGAGTAGGACATTGCTAGCCTTGATGTCCCTGTGAACAACACGGATTCTGGACTCTTCATGGAGATAAGCCAGACCCCTTGCAATGCCTAAGAATATCTCAAAGCGCGTTGCCCAGTCCAGGTTCAATCTCCTACTTCCTGCAAATGAAGGGTTAAGATCTCTAAACAAACCTGAATTCTCAGAGTTCTAGTTACCTTGAACTGAAAGAAACTTGTACCAAACAGTGCTTTATCAAGGCTTCCATTCTCCATGTACTCATAGACCAGCAGTGGATTATTGCCTTCAAGGCAGCAACCATACAACTTCACAAGATTACGGTGTTGCACTCGGGATATCGTTTCGATTTCAGTTGCAAATTGCCTTTTCCCCTGATGAGATGATTGAGATAGTTGCTTCACTGCCACTATCCTTCCATCTATTAAATTACCCTGCATGATAGCAACCAAAATGAATACAAGGTATCACATTGTCAAACATCCCTTTTGGGTGTGCCATTTATGTGTAGAAAATATATATAGAAGAAAAATGTGTTATCAAAATCAAACATTACAGAGGAAGACCCTATGTATATATCAATAACAGTGGAAACTGGAAAAGGAAGAAGTATGTGCAAGGAGAAAAGCAATTTACAAAACCCAAAGGTAGAGTTCAAAACTTGAACTAAAAGGATCTAGACAGCTATCATTATGCATGACAAATAATAATTCGAACAACTGGACATATCCTCGTGCTGTCCAGCACTTATCTAGATTTTTTTTTTTTTTTTGGAGAACCAATACTTATCTAGATTGTCAATATGTTAGTTCTAGAAGTAAAAGTTCATATCAAATTCGTATCCATGTATACAATAAATTGAAATGAATTAACCTTATAAACCGCACCATATCCTCCTTCACCAAGAAGGTTACTGGAGCTAAAATTTTCAGTTCCCGACCTTAGTTCACCATAACTGAATACATTAGGTCTTCCAACAATACTGTACAGTTCTGTAAAGTGTAAACACAGAAAACGGTACAATGATTAGCATGACTCCATTGGTCAGCTAAGAGTACATTATGAATCTAGTGTGTCTTGTACCTTGTTGCTCCAGGGATAGCTTTCTCCTTTTCTGCATCCACATAAAAATTGCAGCAAGTGCTACCAACCCTAAAACTGTCACACCAGTTACAACTCCAACAATTACACCTTTTTTACTTCTACTCTTCTTCTGTGCAGCATTATGTGCCCCAGGGGTGAAATCTGACATCAAGTCCACTAGTTAGAAAAAAAGAAGAAGAGATTTTACAATTGAATCAGTATGTTCAGAGTAATTCTAATTTTCACTTGGTTCTATCTGACATTGCAAAAGAGAACATTCAGCGTAATATACAATGGATCTTTTTGTTATTAGTGTATTTATATAAACTATACAGAAAACACACCGTACTAGTTAAGAAGAGTACTTGGGGTTACACTCAAAGCTGAGATAGAAGGCCCATAGTAGCCTTCAGAAGGAATGCAGCAAGTGCCCTTGCCAGCCCAGAAAAGATGAATCTCAACGATATTTTTGGTGACATGAATAACGTAATCCTTCTTAATAGCCGTGTTAGATTTACCACCTACTGCCTTCCTGATGTCAAAATTCTGCTCCTTACGCTCCCCCTGCAAGAGAAACAAGTCAAATGAATCTTGACCTGACCATACGATTAAAATAATGTGCTTGTGAGTTGCCATTCCATCCTTTTCATAGTTAAAAAGAAGAGTTTTGCTCATCTCCCCTATGTTTTTTTATTTCATATGCGCTCAGTTATTTACTTGACCATTGTTTTTATAAAGAGATAATCCAAGAAATGCCAATGACAAGAGTCCAAGTCCCAGAAATGCTATCGACAAGTGTGAGTTCCAAGAAATGCCATCGTACAAACGATTTTGTCCCAAAAATGTCATCGCCGTTAGGGTTCCGTCCATTTTACACCGTTAAGTTCTATAGGATGAACAGTATATTTAACGGCACAAAATGGACGGAACCCTAACAGCGATGGCATTTTTGGGACAAAATCGTTTGTACGATGGCATTTTTTGGAACTCACACTTGTCGATGGCATTTCTGAGACTTGGACTCTTGTCAATAGCATTTCTTGGATTATCTCTTTTAAAAATGACCAAATTTCCCCTAGTTCATAACCATAAGAGAGAATCCTCTCCATACAGATTGAAACCTCACCAGGGAATTACTTTTTTAGTTCTAACAATTCTTTTGGAGTGTGGCAAAAAAACCCAAATCATCAAAATATTCTAAACTTTAACTTTTTAAAAAATTCCAATCAAATTTGAAGGCATTCAAAGAATGGCAGGTAAGATGATTTTTTTTCTTTTTTTTGAATTAGTGCCAGTGATCTCCATGAAACTGGCAAGCTGACTAAGCTCAAAAGGAAAATTAAGCTACCTGTGATTCCTAACATAAAGGTTCAGGATAATACCTACTATTTAAGATATTCAGGGGCATGTAGAGCATACAGAAATTCAACGGTATGAATGGCATGAATGGGATAGAGTGATAAGTCATTAGCACATAAAGGAATTTTCTCGAGAAAATATCTTGATGTATAGGTTCCTGCAGAACTTACTTGGACATATATATCAAAGACCCTTCTCCCTGTGCCTGTCCAAGATTGAGGGTCTGTGAAACCAAGCTCTGCAAATTGAAGCGTGACAGTATAGTTTCCATTCTCAAGTCCAATACCATAATATCTTAAAGACGATGGCGACACTCTTGCACTTTGGAACAGTTCTGAAGCTAGTGTATTCTGAGACTGGCTGCCAGAGAAGATTGTGTAATTCCTATCTGATGCATCCATGAACTTTCCAACATTGCTAACGACCCATATTGGTGAACTTGTGTTTTTCACATAATATGATGCAGGTCCAAGACTGGCGTCATCAGTTTGGTAAATGTTCTCTGAGTCTGTCATGGACCTATAGCCACCACAGTTCACAGCAAAGGGGAAAGCTGCAAGCAATGTGCATTATTTAATAAATCTGCCGTTGCAGAACTAGTTTTCTTTAACATGCTACAAGCCTGAAATCGCAAAAGATAGAAGACTCACACACTGGACCAAGAGAACAGGTTGTATTTCGCTGAAGGCACTCCAGTCCCAAAGGCAAGACACTACAGGTGTAAAACATTGACATTTTGAATCCAAACTAGAAGATGAGAAACCTAATAATTATACTAAATTACTGACAAGATATTCATATGGACGCACCTGTTGGATCTGTCGATCACAAAATTGTTTGCCACCAAATACCTACGTTCAATCAATAATATACAAGAGTTAACATGCATCCCATTCTTCCATGGCATATTTAGAGCTTTTTTGGTCTAGCTTGACCCAATTTCAGTGCTAAGCTCTAAGGTTAGTCTCACTTCCCCAAACAATATGAACATAGATGTCTTAAATAACCAACTACTTTATGAAGACTTATACTAGATGTGCCAAAAATATATTTTTCAAATTTATCAAATACATTAGTATACTACAAACCAAATAAGCCATCTCACAAGCCTAACCTTGACCACACATGCCCTTGATGGGCTGGTTTTGGTTCAGTCTGTTAAAAATTCCAGAAGTTGGTACTTACAATTGTAATTTTTTATCACTAGCCCAGGAAGGGAAATTTCCCGAGAGCTGGTTGTAAGAGAAATCTCTGCAAAAGATGAAATGTCAAAGGCTCACTAAAATTAATAAACAGTCTCCTTTCGCTGTTCAAATAAACCAGATCAAGCCATATTAACATACAAATTTGTAAGTGAAGGTCCCTTTGAGCTTGGAAGGCTTCCTGAAAGACTATTATTCCCAAGAAATCTGATCATACAAAACTTGCAAACTTTAGAGAGAGAAATAAATAAACAAGTCTTCTACTACAAGATATATGAAGCTTTGGAAGGTAGGATAATTCATACAGGTAGTTGAGAGAATTCAGATTCAACAGGGTTTGTGGTACTAGGCCAGTGATATTGTTAAAACTCAAATCCCTGTAAAAGTTTAAAAAGAAAGAGAAAATGGACAGAGGCCATTGCATCTAAAGATTTGCACAAAGCACACTTAGTATAGAAAAAAAATGCTTACAGTAGAGTTAAATTCGAGAAGTTCAAAAAGTTGATCGATGTAAGATTATCAGATATCCTGCAGTTCCTCAAAACCCTGAAAAAAAATATGCTACATATTTTAGGAGCTAAAAACTTGTCATGAACTACATTGAGATCCAGCCTGTAGTTTGAGCGATAAGTGAAAGAGATTTATGCATACAGAGTACTCAAAGATGTCATTTTACTGATAAATGCCAGTGAAGATGAGCTTCCGTTTTCTATATCACCAATTCGCCTGGACCACAGAAACAGTTTATTCATTTTCCCCTGCAACCATTGATATATAAGAACAATACATCACTATTGCCAGCATTAGGAACTTACAAGTTTGTTAATTGGACAAGATTAGAAAGAGTAGCAGGAAGTGGACCATGGAAATTATTTCCTTGAAACCGCCTACAAATTCATAGGTGTAGTTAGTCATTTAAACACAATAATTTACTGTTAAGCCAAACTTGAAGTGACAGAAGTAAAGATTACAACTCCAGGGTAAAAACAAAAGAATGGAAGGCTAACGTATAACTTCTTCACAGTATATTATGGCGGAACAGATACAATCTTTACCAATACTACTAGTACCTTATTCAAAACTAGCACCCATCTCTTCATGTGAGAGAAGAAATATGCATTATTTATTAATGCCCACTGAGGATCTATTAGATAGGCATCTAAAAGGTGGTTCAGCACAGTCAAGTAAAAGGATATTCTAGAGTTCTCGCAAAGAATACAAGGTCAAGTACAAATATCCACTAAAGGTTATTTTCTGACTATAAACCTACTTTTTTTTTCTCAAGCTAAACCTCAGTTTATGGACAATTGTAGCGAACTGTACTCATATTCTATAAATAACACTAAAAGGTTAACAACTTCACTATTACCGTATTGAAAAAAATATATTACTGTACTATGAATAGAAGCTAAGACCAAAAGTATATTACTGTACTATGAATAGAGGCTAAAACCAATCTTACAGGTCAGTTAAATTCCAGCCTCCAATGTAATCTGGTATTTGCCCAGTAAAATTATTATCCGATGCCCACCTGCACAAGTAAAAGGATATAGAGCACATAAGATTTAATTGAATGGAGCATTAATGTCAACAAAAGCATGTTTAACGCCTATACAATATTTTCATTCTTGTAAGTTTGGAAAACGATGATGGTAGCGGTCCACTTAAACCAGCACTGTCAATGTACCTGCAATTGAGAGAAAAAAAAATAGCAGAACATGTTATGCTGGGTAATTCAAGAAAATGAAATAGTCTGGTAGAAAAGAAAATGTGTAGTCCCAAATTATAAGGAAACACACACAATTGCTCAAGTTTGAACAGATTCCCCAGTTCTGAAGGAAGGAAGCCGCTAAAATTGTTTGAGCCGATGCCCCTGAAAACATACCCCAAATTAGTGCATGTCAGCCACATAAAACTGTATCAGAATTCATATGCAAGTAAACAATGAGCATTGCCAGCATAGATTTTATTCCGTATGAGTTTAACTTCAATTTATGTCATTTGTACTTCGAGTCCATTGAATAGCATTGAAGAGAGGAAATCGTCATATGTCATCAATTTATGCTGTGTTTATCTCACGATTCTTATACAGTTTTAAAAAAACAGAATCAGAGTACAAAGATAAAATTATTTTTTTAGATAGGTCAAAGATAAAATTATATTAAAGTATTTTATGATAGCAGAGCTGTATGATGAATTAGATCCACAAAATTTTGTAAACATAGTCCTTACAGTGATGTGAGATTCGTAAGGTCACCGAGCTCCTTCGGAATTGACCCAGATAATTCATTGATACCAAAAGTCCTTGTGTGTTCAAGGGAGAAAATGTGAGGTTTGTTTCAAAACAAAAGCTTTTAGTGCAATAATGTTTTGAGTTACAAATCTCACATGTACTGCATAGCAGTCAACTCCCCAATGAACGGTGGAATAGGCCCTTTCAATAAATTTTTTGATAAATTCCTGAATCAAGAGCAAAACAGGTAACAACGTCGTCAATTTTGTTAAATATTAGAAGGAGATGTTCAAGTTTATGTTAGATGGTTTTTCCTTAATTTTATTCATCCCATATCTAAAGTCACAACAGATTTTAAGAATTAGCGCTCGATGATGGTAATCACTAAACGCTAACTGGACTCCGTAGCAATTCTCTAAAAGCACTGAGAAGAATATGATAGGAAATTAGGAGTAACCAAACTAGAGAGCGTAAAATTTGGCAGAATATTGGATAGCAAATGCAGAACGCAATGTCACACAGAACCATCCCGAAACTAATCACCAATATTGTGTTCATCAAAATGCAGAGCTTTGGATCACGGCCACTCCACGTAAGAAATCCGAGAGTTCATACAGATAGGTCAAATGTGTGAGGTTCCGCAGCTCTCCTGGTATCTGGCCATTTGCATCCTTGGCATATATCTTCCTGCGTCAGCACGTAATGTGTTAGCTTCGCCTTCTCATCATCAGATAAGAGGAAAAATAACTGGATCACACGATCAACACTTTTCAGTTGGAATGGTCAGAGACACTAGCGCAAGAAGGTGCGCGCATTGCAGGCTAGGCAATCCGTCGAACACCTCGTGTGCGTGTGCACTTACAGCCCGGTGATGTGGCACACGGTGTTGTTCTGGTCGGAGCAGTCGCACTTGATGGCCACCTTGATGCTGGAGTCGTTGATGTCGGTGCCGTCCGTCGCTGTGCCGCTGCACAGATCGCCGGTGGTGTTCCATTCCGCCTTCTGGTTGAGCTTGTCGAACACAGCCTTCAGCGCCTCCGCTGCAAAACGCCACGTCAACAGAGAACTTATGAGCAAACGGTCGGCTGCTCCTCGACCGTCCGATTGCCCGGAACAGAGCAGATCGGACGGCTAGGAAACCAGCCAACCAGGAGCAAGCGCAGGACAACGTAGGTCAACTCTGAAGCGTCCAGAAACTGTAGAACGGATTACAGGTCGCCTGATCTGGATCGCGATTTCGCAAGTGCGTTTACGTTAAGAAAAGAAAAATCTAATGCAGAAATTCAGCTCAGTGTACAAACGATAGAAGAAGATTCAGGAAAAGTCAGACACAGTTAAAAAAAAAAAAACAGAGATGGCAAAAAACAGCCGGAATTCAGGAAGGAAAAGAGGAAACCAAAAACGTATTGGTTTAACTGGATTTCGAGATAGTTCCATCGTCGGAGAGAACAGTTTTGAAAAAAAGAGAGAATCTTCTACCCTCAATCCGATCAGTCGTCGCCGTCGGTGCTTTCTGAGCCTGAGCAACCGCTGCAAGAAGCAGCAGGAGCACAGAGAGCGCCATGGGAGCCGAATCACCAGATGACCACCTTGCCTTCAACCTGAAACCTCATCGATCGACCTCTACCTAATCTTTAGCTCTCAGACTACCACCCTCCATTGACTCCTGAAGTCTTCTGAGAACACTGATTGTGATAGACAGAAAGTTGAGACGTGATTATGATAAGACAGACACGGTTGAGATAGCAGAAGGGGAACATATGCATGCGCAAGGACCAACTTGTTCATCTCTTCGTATCACCATTCACGCCGTGTTTAGTTTTAAAGTTTTTCTTCAAACTTTTAACTTTTCCATCACATCAAAACTTTTCTACACATAAAAAGGCTGTGTTTAGTTGAATCCAAAGTTTGGATTTTGGTTGAAATTGGAGATGATGTGACTGAAAAGTTGTGTGTGTATAACAGGTTGATGTGATGGAAAATGACTGAAGTTTGGATCCAAATTTTGGATCATAAAAACACAGCCAAACTTCCACTTTTCCGTCACATCGTTCCAATTTCAACCAAATTTCACATTTTTGTGTGAACATAACACAGCCTCAACCACAGCAATACAAGTACTCCCCTGCTCCCCTAATATAAGGGATTTTGATCTTTTACTTACACTGTTTGAATCAGCTCGTCTTATTAAACAAAATAAAATTATTCTTGTCATCTTGTTTAATTTGTGACTATTACTTTATTATCTCAAGGTAGTTGCTCTCTCAACGGATGGTCATCCATCGGTTATTCACGTCTCTATTTTTTACAATATTTTTTATACATATTGGCATCAATAGTTGCGAAACAATAATTATCATAGACAAAAGTGTAAATATCTTAGGCGTGAGAGAATTAGTATAGACCATGTCCACCTTATAATTGATGAGTATAAAGCAGTGAGAAGTAGTAGATACTCGATACTATTACATTCAAATAGTGTTTCGAGGTTCAGCAATAGGTATTACAATAAAGAAGTAGTGCATTAGACATAAGTCTTGCTTTGAGGATACTGGCACTCATACTCTTTAAATGGAGAATATTAGCAGACGACGTAGCACTATTATCCATTATAATCCATCAACCTAAAGAACACTTTATATGTATAGATTCTCCAACGTGGCCACGAGCGTCCATGTGATGTTAGCGAAGTCGTAAATATTCATGCATAATAGTCATTCTCACACACACAAGTTCTAGATCCACGATTAAATTTAAAATGCATAAGTAAGAAAGAAAGTACGACTACTCACGAAGCCAGCCGTACCGAGTCACACACACGTGCTACGCCACCTGAATCATATAGACGTCACCGTTCTTGGGGCCCGCAGCTGGTGCGATTTTGTAACCATGCAGAGGGTGGTCTGTGCTGGCGCTGGCTATAAATCGTCGGCTGGAGCCCACGGGCTGCTCCTACACCCACTTGGACTCTCATTTGGCTCCCTCGTAAAGAAGACTTGTCCTTCCGGAATCACGTGTATGTTTATTCACTGGCGACTACTCTCTAGTCCTAACTTATTGGGTACAAAAATATCCTCTCCTGAGCAATACGAGAGCACGAGAGGATGCAACGCAACACATAAAGGGCATTTCGCATCCCTCTCCGAAGCTCGAACGTCACACTGAACTCTGCTAGTTCACGAAGATACAAGTAAAGAATGGGAACTAACTGAGATCGTCATGCTCTACTCGAAGGATCTAGCGGGTATATAGCTCTAAACACGAAGCATCCAACCACATGAGGGACGAAGCAGAAGCAGCACGCGCGTAGGATCTCACGCACCACCGACTCAGCACCCCAAAGTGGAGTGCCACGGATAGCAAATCGAGACTCCACACAGGACAACACGAGCGGGGGACTAGGTTTGGTGGGGGTGGACTCGGCGGCAAGGACAATCTGGTTATATTGAAGAGTAGAGAGGCTACTGTACCGTCGTCAAGGACACGGAGAAGGAGGTAGGGGTCTGAATGTAGTGAGGGGACGTAGAGTGTATATTGGAGTGGATTAGGTAGAGGAGAGTAGGAGGGAGGACGTAGGGATATTCAGGAAGTTACGCCGCACGACAAATAGGAGCGCTCTGGACTGCTCATGGGTTAGAGTATTAGGACTTCTCGATGGTTCCGCCAGTGAGGGATTATCCTTCGAGTCTAACAATATCGGCCGCACTTTTAATGGAGCACGCAGATAAATAGATAGCTTAATATGCCTGGGTGGTTGTCACTGCAGGTGGTCTTCCTGATGCAGATACGCTCACTGCAATGTATATGAGGCTCGAGCTACTAAATAAATCAACCGAGGATGCGCCAATTCTGTCCGGGGGACGCCTTCAATTTCAGAACGATACAGGTCAATGATGTAAACACACACTGTTAGTCTCTCCAACGTGGCACGGAGCATGTGGAGAGGGAAGCTCGAAGACAGGAGTACGCGCAGACCTACGTTTCGTTAATATCACAACACAAGATTAGGAAAGAAGTAGAGCCGATAGAGGCCGACCAGTATAGTGATCAAGTCAACCGTGTTCTCTCGAGGTCGCCTGCACATCTTCGCAGATTTGATATGTGGCATATCGCCGGAGCCGCACTAGGGCTCTGTTGGATACTCTATATATCACTATGAGTAGAGGGATTTACACATTGCAACCACATACATTTCGCTCGCGGGATCCCTTCTCACTCTCGACATATATAATTCCTTACGCGGAGGGTGTCTAAGACTCGTTCGTCGCTGCCGTCATCTCTTTGTGCGCGACGCGGAGGCCATGGGCGTACGTGAGAAGTGAAAATTGGCGGAAGTAGCATAGGCTCCTTCACCGGGGATGTGTCGAGGTGTGCGCAGCGGTCACGTGGTGGGACGCTGCCTCACCTAAGTTACAAGAGTCACCAGTACCTGGCCCTATCCCTGGATTCGCTCGGTCGCACAGGCGGGGTGCTACTTAGGTGAATGCACAGAGCATGCAAGATAGCGCACGCACGCGGCCGGAATTATGAGGCAACAGGCACGCACACTAATGCTGGCGTAGGAGGAGGGGGACGACGGACGGTGATCCTATTCGGCACGAGCGGCAGATAGGGAGCGGTAAGCTAGGCTCTGGCAACAAGGTAACCTTCCTGTACGTTTGCCACCTTCTTATCTTCTTTTATTAGTTTCTAGTATTTCTAGCTTCATCTTCTAATTAGTTTATATGTGCATTTTTTCTTTTTGCAAAATTGTCATTTCAAGTGTGCCGAGATGGAGGGCCATCTGATGTTTCTGCTGAAGTGCCGTGCTGGAGTCTTTACTGAAATGTCGAGATCAAGATCAGCCGGACGAGTGACAGGATCACCAAGCGTGCGCGTGAAACGACGAACACGCGCTGGAATCCGAATTTCCTGCCGCCGCTGTCGCGTTTAAGGTGGTCGTCACCTGTTGTCTCGATCCATTCCTACCTTAAAACTCAACAAGCAAAGCTCTTTTTTTCATTTGTAGATATGCACACATCAATGAGTGTGATATGTTGTAAAATGATCTATTTTGTGCCGATTGCGAACCATGGTTGATTTTCAAGTGCTATCACCAAAGAGGCTGAGCTGATGTGCGCAATGCTGATTCATGGCGGGCGGAAGATCCCCCCTACTGGTTTGTATTGTGCAACAAAATCCGGCTGTATGCCTTAAGATTTATGACCTACAAAGAGCCTGAATATATTCTTGCCGCAGCCGCAATGTTGGACGTGTTTGCTCTGACAACTTACAAAACAAAACTGTGATCTACTTCAGTATTAACTCTTTGATGTTTAATGGCAGTCTTGGCGCTCTTTGCTTCGCAAGTGCGGTGAACCTGGCTAGAGGGCATTTTGTTCTTTCGAGATAGGACATACATCCGACGACAGAAGGCACCCAGCTTGACCGTGTGAGTTGTGAAAGGAGGAGTTTAGAACGTCTGCACTAAAGGACCAAAAACCTGTGACGCGCTGCAATGTTCTTCAGCATCTGGGTTAAATTGCTGGAGGTCTTCGGGATACTTGCTGGTTGTCATACTCGTCCCATTCATGGTTTTTATGTTGTTCTGTCTGTGTTAATCTGGTGGTTTTTTTGGTATTGTATTCTTCTGGGGTTTTGGTCCCGCGTATGTATTGTTATACATTTGTTCATATTGTGTTATTGCCAGAGTAAGGGTGGACTGATGGTAAATTCGCTGCCTCTGCTACCCCCTGGTTGGGTACCGCCTCGGTCTCGTTTCTCATTCGAAATTGAGGCTCGTCTGGCGTTGGTTGGGCGGCTGTCTAATTGGTCTCTCGCTGCTGTTCGGCTGGTGGCCAGCCATCCGTATTCGAGGTAGCGCCAGACTATTGGGGTGATGGTATAACTCATCACTCATGTGAGCCTTGCCTTCCGTGCCCAGTGCCCGCACTGTACGTCTCCTCTCTCCGTACTATTCCTGCTTTGAGGAATACTCCCTGCTTTCCTGTCGAGGAGTTCTCCACCGCACAGTCGTCGCGAACACCACAACTATGGAGTATCCTCGGACATGCGCGGGCGGGCCGCTTGACTGATGGACGCTTCACCTGGACGTATCGGATGCCCGATAGTCTTTCCCTGACACTTGCGCGTCCTCGTGTCCTAATCAAGTGTATTACCCCTTCTCTGTGAACTCGTTTCCCACTTCATCTCTTTTATTCCTCCTCATTTATCAGTGTCCTCTTCTCTATCTATCTCTAGCTTCATGCTTCTAAATTTAGTTTATAATGTTTCACCTTCTTCTCCCACCTTTTCTCTGTTTGCAAATTGTCATGTCTCGAGATGTGTGCTCGAGATGGACGGGCCGAGGAGTTCTGTCTGAAGGCCGTGCTTGGACGTCCTTTACTTCGATATTATATAGTCGACACCCGACATCAAGAGATAGTGCCCGGTATCGCCTAGTGACCAATGATCGACCTATATCCGCGCGCCGGCTGAAGCGACGAAGCGACGCTGATACTGCCGAATCATTCCTCCTTCGCGCTTCTCCTGCTTGTCTCGCGTGAAGGCTGTCCCACACTTGTACAGCTATGTCCTTGTTTGTCTCGATCCATTCTCTTAAACTATCAAGCAAGCTCTTTTTTCATTTGTGATATGCACTACTAATGTAATTGTGTATGTGATACGAACTGATTGCTAGCCAGATTGCTGAACGTCAGATGGTTAGTGTTTCCAGCTTCATGATAATCACCAACGCAGCGCCATGAGGCTGATGTAGCTGTCACACTCAATGCTGAATTCATCGTAAGCTCTGCCTGTCCGCGTCGCGAAAGATCACCTAGCTGGTTTGTTATCTGGGAGCAGAGCAAAGTTCACGGGCTTGTAGTAGGGCTAAAGACAGTTCAATGACGCGTACCAAGACGGCGGACATATATTCTTAACCGCATGTCCGGCATAGATAGAGTGTCATCGCGATCGTACCGCGAGAAAAGAACAGTATATGCCGTGGCGCGTACGTTCAGTTGAGTTAGAGCTTTATTGGAGTGATTTATGAAAGCTATAGCGTATTCTGTTAGCATGTCGCTAATGAGTACTTGAGCTACTTTTTTGAGGGCAAATATCAGAGGCACGAAGAAGTATCCATGCTAGACTGTGTGATGGCCGTGGTCGAATATAGAGAGAAAAGCGCAGCTATACCACACCATATATGAGAGCTAGTCACGGCAGTTCTACACGCACTCTTCTATCGCAGACTCAGGGGAGCCTTGGCCTATGCTATGTACTAACATAGGTAGATCCAGGAGAGGTGAAAGCTATAGCGTCGTGTGGGAAAAAATCCTCCTACAGAGTAATTCATAGTCAATACTCACTTTAACTTTGGTGGCTTAGATAGTAGTTGTGGAGTATCGTGATACTCCTGCAGTAGCACTATGATAATCTCGTAAGAATCTGTTTCTTCCTTTTGAAAGCCAGTATATGAGTATAAGAAATTTCTAGTATAGCGTGTCTGGGGTGCGGACCAAATAGTTGGTAGCTGTGGGCTAACGGAATGAAACAAAAGGAAGAGGCAGCACTGCTTGATAAATTCATATTAAAGTATGTAAGCCACGGTGTGTGACACTGTCATAGATATCCGGTCTCTGATAGAGAGTTGAGTTAGACACAGTGATAAATGCGCTAGAGATTGGGCTTGATGGATGATATGTGCAGCCACAAGAAAGGTCAGTCATCAATTGGCTTGATGCTATGATCACAATATGAGAGTAAATGGGTGACGTGTTCGAATTACACATGATTGACAACGGCTATACTCTTATAAATCTCTAGTAGAATATATTGAAGAATATAGGATTCTCGAGTATATAGAAGATATTCTAAGACAGGATATTAGCAGTAATATTCAATGCCTAGGAGTAGATGGAACGATGGTAAGAGAGCAGATTACGTGAGAGTCAGATCGTAATGGATTTGGGATCGAGATTAATATTGTTTAAACGGAAGAATAGAGAATTTCTTACTATTCTACCTAACTCAGTCAGAATTACGATCCAGCACTCTTGAAGTTGTCACAAAATAGACATTTGGACTTTTTCTCTTCGCTACAAGGCGATCAGCGAGGTTTACTTTACAATATACAAACCCAATGCAAGCGAATGTGCGCCGATTCTGCCTCAATGGTTGGATTCAAAGCACTGCCGTCCTCCTCCGGCCTTCTTCACTGTTATAGAATTAGCGGTGGGCACTCTAGTGATATCCAATGAAAATCGACAGCTTGATTATATCCGAGCACCTGTGTACACCAGTCCTAGGTTATCTAGTCGAGAGACTTTCGACGAGAGATTTCCATTTTAGTCCAGATTCCTGTTTACTATTATAATGAGTCACATCTAATTCCTAGCGTATTTGCTCCTAATTGCAGATACGCTCCTTCGTGAGGGAAGGATTTATGATTTGTCACATTTTTTTTATATTTATAGAAACTTGAATTATATGGATTGAGCTTAGATAGGACACTAAGTTGAGTCAGAAAGCCATCTCAAATCATCCAAAGACTAAACCTACCCATGAACCATCCTCAATTCACATAAGTGGCCTCGCCGCATAGAGTATGCATGAGACTTTGCGGCCGACTCAGGTAGAACGCGTGGGTGAGGGGCAAGCTGGCCATTTAGGCCCACTTTGTTGGCTCTACCTAGGCTCAGAAGTAGGGTACGCAGGAAGGTCTGACGACTAGGCGTCGCTTTGCCTTATCTGATGCTAAGCAGGTCAAAGCGACTCGAAGATAGTATTTTATTAACAAACACTTAATGAAAACGGTAATGGCTGAGAAGTTAGAGATAAGAAAATAAATTGAGAGGAAAGTAGTAATTTGAGGTTGTGGTCCATCATAGAGGACTTTGCATCCACCCAGTATGACCATGTGAGTAGTCCTTTGGGCCGTTTTAGCCTCTCGACCGCGGGCGCGGCTTGTATAACGAGGGATAATTGCAGTTATGGTTCGAGATAGATTGACTCTTATGGCTGCCTTTCATAACCACATGTAGTCTCATTTCTCTATTCAGCTGATAGTTAGTGTTCACCGGACCCTGGCTGGTGGATATCCGTGTTGAATAATGAACTGAGAAGGGCTCGGGACTCGTATCAATGTGGAGAGGAGTGTCTCAAGGTAATGTAATATAGAGAGAGACGATTTTTCTCCACAAAGCCGGGTAATGAATGTCATAGTTTATTTGGCCTGCTCTCCATAAATGCTTGGTGCAGTCGATAAGAGGATAATGTACGAATGCCGTGGAGTGTGTCTAGGCATAGTTGCTCTCCGCTCGCGAACGTATTAAGTGGTCGAAAAGGATTAATCATTGAGCAAGTGTTATATTGCAGAACGCGGATAAAACAGGAGAGGTTTTCATTGACTGGCTGTGTTTGTAGTGGGGAGTGGTGTTAGCCGCCAATCTGATGACTTGGGCGTCTTAAGTAATTAAGCTTACTTAGGAGAGAAGCCTGCCTGCATGTAGTTTACAAAATCTGTTCTAGGTTTGCAGTCGATGAGGAGAAGTCGTACATTCAAAACAAACATGCAGAGTTGGCTGCTCGCCTTGCTCATATTTCTGGTTTTCGCACCATATTTTAAGAGCCTACTGAGTGGCATAAGATCCTGTGTCGTGCGATCCTCGAGTGCGTCATGGATGTTCTCAGGTAATTGTCATAGATCTTAATAAGCTCTTTCCCTACTCATCCGATCCGTAATAAACTGCCCTTTCTGTTTTAGTGTTATACCGCTAACGCTATTTCGTAAGTTGAACGATATTTTAGAAGTTATTATGTATATATACCTATAAGTAATGCCAAATAGTCATATTAATAACTACTTCTAAGACTAATACACCTTTGACTATATAAGTATTACTAAAAATTTATGTCTCAATTAATAGTCTTTATAGAGAATCTATACAACGTTAATGTTGTAAATTTATTACTGAATCTATTACTAAGATTGTTCTATATCCTTTTAAGATCGGCAGAAAACCCATAGTTAGATTTTGAATCCTTTGACAGCATAAGGTCAAAACGTTTTTTATATACACTAAAATACACGGAAAGGGAGTAAAACGACATAACGTAAATAGGTAGGTTTTAAGGTGCTTCTATACTTTTATCTCCAAGTGAGTCCTTGGTGTTGCTTTTGGATTATGAGATTACGCTCACCCTCTGTCGTCCGTGATGTGTCTAAGTCTGGCCCCGCCTGTCAGTCCGTTTTTTTCTTTTTAGTTTCTGCTGCCGATTTTCGTCTTGCCCACATGTTTGCGTGTGCGATAATATGGTTTATCTCCGCGCATAAGTCTCGGAGATACTGAAAATTGTCGTCAAATTGGATCCAACAAACATAATAATAGAGAGGATAGGTTACGCTCTGTGTGTTTGTGGACAAGTTATTTGCAAAAATGGGTGTTCTTGCCGAAAGGCTTTACGTACCGTCTTGATAACGTTCCGCTCATTGCAGAGAGATGATTTTGTGGAGGAGATAACGCGTATTTATTTTTGTCAGCGTTGGGTCTGATGTGATTTGACACCAAGTTGAAACGCCCATTCCAGCCTGCTTGTTTTCTTTTTCCCCTATATTGCTTGTTCTATCTTGCTACTAATGCCGTGCGGTCCTACGTTTTGTCTATACAGTCGCCCACCGCTGTCGGCCTATCCTCCGCCCTCGACAGTCTAAGCTACTCCTCCCTCCCCATCCGTAAAGAATGAGGTGTTGGCCGTACCGTTAAAACATAATCGAGCAATAGTGTTCATTTATTCTTTTCAACTCTTTGATATTATGAGTAATATAATATATGTATATATATAATAATATAACAAAGTGAACAACTAATCATGTATAATATCCTAACTATAGTCACTTTAGACTTTATATCATAATAGATCAAACCTATCCATAATATACTAACCGCCCTCTTGCAAGAACGAGTGCTTTTTTTTAATATATAAGAGAGCTCATTAAGCTTTCGGAGTATATCTATTTAGGAGAGTTGCTGGATATGAAGAGTAAGGCATACTTCGGACTCATGATTGTTGTTTATATCGACCTCGCGCTAGAGTCTATCATATATACTCTAACCTGGACCGTCCAATGTCACGATACAAACGATAGCAATAAAACGGTCATAAACCTACTCGAAGGACTCTAAAGGGAGACTTGTTCGTGGTTTTTGTAAGTTGTGAGGGATTATCTTCACGTAGCAACCTTTGTGTTTGAAGTACGATAATTTAGTAACTCGTGACAAGTGAAAGACTTCCATCTATTACGTCATTTCCGCAATTCCTCTGTGTGAGATCGTTTTTACTGCCATCCCGATGCCTTTTTATCCCTCATTTGTTTCTAAGGTCTCATATTCCCTAAACATAGCTCCAACGCTAGTACTTTGCGCCCATTGATAGACAAGTCACAAAATCCCGGCGCTCGTCCGCCAAGTAACTGGATTTTTCTATTTAGTTTATGTATTATATCTGAATAGAGCGGAGAAGCATCACTATACTTTTTTCTCATAATTTACAGATTACAGAATACCTAATCATAGTGCCCTCTGAGAGAGTGTTTTTTTTAGAGAGAGAGAGAGACAGGGGAAGCCTAATATGGGCCCCACTTTATTTTCTGATACATACTTGGTTCCTACATTCCTCCTACGACCCTTTCTCTTTGTATTAAATTACTCCGTTTCACAAGCATAGACTACAGATTACAACATTCTATTACTAAGCTCAATCTCCACTCTTCAGACCATGCCGGTGACTTTACATTCCAATCCCCGCCGTGAATTCTTATGATGATCGTACATTATGTCTCGAGATATACATTAACATCAAAGAGGCCAATGGTGAATGTAAGTGCCTTAGACGATGACTTACATTGTGAAACGGAGGGAGTACCTCTTTCAATATCGGCCTAAGTATGAAAATAGCAAGTCCCCGACCTGTATGAGAACAAGTGGCGACTACATTTAACGCATAGCCAGATCCGACGTCGAATACTCGCTCCCACATTATGGAATGTGCTTCCTAGTGTAAACCGGAACCTCACATTAAAATTATCTGCAAATTAAACATTGGCCTACCCAGGTGCCTCCAATATCAAAGCCGTTCTTTAGCATCGAGAGAAGACGAACAGCTCGCTCCCAAGCCTAGTACCCTATGAGAGATCCAACGAATGATGGTATCCATACACCATTAGTCGTAAGCCGCGCACATATGTGAGTTTGCGCACGTGCGGATGGTGCTCTCGAATCGATGTCAGAACAACAATTAGATTACGATTCATGACTTTGTACGTACTTGACCGTAAATGATTGGTGGCCGTATCCACTTGCTTAGCTGCTATCATATTCACGGAACTAGCAATGCTTCACTTAGAGCTTTAATCAACAGACCGGTTGTCTCTTTTAATGTGATTTCCATTCCCCCTCTATCCCGCTCGCACAGCGCCCTCAAGCTCCTACACTAGGCTCTTGAAGTTGTGGTCTTTTATTGTGTAGTCATTTCCCTATTCCCGCTCCCTCAACTCTTCCGTGGGAAATCCTCTCTTCCGTCTCATTGTCATAATATACTTGCGTTTTCTCCTGGGACCCATGCTGCTCTTATAATTCGAGCGTCATATACTTTTTTTGTTTCTTGAGTCTAGTTCTAACATTAGCTCTCTTCTGTTAGGGAGCATGGCGATTTTTACGTACCACTCAAAATCACGCTGAATGCGCCTATTTTTCTCTTTTTTTTTGACTAATGATAATATTGGTCTGAGTTACACTTGATGGTTTCTGCAGCCTACTTTCAACTCTTTCCTTATGGGGATTAGCCGGACGGGTCATTTTAAGATCAATGGATCCCAATGGAGGGGATGGGAAGAAGTATCTGAAAACAACTAGATAGAAAATAGAGTAGTAATATCTTACAAAAGCCACGAATTGTTTAACTGAAAAGGCACTAGCTATGAAGTGTTTTCCATTTGTATGTTAGTGACTTAAAAAACCGCAAGCGTGACGCACACTCTTAGCTTCTAGGCGCTAGCTCTAAGTAAGAAAAAAAAGGTTCCTCTTAGAGGAAATGCCTGATTATCTAATCATTTATAACGCTCCCCCTGTGACTCCTGCAGGGAACTTGGTAGAAGAAAGTATGTATATGAACACAATCCTAGATATGAAAATAGGGAGTAGTAAAAATATCTCAAAAGAGCTAGACATTTACGATTAGTATTTTAACACACTTGTATATCGATTTAAGTTTCAAGATCGCATGACAAAAAGAAAGAAAAAATGGATGTCAGGGACGTAACGCCAAAGGACTCAGATGCGCTAAAATATCTACCCAAGACATACTAAACGAAACAATTGGGCTACAGATCTTCGCATTTGTCACCAAAATTTAACATTAAAATGATGAGACTCAAAAGAAGCGAATCAAAAGGAGGTAAGATGTAGCAAGCCGAAAGCAAGAAGGTTGAGCGAAGACATAAAACAAGTGACTCATAAGAGAATAGCCACAAATGAAAGACAGACGCTCACCGAAAGCAAAGCAAGACGGGCGACGTTAGCGTAGCCTAGAATGACGCACAGCTAGCCACACGCAGCGCACGAATTCCTATCAAGAAAGGGATCTAACGCCTCCTGCACGCCACTGCTCACGACGTCTACCTCATACCATAGAAAGGGATCCACAATCGCTGATGCGCCTGATAAGGCTAGCTGCAGTTCGATTCAGCTAATTCTCAATGGATGCTAGCTATCTGCCAGGTTCACGATTCCCAGACGAGCATTTCAGGAACAGAAGTAGGCGGAGCAGCGAACGGCTACGCTGAAGTAGGGCCCCTGCGACCGCGGAGCGGCGGGCCCGCGCCGCCTCGGTGAGCGAGGCCGGCCGCGCGGCAGAGAGGCCGCGCGGCCAGATGAGGGGGCGGCGCGCCGAGGTAGGCGCCGAGGGCCGAGGAGCGGAAGGCGGCGGCGGCAGGGGAGCGGCGGAAGCGGGCCGCGGGCGCGCGTAGCCGTACTCCTGCGCGGCGCGGCGGAGGAGCTCGGGCGATGGGCGGGCGCCCCAGCAGCTCGGCCGGCACCACGAACCGCTCCGTCTCCTCCCCCTCGCCCCACCTCCACCGGCACGTGCCCCGCCGGCACCTCGTCGTCCCTCCTCCCGCCGCGCCAGCCGCCGACGCCGACGCCCTCGCCGCCACGGCGCCCGCGCCCCCTCGCAGCCCCCGTCGACGCGCACCGCTCAACCCCCTCATCGTCAATATGGAGGGAGGAAGAGAGAGCACAGTGTCGCGCAGAGAGAGAGGGGGGAAGGAGGCGGAGAGACGAGGGCGAGCACGTCGCTTATAAGCGTGGGGGTGAGGTTGCCAACACGTACAGGTTGGGCCCCACGCACAGCCGGGGCCCCACATGGCAGTGGGTGCGGGTACGATTAGGACCACGGGAGAGTACTTGCGCTCCGGTTTGAGTGGGATCGGAGCCGGGATCTCGTGCGCCGCGCGAACACCCACAGCGTGGCGCGCCGACGCGAGTCACGATCGTAGTGGGGCCCAGCTGCAGCCTCACGTACACGTGTCGTGGAGTACGGTAAGTGTGATGCAGGCAACACGAAGGGAGGGAGAAGAGGAGGAGTCGGGTAC
>CM020181.1:25540019-25574120 GCA_009805545.1 Oryza longistaminata
ACTTTTCGTTTTTTTATATTTGACAAATTTTTTTAATAAGACAAGTGATCAAACATTAAGAAAATAGTAATATCCCTTATATTAGAGTACAAAGGAGTAGTACATAGTACAAACCAATAGTCAATTTGTGCAATGTACAAGATGTTGAACAACTGTTAGTACTCCATTCTTAAATAATATTTCCTCCATTCCATTTATCATCACCTAAGAGCGAGTTTAATAGTATAGCCAATATTGACCTCCAAATCATCTATAGTCAATTTAATACATTCATACAATAGTTATCTATAAAATATACTACACAATTAATACCTGGTCCCACCTTCATTATACCATAATTTTGAGTCTGTGCTACAGCTGGCTATAAATCTGTACCCGCTGCTCTTCTCTCTTCTATTTTATCTTCTCGAAATATGTTTATAGCGACCTATAGTCTACTATTGTACATGCTCTAAGCAAAGATTGCAGAGATCAAGAACAATAAAGCATTCATCACTCAATAATTAATTCTCATTGGTTAGAGCATTACAAATAACAGACTATAAGCCAGCTATAAATATATTTTAAAGAGTTAAAAGAGAAGAGAGAAGAGCAGCGGACTACAGACATGTAGCAGCTGCAGTACGGACTCCAAGACCAATGTGCGTATGACAGGTGGGACCATATATTAATAGTATAGTAGCAACTATTGTATGGTTGGCTATTAAATTGGTTATAGATGAATTGGAGCTAGTAGTAGGTGTAGTATTAAACTTGCTCTTAAGGTGCTAAGTCGCTTCATGTTCCATGGATTACATTAAGTTTTACATATTGCATATAGTTGGACCAATAGAAATTAATCTTGGTTGATATCCAATGATGCTCATTTACTTTTGGCACAAAATAATAAAGATGCATTTGTTCGAGAATCAAATTGGGATACAGAGAGTAATGATTAAAAAAACTGTTAGTCCTACCCTATAGTTCAAAAGTTGTTTCACTCATCATACACTTATTCTTTTCATTCTTTCTGGAACGGTCCAGATTAACTCCCGAAATCGAACGCTCACGATCGTCCCCTCCTCTCTCCCCATAATTCCGGTTCGGCAGTTCCCCTCCAATCTCGCCCATGCGGCCACGCCGCCCCTTGATCTCGCGATACTCAAAAAGGGAAAAAAAACTCGCCATTCTCACTCCCGCTGGGATCCTGCCGCGCCGCGCTCGCAGGTCGCGCCGAAACCCATGTCGGGTCTTCCACTGCCCAGAACTCCCGTCGCCCGGTCGCTTCCATCTGCAGGTCGTCCACCACCGCCGAAGACGGCAACGCCGGCATGTTGTGCCGCCCTCGACTACATTCCCTCCCCAAACCACCGGCGCCGCCACCGATCCCCGCCGCGGGAAGCCCTACCGTCGCCAGGTCGCCGTCGACGCCGATATGCTCCGCCTCCAGCCGATCTGCCACTACATTTTGCACCTCCGCCTCCAGCAGATCGAACCCATCTCAGGTATGCACCCCAACCCTGTCTAAATTCATCTTTTTTTTTTTGCTGCTAGGGCTTGCCCGTACAGGGAATTAATTTGCATCTTCCAGATCAGATGCACTTTCTTTTTCATGGTTAGATCCGACTGCATGATGTTCATTTGATGCAAATTTTGAAACCAGACATGCATGATGCTCAATTAATACAAATTTTGAAACAAGACAGTACGGTAGCATTTGGAGTAATTTTCGTGGCCAGTTAGCACAAATAGGAATTAATGTGGTCGATCAGATCAGCCGAACCAAGCCATGTTCCTATGACAGCTCCATGAGAAGGTGCAGATATCATGCAATCCACGGCATCAATTGATGTGCATTTTGCAATAATTGATCTACCGTAGTGTTGATCAGTTGAGCATCATACATGTCTTGTTTCAAAATCCAAACCCTAGCTGCACAAAAGATGAAATTTAGATGGGGTTGGGGGGTAAATACTAATCATGAAATCCGGTGACAGTGGACACCGGGGATGGGCAGGCCGCGGGCTGCGGAGGCGGTGCGGGATGGGCGGCGTGGAGTCGGCGACGGTTGCTGTGGAGGCGGCGCGGGTGTCCGTGGCAGTGGAGTCGGTGATGGTGGGCGGATGGGCGGCGGTGGAGTCGGCGACGGTGTTGCTGTGGAGGCGGCGCGGGTGTCCGTGGCAACGGTGGAGTCGGCGACAGTGGGCACCGCGGGATGCGCGGCGGCGAGGATGAGGGCTTCCACCTGCAGGTCGTCCACCGCCTGCCGAAGACGGCAACGCCGGCATGTTGCTGCCCACCCTCGACTACATCGATCGACGGTCCGGATCCAGTCCACTGGACTAGGGTCCTCCCTTCCAGTTCGTACAGAAACCAAAGGTAAGGTAACTATAACTTATGTAGATCAATCGAATGGATAAATTTGCTTGTTTTCAAATGGATTGCCATCGAAGCCTTCAAATGGATAAAGTTGCTTTTTCAAATAATATATTTCATGTATTAGTGTTTCTTTTTATTCCTTCCTCGATCTGAATAGATTTTTCTTTTAGTGAATTACACAAATGAATAATTGTTGGGTGTAGCAATACGCCATGCCAATTATAGTTTAGGTCAGAGCTTTTTTTCATGACTAGAGGGTAATTAGGGTCTCCACACTGTTTGCTTCCTCATTTCTTTTTCAAGGTTAATACATGTTCGCTGCCATGGACTCGAATCCTTGTAGCTTAATCATCACCCTAATTTCTGAGCATGCCTGACTGAAAAAAAAAAAAAGAAATCGGTTTGTGTGATATTTAGGGATGTCCACGTGAAGTGAAGTCCTCAGTTTCTTTTAATTAATTCATGTTTGGCAAATATGTGTTTCTCAACCTATTTTCAGAACTTGGCATAGTCTTGGGCAACCATATTTCTGAAATTGCTACTCTACCAGATTGGTTGAATCTAGGAAAAAATTTCTGACATTGCTTAGTGCATACTAAGATTTTCTTTTATCTCTCGGTTTTTTTAATATTGCAGTATTCCCTTGTTGATTCCTTCCTCACAGCTGAACAAACAGAACTCCAAGCTGCGGCATTGAGTGAGGCGAAGGTATGTCTAAATGATGGAAAAAACACAAATATGCTCCGCTGCCTTCGTCTCCTCCCATAACGCCTCTGCCCACTGGTGCTGACGGCAGCCCTGATGCCAGCGCCTAGATCTGATGCACATACGAATGGACAGAGGTAACATGAGGACGATGAGCGGACGGCAGCACGGGAGCTCAAGGAGCTGTGGTGTCAAGTACGAAGAGGACAATGACATGTTGCTTATTCGGTGAGCGGTGGGGCACATGGAGGTCGTTGTGGTCGGTGCTGCTGTGCATGGTCGTGGGCTCGAGCTCCACTTTGTTCATTGCCTAGGACTCCTCCGCAGGGTAAAACACCGATCCTCCTCTCTAATTGTGATATAAATTTTGATTTATTATTTCACAATCTTGATAAGTATTGACATGCTTGCGCTGGATTCCATATCAACTATAACTCTTGGGAATAACCATAACCAAAGAATTTAACGATGGTATGGTCATATTGCATATAAAATTAAATGGTAAGTGCAACTCCTCTCCTCTTACTTTCTCAATTTCTCTATACAAGAGTGGAAGCCCTGATAATGTTATACAGGATGACAATCACTGACTAAATGATTAACTGCACACTACCATTTCTTTTATAGACAGAACATGCATATGGGATATGAATATCACTGAGTTAGATTTTTCCTTGCTAAAGTCAGATGTTTTTAAGGGTTTTTTTTTTAAAAAAAAAATCTCTTTCTCCTTCCAAATTTCAAGAGCTTGAAATGACACTTCATTCATTTTTTTGTGATTAATAAGTAATTCATATGTAGGATTGTTTTTGCAGCTAAAAACCGTACCAGACCAGCAGTCACATTGGCTTCAGGTGCAGTAAAAGTAATTAGTTTTTCTCAGGCCCTTGTCCACAGGCGCAACATATATTTTAAGTGGTCGCCAAATTTTCTTCAGGAATAAAGCTACATTATCTCAATAATTCACTTCTTTTTTACATAGCTATTAAATAAGGTCACTTCATGCATATAATAGTCCACTCAAGAAAAATGCATGTGGTTTTCCCTCATTTTTCTGGCTTATCTTTTGCTCCTTCAGTGCGCATGTGATTAGCCTTTGTCGCAATGCATCCTCCAGCTTAATTTGCTTATTCATTGTTGTCACATTTGAATTGCAGGTGCGCCGGAAGAATTCCAAGGTTCTGAACAAAGAGGCTCTCAATACAGTTGTGGTCCTGATTGCTTGTCTAATATGGAAGGAACAAAATAATCGAGTCTTAAACTGGGAAAACAAGAATGACCAGAAGAACCATTGTCGTGGGTACCTGTTGGGGTCTAGCCAGGGAGGGAGTCTCGGTCCTTTAGGCCACATCAAAAACGAGATTTGCAGGGAGAGATGTCCCTCAAAACAGTTCTTAAGAAGAAATTATGAGCGTGTGGGGATTGAACACGGGACCTTGGGGTTGAAACCTCACACCTCTTACCACTGCCGTATCAAGTGTATCTTTTATGTCACAATTCTGGTTTTGAGGGTAGTTTATTTATTAATACTAAAGTCCCTGATCAGCAAGTTTCATGTTGCTAAAAAAAAAATGGTCTTGTGATAAAACAAGAAGCCTCATTTCCACTGCCAATGGCACTGGTTGCACATGCTATTGTCTTCCTGCAGAAGTGTTGCTGGCATTTGTGATTTTTGTAGTTGATTTTACTGATAAAAAGTGTGGATTATGCAATATATTGATAGGGGCAATGTTTGCAGCTGGTTGAAAATTGTGATCATTTGGGATAACATTTTAAACAGATAATATCCTGCAGGTTGCTATTCAGTATATGGAGATAAGAATCAAAGTATGTAATTATTTGGAAAATTATAATATGACAATAATTTTCTTGTCAAATAATGTTTTCTTGAAAATGCATTACAATACTTTGTTAAATATCATCGTAGCGTTAGCACGGGCATATTACTAGTACTCCATGGTTGCACTATTTATTTCAAACAACATATTATCAGTGACCCTATATTCTTGCTTAGAGGAGTACATACATCTATGATTAGTGGCAAGCATCTGTGATCAGTTTCCTTGGTTCAGATCCATTGTGTTCTTGATCACGGTCAATTATATTAGGCAGCTTTGATCTGTCAGTACCTGAGGCATGGCTTCCATTCAATTCCAGAAAAATTGTAAATAGTCTATGAATCTTATCTATTGTGTTCCTGAATTTCAAGTGGAACATGACAAAAGGGAGGGGCTACCATCAACATCTGAAACTAAATTAAAACCTGCTATATGCAATGAGACCTTGTTTTCTGTACTTGCTACAAAATAAGTTGATGTCAATTTATGGATTTATCACCTGCTCTACTTTTTTTCACTTTTCTTGATTGTGAGAGAAATAATAATAATTATTATTTGTAATAATAATAATAATAGACTCAATATGCAGATTCACTATTGAGTCTGATAATGAATTCTTTGTAATGACATTACTGCTATATCTTATATACCCTTCTTTGTAATTAACAGTAATGGCATTACTGTGAGTTCAATTTGAACTAACCAACATGTCATACATTAAAAACAAATGGAGCGTGAAAATAGCTTTTCTTTGGTTGGATGTAAGGTGTAGTTTTCAGGTCATTGGAGGCTCTAAATATGCTTGTAACCCATGTGATTTCCTCTTATCACATTGAAGGCATCTCCTACTGTTCTGACCAGTATATTATATTTGTCGGTCCCCAGAGAATACTCATCATTACAAAATTTTTCTTTCCTTGAATTATTCACTGTCTTAGAGTACATAACCTTGCAATGCCTTACACTTGCTGAAAAGTACATCTCGTTGCCTTGCAATGCCACTTCCTTCTTGCTGCAGCACATTATTCGGTTTACATTATGAATCAAGAAGTGGTTATAGGTTATAGTAGACATAAATATATTGGATGAACAGGAAGCCTAAAGATCCTCTCAGTGGGTGTCCATGTTTGGCCGGCTTGAGACTATCTTAACATTGAAGGTTCAGGAAATTGAACAAAGGTAAAAGGCGAGATGCTGATGTTAGGTGTAGATGGCATGGATACCTGAATCAGTCCAAAGCTGCTTAGGTTGGAGGCACTTCTCGATAGGAATCCAAATACCTAAATCAGAGTGTTGTCCTTATTGACAATCATATATTGTTTTAATGAAAATATTGCATTTTATTATGCATCTGATTGTTATTGTAAATGTTGCGAGGGATAGTATGATTTCATAATATATAAGTGCATTGTTTGCCGACAGAAAAATGATGAGTTGGATAATTCCAGAGGCAGTGACACAAACTGCCATCAGACAAGCCCACTAATTATGTTTGAGTTTTTGGGTTGTTCCCCATCTTTTAGTGATTATTTCATACTCCGTGGATGATGTTTAACACCGTGCAACAGAGTTGACTGAATCTGAGAAATGTGACTGCATGAAAAGCACTACCATTATGTTAGATCTCATCTCAAAGTGTTCCTTAATGGATGTGTATAGCTTTGCTCAAGATCTAGAAAGGGCATGCAAATATCACTCCATATATATAACTCTCTTTATCATTTCTTTCTTAAGTGAATTATAAATTTATCATATTTTGGTGTTTTATTTGCATTACCAAGTTTCGCCGTAACGTTAGTGCGGGCATATTACTAGTTTAAATAGGAGACTTATTACCGTAACTTAAGTTGCAGCTCGGGGCTTTCCCTGCTGTGTTCATGTGAAAAAAACGTTGCAGCTCGGGGCGGCTCAAGAAAGCAACCGACGGCACGGAAACGGCAACAACAGTAGTTGCGGAACCAACAAACGAGCACCAGCACCACAGGCAACTGCTAGGAACCATCACCACATGCATTTTCCCCAAGTGTAACTAGTAATATGTTCGTGCTAAACACTACGGTGTAACTCTATTTGTCTTTAATAATTTTTAAAATTTTCATGTTAGCAAAAAAAAAAATTACTGTATGAACTGTACATTTGAGCACTAATTCAATTTATGTCGTACATCAAATATATTTAACATTAAGTATAATATTATGATATACCAATTCATGCAGATATATAATGCATATATCTGTGCCCCATGTCATAATGCATAATAATATAATATTAAACATATATGATAATGCATATATCTGTGTCTTAGTCATAATGCATAATAATATGATACATAGTGTATATATCCGTGACACGCAAAATAATTCACAATGGCGTTGATATCAATATTTATTCATCTCACAAGCGTCCTTTTTTTTTGTGTGGCGTGCGTGTGTATATATCTACGTCATTATAATGCCTCGCAAGTGGGTGGTATTTCTTTATATAATATAGTGCATTTTCATATTACAATTATTTTTCTATTACATGCCCATGCTAATGCTATGGGGATACATTTGATAACTCAAAATGAAAAAGATATAACATGATAGGGACTTTTTATATTTTAAAGGCATTACATTTCCGCTAGAACGGATGCTATTAAGGTTGAAGCAAAAAAAAAACATAAATAGTTATGCCACTGACAATCACGCGGTACCATACATGTTTCTTCGGACGTGCTATAGAAAAAGAAATGATAATTGTCAGCATGTTTCGAATTTTTAATTTATTTTTCTAAAACATGAATATTAAAATGATCTTTTACAACAAAACTTAAAAAACATGTGTTATTACATGTCATTGTTCACTGATCAAGAACGTCTTTATACACGATATTTCTTGTGCTCCTTCCTGTGGGGTCCACTTCTTTTTTAGGCTTGGCCAAAATCCTTGTCGTTTTCCTTGACACCCCTCTTGATAATGCAACATAAAGCTGCCCATGCGAGAATACAGGCTCTGGAAGATAGATACCGACATTTGGGATGGTTTGTCCCTGCGATTTATAGTCATTGCGAAACTTAGACGTATTGGAAATTGCTTTCTCTTAAACATGAATGGAAGGGAAATATCATCTGAAGGAGATAGAGAGATCCTTGGTATGAACACCCTTTTGCATGCATGATGTCCACCAACGATTTTAGCATCAATTGCATTGTCTTGGAATGCCCTGATCATTAGTCTTGTTCCATTGCATAGTCCATTGTTAAGATCAAGGTTACGAAGAAGAATAACAGGGCAGTTGACTTAACTTTCATCTCATGTGGAGGGAGGCCATTTGGAGTTATCGTGTTCAGAAAATAAGGGTAATTATTTTGGAATCATCATCGACAGAATCAAAGATATGATAGATCTTTTACTTGCTAGGAAACCTGTCGATCATCTTCATGTTCAGCTTATCCACGAAATCATTTTTTGTTGAGAGAATGGCCCGTGTGCTCATATATTCCACGGAGGTTGTATTTCTCTCATCATTGAGCGAGGGGAACACATAGTCAATCGGTGTGTTCACTGAATCTTCAATGTCTGCATAACCAATGACAATTTCATCTGGCAGATGGACGTAATCATCTCCGATCATGTTTTCCGTCTCGTTTCCAATCCGAAGTAAATAATCTGAAAACCACGGGTCAGATTGAGCCCTCATGTTACGCGAAAGGCGTATCTTCCTTATATTCTTCCATAAATAAGATCTCTGCAAGGTAGCATCAATTATCTGTGTCCTTGTCCCACGTGTCACCACGGGAAGAACTTGTCTAAAATCACCACCAAATACAATGACCTTTCCTCCAAATGGCAATGAACAACCCATAATGTCTTGAAGGGATCTATCAAGAGTCTCAACTGCTTGACGCTTCGTCATTGCAACTTCATCCCAAACAATTAAGGACGCCATGCGAAGCAACTCCGCAGTGCCACTTCGCTTCGTGAAGTTGCACATGCTATTGTGAGCAATCTTAATAGGGATTTTGAATCTCGAGTGCGCAGCACATCCTCCGGGCAAAATCAACACTGCTATACCTGACGTCGCAGTTGCAATGGCTATTAATCCCTCATACCGCACTCTAGCAAGAAGCGCCTTGTACAGAAACGTTTTGCCAGTGCCACTTAGGCCGTCTATAAAAAATTTCTGGCTCTTCTTATTAATTACATGTTCAATTTTATTGCTATCATCAAATCCTCGCACGTGGTTGAGAAGAACTCTCAAGTAGAATCTATTCCCTTCAATATCATTGATCATGTAACTAAGACCCTATTTGTTTAGGCTTAGGCTGATTGGTTTAGACTTTTAAGTCAGCTTATTGGCTTATATTATTTATAAGCCGGTAGATTTAATGTCCTAAGTTTAGTTGTGGAGTCATACATCTACCTCACATAAGAAAAAAAAGCTTCTCCAACCTAGCTTTTGGTTTAATAGTGTTAGAGTAGCTTATAGCTGCAAAAAAGCCAAACGAAAAAACTGCTTGTTTGTTTAGACGTAGACTTTTCGGCTTATAAGTTGGCTTATAAGCCTAAACAAAAAGGGCCTAATAAGAAGAGCCAGGTATTTTTTATAGACGGCCCAGGTGGCACTGGCAAAACGTTTCTGTACAAGGCGCTTCTTGCTAGAGTGCGATCTGAGGGATTAATAGCCATTGCAACTACTATCTGGTATAGCAGCGTCGATTTTGCCCGGAGGACGTACTACGCACTCGAGATTCAAAATCCCTATTAAGATTGCTCACAACATGTGCAACTTCACGAGGCAAAGTGGCACTACGGAGTTGCTTCGAATGTCGTCCTTAATTATTTGGGAAGAAGCTGCAATGACGAAGCGTCAAGCGGTTGAGACTCTTGATAGATCCCTTCAACACATTATGGGTTGTTCATTGCCATTTGGAGGAAAGGTCATTGTATTTGGTGGTGATTTTAGACAAGTTCTTCCCGTGGTGACACGTGGGACATGGACACAGATAATTGATGCTACCTTGTAGAGATCCTATTTATGGAAAAATATAAGGAAGATACGCCTTTCGCGTAACATGAGGGCTCAATCTAACCCGTGGTTTTCGGATTATCTACTTCGGATTGGAAACGAGACGGAAAACACGATCGGAGATGATTACATCCGTCTGCCAGATGAAATTGGCATTGGTTATGCAGACATTGAAGATTCAGTGAACACACCGATTGAATATGTGTTCCCCTCGCTCAATGATGAGAGAAATACGACCTCCGTGGAATATATGAGCACACGGGCCATTCTCTCAACAAAAAATGATTTCGTGGATAAGCTGAACATGAAGATGATCGATAGGTTTCCTAGCAAGTAAAATATCTATCATATCTTTGATTCTGTCGATGATGATTCCCAAAATAATTGCCCTTACTTTCTGAACACGATAACTCCAAATGGCCTCCCTCTACATGAGATGAAAGTTAAGTCAACTGCCCTGTTATTCTTCTCCGTAACCTTGATCTTAACAATGGACTATGCAATGGAACAAGATTAATGATCTGGGCATTCCAAGACAATGCAATTGATGCTGAAATCGTTGGTGGACATCATGCACGCAAAAGGGTGTTCATACTAAGGATCCCTCTATCTCCTTCAGATGATATTTCCCTTCCTTTCATGTTTAAGAGAAAGCAATTTCCAATACGTCTAAGTTTCGCAATGACTATAAATCGCAGGGACAAACCATCCCAAATGTCGGTATCTATCTTCCAGAGCCTGTATTCTCGCATGGGCAGCTTTATGTTGCATTATCAAGAGGGGTGTCAAGGAAAACGACAAGGATTTTGGCCAAGCCTAAAAAAGAAGTGGACCCCACAGGAAGGAGCACAAGAAATATCGTGTATAAGGACGTTCTTGATTGGTGAACAATGACATGTAATAACACATGTTTTTAAGTTTTGTTGTAAAAGATCATTTTAATATTCATGTTTTAGAAAAAAAAATTAAAAATTCGAAACATGCTAACAATTATCATTTCTTTTTCTATAGCACGTCAGAAGAAACATGTATTGTACCGCGTGATTGTCAGTGGCATAACTATTTATGTTTGTTTTGCTTCAAACTTAATAGCATTCGTTCTAGCGGAAATGTAATGCCTTTAAAATATAAAAAGTCCCTATCATGTTATATCTTTTTCATTTTGAGTTATCAAATGTATCCCCATAGCATTAGCATGGGCATGTAATAATTGTAATATGAAAATGCACAATATTATATAAAGAAATACCACCCACTTGCGAGGCATTATAACGACGCAGATATATACACACGCACGCCACACAAAAAAAGGACGCTAGTGAGATGAATAAATATTGATATCAACGCCATTGTGAATTATTTTGCGTGTCGCGGATATATGCATTATGTATCATTTTATTATGCATTATGACATGGGGCACAGATATATGCATTATATATCTGCATGAATTGGTATATCATAATACTATACTTTATGTTAAATATATTTGATGTACGACATAAATTGAATTAGTGCTCAAATGTACAGTTCATACAGTAATATTTTTTTGCTAACATGAAAGTTTTAAAAATTATTAAAGACAAATAGAGTTACACCGTAGCTTTTAGCACATGCATATTACTAGTTACACCAGGGGAAAATGCATGTAGTGCTGGTTCCTAGCAGTTGACTGTTATTCAATTCCTTTAAAACGAAAAATGCTAGAAATATCAAATAGATCATATAAATGAGCAATGCATATTTCTGATTCAAATCTTGATGCTACTGATCAACCCAATAATATACCAAACTGCTTATTTCATCACCATGATTTATTTCTGCAGATCCCAATTACCTTTTACCATATGTTTAAATGTGATAAGCTGTACAGTATGTTCATTTCAATAATATTTTCATAAGATAATATGCGTAGTTTAATTTCAATTTTCTTGGGTCTGAAACATGCAATTAATTGACCACTGTAAAGCATACAATTTTATTGGGCCTGAAATCATACAATTTTATTTATCAACCTTGTCCAATTCATGGCAAAATTTGGATCAGTGATGAATCTTGATCAATCTAGTCTAAAACTGGGATGAGCAATGAATAATGGTTTGATCATACAAAAATCACGGCCACTCAACCTTTGCATATTTTTAGACAAAAATCAGGGTTGATCATCTTGTGTCAAAGAATAATGGTATGAGAACACATAATCAAATTGTATGGATGCACCTTAGCATAACATAGTGGATCAGTACAGGTTGAAATTTGTAGTCAGTACAGGTTGTGATCAGGTATTTATTACTGAGAATCCTAAATATGTTCAGCAATATACATGTTGTTACAAGTATTTCTCTTAGCAATTCAGTGTACCATCTGTAGTTCACATCCTTGTTCATTTCGTTATATCAAACAAATTCTGTAGGTGTGACAACGAGATGAACTATCCACTATGGTAAATAATCTATATTATAATGTAATCATCCATCAATTTGTCAATGATGCTGGTAACAAGTAGAAGATTTATTGAGGCAGCCAAAACCAAACTGTGTAAAATGGCTAGCATCATCATTTACTTGACATTGCATTTCAGACTATGCTTTACAAATCTAACAGGATTACAAAACATAGACCAACGAGCAATAATAACAAATTACTTAGAGCAGCGGAAAAAAATAGCCTGAGATGCAATCTAAAGTGCAAACCTGAGATTTTTTTTTAAAAGAAAGAAAACAGATCAGAGCAGTTTATGACTTTTAGAGACTTGCTTTATATGAGTTGATCTGAACCTTGGTCACCGGAATAGCGCTGAATATGTACTTCTTTAGCAATCAGGAGTCAAGTTAAAGGTGATTGAATATAAAACCAGTTACAAACAAGATCCATCAGGGTTAAAAGAACAGGAAGTACAAAGGCACAAAAAGGAAGTTAAAACAAATTTATAAATTCAGACAAATGACCGAATTGACCTGTTCTTTCATTATGTGGGTGTGTTCAGATTAAAATGTCTTAGAAGGCAACTTTAGAACATGTTATTCATCAAATGAAAAACAAAACTTCAGAACAGGCAGGCTACTGATGGACAGAGAGAACATATTAGAGATGGGGGAAGAGAGAGAAGGGCCATAGGTATAATACCACAAATCGCTAAGCAATTCCATCGTATATATTCAGCCCAGTAAAAGTAATAGGACAAATTGCTGTAATGTCCTAATTTTCCAACCCAAATTAAACTGTTTTTAAATGGAGCATATCATCATGAAATTTATTAGCCTGAACTTCAAAGATATCATCACCATGCAGTTTATTTTACCAAAATTAGCAGCTGAGCTCTATGTCATCATGAACATGACTTCACCGACAATCCAATGATTTCCCAAACCCTGAGAACTACAAGTCACTTCACCGAAACCCCCTAAAATCTCATCTCTAAGTAGGATTTAACTTTTAAGGATCGCTTCATATATAAGATTCCTGCTATTAAAATTTCATGGTGTCATAAAGATTAAATAAGAGACACCAGTAATCAGTGATTTGGCTACACCAGTATATAATCAGTAATTAAATCAGAGACACCACTTTAGAACAGGTTAGTCATCAAATGAAAAACAAAACTTCAGAACAGGAGGGCTACTGATGGACAGAGAGAACACATTAGAGAGAGAACTTTTACCGCACAATATACTAGTAATATATACTACCAGTATAAATGATCAACGGTGTAGATTGATTTACCTACCCACTTACAGTATAAAATTAAAAAGGGCATATTTGTCTTTCTATTTTATTGCGCAGGGGTACTTCCATATATTCTAGCATACAAGCACCCTACTGGGTGTTCCCCCGCTAGATCCAGTAGTGATTCTGATTCCCCATTCCCGTCGTTCACCCCAGGCAAAGGCCATCTTCAGATTAAATTCTTCAGATTAAAATGGTATAGAGTATTTGTAAGAACATGACCCTTCTTGCAGGAGTGCATGAACGAAGAGGGTAAAGATTAAATAATAGACATATGTAGGCTGTACAAGTATGCATTTTCATGCACAGATTCAGGGTGTGCATGGTGTTTAATTCTAACTCTGGCTCGGCAGAGGGCACTGCATTGCCGGCCGGCTTGCCGCCAGTATGCGGGACTGCATGTGGCCATGCCGCCACGGGGAGATGGTGACTGTTCACTTTGGCGGGAAGCGGGACACCGAGGAATTCAACCGCCGACAAGGACGAATTGCGCTGCCGGCAGGGCTCATCTCTACCTCTCACTCGCGAGCTTGAGTCACATGACGGCGTCAACAGATAGGGATTGATCTGAAGAACGAATTTCTAAATTGCCCTTACAAATTTTTAGCATATTTCTATCATACCCTTGTAAATACTAGTAGTATATACTGGTAGTACATTATACCGTAAAAGTTCCTTGGGGGGCTTGGGGGAAGAGAGGTATATTATACCTTTTTGGAACTGGACTCTGTAAACTGAGGAATGAGACGAGGGTGTGTCGTGTCGAGGCTTCACTTATCCCGCAGCAATTCCAACCTTGACAAATGAAATGAAATTGAGCAATGATCTGAAATCCGAGTATTGGAAATCAGAGGCACCAGTAATCAGTGATTTTGTTCCAACATTTGCACACAAACAATGAAAAGAGAAGAAACAGCAGGTATTACCTTCCCTGTAAGAGGGCAATGGGCTTAGGCGGTGATATGCGATCTTGCGGAGCTGAAAGGGGATTAGGGGGTGGGGGAGAGAGGTGTGGGTGAGGTTTAGGGTGTGGGGGAGAGCGGCGCAGGGAGTGGTCGTCGGGGGAGCCACCGCTCGGCTCAGGCGGTGATGTGCGATCTGGCGGCACAAGGAGCACAGGAGCGGTCATGGTGAGGTGCGGCGGCAGTCATCGGAGGCGGCGCAGGTAGGTTCCAGAGGCGGAGGCGCGGTTGCCGGAATGCCGGTGCGGAGGATCGGTGCGGCGTGCGAGGCAGGGAGCGATCGCCCAAATCGCTAGTGGGCGAACAACTAATAATATAGCGAATCGCTCGGACACGTTTTTTTTTTCTGTTTTTCACTTCTTTTATGTGATTTTCCTATACGTATCAAGCATATATATATATATATATTCTTCTTTTTCCAATTTACGTCAGATTCTTGTTTTTCCTTCTTTTTAGATTTCCTTTTTATATAGTTATTTACGTGGAGACTTTCTACATATAAATTTGACATATATAATTAAAATTTCTATATATAGCCTTTTTATATATAAAGTTTCTTTATATAGACTTTATATATTAAAAAGTTTATATGCAGAAAGTTTGTACATATAAAATCTATACCCAAAAAGTTTTCACACAGATAATTTATAAAAAAAGTTTCTGCTTGTAAATTTTATATAGAATATATATATGTGCAATTAGGAGTTAGTTTATAAATTTTAGTGGAAATAAAAAAAAAGCTAATCAACACTAGATATTTTTGGAAAAAAAACAATCCTATTATCAAAACAAATCCTGTAACAGAAAAAACGCTATTCATAATAAGAATGCGTAGATTGGTTTTTTAACCAAAGATTAACGCTAATCATTATTAGACACGTAATTAGACGTATAATTAGGATGAAGTCTGTCGGTTCGCGAGATTTCCTCGTCACGAACGTTCGTGGGGTAGACCCACCCGCGGTCGGCGCACGTCGGATGGGAACGGGGAACGCGAGCGCGTGGGGGAGGGTGGGATTGGGCCGGAGTGAGGAGTGGTAGGTGGTACGGGAGGCAATCCGAACCGTTTGATCGGATGTAGATGAATAGAGAGAGTTGGATTTGATGAATGAAGTATGAAGGATGTAAACATCAGTTGGTGAATTTTAATCCGGAAACTTCTGGCTTGTAAATTACACCGATTTTGGGCCAAATACAAGCCTTCCAAGCAGTCCCTAAGTGTAAGAAAGGCTTATCTTTTTAGATAATAGGGCTAGTACCCATGTGTATGTAGGGCTGTCAACGAGCCGAGCTCGAGCGAGCTTCCCTATGTAGGCTCGAGCTTGGAACAGACTCGAGCTGAGCTCGAGTCGAGCCTAATTTGACATCGAGCTTGGAATTAAGCTTGGGCTCGTTTCGTTCGAGCCTCGAGCCTTTTCTCGAGCTTGCTATTGGAAACTCAGTCACGAGCTTGCTCCATTAAAGAAAAAGTAGAACTTTGGGGGTGTTTGGATACATTAGTCCTAGGACTAAAACATTAGTCCTTTTTAGTCCTAGCCTGTTTGGTTGAAGGGACTAAATAGGACTAAAACCACATTAATTGAGCTGCCTAGTAGGTATTCATAGGTACTTTTTTAATGAACATGCATTGCACAAAACACCCCCTCATGCAGCCACAGATCAACCAAGACCATCTCGCGACAAATTGTGTATTCTAAACAGATTCACAGTAGAGAGTACAAAGTACAAGAAGATTTGTTCACAATACAGAGTTAAAATTCAACACAGTTTCAGGCCATCAAGTACAGTTTGACAGCACCACCATATGCAGACATATAGCATACACAATGAAATGTACAGTAGATGAAAATGCAAATTCCCGCATACATATCAGTTACATGAAAAATGCAAATTCCCGCACCAGATCCGCCACGGCCTGAGGAAGCTTGGCTGAATCCGTGCTTGGTGGCGTCAACGGAGGTGGCTTCGTGATGTGCTTGTGACTGGGAGAAAAAATCAAACATGTCGTCGTCGTGGCCGGCCATGGCTGAAGGGCTACAAGCGGCGGCTAGCGTGGGGCAGCGGCGTGAGCTTGCGCGCGGCGACGGCGCCGTGTGAGCTCACGCGCGGCGGCGGCGGCGGCGGCCGCGGGAGCTTGCGCTCGGCGGCGGCGTGAGCTTGCGCCTTGCGCCGGATGGGGGGAGCGGAGTAGCCGAGTAGTACAGGAGAGAGTGAAGTGAGAGAGAGAGTGAAGTGAGAGTGACAGGATAGGGTTGGGACCGTTTTGCTATAGGTTTTTAGACCGTATAAGCTCCTCCCCCAGTGATATATGGGCCTATGCTGTTTTAGTCTCTTTTAGTTCCTCCCGTTTGGTATTTTAGAGACTAAAAGGACTAATTGAAGGGACTTATGGATTAGTCCCTCCAACCAAACACCACCTTGATGATTGATGGAGAAAAGTAGTACTACTAGTACTACTTTGGAAAGGAGACAAGAAGTTAAACAAATGCCATACTCTGTGATGGATTTGCAGTGGACAGTACCAGTTGTCTTGTGAGGAAGAATTCAATGAGGAGAGACACAGAAGGATGGATAAAGGAGAGAAACAAAGAGAGGTGGAGGTCGTCGAGCTATTCGAGCTCAGCTCACCAGCCTTGTGAGCTCAAAGGCAAGCTCAAGCTCGATTTGATTATCAGACGAGCCGAGCTTGAATTGAACTATATACGAGTCAAACTCGAGCTGTTTGTGAGCCTCGAGCTTTTTTCTGACAGCCCTATATATATGGCACTCCAGTGTTACCAGAAAATTCGTAATAAAAAAATTAGCATGGCCTGTTATTGAAATATTTCTCACTAAAAAAGAAAATGCAGCAGTGACCATAAGTCCCACGTTATTTTGTCCTACATATATCAGGGCCCATTAGTTAGCCATGAGCTGATTTTAAGCCAAAATGTCTTATAAGCAATAAAAAATAATGTATAAGTAAAAAAATTACATATGATCCATAGCGATTTGAAAGGTAAATGGTAAAAGAACTACACATATTCTAAAACAATAATAATTAAATTTTAAAAATATTTTTTTTGCAACAACCATAGGCAGCAGCAGGGGCGTACCTACCAATAGTTTACCGGTGTCATATGACACCGGGTAGATTATCTAATTTAGCTAATTATATCATGCTAATTAGTATAATCAGGTCAATATTAAATAATTAGTATGTTATAGGACCTCGATAAATTTATTCTGGTTCGCCCATGGACCATAGGGCTTCACCTCACGCCATTTCCATAGGCTATTAGAGATCACACAATCAATCAATCTTGCTTTCCATTCAAAGTCTTCATTTATGATTATTTCAGAATGATGTTGGGAAGTACTCACTCCTTATAAGTTTGCTTGGACTTATTTTTAAGAGTAAATTTCACAGAACTACAAGATACTTTGGTCCAAATTATCAGAAAACTACAGATTTAACATGATGTATCATAAAACTATATATTTAACACTAATTTATACATAGTACTACAGATTTAGGTAAATATCGCAAAAAGTATAGATTTAATAACAAAGTTATCACAAAACTATAGGTTTAATTTCAATTAATCATAAAACTTGGACATTTACAACTCAAAAATATAACATTAGTGCAAAGGATATAAACCTCAAAATATATAAGCTTTGTGATAATTTTATTATTAAATATGTAGTTTTGTGTTAAATTTGTTGTTAAATAGTATTTTTATGATATATGACCTTAAATAGTAGTTTTGTGATAATTTGGTAATTTTTGTGAAATTTACTTTATTTTAACCACGCATTAAACTTTTTTAAGTTTGACTAAACTATAAAAAATATAGTAATATTTTCAACACAAATAAACATACAATCAAAATGTATCAAAAGTTAGTTTTAATGAAACAATTTGAAAAATATAAAAAATTATAGTAACATTTTTAACATAATAATCAAGATATATTAAAAGTTACAAATGTAGCTAAATTTATCTGTAAAATATAAATAAATATGACTTAGTAGCACGAATGACTCCGTGGCATGGATAGGCGCTGGTCTACGGACAGAGATTCTGGGTTCGTTCCCATCAGGAGTCGTTATTTAGTTTTTTGTTTTTTTTATATGCTGGGTGGGACTGCATGCCATCATTTCGCCTCTTTCTACTTTTTGGTTTCCCGCGCCGCCTCGCGCCCCGCACAAAAAATCCCCATTCCCCAACATTTTTATTTTGGGTGGCTCCCTCCTCCGGCGAGGGCGATGGCGATGGCGGAGGAGGACGGCGACCGGTTCATCGAGATGGTGTCGGCGGGGACGCTGTACCTCTCCGGCGAATGGGAGCGCAAGTACTGGAGCTGCTCCAGGGTAGGGTACTTGTATCTCTTCCTCCCCTTTCTTCTCTAGGGTTTTGTTGATTGCGTTGCTCGCTGCGTCTAATTTGTTTACTCGCTCGCTACGCTACAAGGGCAAGGATCGGTACCCCTACCCGGTGGGTTATCACGCCGTCCGCCACTTCTCCGGGATATCCTACACCATGCAAATTCCCAAGGACCCAGAGGCCCTCTTTCCGTATAGTATGCCTATTTCCTACGGAGTCAAATCTTCCATGAAAATGAAAACAACTTTCTCAATCTGCAGGTCACATCCACCCAAGGAGATTCATCCACTGGGCCCACCCCGGATATTGCCTGGAAGAACTTCCACAAAAAGACCGCTCCTAAAGTCAGAGACTGGCAGAGGAAAAGGAGCTTCCCTCAGAAGATTGATGGCGTTGAGGCAAATGCCCCTTATTTACCTTGATATAAATAATCTCTTCTCAATCATATCTTAATTATCTTCATGGATGGTGCTTCTTCCTATTTTTACCTCACACGAAATCAATTAATCATCTTTAAACTGTGTTTCTTTTTTTGTTCATACACTGTACCACACTCCTTTCTTGCCAAGGATAATCGTAAACTGGATACCTTACACCACACTACAGGAAACATGATCCAAGTGCTGTCATTCACTTCACTTTTAATCTATTATTATATTTTTACATGTACTGATTTCTATTAGGTTTGTACCAAAGTGGTTTACCTACTGCTGGCTTGGAGTTGGAGATACGATTCTGCAATAAATTGTGCTGTTTGGAACACTGTCGTTGAACAATAATTACATTATGGTCAATAAATTACCAGAGGAAAAAAAAAGGGAGAGGACATACATGCATGAACAAGCAGTTTGGTGCTAGCAAATGGAGCTACAACTCAAGTACCTTGGCATGTATACATCAGTCTTTCGTTGGAACCAAATACTTGTTCCAACAAGAAAAGATAGAATGAGCTATTCCAACAAGAAGTAGAAGTAGTGCTCAATCATTACTTTGCAAGATTTTCAGTAGATATAAAGTATGTGCCTTCAACATTGATTAGCCAGATTCCAACTAACTTTAGTTCTGCTATGGTCTTATGCAGCTTTTCGGGTTTAAAAATGCATCTGTTCAGAGGCTGCTTCGTGAACTTATAGTTCGTTCGACTGGAGCAGTGCAGCTAAACTTGCCTCATCCAGTTACTTCTGATGCTGATTCACCTTTAAGCCTAAGTTGGATTGAGCTGAAATTTCTGATGGAAATGAAGTTTGCATGGACAAGACGGTGGACCTGCTAAGAAAGTATGAGGCCAAGCCAGGAGGAAGGGACTGCTAAAAGGGTTCACTACCAGAATATTTCCACTTCAACTGATAAGTGCCATAATGAGTTGGATATAGTTGCTGATGAAGGTTCAAACGAAGTAAGCAGAGCTCTTTTTTTCTAAGTATTTGCCCCTGAAGCATACTTGGTGTCTGATAACTTCTGTATTGCATATATTTATGGCAGTACAGCTATAGAAATAAAATTTGTCACAACTTCATGTGGATGGCATTATGGCAAGTACATTTTATTTTACAGTAAAGATATTGTTTGCGCCCTAACATCACCGATTTTGGTATACAATAATATTCTGGTTGTGATTTCTCTGTTGTGCTCAAGCCTGGTGGTTGTTTTGTAAGATTAACACTAGCCGATGTGTATATTTACTACCTTCTTATTCATGAAAGCAAATGCCATATAATTTTAAAAACATTCGGTAAAGTGACAAGCCTTATTCACAAGCACGGTGCTGAATAATTACTACGATTCAACCTTTTGATACTTATTTGTATCCCCCCCTTTTTTTCAAATGTTACTTATCTGTACCTTCAGGGATCATGATTATGCTTTAGGGATCCATATGGTTCTCTGGGCACTAATTCTGCTAGTGTTACTTTTCTTGGTTTCCAAATGGGCTGCGGAGCTCTGTCCAGTGAATTGCTTTCATATTTCTTCCGCTAATGAATACGTGAATGCTTTTTATTATAATACTATACCCCTGAGTGAGAAATATGCCTTGTAGTTGTTTACACATTCTGTTTACTATTACATGTTTTTTTAGTTTTTACACATTAATCCATGTGAAAATTAAGATTTGACAAATATGGTCATATTTTTGCTGCTGGCCAAGGGATTGTTACTTGTGCTTTTTAAGCAACCTGTGAATTGTCATGCTAATATATATATATTTTGAGGCACCAAGGTTCATACTACTTGTAGTAGTTGATAAGTTGAAAGCTCAGTATCTGATATTAGTGTTGTGCATTGTTCAAGTTGCAGGATGCCACTGGTTCAAGATGCACGTCTTCTTCGCTGGAAGACATGCCTTGCAACTCAACACATACTTTGGTGACGACAATTTAGGTGAATTGTGCAGATTCACCTGAACAAGTTGCTTTATCTTCTAGTTCTTATTTAAGCTCTCAAAAGTCTGACCTAGAATCAGCTGAGAGAGAAGTAGCTAAGTCTATGATGTCTATTTTGCTTCCCCAAGCTATTCCCTTTCTAAACAAAACTCACAGAAAGAAGAAGGTTAAGCATAAAAAAGAGAGAAGAAACTATCAACTACAACTGCTTTAGCTGAAAATCCATCTGCTGATGGTTGCAGGTATGTAAGCTTCATACTTGTTAAAACATATCTTCGTTGAAAAATTGAGTCACTATAAGTAAGAAATATTGTCACCTTCTCTTAGAAAAGGAAACCTTTTCCCAAGTAGCCTACTCAGACAAGAGTTAGGACTTAAGGGTCCATGACATTGTGTTTAATAGAGTTTTTGGTCATGATTTCTTGTATCAAGCAGGTGTAGTTGTGTCTACAAGTACCTGTGAAGGAATAAATATAAAAACTTCTCAAACATATTCCCATGGGCAATCTCTTTGTGAAATGGTTAAAGACTGCTGTGGTAATGACGATGGCATGATTGATGAGCCAGGCCTTAAATCAGATGACATGAAAGTTGTTGCAGATAGTTTTGAGGATGATGAGCAGGGTTGGTGTGACAATAAATCTAAATCCATGGGTGCTCGCTGTCATGATGATGATGCGTGCTCTAAGGAAAGTTTGCCGTATGGTAACAGGGAAGATCATGATGGCCACTCTGAGTGTCAGATGGGGATAGATGATGGCACAAACACACCTGATGTGGTATATGATCATGAAAAAGGTCAATATGTTTTATCTGAAGCGCTCCTTGCCTGTCTGGAGGAAGAATTCGGTGAGAAGGATAATTCCTGCCCTGCAAACTACAATCAAATCGATGTTGGGCGGAGACAAGGTGAGCAGCACTTTGAGGACCCTAGAAGTGGGATTAACGATGACTCATCAATTTCGGTTGGCGTGTCAGATAAGAGCAACTTGAGGAGTGGATTAATTGATGGTTATGCACAAGCTTCTGCTAAGAGCTGGACAGGAAATTCAAGGCATGGAGAGTCTTTAACAAATTTGTTGCAGAGTCCAGTTCATTCTAACGCACATAACAATAGTGAGAAAATGGGTGGTAAATTTGATGATACTGAGTTTGTTGACAAATTTGTTGCTTTTGACAAATATGGGATGAAAAGAGTAAACACTGTTACAGTGTGGCCTGTTGATGTTAGAACAAAAACAGGTAAAAGAAATCACCCTCTTGAGGAGCAAAAAGAATGTCAAACTGGATGCAGAAATGGCAATGAGAACGCAATGGTTTCCATCGGTTGTGGGAGTTATGTTTGTGGTCGTGTACCTCCTAAGGATGAAGACAATGCTTGCCATGAGCATGCTCCTCCTGACGTCAACCATTTAAATGGTCCATTATGTAGACACAAAGAAACATCGCCAAGGGTGTCAAATCTTCATCTAGATCTTATGGGATGCTATCTGCATCCAATGCCTGTCTTGTCTATCGTCCTAAACACCAAAAATAACAGCAGCTTACTGATCTATGTACTCTGTGGCCTTCTAGAGAGCTGTGAAAGATTCCTTTATGTGTATACTGTTGTCCCTAAGGATCAGCAAGAGACAGCACCTTATTTTGTTGGCTACACTCCTCTTCTATTGTCCTCCTTGGAGCGGTCATGTACAGGAAATGTAAGAACATACTGTGGTTACAATTTTTCTTTTTTGGTCAACATGTAAAGTGTACTCACTACTTTGATATCTTTTGTTTTCTTCAGCTCCCATTTGAAAGGTCTGGGTTGCAGTTCACACCTGATGGCCAGTTTCTGGTCCTCCTTGGCAGTATCAGAATGCCTTATTGCAGGTTGTAATTTCATTCCTTAGAGCCAGCCAAGAAATGTGTTGGATGTTCTGATTATATTGGTGCTAACCACATATACTTATTAACAGGAAGCAAATCATTGATTGTTCTTGCTCCTTGTGCAAGTTGGATCAGTGTGAGGATAATTATTTGAAAATTGTATCTGTGGATTTGGGTTATGTTTCACTCTTGACCAAACTGATGGCTTATGGGTCACTGTCATGCATTTTAATCTGTGAACCAAATTACATTGTAACCGTTGAAGATGGAAGAAACTTGCATATCTGGATGATGGCTGCTGGGTGGAGGTACTTGTTTCTACCTTACTGGTGTTTAATGCTTCCTTTCCATCCCGTTTTTTACTTTATTGGTTTATTGTTGTTATGAGGCCTCCTTCGGCATCGCAGTAGATTTTCAAAAACACTTCTTTTTCTAGGTTTCAAACCAACAACTATCTGTAGACATCATTTTAAATCCAAACGGAAAAAAATCTTACAGGATGTGGTAACTGGCAAGTTATTTATCTTAGCTTCAAACTGTGGTAACTGATTGCTCCCTATATGGGCCCCTGTTAGAAGCCAGCTACGTTATTGAGAAAATCAGTGCGAACATGCTTGTAGCATGGTGGTAAATGCCTTGCAGTGGAAGCTACTGACCAGGGTTCCAATCCTTCTCTGGCACCAAAAAGGGTCACTCGCTGGTTCCCCCAAAAACATGGTTTAAGAATGGAGGGTGGGCCCTCGTGTATGGAAGGCCTGGGCCATAGGGGGCGGCCTTTGTCGGTCCCGGTTTCGGGTGCTTCTTCTTAATTGAAATACCTTGGGGGGAATTTTCTTTAATTGAGGAAATTAATCAAGAATACTTGAGAGTACAGTACGCACTTTCTCTTGCCCTGCATCCAAGCCAAAGGATCTGGGACTTCAACCACCAATCACTACCACTTTTATGGTTACCTTATTCTATCACAAAGCACAAACTGGGCTCTAAATATTTAATCGGCAATCTATCAGCTTATCGTATGAAGATATATATTTGATGAAAATATTAGGATTTTGCAATGTGGCATTTAATGGCTATGGCCCTGTTTCGTCCATGCTGCTTCCTTCTTCCCTGTGTTGTTTCTGTCTAGCTTTCTTCCTGTGAATTTCCACTCCTGGTTTGTAATCCAGAAATGATGTGGATTACTCTTTCCTTTCTTATCTGCAACTTTTCCTTTTTTTCCTTTTTTTTTTCGAAAAAACGCAGGAGAACTGCACCTCATTAAATTAAGAAGAGAGAAAAGGGGCTAGAGCCCTACAACACACACCACTCCACACAACTCTCAACTAAGGAAACACAAAAGCGCCTGAGCTAAACACCAAAGGGGCGACCACTGCCACTAAGCTAACCACCAAGGAGGGGGGCTGTCAAAGAGGACAGACCCTTGGCTCCTGCTAGACACCACAACCGACGCTCCTCTCCAGCAAGGTAAGAGCACCACCAAGGCTGGGGGCAGTTCCATAAAAAACACAGCGATTCCGATGGTTCCAAATAGACCATGCCCCAAGCACGATGAGAGAATTGAGCCCTTTTAGAATTAAACCGCTTGTTGCACTAGAAGCCTTTTCCCACCAGCTGTCAAAATAAATGTCTGAAGGCTGTGGAGATAAGGAATGGAGGCCGACCTGCCTTAAAAGGAGGTACCAGAAATGCCTTGAAAAGGCACAGGAAACTAGAAGGTGGTTGATAGACTCATCTTCCTGGTCACAGAGAGGGCATTGGTCAGGGTGGGGCAGCCCACGTCGCGCGAGGCGATCCGCGGTCCAGCACCGATTATGGGCCACCAACCAGAGAAAGAAGCGGCATTTGGGTGGCGCCCAGGTTTTCCAAATCCTCTCATAAGGTCTGAAAAGCATAGAACCCAGGAAGAAACCTTCATAGGCCGACTTGGCGGAGTACTGCCCACTATTTGAAAGACGCCAAATGTGGACATCTTCGACATCAGGCTCTAACTCAAAATTGTACAACACTTCCCAGAGATGGAGAAAATCCACAATAACACCAACCGTGAGGGCACCCTTGACATAGAAAACCCAGCTGCGTTCAGTAAGAGCTTCATGGACAGTACGTTGTTTCACCCTTCTTATAGGAATGGCTTCAAAAAGACGTGGTGCAAGATCAACAACCCGCTGTCCAAAGATCTAACGATCAGTCCAGAATAGAGTGTGCTTCCCATTGCCTACTTCCGAAACAAAGGCCACCGAGAAGAAGGCCTTAACTTGGTCCGGGATCTGAATAGGAAGGGCTGCCCAAGGGCGATGAGTTTCAGTTTTTTTCAGCCAAGCCCACCTCATCTTTAAAGCCCAGCCAAGATATTTGAGATCATAAATACCAAGTCCCCCTAGCTCAAGAGGGTGGGTGACCTTTCCCCAAGCCACAAGGCAATGCCCCCCAAGCGCATCCTTGCGACCCCTCCAAAGAAAACTTCTCCGAAGTTTGTCCACTGCTTTAATAGCCCAAAGAGGAAAATCAACTGCCATTGCCAGATAAATAAGCATGACAGTGAGAACGAATTGCACCTGAACTTTTCGACCTGCCCGCGTCATGAGATCTGCTTTCCCAAATTTTCCTTTTAAAGAACTTCTTTAATGTAACTCCATATTGGTTCATACAACGTCAATGGATAAGAGCAGAAGATTACCCGGTGTTGTTTCTGGCCTATAGCAACTTCTTTGACTCATTTCCATGTTTTCTAGCTGTAGCCAAGCTCTCTTTCTGGCTCACCTTACCTTCATTGTGCATATTTTCGGCTTGATCTTCTTTGGTTCATCTGCTGGTCCTTTCTTGTATGTGGCTCATAGAACAGTGAGATCATAAGGATATCTATATGCAGCACTAATAGGCTAATAGCTTGTGTGACCATATTCTATCTTGCTAGACATCCATATTAGGGATACACTGCATCAATATGATACCCCCTCAAACTGTATCTTATGCTAGTGTTATTTTTTTTTTTTACATATAATGTTTTGTAATAGGTTCATAGATACCCCCATATAATCTGTACTGGATATGCTATTTATTTTCATTTTTTCATGTCACAGAATAATATCTGAGGAGTATGTGATTCCTAGTTCTGGTAATGTGGGTAATTCAATAATAGAGCTCAGAAGAATGCCAAAAAGCAGCACTCTCATCGTTGGTCATGATGGCACAGGAAGCTTTTGTTTGTGGTAAGTCGGGGCCCTTCATTGGTGATACATTTCTCTTAATTGTCACACGGATGCTGCCTTTATTCTTAATCTTACTACTATACTACTATCATGATACTTTTACATGAAGTGTCAGCTAAGATACAAGTCCTAGGTCAATATCCAAATTCCAAATTCAAGATTTGCATGGTTCTAAATACATAGTATCTTATTAGAAGGTATCCTGTGTTTGACAGTAATGCTCTTCCAGATTCTGAAATACCAAAGATGGATGTTGTATTGGTGAACGACAAATATGTGCTTCAGGAATGGTAGGAGCTAGTGATACTACACAAATAGATTAAGACAAGACTCCAAGCAGGAAAGAGGAAGAACGAGGCGGACTAGGTCACACTTATAAAATGCTTTTTCCTGCTAAGTGAATCAAAACCAACATATGCTTTGCAGTTTGAAATATTCACTGCAAATGCATGAGTTAAGTGAAATTAATATTCTAAAAAGACCATTCTAAAATTAATATGATAAAACTCACGAAAAAAATCAAGCTTATTACTCCCTCCGTTTCACAATGTAAGTCATTCTAGTATTTTCCACATTTATATTGGTGTTAATGAATCTAGACATATATATCTATCTAGATTCATTAACATAAATATGAATGTGGGAAATGCTAGAATAACATGTTGTCTGTTATTTTGTGTTGACTTCTGTAACATTTAGACATGTGCTTCATGCTCTCTTAATTTAATTTATTTAAACCATTCTATTTTCGTTGGTCCATTCTGATTTGATGTAAACAATTTTCTAGGGATATCTCCAAGCGAACACTTCTGGCAACTTTTACAGCTCCAGGAATCATTGTTTTCCAGATTCGGCCAGTAGTATCGTGTAGTTTGCAGGAGGATATCATTCTTGCTTCGGTTAGTGACATAGAGAGAAGGTTAAGAGAGATTACAGTTACTGGTGTGTCCAGAAAAGCTGACAAGGAGTCCATTTTGTCACCTGGAAAAGATACAGCAATTTGGATTCTGATTTCGTCTGCTTCGAGGAAATTAATCAAGAATACTTGAGAGTACAGTACGCACTTTCTCTTGCCCTGCATCCAAGCCAAAGGATCTGGGACTTCAACCACCAATCACTACCACTTTTATGGTTACCTTATTCTATCACAAAGCACAAACTGGGCTCTAAATATTTAATCGGCAATCTATCAGCTTATCTTATGAAGATATATATTTGATGAAAATATTAGGATTTTGCAATGTGGCATTTAATGGCTATGGCCCTGTTTCGTCCATGCTGCTTCCTTCTTCCCTGTGTTGTTTCTGTCTAGCTTTCTTCCTGTGAATTTCCACTCCTGGTTTGTAATCCAGAAATGATGTGGATTACTCTTTCTTTTCTTATCTGCAACTTTTCCTTTTTTTCCTTTTTTTTTTCGAAAAAACGCAGGAGAACTGCACCTCATTAAATTAAGAAGAGAGAAAAGGGGCTAGAGCCCTACAACACACACCACTCCACACAACTCTCAACTAAGGAAACACAAAAGCACCTGAGCTAAACACCAAAGGGGCGACCACTGCCACTAAGCTAACCACCAAGGAGGGGGGCTGTCAAAGAGGACAGACCCTTGGCTCCTGCTAGACACCACGCTCCTCCAGCAAGGTAAGAGCACCACCAAGGCTGGGGGCAGTTCCATAACAAACACAGCGATTCCGATGGTTCCAAATAGACCATGCCCCAAGCACGATGAGAGAATTGAGCCCTTTTAGAATTAAACCGCTTGTTGCACTAGAAGCCTTTTCCCACCAGCTGTCAAAATAAATGTCTGAAGGCTGTGGAGATAAGGAATGGAGGCCGACCTGCCTTAAAAGGAGGTACCAGAAATGCCTAGAAAAGACACAGGAAACTAGAAGGTGGTTGATAGACTCATCTTCCTGGTCACAGAGAGGGCATTGGTCAGGGTGGGGCAGCCCACGTCGCGCGAGGCGATCCGCGGTCCAGCACCGATTATGGGCCACCAACCAGAGAAAGAAGCGGCATTTGGGTGGCGCCCAGGTTTTCCAAATCCTCTCATAAGGTCTGAAAAGCATAGAACCCAGGAAGAAACCTTCATAGGCCGACTTGGCGGAGTACTGCCCACTATTTGAAAGACGCCAAATGTGGACATCTTCGACATCAGGCTCTAACTCAAAATTGTACAACACTTCCCAGAGATGGAGAAAATCCACAATAACACCAACCGTGAGGGCACCCTTGACATAGAAAACCCAGCTGCGTTCAGTAAGAGCTTCATGGACAGTACGTTGTTTCACCCTTCTTATAGGAATGGCTTCAAAAAGACGTGGTGCAAGATCAACAACCCGCTGTCCAAAGATCTAACGATCAGTCCAGAATAGAGTGTGCTTCCCATTGCCTACTTCCGAAACAAAGGCCACCGAGAAGAAGGCCTTAACTTGGTCCGGGATCTGAATAGGAAGGGCTGCCCAAGGGCGATGAGTTTCAGTTTTTTTCAGCCAAGCCCACCTCATCTTTAAAGCCCAGCCAAGATATTTGAGATCATAAATACCAAGTCCCCCTAGCTCAAGAGGGTGGGTGACCTTTCCCCAAGCCACAAGGCAATGCCCCCCAAGCGCATCCTTGCGACCCCTCCAAAGAAAACTTCTCCGAAGTTTGTCCACTGCTTTAATAGCCCAAAGAGGAAAATCAACTGCCATTGCCAGATAAATAAGCATGACAGTGAGAACGAATTGCACCTGAACTTTTCGACCTGCCCGCGTCATGAGATCTGCTTTCCCAAATTTTCCTTTTAAAGAACTTCTTTAATGTAACTCCATATTGGTTCATACAACGTCAATGGATAAGAGCAGAAGATTACCCGGTGTTGTTTCTGGCCTATAGCAACTTCTTTGACTCATTTCCATGTTTTCTAGCTGTAGCCAAGCTCTCTTTCTGGCTCACCTTACCTTCATTGTGCATATTTTCGGCTTGATCTTCTTTGGTTCATCTGCTGGTCCTTTCTTGTATGTGGCTCATAGAACAGTGAGATCATAAGGATATCTATATGCAGCACTAATAGGCTAATAGCTTGTGTGACCATATTCTATCTTGCTAGACATCCATATTAGGGATACACTGCATCAATATGATACCCCCTCAAACTGTATCTTATGCTAGTGTTATTTTTTTTTTTTACATATAATGTTTTGTAATAGGTTCATAGATACCCCCATATAATCTGTACTGGATATGCTATTTATTTTCATTTTTTCATGTCACAGAATAATATCTGAGGAGTATGTGATTCCTAGTTCTGGTAATGTGGGTAATTCAATAATAGAGCTCAGAAGAATGCCAAAAAGCAGCACTCTCATCGTTGGTCATGATGGCACAGGAAGCTTTAGTTTGTGGTAAGTCGGGGCCCTTCATTGGTGATACATTTCTCTTAATTGTCACACGGATGCTGCCTTTATTCTTAATGTTACTACTATACTACTATCCTGATACTTTTACATGAAGTGTCAGCTAAGATACAAGTCCTAGGTCAATATCCAAATTCCAAATTCAAGATTTGCATGGTTCTAAATACATAGTATCTTATTAGAAGGTATCCTGTGTTTGACAGTAATGCTCTTCCAGATTCTGAAATACCAAAGATGGATGTTGTATTGGTGAACGACAAATATGTGCTTCAGGAATGGTAGGAGCTAGTGATACTACACAAATAGATTAAGACAAGACTCCAAGCAGGAAAGAGGAAGAACGAGGCGGACTAGGTCACACTTATAAAATGCTTTTTCCTGCTAAGTGAATCAAAACCAACATATGCTTTGCAGTTTGAAATATTCACTGCAAATGCATGAGTTAAGTGAAATTAATATTCTAAAAAGACCATTCTAAAATTAATATGATAAAACTCACGAAAAAAATGCAAGCGTATTACTCCCTCCGTTTCACAATGTAAGTCATTATAGTATTTTCACATTCATATTGGTTTAATAAATCTAGACATATATATCTATCTAGATCATTAACATAAATATGAATGTGGAAAATGCTAAGAATAACATGTTGTCTGTTTATTTTGTGTTGACTTCTGTAACATTTAGACATGTGCTTAACTTTACAAAAACGGTGTAAAGAATCCTGTTTTACATTATAATATTGATAATGCAATCCCTGTATGCACAACAAGTTACTATTAATGCATGCTCTCTTAATTTAATTTATTTAAACCATTCTATTTTGTTGGTCCATTCTGATTTGATGTAAACAATTTTCTAGGGATATCTCCAAGCGAACACTTTGGCAACTTTTACAGCTCCAGGAATCATTGTTTTCCAGATTCAGCCAGTAGTATCGTGTAGTTTGCAGGAGGATATCATTCTTGCTTCGGTTAGTGACATAGAGAGAAGTTAAGAGAGATTACAGTTACTGGTGTGTCCAGAAAAGTGACAAGGAGTCCATTTTGTCACCTGGAAAAGATACAGCAATTGATTCTGATTTCGTCTGCTTCAGTAGCGGAGTATCAAAGTGATCTTCGAGCAAAGAACATAATGCACGATGGAGGCTAGCTCTGCTGGCAAATAAGACTGTATTATGGGAACTATTTTGGATCCAAGGTACCTTCAGCTCTCCATGTACAGTTATAGCATCTCCATTTATTTTTGTTATGCACTTGCATGGACAAATTTTACAATCTGTGTGCTAGATTATGAATAAAAAATGTTAGTATTTTAAAAAATGCTTCCCCAAAACTTTTTGAAGAGGAAAACTACATTTGTGCTCTTTACACTGATGTTCATACATGATGTGTGTTATACAAGTCAGTCATTTGGATTAACTGGGGACGTGTTGGGGGATCAAGGGTTAAGAGCCGCCACAAGTTATGTTAGCTATCACTGGTGGGAGAAATGACTAATTCATCCAACATAGCCTGTTTTCAGCTGTAAACCGTAATCTGCTTTGTTCTGTTTTTTTGGATACCTGGACTGCTTGTAAACTACAGACACCCCTTTGCAAACATGTGTAATTATGTATTTTTACTTGTTATAGTCTAGTCATATTTTTGAATTCGGATAGTTCCTAGTACTAAGATCGAATTCTGTCATAGTTTTGTTTTAGCCCCTGTTCTCCCTTACCAAACGCTGCTTGTAGATCTGGTTTCAGTTGTTTCGTCTAACCATCACTTGTTACTCTTAAACTATCACTTGTTATGCACTATTAATTTCGGTTACCACTTAGTGTTAGTATCACATCAGTAGTCTGATTATCTTAATATCATGGTCACTTAAAGAAATTGGTGAAGATACCTGATTGCAACCTTACAGATAGGATCAAGTGTTCTTTTATAGAGGTAAATGCCTAAATGGAAACAGTGGTGCCAAGTTGGTCTGACTGGTTATATTTTAAATACAAAATTTAACAAGGTATAAACTTGGTTATGCCCTATAGGTACAAAGTAGGTTTTGTCCTATGGAGAACCATGGCAAATTCATGTTTGAATTTCATTTTCCATTTCCAGAAGAAAGGTTAAATTTTCCAATTCAAGAAGAAAGGTTAAATTTAGTTGAACACGAAGGTCATTTCTGCTTGTCCAGATGCATCAGCATGTAATGATAATAATCTCCACGTGTAGACTCTTAGAGTGGAAAAACCATAGAGTAAGTGTTGTGATCCATATCTAACTATCTCCACGTAGATCGATATCTGAGGGTAGCGTTCACATAATGTATTGTGATAAGTACTATTGGAATTATGTTATAACGCTGGTTTTCCGTGAAGATAAGCGTATATTCACTGCATCTGAGTGAACAATGTGGTCAACTATTTGCTGCTCTTTAGTTAGTATACATTACATTGCACTGTTGAGCTGAACATGGATCTGTTGTTATCGGTCAAAGTATTGGCAGCAGAGTCTTTTTTTCCAAATGCATTATATAAAGTTCCATGCTGAGGGAGAAGAAATTGCTGGCTTGTTTACCTGCTTTAAGGTCATCAGAAAGTGAAGGATTGACATGTAAAGAATGCAAAATGCTTTTGAATCATTACCGTATTAAATCTTAGATCTGATGATTCACTTCATTACAACTCTCCTTCGAGAAGATATTTGTAGTACTATGACATGAATTATCTTCAACCTCAGCGATTTGCATTCTTCTCAGGGCTACTGCAGTAGATGTTTGTGGTAACCATGGATTCGCTGGAACACATGGAGGTCTCTTGTACGCATGGGAATTGTCTTCTGGGAGAAAACTTGCTGGTACACAATGTTTTAACAGTAAGTGATGAAGAGTTCACGCCTTCTTAAATAAAATAGCTAACACATACCAAATAACAAGTTGGTATGCATAAACAAAGAAGACAGTGACGGTTTGTTTGCATCTTTATATCGAGTTATCATTTTTTTTTTTTTGCTCTGTACATATTCTAGTTCTAAACTTTTCGGGTTTCACATACATAACAGAACTTGTAATACATCATCTAAAGAAAAAACTTCGATAGTATTGCTAAATAGTCTGGTATTAAATACTCATGGTTATTTCTCTGGGCCCTACTTAATAGGATGCTAAGTAGGAACTGTTCTGATCACTACCTGTTTTTGCTACATAATGGAGTGATTTTATGTGTTCCATAAATAGCATATGCTCATATTTCGAGCCTATTATAAGTGGAAAATATACTACACTAACCTCTCCGATCTATGCAATTCAGGTGGACGAGTCTCGTGCGTTGCTGTTGATGCTAAATCAGGTGTAGTAGCAGTGGCCGACGATGGATGCCAGCTGGTACTTTACAGTCAAAATAAGGTGCTGAGCAATGCAGGGGCAGAAGGGAACATGTTCAGGATAAAGTAGCCGTTTGGACATTGTAGTTGGAAAGTAAGGTTGGTGACTGTATGCATATGGCTTGCAATTTACAGTGGATTGTACATAAAATTTTTGTTGGTCTCGTACATCCATCATACTATCAAATGTACATAGCTGATAGAATCTCGCGTTGCATTTCAATTTGAAGGCGCAGATCGCCTTGCAACTTGGTAATACTCCAAAGACGAGTCGGAAACGTGGGTCCGGCTATTGCGCGATCAGGAAGAGTCGAAGAGACCCACTTGCGCCGTTGAGCGTAACGCGTTTTATCCGGTGGCCTCTCCGCATCCAGAAAACGACAAAAAAAGAAAACCGCACGCTTCTCGTTGGAATAAATCCACTTTGAAAAGTGACCCTAATACCCTAAAACGCAAAACCTGACACCTAAACTATTAAAATCGGTGTAAATTTGACTCCCTCGATGGTTTTGGAGAACGGTTTCGCTAACGTGGCACGTTACGTGGAGATGTTGGTCAAGTCTTCGTCCTACGTGGTGTTGACGTGGCGCTTACGTGACATTAGAATTAAAAAAAAATATGTCGGACCCACTGACAGGTTGGGTCCACATGTCAGTTTATCCCTTCACCCATCCCTGTGTCTCTCATTTTGTTCCCGCTGGACGTCCCCGAAGAGCTCGACGCGGCAGGGCTATCGGCGCCGATGGTGGCTGCCCTAGTGGCATCCACTGGAGCTCCCTCGCCGAGCTCTATCCCGCTGCCATCACCGTCCACCACCGGTCATCGTCCTGCGCTCCCTCGCTGTCCCCTGTGAAGAAGAAAAGGAGGAGATGGGGAGGCGGAGAGGCTGGCGAGCCGCTCCTCTCGCGC
>CM020181.1:25574140-25593788 GCA_009805545.1 Oryza longistaminata
TCGCGCCGGCCGGCCCGCGCCGTTGCCTCGCCTACTCTCCCGCCGGTTGTTGTGGGCTGCTCTCTCCTCTCCCACAGGCCGGCGCGCGCCGCTGCCTCGTCTTCTCTCCCGCCGGTCGGCTAGCCGGCCATCCCCGACTGTTGTGTGCCGCTTGCTCTCCCGTCGGTCGTTGCGCATTGCTGTCTCCTTCCTCGCTGGCGAACGACGGTCGGCGGACCGCGTCTTTCGGCCTCCACCTCAGCAGTGGCCACCTCATGGCGCCGGGGACGGCGGCCACCGATTGGCTGCCGATTTCGATGTCGTCCGTGTGGCGGTGCCTACCCTAATCATCGTTGTCGTCGTCCTGATGGAGCTCCCGCAATCGTGGGGCTCGAGAGCGAAGCTCGGCGACATCACCTCCTTCTCGAGCAACGGCCGACTGCCTTGCTCCTCCTTCTCGAGCTCCTCTCCTTGTCGAGCACACTCTTATCCGAGCGACGGCTGGCGACCATAGTGGCACCACGCCACCCTTCTCCTCCTTCGTGCCTCCACTCATGCATGGAGTCCATCCCCTTGGCTGAGCTCGGAGAATACAGAGTCAGCGCCGCTGCTCTCCCACCCGCTGCCACCACTTTGGCCCCTGCCCGCTGTTGCCGCCGTCCCCCGCTTGCCGAATGGGGAGGGAGAGAGGGGGAGGATCAAGAAGGGATAGACGAACATGTGGGCCCCACAAATTCTTCTTCCGTGTGAATGATGAATGGGTCCCACATGTATGCTTTTAATTCTAATGCCACCTAAGTGCCATGTCAACAACAGACTAGGTCAACACTGTCACGTAGACGCCACGTTAGCAAAACCGCCGAGAGTCAATTTGCACTGGTTTTAACAATTTAGGGGTCAAAGATATCTGGTTTTGCGGTTCAATGTATGGATTAGGTTCGGGTCACTTTAAGGGAGTCAAAGTGGACTTATTCCCTTCTCGTTTCCCTTTTGCGACGCGCCCCAACAAGTATCGCGGCCCAACACCTATCGATGTGCCTTGCAATTTTGGGCTCGAAAAAAAAAGAGAAACACATACGGCTATTTTTTCAGCTAAGTAGGGATAGTAGAGGGTGGGGAGATCAATGGAAGTAACTTTCAAATTAGAAAAGCTATAACTTTCTGGTACTGAATTGAAAAACAATACTCCCTCTGTCCCATATTAAGCGCAGTCGTGGGTTTCAGTGCCCAACGTTTGACCGTCCGTCTTATTTGAATTTATTTATGATGATTATTTTTATTGTTAAGCATTCACAATGTTGTCTAAAAGTAGTCCATAGGTAATATTATATTTTTTTTTCAGCTATCTAACCACATTGTGCAAGTAGTCTATAACAAGGATATAGCAAAAATTGTCCATAGCACTAAGGGTAGTGTTAACGGTGAAATTTTTCGCATCAACAGGTAGGCAATAAGATAATAAAATATCATAGTTGAACAGTAGTACTTTCACAAATGTTAAACAAACCGTTACACAGGTATGGGGGCAACGGGAGTAGTAACGCTGTAGGGGGTGGCTGAATTTTTTTTTTTAGCTTTAGTGGGACCCAATTTAATTACTCACAATGTGGTGGTTTCTATAACTATGGACTCCTAACTGCGGGTTCCACATCTATGGACTAGTTAGCCAAATACATTGGAGTTGCCCTAGATGATAAAACATGAATAGTACTTTATGCTCGACTTAATTTTTAAATTTTTTTCATAAATTTTTCAAATAAGACGAGCGGTTAAACATTGAACATAGAAATTTATGCACTACTACAAAACATCAAATATGTGTCGCCACTGTAGGTGCCGGTTGTGCTAAAACCAGCACCTATAGACCTTTTCCCACCTCCACAGGTTGAAATCGCAAAAAAGGCACCTTTAAGTACTTGTAGGTGTCGGTTCTAAATAAAAACCGGCACCTATTATATTTTGTGTCGGTTTATTTTTTAAAAAAAGGCACATATAACAAATTATAGGTGTCGGTTAATTAAAAACCGATAACCGACACCTATAACATATTATAGGTGCCAGTTTTTTAAAAAAACCGACACCACGAAATCGAGCTGAGCCGGAGCCGAGCCGGCGGGCCCCACCATGAGGAGCAGATAAGGTCTCGCTCTCGCCTCGCGTATGTCTCTCTCTCGTCTCCTCCCTTCTCTCTCGCTCTCTTCTCCTCTCCACCGCTCTCTGTCGAAACAAGATTTCGGCAATACTAAAAGGGGGTGGCTATCAAGCTAGAAAAGTGGATGGGTTTGGAGACAAGGAATTTTATACAGGTTCAGGTCTTCTTATTCAAGAAGTAATACCCTACTCCTGTCCGGGGATGAATCCGCCGAGTGTGTTATTGATTGTATGATCTTGGAGAAAATCATGTCCCAAGAAGGACCCGGACCCCTCCTTATATAGGGGAAGGGGTTCGTATTATAAAATACAATCCATATCCCTAACGGAATATGAGATTACAGATAAAATACAATCGTAACCGACTAAGACCCCGGGTACTTTCTTGACGTACAAGTTAAGAAACAAACCCGAGTTCCTATAAAGATATTCTATCTATATTCGGTACCCTATATCCAACCTAACTTTAACTGTCATGTAGATATGGGGTATCCATAATCTCCACAGTAACCCCCGAGACCTTTGCAGTCGATGAAATAACCTTCTCAAGAACAATAATCCGAGTGCTTTTAGTTCTTGCTGCTCCAGCCTGCCGAGTGATAAAATCAAAGACTGTGAGGGGCAAAAATAAAACATGGTGCATCGAATAGATGCACCTAATTAGGTGTAGCCCCCGACTATATGGTTAGTTAAAAAACTAAACATGTAGTCAAGAACCAAGCGGTTTCACAACCAAACACCATATAGCAAAGCATATGCGGCGTTCAAGAAAACATCCAGCCGACTGCTTTTTAGCCTTAATATATTAAGAATAAAAGAGCCCGAGTGAATAACACTCAAAAAGGTCCACAAATAGACATATTTGACCAGAATCCGAGTAAAAACTCTTAAGATGATACATCAAATATTATAAAAATCATGGTAATTAACAAGTCTAATAGCCTAAGCTATGACTCTCACCATAATCAAGGTAGGCATATAACATACCAAGAGAATGACTATTAAAAAATGAGCCATCTCAAATCAACCCAAACAGCTTTTGCAGCCTAAAAAAGCTTGCAAAAATAGTATAACACCTTTCTGTCGGGCACCTTTTTATTTGCATTGTAGTAATTCCAAAGAATTATCTAACCGCGTCAAAAAGGATTTTGACAGCATCGGGTCACACCATCGTAAGCACGAATTGCCAAAGCAAAAAATGCCTAAGTCCATAAGGATCACAATGGGCCACGCTGTTTAATGATATTAGGCTGAAGTACTGTACAGGCCCAGGCCCATTAGCACTCCCGATACCCTAACAAAATAGCGAAGTCTAAGTGACGCTTCGTCTTCCCCGCCGAAACTCTCGCCATTTCCCCACTCCTTGCTACAGTACAAAGCTGCGCAGGCGAAACTAGGGTTCATCAATCCGCCCCAATCCACTCTCAAAAAATCCACGAAATTTCTCCACGCATCCACCGCTCTGATTCCCCATCCCTCCCTAGCCATTTCTCAAACCGAATCAGATCATTCAAGTCGCATCGATGGCGGAAGAAAGGGAAAGTTTTGAGAGTCAGTGGGCGCCCTCCGATGTAACGAAGGAAAATCTGAAGAAGATGGTGGCGCACGGCGTTCTTCCAGCGAAGGAGATCATCGGGTGGCGACCGGCGTTCGGTGAAGCATTCCCAACCCCTGATACACACGAGGTTGTGGTCTTTTCCCATTTCTTTTATGGCGGATTTTGTCTCCCAACTTCAAGATTTTTCCAAGGAATCTTGAACTTTTATGGAATCAACTTGCATCATTTGAATCCAAACTCCATAGTACATATTGCCAATTTTGTCCATGTCTGTGAAGCTTTCCTGGGCATTAGGCCTCATTTTGCTCTGTTCCGCTGCATCTTCTTCCTCAAACCCCAGCCAAATAAGAACAAACCATGTGTTGTTGGAGGGGCTGGTTTCCAACTTAGGGGAACATTAAGCCAGAAATACTTCTCCATGCCCTTCAAAACTTCAAACAAAGGCTGGCATGCCAATTGGTTCTATGTCCAAAACCCTGAGCCTGCACTCCCCGAGTACTCCTGTCTTCCTCCGGTCTACCAAGACACATGGAATTCATTGCCTATGGGAGATGAAGCTGCCTCAGGCTGTAGAACTGATGGAACGTATGCTGAAGCTCAAGGAGCAAGGTTCAGGGAGGCAGATCACTCGCACTTCATCAAAAGTCGGGTTAGCTCCAATCAAAGAGAGATCCCGCACGGCTTTGAATTGATGGCAAACATGATCCAAATCGCGAGATCCAGACTCCCTGGACTTTAAGATCATGAAGGAGAGGATGTACAAAGATTTCTCTAACGCCATCTCGTCAGCGTTTCACATTCACTGCCAGTTGTACCATATAACGCATTCAACCCTCCTCCACCGGTATGTATCAGAATCTTCAACTTTACTCAAAGTATAATCTTGTCTTCTTGTTAATCAATAACAGTGGAAGGTATTCATGTCCAGGAGTTTGCCTGTTAATGAAGTCTGATGCCCCCAATTGCTCAGCGCCGATCACCTCGCCGTCAAACCGTTCAGGGGAGCAGGGGGGACCCAAGAAAATAGGGCCCGAACCCCAGCCTAAACACTCTAATACAGCCGCGGAAGTCAGATTCCCGCAAGAGGAAATTAGTGCTAGCGACGACGAAGGCGACGATGGCAAAAAAATCCGGAGATAAAGAAACACCCAGAAAACTGCCAAAGCATGCTTGTTCCAAAGAAGAAAACATCTAGTCGCCCTATGCCAAGATCCAGAAGTCTTCCAGGTACGAACCATTTAATGCCTTTCCTGTTTTGATGCGCTCCTAGTACGAAAGTAATACTATAACAAAAACTGTAGGAAACCATCCGAATAGATCCATCTAGAAAGGACTCTAATCCGGTAACATGGAGACGAGTTCTTCCAAAGGAAAACCGGGCCGACGTCGAAGGCCATCCGAGTGATAACCAGCGACAACCGACAATTAGACTCGGGTGTTCAACCCCCGACTGGAAACCAGTCGGCTGAAGCTAAACCGAAGCTCTTTAGGAGCCCCCGACTGGAAACAGTCGGAAACAGGGCCAAGCCAAGAAATCCCGGAAGTTGAAGCTCAGCTGACAGCTCCGAGGACAAGACGCTGGTAATGACCCAAGGCCCTGGATCTCCGGCTAAAGCACAAGAATCGGACTCGCCTCCTTCACCGGGAATCATCACACAGGTAACACCTTGCCTTAAACCATGCTGATCCAAATGACTCAATGATTGTCTGACTTTCATCCATGGATGCATCAGGACCACTGGTCGGTGACGAAGAGGAAATTCCCCGCGATACGAGCGCTGAAGACTCACGCCCTCCCATTCTAGTCAATAGGTGAGTGATGACTTGCGGCCTGAAGCATTATAATAAACCGGCAGAAAAGAGGACGAAGAAGTGTGCCAGTGAAAAAGGCACTTTGTGAAGCAACTCGCATTGTCAACATTAAGTTCTCGACTCCCTGACCTTAACTACCTCGTTTCCTTCCTGGCAAAGACCGCTAATAAAGTCATTATGCAGAGGATCCAGTCTCAGGAATGAGGCGAAAGACCATTAACCCTGGAAAAAGCGCGTTCCTCATCTGTGGAACTCTTGAAGCCGTAGAGATCAGCTGTGCGAAGTCAAAAGAATTCGCCAAGGAAAAACTGAGCACAATCTAAGGGATCGGATCGCTCAACTTCAGAGTCTAATTTGAACTGAGCGGCTCGTCAAAAGGTAGACACAAAATTGCCCGATAGCGTGCGCCTTCATCGTTGTGACTTTAATTAACTGGAAAACAAATAGTGCAACCGCCAATATATCCTCAACTGGAGAAACAAATTCAAACTCTGGAGAACGATAAAACAGAGCTGGCCAAACAAAGGACTGCCTGAAGACGTTGAAGGTACCATCAGTTGACTTGAAACTATTTTCTTTTGTATGCCAGCTCGTTGATATGATTCGATTGATGAGACCGCAAGATCCAAATCGCAAGCTCAGTTCGACGCCCTAGCTCGCAAAATCAAAAGCTTGAAGGGGCCAGGACGAGGTTGCCAACGCTCTACTCCACTCTCCAAGCGATGTTCTTTAATAACAACGTCCGAGTAGATTCGACGCTTCTGAGATCTTCGACAAGCTAAGAGTCGCTCCGGACCACATACTTCAAGAACATCAAGAAGCCAGAAGTATGGGAGCAAGTCTGGCACTGGCGATGACTAAGTCCCTGTACCCGAAGATTGACATTGATGCCGTTGATGCCTTTGCAGACGGACGAGCGAAGAAGCTGCTCTCGATCTCATCAACGATGCTCAGAAAGCTGCCGACAAAATAGCGGTTGATGTGGTAGAGCGATTCCAAGATACCGATCTCCAGCCGACGTCCTGACAGTTCTGATGATGAAAAGACTGACACTGATTGATGTATCGATTGATTTTGATGATAGATGATGGAGGCACAATTTGTACAATACTGGTATATTTATGCTGTGCTTGGTGTTTCTTACTTAGCTGTTGATTTCTTAAAAGCCTTTGTCCAGCCTTGTTGAGCCTAGAACCCGCAAAAGCTATTAAAAACTTTCAGTCCTCGTAAACTAAGTCGAAAAATCGAGCAAGGCAATGATAAACCAAGTAAGCAAATTGAATTGATAAAGATCACACTCCATTATTATTATAGCAGCCCCCGACTGATAACTTCAAGGAAAAGCTTGATGTTGTCAGTCAAGACAGGGAAATACAGAAATAAGTTTAAGCATAAAAACGACGAAGATGTTCGATATTCCAAGAGTTGTCAATAGGTGTACCGTCTTCACGCTTGAGTCGATAGGAGCCTGGCCAAGTAACTTCAGAGATTATAAACGGCCCTTCCCATAAAGGGGATAGTTTGTGCCGATCCCGTGTAGTTTGAATTTTTCTCAAAACCAGGTCACCAACTAAGAAAGCTCGCGATCGGACGTTACAATTATGATAACGACGCAACCCTTGTAAGTATCAGGCCGACTGAATTAAGGCTGCTTCGCGGGCCTCTTCCAGTCGGTGCAGGTCATCCACTCGGTCTTCTCCGTAGCGCTCTTCACGAAAATTGCGAAAACGCAAGGATTCAAATTCTACTTCACTAGGCAACATTGTTTCTGTCCCATAGACTAGGAAGAATGGTGACTGGCCCGTGGCCCGACTGGGGGTAGTGCGCAAGGACCAAAGTACAGATGGCAGCTGTTCCACCCATTTGCCGGCATAGGGATTTAGTCGGTCGAAAACTCGTGCCTTTATTCCTTGAAGTAGCATGCCATTGGCTCGTTCGACTTGCCCATTGCTCATGGGATGCGCTACGGAGGCATAGCAGATTTTGATACCGAAGTCTTCACAAAAATCTTTGAATACTCCACCGGTCAATTGAGTGCCATTATTAGTGATGATCCGATTAGGTACCCCAAACCAATGCACAATGTTGATGAAAAAATCTCTGGCTTTATCTGCCGTGATTGTGACGACCGATTTAGCTTCAATCCACTTGGAGAATTTATCGATAGCCACAAAGAGATGTGTGTAACCGCCGACTGCCTTCTTGAACGGGCCGACCATGTCAAGCCCCCAAACCGCGAACGGCCAGGACAGCGGGATTGTTTGCAACTCTTGAGCTGGTAGATGAGTTTGTCTGGCGAAAAATTGACAACCTTCGTCAGGAGCCCCTGACTGGAAACCAGTCGGAAACAGGGCCAAGCCAAGAAATCCCGGAAGTTGAAGCTCAGGCTGACATCTCTCAAGGACAAGACGCTGGTAATGACCCAAGGCCTGGATCTCCGTCTAAAGCACAAGAATCGACTCGCCCTCGTCCGGGAATCATCACAGGTAACACCTTGCCTTAAACCATGCTGATCCAAATGACTTCAATTGATTGTCTGACTTTCATCCATGGATGCATCAGGACCACTGGTCGGTGACGAAGAGGAAATTCCCCGGATACGAGCGGCTGAAGACTCACGCCCTCCCATTCTAGTCAAGTGGTGGGATGATGACTTGCGGCCTGAAGGCATTATAATAAACCGGCAGAAAGAGGACGAAGAAGTGTGCCAGCTGAAAAAGGCACTTGGTGAAGCAACTCGCATTGTCAACGTAAGTTCTCTGACTCCTGACCTTAACTACCTCGTTTCCTTCTCGGCAAGAGCGCTAATAAAGTCATCATGCAGAGGATCCATCTCAGGAATGAGGCGAAGACCATAACCCTGGAAAAGTTGGTTCCTCATCTTGGAACTCTTGAAGCCGTTAGAGATCAGCTGCGCGAAGTCAAAGAACTCGCCAGGAAAACTGAGCACGATCTAAGGGATCGGATCGCTCAACTTCAGGAGTCTAATTTTGAACTGAGCGGCTAGTCAAAAGGTAGACACAAAATTTGTCCGATTAGCTTGCGCTGTCATCGTTGTGACTTTAATTAACTGAAAACAATATAGTGCAAGCCGCCAAGATATCTCAACTGGAGAAACAAATTCAAACTCTGGAGAACGATAAAACAGAGCTGGCCAAACAAAGGGACTCGGCCTTGAAGGACGTTGAAGGTACCATCAGTTGATACTCTGAAAACTATTTTTCTTTTGTATGCCAGCTCGTTGATATGATTCTGTTGATGTAGACCACAAGATCAAATCGCAAGCTCAGTTCGACGTCCTAGCCGGCAAAATCAAAAGGCTTGAAGAGGCCAGGGACGAGGTTGCCAACACTGCTACTCCACTCGTCCAAGCGATGTTCTTTAATAGCAACGGTCCGAGTAGATTCGACGCTTCTGAGATCTTCGACAAGCTAAGAGTCGCTCCGGACACATACTTCAAGAACATCAAAGAAGCCGGAAGTATGGGAGCAAGTCTGGCACTGGCGATGACTAAGTCCTTGTACCCGAAGATTGACATTGATGCCGTTGATGGCTTTGCAGACGGGACGAGCGAAGAAGCTGCTCTCGATCTCATCAACGATGCTCAGAAAGCTGCCGACAAAATAGCGGTTGATGTGGTAGAGCGATTCCAAGATACCGATCTCCGGCCGACTGGTCCTGACAGTTCTGATGATAAAAAGACTGACACTGATTGATGTATCGATTGATTTTGATGATAGATGATGGAGGCACAATTTGTACAATACTGGTAAATTTATGCTGTGCTTGGTGTTTCATACTTAGCTTCCGATTTCTTAAAAGCCTTTGTCAAGCCTTGTTGAGCCTAAAACCAGCAAAAGCTATTAAAAACTTTCAGTCCTCGTAAACTAAGTCGAAAAATCGAGCAAGGCAATGATAAACCAAGTAAGCAAATTGAATTGATAAAGATCACACTCCATTATTATTATAGCAGCCCCCGACTGATAACTTCAAGGAAAAGCTTGATGTTGTCAGTCAAGACAGGGAAATACAGAAATAAGTTTAAGCATAAAAACGACGAAGATGTTCGATATTCCAAGAGTTGTCAATAGGTGTACCGTCTTCACGCTTGAGTCGATAGGAGCCTGGCCAAGTAACTTCAGAGATTATAAACGGCCCTTCCCATAAAGGGGATAGTTTGTGCCGATCCCGTGTAGTTTGAATTTTCCTCAAAACCAGGTCGCCGACTAAGAAAGCTCGCGATCGGACGTTACGATTATGATAACAACGCAACTCTTGTAGTATCAGGCCGACTGAATTAAGGCTGCTTCGCGGGCCTCTTCCAGTCGGTGCAGGTCATCCACTCGGTCTTCTCCGTAGCGCTCTTCACGAAAATTGCGAAAACGCAAGGATTCAAATTCTACTTCACTAGGCAACATTGTTTCTGTCCCATAGACTAGGAAGAATGGTGACTGGCCCGTGGCCCGACTGGGGGTAGTGCGCAAGGACCAAAGTACAGATGGCAGCTGTTCCACCCATTTGCCGGCATAGGGATTTAGTCGGTCGAAAACTCGTGCCTTTATTCCTTGAAGTAGCATGCCATTGGCTCGTTCGACTTGCCCATTGCTCATGGGATGCGCTACGGAGGCATAGCAGATTTTGATACCGAAGTCTTCACAAAAATCTTTGAATACTCCACCGGTGAATTGAGTGCCATTATCAGTGATGATCCGATTAGGTACCCCAAACCGATGCACAATGTTGATGAAAAAATCTCTGGCTTTATCTGCCGTGATTGTGACGACCGGTTTAGCTTCAATCCACTTGGAGAATTTATCGATAGCCACAAAGAGATGTGTATAACCGCCGACTGCCTTCTTGAACGGGCCGACCATGTCAAGCCCCCAAACCGCGAATGGCCAGGACAGCGGGATTGTTTGCAACTCTTGAGCTGGTAGATGAGTTTGTCTGGCGAAAAATTGACAACCTTCACATGTCCGCACGATCTTGTCGGCATCGGACACAGCAGTGGGCCAGAAAAAGCCTTGTCGGTAAGCTTTGCCGACAATGGTGCGTGCGGCAGCGTGATTGCCACAGATGCCAGAATGTATGTCCTTAAGTAATTGTCTCCCTTCCTCTAAGGATACGCAGCGTTGCAGAATTCCTGATGGGCTTTTCTTGTACAGTTCGGCTTCTTGAATGATATAAAGCCTGCTGCGCCTGGAAATTCGCTCGGCTTCATCTTTATCTTGAGGGAGTTCTTGGGAAGTCAGAAATCGTATGAGGGGCTCTCTCCAGTCAGCTTCAACCATGGCTATGTCTTGAGTGTCCGCAACTTCAGCCGTCTCTTTCTTGGGTACGGTTGGCTCATAAAGGTGTTCAACGAACACATCAGAAGGTGCCACTTCGCGCTTGGATCCAAAATTAGCTAGTCTGTCGGCGGCTTCATTATTATGCCGAAGAACATGAGTGAGTTCGAGTCCGTCGAACTTGTCCTCCAACTTGCGTACCTCTTGTCGGTAAGCCATCATGTTATCGTCAAGGCAGGACCACTCTTTCATAACTTGGTTAACAACTAACTGTGAGTCTCCGCGAACTATCAGACGTCTAATTCCCAGAGAGATTGCGATCCGTAGTCCGTGGAGGAGCGCCTCGTACTCCGCAACGTTATGGGATGCAAAAAATGTATCTAGAGCACATAGCTTAATCTTTCTCCAGTTGGGGAAATCAAAACCACTCTGGCTCCAGTGCCCAAAAGCCTCTTTGAACCGTCAAAATGCATGGTCCAATGCTCCATCTTTTCCTCGGGGATATCCTCTTGGCACTTGGTCCACTCGGCAACGAAATCGGCTAAAGCTTGGGACTTGATCGAAGTTCGTGGCTTGAACGATATGTCCAAGGACATCAGTTCTAAGGCCCATTTTGCAATCCGTCCGTTTGCTTCTCGGTTATGAAGTATATCGCCGAGTGGGAAGGATGTAACCACCGTGACCGAGTGGCTTTGGAAGTAATGGGATAATTTCCTGACGGTGATCAGGACACCGTACAACAGCTTCTGAACCTGGGGATATCTCGTCTTGGAGTCGGCCAAGACCTCACTGACAAAGTAGATCGGTCGCTGGACTTTCTGGACATGGCCTTCTTCCTCACGCTCGACAACCAGGACCGTGCTCACAACCTGGGAGGTGGCTGATACGTACAGTAGTAGCGGCTCTTGTGGGTGTGGCGAGGCCAAAACTGGTGGAGTGGTGAGGAGTTTCTTGAAGTCTTCAAAGGCTTTTTGCGCTTCGGGTCCCCACTGAAAATTGTCTGTTTTCTTTAACAGCTTGAAGAAGGGCATACCCCGCTCGCCGAGTCGTGAGACAAACCGGCTGAGCGCCGCCATGCATCCAGTCAGCTTTTGAACGTCTTTCTGGGAGCTTGGCGGTTTCATGTTGAGGATGGCGTTGACTTTCTCAGGGTTGGCCTGTATGCCTCTATGAGACACCATAAATCCAAGCAGCTTCCCTGATGGTACTCCGAAGGTGCATTTTTCAGGGTTTAGTTTCATCCTGAAAGCGCGGATGCTCGCAAAGGTTTCTTCCAGGTTCGAGATTAGATCATCTTTCTGCTTGGTCTTGACGACTACATCATCCACATAGGCTTCAACATTGCGGCCGATTTGAGTTGCTCCTGCGTTCTTTAGTCCGAATGGCATGGTGATGTAGCAGTAGGCCCCGAAGGGCGTAATGAATGAGGTCTTCAAGCAGTCGGATTCCTTCAGTCGGATCTGATGATACCTCGAGTAGCAATCCAGGAAACTGAGTAGCTCGCAGCCGGCGGTCGAGTCGACTACCTGGTCAATGCGAGGCAACCCGAAAGGATCTTTAGGGCAAGACTTGTTGAGGTCGGTATAATCGACACACATGTGCCGTTGCCCAGTCTTCTTCCGAACTAGGACTGGGTTAGCCAGCCAGTCGGGATGAAGGACCTCTTTGATGAAGCCCGCTGCTAACAGCTTGGTTAATTCCTCCTTGATCGCGTCCTTCCTGTCTTGTGCAAAGCGGCGGAGTCGTTGTTTGATGGGTTTAGCATCTTCCTTAACATGCAAAGAGTGCTCAATCACCTCTCTAGGGATACCAGGCATATCGGATGGTTTCCACGCAAAGATATCTTTATTATTTTGAAGAAAGGTGATGAGCGCGCTTTCCTATTTACAATCTAACTCGGTGCCTATTACAACAGTTTTAGTAGAATCAGAAGGATCTAGGGGAATTTTCTTAGTCTTGGCTTCGCTTTCTCCACTCTTTGAAATCTTGGTAGTAGGCACCTCTCCTTCGCTTGCCGTGGTTGCAACCAGTCGGATGTCTTCTCGAGCGATCGCGATCTCGCGGGTTTGGGCCATCTCGCAACTTTCCTTGTTACATGTGACGGCTTACTTAATGTCACTTCGTAGGGATAAGACTCCTCGAGGACCAGGCATCTTCATCATCATGTAGGTGTAGTGCGGGACGGCCATAAACTTGGCTAACGCCAGGCGTCCGAGTATGGCGTGGTACGCTGTCTCGAAATCGGCGAATTCAAAACAGACGTTCTCCGTGCGAAAATTTTCCCGGGTGCCGAAGGTGACCGGGAGAGTGATCTGGCCGAGTGGAGTTGCGGATAGCCCTGGAATGACTCCATGAAAGGGCGTATTACTCGGCTTTAACTCGGTGCGAGGGATCTGCATGTCGTCCAGGGTCTTGGCGAAGAGGATATTAAGTGCGCTGCCACCATCGATGAGGGTTCTGCGAAGCTTGACATTGCGAACCACTGGGTCTAGTACCAGGGGGTACCGCCCCGGGTGGACCACTCGGTCAGGGTGATCCGAGCGGTCAAAATTGATTGTTGTCTCTGACCATCGAAGATATTGGGGCGTATCGGGCTGGACAGCGTTGATCTCCCGTTCAGTCAGCTTTTGCTTTCTTTTGGACTCATAAGCCAAAGGGCCGCCGAAGATGTGGTTGAGCTCCTTACGGTGGTCTTGAAAACCTGTCGGGGCATCATCATCATTATCCTTCTATTTCGACGTGCTTTGCTCTCCGCCAGAGTTCTTCCGTGTGTTCTTGGCATATTGCTCTGTGAACTGCTTGTAGACGAAGCAATCTTTAGCCGTGTGGTTGGAGTTAGGATGATGCGGACATTGGGAGTTCATGATCTTGTCAAACGTGTTGACGCGCGAACGCTGTCGGGAGGAGTGTGTAGTGGTCGCAACAAGTTCCTCGGGCTTACGCTTGCGGTCCTTGTGATTGTTACTTCCACCCCCTCCCGTAGTTGGCGCATCTTTCTTTGGCTTCCAACTAGGGCCCGACTGCTTTGATGCGATGATGGCGTCTTCGGCTTTGGAGTACTCGTTGCTTTTTCAAACATAAGTTTGACAGTCTTGGGAGGTTTGCGCCCGAACTTGCCGACTAACTCTTCGTGGCGAATTCCTTTGGTGAAGGCGGCGATGATGACATCGTCGGTGATGTCGGAGATCTTGTTTCGCTGTTCAGAAAAGCGTCGGATGTAATCTCGAAGGGATTCTCCAGATTTCTGAATAACGTTGTAGAGATCAAACTGTGTGCCAGGGCGTTCGAAGGTGCCCTGGAAGTTGGCGATGAAGTGGTCGCGAAGTTCCGCCCATGATCCAATTGTGCCACGGGGTAATCCATGGAGCTAGGACTGGGCAGAATCCGCTAGGGCCACAGGTAAGTAGTTTGCCATGGCCTTGCTGTCTCCTCCTGCTGCGCGGATTGCGAGACCGTAGACGGTAAGCCAAGACTCCGAATTGGTGGTGCCGTCATACTTCTCGATTCCAGGCAGCTACTCCATCCACGTCGTCATCGTAGCGATCCGGTGAATGGCGATGACCTCGTGCTGCACGGCACTGGTTGATCGTATCACGAAGATCGACGGGACGCTGGCGAGGTGGGGAGCGAGGCCATTCAACTCGGCGCGCTGTGATTGGATCCCGCGCTGGCGATGCTGAGGCTTGGCTGGTGATAATCATGAGATCGGAGATGGGGAACCCGGCTGCCAGTCGACGTGCGGACGCTTTCGGAGTTAACCGGGACCGAAGCGGCGATCATGGTCTTGGTCTGGTTCAAGATGTTGACGACGTGATCAGCTTGATTGAGTGCGTCTTCCTTGAGGAGTGTGTCGAGAAGGGTGATCGCAGCGACAGCGTTCTGCTGGGGGGTGCGGAAGACCGCTGTACCCTCAACGTCTTGCTTGCCGATGAGGTCTCGCGCTCGTCGCCCTCGCGTTCTTGTTGCTCTCGCCGCAGCCGTTCTTGTTCTTGTGCTTGGCGCTCCTCCTCCAGTCGGCGTCGCTCGGCCTCCTGCTGTACGCGTCGTGCTTCTGCTTCTCGGGCTTGGCGTTGTTCTTCCGTCTCGTTGTCGGCCATGAAGACGCCGAAGTAGAGAGGGGTGTAATTGTCTTCCAAGCTTTCGTTGAAGTCGTCGAGGTCGTGGTTGTCGTGGCGGTAGCCGAATTCGTCGTACTCCACGATCTCTGTTGGTCGCGAGTCGACGCCGGGGGAGCTGAAGTAGCCTTCCAATTGATCCGTCGAAACTGTGCCGAGTGGCTGGAGTATGACGCCGACTTCCCTAGAGCTAGGCAGGATCGGTGTTGAAGCCGACTTCCGCCTAGGCCTACGGGGAGAAGACGCCCTTGTAGATAAATACAAATTTTATCCCACAGTGAGAACTGTAGCAATTTCAAGAATCGACTAGTGCATTTAGTTCTTCATATAAGTAATACCGAATCTGTAGGGTTAATATGTATAGCAAGTGTACAAGTACATCTTTAGAGACCCATAAGCAGAAATTTATGAGTCCTTATCACAAGTCCTAGAAGAGCATGATATCAAAGTCAGACTGCAGTATTTCCATTGCTAAGACCAACACCATCTATAGGAGCATCATTTACCTGTTATTTTAGTAATCCAAAATGCTTTGAAAGACAGATCAAAATTCATTGTTGTAGGTCATTTGATCACTTTATTCATACTACTACAACGCATCATGTATGCATGAATTCATATTAATTCTCAATACTCTGAATTACTATTCGGTATAGTAGTATAATATCCATAGGGACTTAATCATGTTAGTGTTTTAACAATTTCAGTATTTCAGTTAATTCTACATGCAACCGTATTTATAAGGACAAAATCATGTTAGTGTGCTATTAATTTCAGTACTGCATTTTCATAGGATATATTATGTAAGCATTCATTCATTCATGGCATATAGCATTTATCAACAAACTAAGCAAATTGACATAGAACCCTAAAATCAGTATGCACTATTCTGGCATTGGCATTATGAGCAGTTCATAGGCATCACAAGTATCAGGGTGCAGCATAGTTCACAGAACAACACCACACAAGAGAACACAAATCGTAGCACATCACAGGATTAGAAGGGAGGAGGTAGAAGAGAGGAGTCGGGGTCGTAGCAGCGGTGGAAGCTAGGGAAACCTTCCCTTACCTCGCCGAAGTTTGCGCGGTGGTTAGCACCGGCCATCTCCACGGCAGCCATGGAAATTGGAGAGGCAGGGTGTCGAAACATGAATTCGGCAATAATAAAAGGGGGTAGCGCACGAGACCTAAAAGTGGATGGATGCGAAGACAAAGGATTTAGACAAGTTCAGGCCCTCTCAATGAGAGGTAATACCCTACTCCTGTTTGGGGATTTGAATCCGCCGGGTGTATTATAGATCTGACGATCTAATTGTCTCATGCCCCTAGAGGGGGCTCCCTGCCCTCCTTATATAGGTTGGGGGGCAGGGTTACAAGATAGAAACCTTAACCAATACGGTATCGGTTTCCTAAATCTACTTTACAATCTTATCAAACCAGGACTTTAGGCCGTTCCATAATATACAGGGAAACGTAATACCCAAGTCATGATCTGTTACATATTTCATATATATAAGTTATCCCCTATAACTAGTCGGATAACCATGCCATGTGGGTATGGGGTACCCATAATCTCCACAGACGGGCAGCGATAATGGCAGCGATGCCACGTGATGTAGCAGCAGCGATGCGTCATGCGTGCCAGGTTTGGGGATCAACGATTGAGATATGCTGTGGGGGATGGAAAGGATGCGGCCATACGGGATGTGGGAGCCATCTGATACGTTGGATGAGATGCGTCCGATGATAGTAGAGAGGGCGGAGCGGGCGCGTGCGGGAGAGAGGGAGGTGCGGATGTGGGAGGGAGAGGCTTGGATGCCATCGGATGCAACTCATCAGATGATTTTGTATCGTTGGATATGTCACATGATGAATGAGTAAAACCACTTGTCGAATTATCGGGTTATATAAATTTCAAGTTCAAGTGGCTAACTGACCATGGAGGATATTTAGGTTGGCAGCTTAGATGTGTATTTCGCAATATTTTTGTGATTTTGATGTTAACTTTTTTTTTGATAATCAGTTTCAATCACTACTCCATCATATGGTAAATCGTTATGTTATATGTCAAAGAACACATAGAAACATTGTATGTTGCTATATGCATAGTCAAGTGATGCTTCTCCCCGATTTTGCTCTAGCTGCGCCACTAGCGGTTGAATCCCTCGGATTCTTCAGCTAGGTCGGTGGGAGGTCAGTTGCACTTTGGGGTTGGTCGTCTGGGCTACAATTGTGCACTAGGTAGCCACACTACTAGAAAACTCATTTTCGGCGTCGTAGGGGATCGATTTTCGCAGGCGGGCATGTAATTCAGAGCCAAAACCCCGCCGGCAAAAAAAGTACCCGCGGCAGACGTCGTGCGCCTGCGAAGATCGATCTTCGCAGGTGACGCTTATATCGTCCGCCTGTGAAGATCAATCTTCGCAGGCGCCGCTTGTATGGACCGCCTGAAAAGATGCCCCTATATAGTCTTCTTCCTCCCCGAGCCCTGTTCATTCTCCCCGAAGTTTCTCTCTCCTAAAGTGACTTAAATATAGGGGGGGAGGTTTTGAACTTCAAATCTTCGGGGGATTTTTCTACGGTACTTAGATCTACTCATTTCCACACTAGGTATGCAATTTTTTAAGCTTTTAGACCTTAATTTGTGATGGATTTATGCATGCAAAATTGTGAAGGAAAAGCTCCAAGATTTTTAATTTAATTTCTTTTGATATGTTGATGTTAGATGTATGTGTAATACTTGATGCCTCTTGTTGTAGTGGTTTAATGTGGTAACATAAATTCTCAATTTTTTTTTATTTTTGCTATCACATCCTCCTCCTAGTTCTAGATCTAGATCTAGATCTAGATCTTGTCATATATAGAGAGAGAATAAAATTTTTAATGTCTATTTATTCGGTGCAATAAAAAAATAGTTATAGTATTTTGTAATATGCCGATGATATGATTTTTTAGATTTTCCTAATGTACTAATTTGGCATGTCTGTGTAAAAAAAATTGAAATAAACTACCCAGAATGCATGTGGTTAGTACTACTTAATTATTTCTTATGTCGTGTATATCAAACAATCTTATCTTCTTCTTTGCCCAGGCAGTCGCATGGTGCATATGCACCACCTCGGAGAGGCTAGTGATGCTAGTCGTCGCTAAGAGTCCGCAGTACAGTGTGCTTGCACTTGCTCCAATCGAACAATCGGGATCCCAGACGACGGCTGTGCCGATTCTCCTGAAATCCATGACGATTGGTTCTTGCTTTTAGTACATATATATGCTTTTGATGCGAACGGCAAACTGAGGAAATGATGCTGAAATCCTGACAGTAATGAAACCATCTTCGTTTTCTTTCGTTTTTGAAACATTCAGTTCATCCTCTTTATTGGCAGAATAGATCGATCGAGGATATGTCCCTTTGCAGTATATGCAATGCAATGACCATATCGTGCATGTATGTAGCTCCATAATAATTAATTATGCACCCACGCATTTCAGGTTTAGATATATATACTACTGGTCTATTTCAGTATGTAGCTTATAGAAAAAAAGAATCGGTATATGGAAGATCAGTGCCTACTAATTATAGTTCAATGTGATATATGTGTATTTTGCTGTCATGACAAGTACATACTGCTAGTAAATAAAAAAAAGACACTCCTATATACTATACTAATACTAAACAGTATATACCTACTGACTAAATAAAAAACGTATATACTCCCTAGCCGATCAATTTATTATATACTTGGAAAAACAGTTCATAATCCTTAACCGATCGATTTAATACAATAATAGATACTTGAAAAAATAGTATATACTGGATAAAAAAATCAGTATATACATGACAAAAACAGTATATACTGCTAGTAAATAAAAAACAGTACATACTGCTAGTAAATTAAAAAACAGTACATACCTAGTAATAAAAAAAGAGTATTATTACTACTGCTACTATACTAAACAGTATATACCTACTAACTAAATAAAAAACGTTACATACTTCCTAACCTACCAATATATTATATATTGGATACTTGAAAAAACAGTACATAATCCTTAACTAATTGATTTAATATAATATTGGATACTTGAAAATTTTAGTATATACTGGATTAAAAAATCAGTATATAATGGAAAAACAATCAGTACATGCATACTCTTTATACCAGTATATATATATACCATTCTTAAGAAAAAGTAGTACATACTTCTACAAGAAAGTATATACTTCAAAAAAAAGAAAAATAATAAAACTAGTATAAACTTCTACAAGAAAAAGTATATCATTCCCTAGCTAAAGATATTATACTTATTAGTGGTTACAAAGCAGTATTTATACGTACTACTACTATGTTAAACACTACTACTGGAGTACGTAGTATACAATGCTACTGCTATTCAAAATTAGTACGTATAACATAGTACTAATCCACGTGTTTGGATCAGTTCTGTGCATTTAAAATTTGTAATGCATGCACTCGATCAGTTAGTTGTGCATTAAACTAAAGAAAAGAAAATACATTGTTTTAAAACAGATCCGATTCACCATGGCCCTATTAGATGCTATTGGATCATCCATTAACAAGAGGGAGTACATACACCTGGGTGTACAGAGGAGTCGTCCTATATATATATATATACACAACACACACACTTAACTTTAATACTAATTAAAAAAATGTATGTTCTAATTAAAAAGTATTCCTTTAAAATATACCTTATCAATTATCTTGTCAAGCAAACAAAAAATG
>CM020181.1:25596806-25614815 GCA_009805545.1 Oryza longistaminata
TATGTTCTAATTAAAAAATATATCTAGAGATTATGGAATAAAATCTCTACAGTGAATCAAATTTCTTTTAAGTAAAATAATTACTCTTTTTTTAAAATAAAGTTTAACAAAAGCAAGTCCATAACCTATATAGATCCAGCATGTGCATTCGGGTTAGGCATATCATGTGCATCGCATTCATATAAACATTCCCGTATTTAGTTGTATTTTATTGATTCTTTCAGTTTGGCGTTTATCTTGGATTTCTTGGGATTCTTCATTAATTTATTCATTCTTCGATTGCGGGTATCTCAGGCAAGTCCAACATCTTTGACCAACTCTTGTTATATTTTCATAATTGCAATCTATATGTATCACCTTGCATTAAATTATACTTTCTATAATTAAAACAAATATACTGATGGATTGGATTGACTGGTGGAGCAGTCAGTCATATTATAGATTTATTCTTAACTTGCCATGGTGGTGGGGGTTCAGTTGTATATATTTATCATTATAAGGTTAAATAACAATTGTTATATGGCATTCAAGCGTCGTAGCGATCGTGTCGACCACATGACCTGGAATGGGACAGGATGGCTTAGTAGTTCTTTCTTAATGGCTTTATCCTGTGGTCTTAAGGACTTCCGCGAATCCCGTGAGCGTGGCCTAGCGATGAGGGTTGCCGTTGTTGCGGAATCCGATTAGATGATGTGGATCGTCGTTGTTGCAGGATCCAACGATTCGCCGTTATTGCGGGAATCACCCGCAGAGATAATTGACAGATGGGATCGATGAAAAGCTTGTGACCTTAGCCTTGCCGGCATACACCATGAAGTGTGCTTCAAGCGCCGACGGGCGTGGGCATTAAAAGGTTTAAGGCGTCTGTGGGTATAGTGACACACCCCTGCAGAGTGTATGAATTGTGATATGTCACTCCCTGTTTCGGGTAGAAACTGCGAACGCGGCAGGAAAGGAACCTATCGGAGGTTCTAATACCTGTGGTGCCTTATATGCAGTAGATTTTATAACTACTTAATATGGGCTTTTACTACACTGTGTTTATGAACAAGCATAAAAATTCCTTGTTGGATTATGGGATTTGGAGATATATGTATTATGCAGGTGGATTATGGGCATATATTTGTTGGATAGCTATAGATGGACTTGTTAAGTACCATTCGTACTCATCCCCTATATATATTATTCCTCGTAGTGTTGAGCTAACAATTAGGTGAAGAGAAGATAAGATTCTATAAAAATGATCAAGTGTTGCATATCTCTACATCAACTTAGTGTTGAAGGTGATGAAGATCTAGAAGAGCAAGGTACTGTAAGTGTTATTATTTTGGTAAAAAAAAACTAATTTCTTATGGTTTTTATTTAATGGGTTTCGCTACAATTGTTTCTGCTATGCTACTCTGGTGTGCCCATTTCTTGGTAAGTTGGTTCTTACTAAGGAATGAGCTGTATGTTGATGGTCATTATCGATCAGTTTCGACCGTCAATATTATCAAAATAAAGGAGAACTAGTTATGCTTGCAATGCATATATATATGTTAAGAATAATAATATTCCACTAGTATTAGGTGTAATAACCTTTTGCATGGAATAATCATAAAGTGAAGGAGAATCGATATCTAATCAGACAATAAATCAATCGGATGATGTCGAGGATCAGACTTATGTATGAATGGGACAAGAACTCAGAATTGACACGATCAATTGGGCCAAAATTCACAAGTCTACAAGGAGAAGAAGTCCAGGAGGTCGCCAGCCGAAGATGGGCTGTTTGGGCCAGCCCATGGTTCGGCCGAACTAGGGGGTTCGGCCGAACCCCCATCTCCACCGTTGAGGCCAGGGTTCGGCATGGACGTCCAGGATCGCATCCCAATGACGGTTGGAGGGCACTTCGGAAAATTCCCCAGTTGCAGGGCAGTTAGGACATTTCCAACTGCCACAACCGTCATTAGCAGCTATAAAAGGACTTCACCTCCTCACTCTCTTCACACACCTCAAGCAAAGCTTTCTCATATTCTCTCAAGTTTAGTTTAGTGTTATCAAGCTAGTGGAATAGGAATAGAGTAGAAATCGGAGTCCGAAAGCCTTCGGAAGAGTTCGGGTATGGCTCTTGTAGCTTTCATTTTCTCTTTTGTAAGCTTTTTTACTTTATTTAGAATAATCTTCTTTATACATTTATGGTATGCCAACTTTACATTATGTTCATGTTATACGGAATATACTACTAGCTTATCTAGGAGATGCTTTGGTGCGGGTATAATGTTTGCATATGCAATTACTCTATGTCATGACGATGATATTAGAGTAGTATCTGGTAGTTTAGACGTGGTGTCTAGATTACGAGATATCATTATTTGAGGTTATATGCTACAGATGAGAGGTGGGCCGCTGATGGTGACAGCTCAGTACGGGTATTCCTCTGCGCGTGTATATAGTCCAAAGTTAATTTCCTGGGGAGGGTACTCCTCCGTATTTAGCTCCGGTTGTATGGTCATGACGGGCTGTCGTAAGGAACTCGGCAGTCAGGGGTGGCTTCTCGAAGTATCAGGATGGCATCGGATAAAGGGTATTAGCTAGTATTTCAGATAACTAAAATATAATGTAAGTGTACTATGTATATTAGAAGTAAAGGAATAGATTATCTTTCTCCTTTTCTTTCCACTTAGCTTAGATATTTTATTATGAGAATGAGTAGCTTACTGCTTGTGTGTCACTCTACCCTTAGATTATCTTAACTCTGCTTAGGATATGATTATCACAAGTAATATATAAATTATTAGTCAAGTTCTCTCTACATGATCTTCCCACGGGATAAAATAAATACGATACCCTTAGAATACTCTTGGGTGAAATGCTACAATGTTATATCCGTGCGCTTGCGGATGAACTCTATAACCATAATATACCAGAAATATTTCCGCGCCATTGCTGGGAATTATATTCCTAGTAATGTCGTTAAGAAATACCAACAAGCATTTCTGGCGCCGTTGCCGGGGAAAATTCATAATAGAGATTACCTAAACTAATACTTTATATTTACCTCTGTATAGTCACTTCTCTTTGCAGGCTAACCTTGGTTGTTTTCACTTTTGTTGTGAAAACAGGGTAGTGCATGACTGGTTTCAACTTGTCGGAAAACTTCAAAGAAAATCCAGAAGCTTTCTTCCGGAGTGTCAGGCCGCGAGTCATTGCTCCGCAGAAAACTCTACCGACAAAGAAACCAGCCTCCATGAGTTCGCTGCTCCCTCTGCGGACAATGTGGCCATTGGGCCGCAGATCAACATGGGAGATGTGGAGTTCGATTTGAAGTCCAGCCTCATCACAATGGCGCAGGCTAGCCCATTCTGCGGCTAGCCTAACGAGGATGCCAATGCTCATCTGCAGCAGTTCCTGGAGATCTGTAGCACGTACACCATGAAGGGTGTCAGTCCAGACGCCGTCAGGCTATGGCTGTTTTTGTTTTCCCTTCTCGGGAAGGCGAAGCAATGGTTCTATGCCAACCGTGCTGCTGTCGACACCTGGGACAAATTCTCTACGGCATTCCTCTCGAAGTTCTTCCCGATGGGCAAAACCAATGCCCTCCGTGGAAGGATTTCCAGTTTCCAGCAGACGAGGCACGAGTCCATTCCTGAAGCATGGGAACGACATCAGGAGTATGTGGCTGCCTGTTCTCATCATGGGATGGACGACTGGCTAATCCTGCATAACTTCTACAATGGACACAATCCCATGTCCCGCGGTCACCTGGACGCGGCAGCTGGAGGAGCATTCTTCTCTAAGATGGTTCGAGGAGCCGTTGATCTAATAGAGAAGATGGTCTCCAATATGGGTTGGAGCGAGGAACGACTCCAAACCCGTCAGCGAGGTATGCACACCGTCAAGAAGCAGAATTACTCGCTGCCAAGCTAGACCTCCTCATGAAGCGCTTGGACGACCACAACAAACGGCTTCAAGGCACCGTCAAGGCCTTGGACTCACACGTTACGTGTAAAGTCTGCGGCAGCACGGGTCATTCTGGGAATGACTGCCCGGACACCCGTGAAGAGGCGATGTATATTTGTAACAACAACAACGGGTATCGTCCACAAGGAGGCCAGGGGTGGAACCAGCCACGCCCATACTATCAAGGAGGTAATAACAATGGTAACTTTTCTAATCAACCTTCCTCGAAGGATCTCGTTTTTGCGCAAGCTAAAACCACTGATGACTTAAGCAAAAAGCTAGCTGCCAATGACAAGGTCCTAGAAAACATCAATGTTAAGCTAGATGGCTTCGCTTCTACTTTTCAAAACTAGTTGTGCTTCAACAAAATGATAGAAACCCAGCTAGCTCAATTGGCTTCTTTAGTCCCTGCAACTGAAACTGGGAGGATTCCGGGGCAGCCCGACTCCTCCATTGAAAATATCAAGGCAATCATAACGAGGGGAGGTAAGTCCACTCGTGATCCGCCATACCCTAACCCTGTAGGAACTAATGGGATAGCCAAAGAAGCGCCATCCAGTGACTCGGCTGACAAAGAGGTTCAGCCAGAGAACACTGTGCTGCAGGAATACTGCGACACACGATTGCTGCCGTTTCCTCTATGGAGTAGGAAACCGTCAGAAGACGAGCAGTTCGCTCGCTTTGTTGAAGTAATCTAGAAGATCCACATCAACGTGCCGTTGTTGGATGCTATGCAAGTGCCAACATATGCCCATTATCTCAAAGATATCCTCAACAACAAGAGACCGCTCCCAACAATGGAGGTGGTCAAGCTGACAGAACAGTGCAGCAACGCCATACTCCGCAAGTTCCCGGAAAAGAAGAAGGATCCGGGGTGTCCTACGATCACCTGCTCGATCGGGGCACATCAATTCGACCAAGCTTTATGTGATCTTGGAGCAAGCGTCAGCGTCATGCCAAAGGACGCCTTTGGCAAGCACAACTTCACGGTGTTGGCACCAACACTGATGCGCCTAAAACTGGCTGACTCGTCAGTCCGTTACCCGGCGGGGATAGCGGAGGATGTACCAGTCAAGATACGGGATTTCTTTATCCCGGTTGACTTTGTAGTGCTGGATATGGACACAGAAAAAGAGATGCCGCTCATCCTGGGGCGTCCGTTCCTTAGCACCGCAGGAGCTAACATTCACGTGGGAACGGGAAGTATCCGCTTCCATATCAATGGGAAGGAGGAAAAGTTCGAGTTCCAGCCGAGGACTGAACAATGCTCCATGGTCAGAATAAAGTACGGGCCTAACCCGCAGAATATTCAAATGGTCGAAGTGGAGCCACCCAAGACGGACAGCCTAGTGAAGTTCATGCAAAATTTCCTGGAGCAGGAAACAACGATGCCCAAGAACCGTTATTGGAAGACGCCGGTAAAAGCAAGTACACCGGCCAAAAAGCTAGAGCAGTCGGCTCAAAGGAAGCCATCTTCCGCACCAAAATCAAAGAAGGTGTGGAAGGAAAAGCCAAAGACGCTCGCTCCATCACCTCCGGAGACGGGTGGAAAATCGACGAATTGAACTGCAAGGAGGTGCAGTCTTGCACATCGGACCTAAAATGACGCGACCTTCGCCAACAGGCAAATTGGTGTGTATCTGCATATTTGTTTTCAACAATTTAAATTCTTTGCATCAATACATGTTTGGATTTCAAAATTGCATTTAGGATTTTTGAATTTTGAGGAAATTCTTCAAATGAATTTTTCAGAGCAAACCAAAATAAAATTTTCAACGAAAATTCACTGTGCCACGACCACACTGACCGTTGGAACCCAACGGCCGAAAGTGGGGCCGGTTGGGCCCACCAGGGGTTCGGCCGAACCCCCTGGTTCGGCCGAACCGGCCAGGCAACGGCTACCTGCCACATTTGGCAGGGTAACGACTAGTGGGTCCCACATGTCACCGTTGTGGGTACCCTATAAAAACCAGCCGGCCGAGAGAGGGAATTCCACCCCATTTCAACACATTTTCATTCCCTCTCCAAAGTTTGCTCTCAAGTTTATTTAAGCTTTGATAGTTTCCCTCAAAATTCAAATATTTAGCTGCATATATACAAGTTACTTTGGTAAAACTAACTGGCGGGTGAAGCTTGTGCCATCTCTAACCCCCGCCGAGTTAGTTCGTTCTTGCTCAATTGTGCAGAATGAGGAGGCGACTGTCTCGTCTGTTCAAGGGGTCCGACTCTTCGTCAAGTCATCGTGACGAGTCTAGCGCTCGTTCATCAGCTGATGTCTCGATGGAGAACGCCGAAGCTCCGAGACATCTCCTGAACGACGTTGACCTCGACTTTGTTGACGATCGGGAAAGACAAGTCTACTACATGCTGAGTGACCGGGAGTATGCTCACACGCGAGAATACTCTCCAGAGCTACTGAGAATGATAGTATGGATGTTGATTTTCGTGCTATTTGGAAAGCTGTTGGTTGGCAGAGATTTGCTGTGGTAGATGAGTTCGGTTCTCATTTGCTTACTTTGTAATTTCTGCGCATTTTAAAAGAAATAGAAGATGTAATTTCCTTTTGCTTTTTCCATAAGGAGTATACACTTATATGGAAAGGATTAAGTACACTTCTTGGTTTTCACGATTCCTGTAAAATCGATCTCCAGAAAGGAATTTCTGGGTACGAGAAAGGAATTTTATATAGAAATTTTTCGCATGAAATGCACCATTTAGCAGTTTGAAAATGTGTGTAATATTGGGAATAATATCACTCCCTACATTATTTGACGCTGTGCGCCCGACCCCCTCAAATCCAGTCTTCCTGTCCAAGCCGACGAGCAGCCGGGCGCGCCTATAAAATCGCGCTGCCCGGCCCATTCGCTCTTTTATTTTCCCAATCGCCGCACCGTGCACTCACCGCTCACCACCCCTCTCGGCACAGTGCCCGCCGCCGCCTTGGCCTGCATCTCGCAAGGCAGTGCCGGGAGTGGAGCGGCGAGGAGCGAGGACGAACCGCGCGTTGCACATCGACCATCGTTCCTCTGCCGCCGGGAATCCGGGATCCCGAGGACGATCCGCTCGCGAACCAGTTACCTTGCTGCCGCCAGGAACCCAGGACGAACCGCGAGTTGGCGCGTGCACAACACTGCCGCGGCCGTGACCGCCTGGACGAACCGCACACTCACGCCGCCCGTCGCCTGATCCATCGCCGCCCACGGTGTTCTGCTTCCCGGCTGCCGCAAGGTGAACCGTCATTCCATCCACCCCTCTCCTCCTCCCCTGCCAGCTTCCGGTGTCACTCGCCCGCGCGCACGCGCATCGCCTCCGCTCTGCGCTCGAGTGACCCCGACCACGAACGGCCATTCTTCGCGACCCGTCCACCCCAGGACGAATCCCTGCGCTTCCACCCGCGTCACCATCCTATGAAACTAGAAACCGGGCAAATTCTGCCGGGAACCTGCCGTGCAGCACCGCCGCTCGAGCCGTCCTTGCGCTCGGCCAGGCTAGTGGACAGCCACCACTGGTGCCAAAATCGGAACCCCTTCCCTCTCCTAGAGCCGAGAAGCCCCACATCGCCGGTGTCCCTTTAGGACCGAACCAGCCGCCGCCGCGCACAGCCATGTCAACCCGTGCTGCGCCACCCCTTCTGCCCCCACACCACCACGGCCGCGTTCAGGCAAGCAAGGCGATCCCACCTCGGCCTCCATCCGTTTTCTGCCGCCACCTGCACCGCCTAGCCGCCGCCAGCCCGTGCGTCCCGCCGTGCTGCCGCCTAGGCTTTCGTGGGCCAGATGAAGAGAAAACTTCCCCTCGGCGAGGCGAAACTCTCGAGAGATCCATTCCGCCCGGAGCTTGCCTTCCTCCGTTCCTCGCTGCCGCGTTACCTCCCTGCGTGCGGTCTCAGTTTGCCGAGCCACCGCGTGTGGCTGTCTCGATCCCGCGCGCGCCCCTGCTGCTCCGCCGCCGAATTGAACGCGTACAGAGGATCCCGGTGAACCACCCTTGTCCATCGCAGATCTCCTGCCGCCATCGCTGTCGCCGTGCGCACGCGAGCATGCCCACCGGCGACCTCTCAACCGCGTCCCTCGTTCCCTGCTAGAGAGAGAAGTCAACGAGAGACGAGCCAGAGGGGAGAGGAGATAAGGAGATGGGAGATGCGAGGCTTGACATGTGGGCCTCATCATTAACTAAAATGTAATGGCCATAATTAAGTTAATGGAGTAACTAAACTTCTGAATTCTCATTATGACAGATGGGGCCAACCTCTTAATGAAATCTAATTAAAACATTGGGCCTGTTTGGAGAATAACTGGAGATATTAAATGCACCTTTTAGAAGATTGTGAGAAGCTGTAGAGCAAGTTTAATAGTACTCCCTCCGTACTCATAAAGAAAGTCGTTTAGGACAATGTTTAAGTCAAATCTTAGAAATATAAATCATGAATAACTCTCAAGTTATTGAGTTTGAAAATATAAAAATTATATGAATAGATTTGTCTTGAAAAATACTTTCATAAGAGTATACATATATCACTTTTCAATAAATATTTTTATAGAAACAAGAAGTCAAAGTTGTGTTTTAGAGACCGTGTCACTGTCCAAAACGACTTCCTTTACGAGTATGGAGGGAGTATAGCCCACTACGAGCAAGTATACTAGTGAGTTATAAGTCTACTATGAGCTTATGTGGAGAAGAGAGGTAAACAAAAGAGAAGGGTATTGGCTCTCATGCAAGGGCTAGCTTAACACAAGCTCCAAGGCAAATACATTAAATGTATAAGTAAGATAGAGAGAGAAGAAAATTATAGCAAACATTATAACTAATTTATTATATGTGTTGATTTTAGGATGGGTTAATACTAGGAAGTGAGCTATATATTATTATCCTTGCTCGTAACTCTAATTGATCTATAGCCAATTCATACAATAATTACTTACTATACTATTAATATGTGGTCCCACCTATCATACACACATTGCGTCTTATAATTCGTGCTGCAGCGGCCTACAGATCTGTAGCCCTCTGCTCTTCTCTCTCATCTTTTATCTCATTAAATTATATTTGTAGTTGGCTAATAGTCTGCTATTGTATATGCTCTTAGAGAACCCAGAAAATAAACTAAAAACCAAAAGTCTGAACTTAGGTATCTTAGCTTAGAATTTTAAGCTCCCTATACAGGACTCTGATTAAATTATGAACCAATGAACACGTATGGCCCCAGGCCACTCTATCTTATATAACGATTTCAGGACCGAAATTTAGCTTTCTATTGGGCCACGTGGAGCTCTATAAATTTATAATTTAGCAACACCCCCTCTAAGAATCTGCCACGTGCCCATGTGAAGGAAACTATCTCTGTCCATATCTATCTAGCCGGCTGATTGAACCATGTGACGCCGTTGAATATGTATATGCCTGAGGTAAAAACAAATGTAAATGCAAAACCGGTGGGAGGCTTTGGAACTCATGTTTTCCCCTTTTGCATCACAAGAAAAATCTGGTCATATCCCCTTCTCCATCATATATATAAATCCATTATTGAGAAACAAAATTATACTAGCAATATCGAAAGGGAAGGAAAGAGAGACGATCCTACTAAAGCTTGAAAAAAAAAAGGAATCAGAGAAGAGAAAAGACGAACAATCCCAAACAAAGAAGTGATCCGCCTAACCACAGGAAGAAAAGGAAAACAAACATTGGCGAAAAAGCCGGCTTTCCACCTCTTCCCTTCTTATGTCTCTGTCGCCGGAGCTCGTGTTGAAGCCATCACCACAGCCCTGCAGACGAGCTGGAGCCCGGAAGAGACTGCCTCGTTGGCCGAAACATGTCATCCCGGTTGAAATTGGAGGGCCGTCGCATTTCACACCATCCTCCACGGTGGCTCACCGCTTGCCTCCGCCGCGGACACAACTTTGCGCCGTTGGACCCCGCCACCCAATCTGCTCGCCTGACCGCTCAGCAGCGGTAAACGTAGAGAGGAGAGAAGCCGCAGGAGAATAGCACATGACGAAGCTATGAGAAAGCTAGCGAGAGAAAGGAGTCTTCTCTAAATAGGAAACACCTCGCTGGCCAATGCTCGTGACTCCACGAGTCCAATCTCTTAGAACCTTTTCATTTCAACCCTGTCTATATTTCTTATTATATGCCCCAGTGTATAAAAATATTTGCGTAAGTGTCCCTCTGATGGTAAATTGAAGACAAATATTCACGTAAAGGACCTTCTAAATTTTAGATCTTTAAGATTGCTATCACGATTGATGTCACGTTCACCGATGCCAACGGGTTAATTGGAGATTGGAGATTTGTGCCACGTTCCAGTACTGGCCGATGAGTGACGCGCAGACGCACGGTTGGTTGAAAAAAAAATCGTAATAACATGGGAAAAAAAGTTTCTCCCTCTCACAAGTCACAAGCAAAACACATATTACAAATTGAAATATTTTGAATTTGAATTTACTAAAACTATATACATCACTATACCTAAAATTAGATTTCTAAATTTTATTCAATATGCCAGATTTTATAAATCTTAATTGGACGTTCGATAGCTTTACACATCTTCCATTTACTTGGTATTTATTACTCTCTCCATCTACTTTTGATAGTCATATTTCCAAATCTAAAAAAAATATTTTTGATAGGCATGTTTCAATCCAACAACCTATCATCTTAATGACTTTCTCGGATTTAATGCGTGACTCCATTCTTCCACACATGATTGGCTACATGAGCATAGAGAAATGTAAATATTAATGAATCGCTTGTTTACGAGGAATGACTAGTAGCATATTTAAATGGATGATAAGTAGAATTACTTATCCTTGGTCTGTGTGCCAAGATGAAATATGACTATCAAAAGTAGATGAAGTGAGTATTTAGGTTGCCTAAAATTATGGAAATGCACATTGTTAAACTTAAATTTACAACTTCAAAAAAACTTGATAGAGAAAAAGGTGAAATTTTATCATTTCCATTTTCTAAATACAACAACTTTATTTCTAATTATAAAAAGTCAGACCTCCTGAAACTCACCAACAAACCTACGGCCTCATCTTTTCGCTTATGCTTATGCTTATCAGGCAAAATTTGAATTTTTAACCTTAAATTTAAAGTTGATTTCGGGATTTTTTTTCATCGAAGTTTATTTTCGAGCCTTTGCTTTTAGATCGCCAAGAACACATATATAAAAGTGTTATTCACAAATTATTTTTTATTTGCAAATATACCGTTTCGCTTATTCCTCTAAGAAGCGAAATGATGGGATGTAGATTGTTCGCCAATAGAACTAATATTTTAATTAATTTTTCAGGAAATAAACAAATTCATCTAAAAATTAATTAATCTTGTAGATTAATTAAGAGTCCCTATCAAATGTAGCATTTGTAATGAATTTTGTAGGAAACAAATGAATTCGATAAAATCTATTATATTTATACGCCAATATGGAAAAGTAGATAGTATCTATGAGCTAACCAGCCTACGCGCCACCAGGCGCGTCTACTTTCTAGTGAGTCATAATGACCGGGTCGAGTTTTAACCCTCGGACCATGGAAAATATTAAGAAAAGAACTGAAAACCTAGGAGCCACCTGTCATTGTTTAATGTCCTTTGGTGAAATTTGAGGAATTAAATTAGCTATTCATCCTATATAATAGGAGATAGAAAGATATTAGCTTTCTAGAATGTCAGTAAAATAAAGCACAAATGGTAACGAATATGAGCCTTAGCTTGGCCAACAGGTGTATATATACATGACATAAAGGTAAAAATTTTAAAGACGAAGGGACCGCAAATTTTAGTCAAGTCAAGACAAATATGAATTTTCAGAACAGTTGGCCATATTATATAACTAGAGAACTACACGTACAATGATACAAAGTGTAGTGTAGTCAATTTGATGCTACTAAAATACCAATACCGTCGCTGAGGGCATGCCAAGTGAGCGGCCTAACAATACCAAAAAACTTAGGGGCTCCAAATCTTTTATATTTTAATCTATGCCAATGCGATCCGATGAATTTGAAGGTATATCGTATCATTTATTGATTTGACACAGGCTTGTTTTCTTCTGCTCTGATAAGTGTTTGATGGCAATCATGGTCAACTATAGAGGTATAGCTTACGACGATGATATGAACATGTGTTCTAGGCATTAAAGATTACATTTTTCTGCTTAGTAAATATAAATGAATATAAATCACTACATCATCACATACTTTTTTTTCTAACATTTATTTTAAAATTTTCTTCCAACTTAGATAGAGCTCAACTCCTAATTTATTTTAATTTATTCTGCGTCTTTCGTATTTTGTGGGACTTAAATTGTGTTTCGCACCTGGGCCTGAAATTTGTACGTACGGCCAAAAATACTAAACGTTGCTACTATAGGATATTATTGCTGAATGGAACCTCCCTTTGCATACTCAACAGACGCACGGACAACCAGAAAGGAAGGAGAAGGAGAGAATGGGTATCTCAAGTGCTCTGCAATGGTGGGATGTGTGGCAGCTGCGCATACTCGCCCTCAGCAGCCTCGTTGTGCAATACGTCCTCTTGTATATGGCTTCTCTGCGTAAGTTTCCTATCTGTTCCTGGATTAGACCATTCATTTGGCTTTCATATCTCAGCAGCGATGCCCTACCGATATACGCGCTTGCAACCCTCTTCAACCGCCACAAGAAACACGATGTTGGCCTTGGCCATACACACGGCAACAGCATCCTAGAGGTGGTGTGGGCACCTATCCTCCTTATTCACCTCGGTGGACAGGACAGCATAACTGCCTACAATATTGAAGACAATGAGCTGTGGACACGGCATGCCCTGACGGCATTGTCTCAGATCACCATAGCAATCTACGTGTTCTGTAAATCGTGGCCAGGTGGTGACATGCTATTGCTGCTAACTGCAATCATTCTCTTCATCCCTGGGGTCGCGAAATGCTTGGAGAAACCTTGGGCCCTGCATAGTGCTAGCATCAATAGCCTAGTGAGCTCCCCGCAAAATGTTCAGAGGACAATAAGCAGGCATCAAAAGATTGATTCAATTGATGATTTCGTGAGGATGGTGAGGGGTTATTTCTATGTGAATGGAACACCAGGCACATCAGTGAAGTTTCACCCCAGTGAGTTATTTGTTGACCTTTCATCCCCTCCTCCTGATTACCGGCTTAAGAAACTTCAGCAGTTCTCGGAAAAAGATGCAGACGAAGCATACGTTGTGCTGCAGAAAGGTTTGTCTAACACGTTTGATCTCCTCTACACGAAAAGAAAGATGTTTGATAATCTCTATATTGTTTTAGGAGAAGTACAGGACATATCCTTTGATGTTTCTCGCAGAGCAGAAAATGGTAAAAAGGCACTGTCTTTTATTGATTTACAAAAGGAAACGCATAAAAGGTTGTCCTCCAGCAAATTTGTCGGTTTGATGATACGTTCGTACGCTGTCGCCCTACAATTTGGAGCCATTGGCCTGTTCCACCACAGTCACAGACAAGCTTACAGTGTCAGTGATGTCAATGTTACATATACCTTGCTCTGTTGTACTGCTGCACTTGAGTTACTTGGCCCTAGAGCTCTGGATCTTATTAGCTCTGGTAAGAAGCCAACTTTATGGACAAAGCCAAGAAAGCCAGTTAATGATAACAACGTCTCCAAGAAAATTCCAAGGCCAGGAGAGCCACAACACATGGATGCGATGGTTTACCAATACAACCTCATGGGATACTTCATCCGTAACAAAAGGCATTACATGTTAAGGAGCATCGCAAGAGTTTTCCGGTGGAAGGACTACCTTGATCAGCGTTGGCAAATGAAATCCAGCTCCTCATCACGCAGCATTACAACCTTACTTCTTCGGCATGTGAAACATTGGTGGAAGTATCACATAACTGATATTTGCACTTATAGAATGTTCAATGATAACAGGGGCAAATGGACTCTTCAATCTGAGGGCTGCCTACAGGAACTAGGTTGGAGCTTATCGGGGGCATTCGATGAAAGCATCCTTCTATGGCATCTCGCCACCGATTTCTGCTACTACCGGCTAAGTGGATCTCACGACTTGTGCATACAAGGTTCCTCTGGTCTCAACGAAGGATGCCCTACTTGGTGCCAAAAATCTATTCACCATAAAGGTGCAGTTCAGTGCCGAGAAATGTCCAACTACATGATGTACCTTCTATTTGTGAATCCTGTGATGCTATTGGCGGGCAGCAGGCGAAACTTGTTCACTGATGCCTACAAACAATTGAAGGGTATCGTCAAGGAGAAGAACCTGTCACTGAATGAAAGAGAACTTGCCCAGAGAATAATCGTCGAGGTTCAGCAGCCACACGAGGAGAATGAAAGAGGAGCTCATCGATGATGCTTGGTCCATTGCAGAAGAGCTCCTGAATTTAGAAGATGAGGAGAAGATGTGGAGGGTGATTGAAGGAGTGTGGGTAGAGATGCTCTGCTTCTCTGCAGCCAGATGCAGGGGCTACCTGCACGCTAAGAGTCTCGGCACAGGCGGGGAGTTCCTAAGCTATGTCTGGCTCCTTCTGCATTACATGGGAATGGAGACCTTGGCAGAGAAGCTGGCAAGAGCAGAGCTCCCAAACGGAGCACGCTCAGGTGATTCATCCACTAAACATGCTGGAGACTCCTATGGCAAAGAGCAAGCTCCTGGTGCATCGACTTCTCATGCTAGAGGAGCCTATAGTGATGAAGATGGCGCTGGTCCATCCTCCTATCATGAAATCGAAGTTATGGGGCATGAAAACGTGTGACATGATGCATACAAGATGTCCTTTTTTCTCTTTAGGCGAGATGCATACGTGATGTCAGTCCCAGTTTGACGCTTTTATTTGTGCGTTCTGCTTAAATGGTTCAAATTCTTCTCTCAATGTAATGTCTTGTGTGAGTCATGTATCCCAGCAACTTAATAAACCATGGAACTAATAACCATGAACTGGATCCAGACTCGGATTGAAGAAAAAAAATAGAAGTTCACATAATGTGGTTCTAATGTATAGTACTCCCTCCTGTTTTTTTTATATGACGCTGGTTAGTTTAAATTTTAACTAGCCAGCGTCATGCAAACAAAAATGGAGGTAGTAATATGGAAGAAAAAATTTTAAAGCACGTTTATGTTCAGAGGTCCTGGCATGATGCCCCATTATCGGCTAGCATCCTGACAGCTAGCGGGACGAGATTGAGGCGTCAGCAGCAGCCCAAGTGGTGGTGCACTAGAAGTCTAGCACAGTGTAGCGAAAGCAGCTGCTGCTCTTGCGAGGATGGCAAAGTCGTCGTTCAACGTGTGGGCCACAGTGCTGCGGAGTCCGCTTGCTTGATGGCATCATCCTAGTCGCGTTGTTGCCTAAGAGCAAGTATAATAGGAGGATGTAAGTCGGCTAAATGCTGAGATGGAGGATAGAAGAGAGGAGGGAGAGGTGAAGCAAGCTGTAAACTTACAGCTGGCTTGGACGCAAGAACCAAGAAACTCTGTGAGAGAGACAAGTGTGCTCTGTATTAATTGTAAATAGCTAACTATTATATGTGTGGGCTAAGAGAAGGTTGTAAAAAACCTTATAATCAACAAGTCGGCTGTATTATTAGCCTTACTCTAAGCAAGGCGCTCGACGTGGGAGCAAGGGAAAGTGGATCCCTCGGAGCTCTTACCTCGAGGGGATAGTGACACTGTAAAATCAAAGTGTTTGATTATTATTTTGTGATGGACAATTGGTATTTCAGATTATTTGTTTTGATATTTGGAGATAATTAGTGAAATGGTTTTGAAGATGATTGGATTAGTTTTACGCCTAATAAACAGAAAAGATGTGAATTGCAGTCAAATTCTGCTTGATTCTGAATCTGAATGCAACCATGGTTGCTAATTCCATTTCATGGTGTTGCGTTTAGTCCCGGAACGATTTCCATGGGTCACATGGTGGGGAGGCCAGGTAACAAGTCTTCGGGGTCACATGGGTTGATGTGACAGGGGAGATTGTTAGACCCGAGGCTCAGGTAACAAGTCTTCGGGGTCACATTGGTTGATGTGATGGGGGAGATTGTTGTGTTTAATCCCACATCGGTAATTGATGATGAGGGAGCACGACTTAAAAGGTGGGGCGGTCCTCATCCATTAGACTAGTCTTTTTGGTTGTGTAGGCTCAGGACCTAAAGTTGTAGCTCCGGTTGGGCCTGTGGTGGAGCAGGCCCAATATAACCTGGGGTGGCCCATAGTTGGTGGGCTGGGCTGCGCACTCTAACACATGGCATCCAAAAAACAGGTTCAATATTTACAGAGTTGCAGGACATTAGGCGTCCAAAAAACAGGTTCAATATTTACAGAGTTGCAGGACATTAGAGAGGATACATGACTCACTGACTCACACAAAACATAGCATTGAAAGAAGAATTGAAACATGATGTGCAATAAAAGTGACAAAATGGGACTCACCGCTCTCATAACCACCATATGTGATACATCACACATGTTCTTCCCCAATGACGCTTATCTCTCCGATGGCAGATAGATCCGCAACTCTTTCATCACAATGAGATCTGCTAGCATGAGAAGTCGATGGACCAGCAACTCGCTCAATTATGCCGGAGGGCTCACCAACATGGGTAGTGGATGAATCAGCTAAGAATTCTCTGTTTTGGAGGTCTGCTCTTGACAGCTTCTCTGCCAAGGTTTCCATCCCCATATATTGCAGGAGCAACCAGATATAGCTCAGGAACTCCCTCCCGTGCCGAGGCTCTTAGCATGCAGGTACCCTCTACATCTGGCAGCTGAAAAGCAGAGCATCTCCACCCACACGCCTTCAATCACCCTCCACATTTTCTCCTCGTCTTCTAACTTCAGGAGCTCTTCAGCAATGGACCAAGCGTCATCGATGAGCCCTGTTCCATCGGATGGTGGTGTGTCTTCATCGGTTATCTCCTCGAGGGGCTGCTGCCGCGAGGCGATTATTCTCTGAATAAATGCCTCCAATTTGTTGTAGACAATTCTAACAAAATTTGGCGTAGTTCGTGCCACAAGTGCCTTCTCAATCAAGGCAGTTATTCGATGCCTAAGTGCCCTTAGTGGCTCATGCACCAAAGTATTTCTTATCTTCCTATGTACCAACCGTTCCTGCTGCATCCAAGTGATTATTCTCTGCATACATGCCTTTAACTGGTTGTAGGCAGTTGTGAAGAAGTTTCGCCTAGCGTCTGCTGACTCTACTGGGTTCTGCACAAAATCAAATATTCTCAAGACAAGTTCTTTTTCATTCAATCGAGGATTCTCATCCTTGATGATGTCCTTTAGTTGGTTGTAGGCATTTGTGAATAAGTTTCGCCTGGTGCCTGGCATCAGCATCTCAGGATTCACAAACAGCAGGTACATCATGTAGTTGGATAGTTCTCGGCACTGAACAACACTCTTGTGGTGAATCGATCTTTCACGGCCATATGATCCACTAGTGTAATAGCAGAAATCAGTGGCAAGATGCCAGAGAAGGACACTCTCATCAAATGCCCCCTCTAAGCTCCATCCTAGTTCCTGAAAGTACCCCTCGGAGCGAAGAGTCCATTTCCCCTTGTTATCATTGAACAACCTATAAGTAGAAGCATCAGTTATGTTCGCCCACCAACGCTTCACGTGCTGAAGTACTAAGCTTGTAATGCAGCGTGATGAGGAGCTGGACTTCATTTGCCACCTCTGATCAAGGTAGTCCTTGCACCCAAAAACTATCGCCAAGCTCCAACGGTAATGCCTTTTTGTTACGGATGAAGCTATCAATGAGGTTGTGTTGGTAAACGAATGGCATGCCATGTCGTCCAGTTCTCTACAGTGGCCTTCGGTGGATTTGCTGGAGGAACACTGCATTCATGGGCTGAGTAGGCGGCTCGTGAACCGGCGTTTATTATGGCCAGGAAGGAGGACTTGCTTTGCGCCCTTATGGATGTTAACTTGAACTTCCTTTTTGGTGCGGCTGTGTTCATAATGCTCCAGAGCAATCCTTTGGCCAAAAAATTCAAGTGGTGCAGTACAACATAGTCAAGGCAATGTAACCATCACAATCCTTATATTGTGAGCTTGTCTGGTATTGGG
>CM020181.1:25628508-25694275 GCA_009805545.1 Oryza longistaminata
GGGGCACAAAGAAGGGAAACAGCCCTTGAATCACAAAAGAACAGCCAAATAGAAAGGAGCCTGTTCGTCCGAAACTGCACACTTACAAAATTCACCATTATGCAAAGTCCTATGCTCGTGGAAATTAACTACTACACAACCAATGTGCTCAAGAGACGCTTAATACAAGACCAGAGACAATACAGTGCATTAATGTGGGCTCTCTCCTACTGTCAGGAACTTGGGACATCTACATATGTCCAAATGCGTGGGCAAACTTTTGATAGTGCCTTCTCACTTTTTGAGGTACCTATACATACCATCAGACTTCGTCGTAATTGACATAAACATCGATTGATTAGGAACGCAAGACGTTCTAATTGGTTTGAGTAGCCTATATCAGCGGTGGCTATTCAGGCTGTGGTACAGATTTAATGATTTTGTGGACAATGCAACTACAATAAATGGCCCACTTGACCTAGAAGCAAGCATTTGCTCATAGGCTGTAGTGCCTAAGGTAATCACGCTGCCGCTTGAGCTGATTCGTTGATAAGCCCATAAATTTGTGGTTTTCAAAGAAAAGGATAAGAATCTATAGAGCGTCTGTATCTTCTCATTAGAATTAGTTATCTTGTCTATCGAGAAATTACAACATTGAGAGCATTGGATAAAATAAGTAAAATTACCTTCTACATAATATGTCAACAATTAGGAAAAAACATGGAGAGCCTCATTAGGACAATTCTCAAATGTCGTCGCAGTATGATAGATTCCACAAAAGAAATGTCACAAGAAAAGTTTAACATAACAATCCACCACATCAAACAAGCAAAGCTTCCGAATAACAGTTTCATAAATGGGTGTTCATCAAAGTACGATTAGTGTAGGTGGAAATCTTTATAAGAAGCCACTTTTGTGAAATTTATTTTCACATATGCTCAAGCTTCACACCATAGGTTGGTTGCAACCTTTGAGTTCCAGTCAAAAATATTGCTTAAAGTGTTGTACAAAAATCAGTGTGCTTGAATGAGCTTATATTGTACGGCAAGGGGTTACGTGGACTACAGGATATAAGGACAAGGTCATGTTGGAGCCGCCTGCTGTGGTGAATCGCATCTCCTCTGTCCATTCTGGTTCTCGCGTGTATCCGCTCGGCAGTTCCCAGTTGAAATATGGTATAGGAAGGCTCGCTAATGTGAGCTCCACATTGGCTAGCCAAACGCCAATGCCACAGGGCAACATCCTCCGACCTGCTCCAAATGGTGTGTAACTCAAAATGTGTGCCTTTAAAGTCAACATCAACTATGCTAAAACCTTCTGGAATAAACTCTTCAGCTTTATGTTCCAGTCTTGGGATCCCTACTAATAGCCGCACGTTAACAAACACGCGTTGGGCTCCTTTGGGTACATCGTATCCTAGGACTTGGCACGTGCGTCGACCTTCCGTGGTAGCAGCACGATCCCGGGGTGGGTGCAGCCGGAGTGCCTCCTTGATGACATATGCTCTCATGGTAATTTAGCTTCTCCTACATAAGGGCATCTTCCGTCACTTTACGTGCCGCCTGAGCCTCTCTTCTGTTTGATACTGCAATTTTGTGGCCTTTCTTGCATCCCATGAGTTTTGGGTTTCCTGTTCTCAAACGAGTCCTCCAAGCCATGATCCAAATTAGTTGTTCAGTCTGTCGTTTGCTCGTGTCTCGCTGCCTCGGAGAGCTTTGCTATGCCAACCCAACATGTTCCTGTACAACACATACACGAAGGCCAATTCATTAGCATTAACTACCAACCGTACCCAAATATAGGCCTATTCTGATTTGGGTAGCATTAGGATGTATCATATCCGGTTTCTAGTATGTTGGCTATATATTGAGGCAGGTAGTCATTACATTTTCCCTAGAAAGTGATGTGGTAAATTTCGTAGTTAAAAGGTCAAATTACTCCATTGTTGCCTTGATGCTTTCACTGGACAGGAGGAAAAACTGCAGGTCGCTTCCCTCTGGGATCCTCAAGAAGACGTCCGAGCGAATGTCGTCGTCGTCGGCGGACGGCGGCTGATCCTGTTCTCTCTTGGTGCTCCTGGAATGAATCTGGCGTCCCAGGAACGCTCGAAACTCCATGTTCCGGTTGAATGAAAGCCTCAAGCTGTTTTCTAGTCGAACGTGGTCATTACGAACTCGAAAGGGCTCATGGCACGAGGTGCGACGACGGGTAGAGAATACCCTATCTGTTAACGAAGCATTGCATTACGGCAGTAAGCAGGGACGAATGTGGGCGTAACAGACTGTGAGGCCACGCGCTCTCAGCATCGCAAGCAACGCGTACGACGTCCACTAGAACCTTGAATCGCTCAAACCACATGATTGGCACTGCGCACAACACGTACGCAGTGATTCGGCCGGCCGATGCGCCGATCAGCAGCTCGCTTAGGTTGACGGCCCTGCCCCGGCGACAGCCGCCGCACCGGCCCGGAGTAGGCGGCCGGCCTCCTCCTCTCAAAGATGTGCCGCGCACTCTGGTCGGAAGGAACTGGACGCGCGCACCGGCGCGCTGAGCATGTCTCCGACGGTGCTGAGAGATCTTGCTCGGGGAAGCCTCGCCTCCACCGGTCGCGCCCGTACCGGCGCAAGCAATGATGTTCCTGGACTCCTCCTAATCGAGCCGGCCCTACGCGGGAAAAGACGAGCCGCGCCATCCGGCTCATGGGCCTCCGCGATGGCGAAGTCGAGGTCGAGCGTCTTCATCACACCCTCGCGCGCCGCCTACCGCGGAGGGACAACGCGACGTACGACGGGGAGCTCGCCAGAGCCGGAGGTGCGTTCACGAGCATGATGCGGCGGCCGTGGCGCGCGCCAGGTCGCGCATACGTGCGATTGTGCGGCAGCAAGCGCCCAACCAGCGTGGGTGAGGTGGCCGATCGACAAATGCGAGCAAGCGCCTGCAACACAGGGCAGCAGAGCAGGGCAGCCGGACGTCCGCCCCGCCGCTGCCGGCGCGCGGCGCCGGGTTGAAGTAGTACGAAGGCAACGGACGGTAGAGGGCAGAGAGACGTATGCACAACGTAATTGTATTCCCAGAGAGTATCGCCGCATGGCTTGCAACTGAAGGAGACCAGAGACCTCTTGTCTGAAGATAGTGTGTTCTCCACAAGAATTTTCCCAAGGTAATACTACTTGATAATATCCATCATATCTGGATAGGCTATAGTAAACGTACTCGATGAGTCCATCATCACTTAGTTGTAACCTAATATCTAAGGAGGGAGGACGTGAAGAGAATTCGAAGGGGAGAAGTGAGCAACTCGACACACAGTCGTTGACACCGTGGTCCCAGTAGGAAGTGTTGTCGCGACTATAGAAGTGAGGCGTCCTATGAGGCATCTTCCGAGCCACTATATCAGGAGGCCTTTTAAACAAATTGGACTAAGTGGCCGTCTTCAGAGATACACGCAGAGGCGAATGAAGTAGACAAAGGATACATAATAATAAGGGAGGCTGAATCCCGGGAGTAGATTGTAGCCGGCATAGTAAGTAGTTATCGAAGTAATATTTACGGGAGAATCCCATTGTGTCCATGCAGAGATACATCTAGAAAGCATATCGAAGGAGACGTAGGAATCCTGAAGAAATTGTCTCTAGCTTTCTTTACCAGATACTTATAAGGAGAATAGTCTTGGAACACTCTTATTTCTTAAAGAAAGTATGAATTGCATAAGTTACCAATCCAAAATCGAAATATGTACTAACATATATAGAGAGTTCTTCGAGGGCACAAGTGAGATGAACTAGCAGTCCTCCGCTACCACGAATCTGAATGTGATGAAATGCTGACATTTTTAGTAACAAGAACAATAGAAATGAGAAATGTTTTGTGCCAGACTGATCAGAGTAAGTGAGCCTCCCATTAAAATAGAGAAGACCTGAGAGAGACGTAGTAGAGGACTTTTGCCATTGTTCTCTGCTGCCATCATACGACTTCACGTCTCATGTGCATGTACAAATCACGCGCAAGGTGTTGTTGTGGGCAGAAGTGTTCCAACGGTATGAACACAACAGAACTCTGAGATCATTTCGTTAACAGCTTGTGGACTTGGGTTAGACAGGCATGAGCGCCAATGTCTTTTCCGAGAAGTTTTTTGTCCACATTTACTGGAATTTGCTCTCTTTTTAAAGTCTTTGTCGTGTCAGATCAGTGGACGCTCTAATCCTAACAGAGTGGTTGAGTTCGTCATCTCTCTTGGATCAGAACCGCCTGACAGACCTCCTTTTTTTCCAGTTAATTTGCTCACATCAGAATTTCCCTCCAACTGATACTCTGGGTTTTGGATCAGTTCTAAGTAAGAAAAAGGTAGAAACAAGCTCGTATTGCGATCCTAGCTTTCCCACATATAGACGCGTTTAGTGATGTTGAGACCTTCTGAGTTCTAATATAATCGCGTATCCTGGATGTGAGTTTCGAAGTTCACAGGCCCATCTGTATCTATTATGTGGCACGCCAACACACCATATCGGTTTGAAAACCTTGGGGGATTGAACTAACTGCACTAATGAGAGAAGGGAACGCGATAACTCCCAATGAGTTGGACACATCTTGAGACCTATTGGAGTAAAATTGTGGCTAGCTGATATGAAATGACTTTGTGATCATCTATGACCAGGCTTAACTGAGTTCGACATGACAGTGACGGCGGCCATCAGTACTTAGTTTCACAACCTCGTCTGAGGTTAACTTTTGAAAGGCGCTTATATTTCATCAGCTCAACGAATAATCAAGCACTATTTTCTCATGAGAGACGAGAAAGCATTAAATAAGACATTCTATAAGCTATCAATGAATTAGCCCTATTGTCATTTTAGACATGTAAGGGAAATGACAAAAGTAGGCATTTATAAAATACGAAATAGGATTTTGCAGAAACAATCTAAGCAGAATTAAGAAATATCCATACATATCGCTAAACTAGAGACCGATATAGAGTATCACCATGACATTTAATCGAGTACTCTCGACTAGAGAGTTATAAGTACATTCCTTGTTCTAGTTAGTTATTGGTTTCGCCCTTCCTTACAGTGTTTTGTCTGAGATGTAATAGATCGTAATCCAGCTTTGTAAATGTTTGCGCACTGTACATCACTGGTTTGACTCGCTCCACAGTACAGTGCTTATCTGTCTTTAAAGAAAAATTTGCGTAAATGACTCGGTAGTAGTAAGCAATGTTTTGTATTTATAGAGCCTATCTGACGTTTGAGAAGCTTAAGCACGCTTGTGTTCATAAGATTGAAAGTAATTAACGTACGTCATCCAAAGCATAAACCGTATATAATTACGCTGTATTCTGCATTTGTAAAATGTTAAAATAAATATATAGGTCAAGCTATTAGCATGTGCTTAGCACCATCAAAAGATTAAGGATTCAGATCAATGCTATTACTTTAGTGCAACAAGCTATGTGTCAGATTTTCTCTCTATTACTTTCATTTCAGGACTTTTAGGGACAGATATTTTAGCATGGTGTATAGTAGTTTGCAAAGATAAGTGAGTTCCTGAAGCGCACCTACATATCTAATCTAACATAATGTTGTATAACGAAAGCATTGCTATATTTTGAAGAATGTGTGAATTCGCAGAGTATAAACAAATCACTATACATATATACCAGTAGGCATTTATCCCACTGACTTTGCGTCAAAGTTTTTTTCCACTCCACTTTCTCTCACAGAGAACCTGGCTGGTTAAAGACACCACAGATACCACACTAATACAAAGAGCACCAAATTTTCACTTTTAGATATCGCCACCTGAGTTTATTCTAATATATTCTGAGCGAGAGTAACTTGTTTTGATAGTTGTAGGCCTGTATGGTATCTGTTTGTTGTCAATTAATCCACGGCTCGATTAACGTGCTGGCGTTTTAGTCGGCTAAGAAAGGGGCCCGTCTCGGCTGCGGCTGGTGAATCAGCCTGTTTTGCCGAGTCTGTACCCGGCCTTGTGTCGTGTAGAGCCATACAGGCCATATATGGGCCTTGGATTGGTTTTCGAGGTCAAGTAGGAACACAAGTAGATAACCCCGGAAGGTGATACATCGGTCGGTTGTCGCGACCGCCGGCGGTGGAGAGTTGGAGATGAAAACGTCTTCGCTAAGTCACGCAATACAGACAAACCGAGGTCCCATAACTATAAACGCCTAAAACCCGATTGTGTCCACGTTCGGCCGAGGTCCCTCGGTGGTTTTGGCCCTCGGTTTTGTCATACGTGTACGGCTAGAGATAAAGCGTGGGATCTATAATGAATTCTCATCGTAGAGGGAGCATCTACCAACTATGAGCAGACGTATAGGCCACAGCAATTCAACAAGATGAAATAATGGGAGGATTAAAAATTACTCAGCGCTTCTAATCATATGTCATCTCTCCCGTCTCCTCTTTGTCTTGTGATTGTGTTTCTCTCTTGTTAATACTTCTCCTTCTCTCTTGGTGCGCCACCTATACGCTAATAGGGGGACGAACGCTCGCGGCCACGCGGCGGGTGGATATTTGTCAGCGGGCACGCCGTTGAATGCGGAGCGCGTCAGACGAAGAAGAGGAAAGTGTAAACTTATTGCACTAGGTAGGTATAAATGTGAAATGGGCGGTGGCCGGCCCGGTTACGCTCGCGTGAGTGTTAGATAACGAGAGGAAAACCAAGGAGTGAAGATCACGCGGCAACCCGCGGGCCCTCCGGGCGCTAGTGCCGCGCGAGGCTCCAAGAGACGCGGCCTCCTGGTTTCTCTCGTGACAAGTACTCCACGCGGGGACGGCCCGGCTCTGCGTCGCTCGCTGGCAGAGGTTAAGTGCTGAGCAGAGGCATGTCTGGCGCTAATGGGTATGTGACTGTGCGTCAGTGTAGCGCTTGAGTGTTGGTAAGGTCTCTCCTGCGCGTGCGTAGGGTCGCAGGCGTGAAGATCAGAGAGAAGAGAGGGAGGAGGCCGGTTTCGCGGAGACGCGACACCATGGAGCATGAGTGCGCGAGTTCTGGGTGAATCACCATGAGGCTGCGAGCGCGAGAACGCTGACAACCAGTGCTGCACGACCAGGATCCGACCTTGCTAGACAACCGCCAACCCAACACGCGTGCCACATAGCAGAAAGCACCGAAACCAAAGCTTTGCAGACGCCCACCGTAATGAAGAACACCGAAGCAAGGAGAACAAACATAAACAGAAAGTCTCACAATGGACGGGAATTGTGTTGGGACCGGGGGAGATTGCGGGCAGGTGCGGAGTTGTGATCTCCACGTGGGAGGCACAAGGGAAGAGTCGACAGCGTTTGCATCACGGGTTGTAGCTCGGGCTCCTTCTCTCCGTCGGTCGTGAGCGGTTCTTTATCACTGCTGTCGCGAGAGAGTAGTCAACCGCGCGCAGCACCCGTGGCAGCGCCGCCTGCAAATCTCAACTTCCTGGTCGCGCCGCTCCTCCTCCCCGAGGTGTTCGGCATGGGCGTGGCCCGGGAACTCGGCCTACCACCTTCTTGGCCTTGGGCGGCGGCTGGGCTGAGGCAGCCAGCGACCGGGATCATGTGGAGGTCTTACGCGACATCAGGGCAGAGGAGCTGGGCGGTGGCGCGCGCCCTCGATCCCTTTTGGAGTTGCGGGCACGGCGGCAGGGCCGCGTGCGAACTGTGACCCTATAGCGGACCCGGGTGTGCACCCGGAGACTGCTGGGGACCGAACGGAGTTCGTTTGTAGTGAGGAGCGGAGGGAAAGCATCAGCAACATCACGCGGGCGCGAGCTTCGCACCTCTCCCTCAGCATCACGGGCCCTTCCTAGCGCCTGCCTTTCGGCTCTGGCCCTCCTCCTTCCGCGCCCGTCGCTGCTGGCCTCTCCTGTGCTCGGAAGCTTCAATTGTTGCGCAGGTACCATGTATGTTGACCTGGCCTTCTTTCCTGCTAAATCTTCACCTCTTGTCCTCCTGACGTTAGCCCGTCACGCTCCCGCCTTCTGAGCCTCGTTGATTTCTGCAAGTGGATTGGGCTTGGTCCCATGGTCATCGTCATAGCCACTTGTCGATGACAACTTGGTTTCACCAGACCTTTGAGATCACCACGGGCTCCTACAGCAGCCGGCCAGTGGTGTTTGTTAGCAGGAGCAGGACTGGCGGCAGCTCCAAGCAAACGCTTGTGTGGCCTCTTCGACGCTTGTGTTTGGCCAAGGCGGATGGCGGGCGGCGATGCACGCCATTAGGCCACCAGGGGAGTGGGCGTGCGTTCTTCTGGAGCTTCACGGAGGCGCTCCGGCCGTGTACTCCGCAACTGGAAGTTAAGTTGGACGGACCAGACGCGCTTGGTCTCTTCGACCTCCCGCCGTCCACGGTGTGGCCTGCAATGGCACGGCTTCGGGTCCTACAATCGGCTGCATCTTGTCGTGCGGCCGAGGGAATACAAAAAAGCTAAGTATTTTTTTATATGATATTTTCCTTTTTCCTCTGCCTCACTACGTCATCTGTTTCGCCGTTGCCGCCATTCTCGATGCAGCACCGGCGTCCTGCCTGGCGGGCCTCATCGAGACTTGCTCTATCAGTACCGCCTCATATTTTTTCAATAATTTCATAATATTCGAGCGTCTGCTCGCACTGCCTGCTTTGCGCACATAATCTGCAGTACACTGGCGCGCCTCCGCGGCGTGAGAGACCATAGACGGAATGTGCGTGTAACGAGGTATAAGGGGGAGAGATAACGAGAAATCTATGCCTAGAAATGGCTATGAATACCGCGATAAAGTGAGATATGGGTGGCTGATATGGAGGCCAAGGTCTGACTGCATGTTTTGGAGGCCGATTCCCCTACGAGCGATGCCGGTCGGCGGGACTCGCGTTGGAGCGATAGTCAAGCCGCGAGCTACGGTAACGCAAGGTGCTAAGTATTACTCTGTAAAGGAATACCACAAAGACATACCGAAGGTACGCATAAAACCACAGCAGATGGTGTACCTTTTACTTCTCGGTTATAACATAGTACTGCCGAGAGTATATCTGCTATACGCGATGTAGTAATTATAGAGCTGGATTCGGGAAACCTTTGGTGCGCACTTAATGACTGTACCGACGAGAGTTGTTCGGACTATTCATTGCATGTGGCGGTGGGAAAGTCGACCGGATACGGGTTTCCGCACTCCCAGTTGACTTTGGGTGTTCATGAATCTTGCTGTCGCGGGGACAGCCAGCCTCGCACGATAACGGAGTCCCTTTTCTTTGTCTCCGCGCACGGAAATGATCAAAATTGTAACAAGATGGTCAGATAAATGACAACATATCGTTTATAATATGAATTAATGAGAGGAATGAGATACTTGATTTTTTCTCCCGCGGTGATTTATAGGGTTTATCCATTTATCAGAATACTGAAGCTGTCATTTTTGCGCCCTATATGTTTGTCTTAGCACAAGGATCCATTTGAGTCTCAGTGGTAGTGCATAACCTCTTAGGCGATTACTCACTCTAGTGGTCTTCTTTAGGTACACACGTCACATGCGACTTCCTACCTCAACCGACTCTATGCTCGATAGTACACATCGCGTATTTAGCATTCCACGTACACCACACTCACCGCTGAGACCCCGGTCATGAATGGCCTCGTCCGGCACTCCTCTCGCCAAGTATCATACTGGTTCAGTTTGTTCCCAAGCAGTCTGTACATCGATGAATGCTCTGATGTCTATCGCTGCTAAAATGAATGCTCAACACGTGTCTGAAGGCTACTAGTCTTTTATTGATCTAGCCGCTGGGGTATAAGGTTAAAAATGAAATTGAAATCCACATGTAGAGATCCCGCATCATCTTTTTGCTCTACCCTCTTAATCCATGATTCCTTTTCAGATACTGACGCCCTGCGCGCCCTCTTACCCCTTTAGCAGCAAATACGTTAAAGAGGGACGAGAGGACACCATGATGGCGGCTGGAGCTGAAGGATGGCAATGGTTTCTCCTCTCTTCTCTCTCCTCCCATCCTTGTCCCTCTCTCGATCCAGAGGTCTTGGGTGTGGCCTGGGCATCAATAGGCAGGTGTCGAGGTGCGGCACGCATCAGAGCAGCACTGAGACAGGAGACTCGGTGGCAGCTGACTGGACTGCTAGAGCCGAGGCCAGCGAGCTTTGTTGGGGGTGCCTATCCGATCTTAGGACCGAACGAGACACGACGACAACGGACTCCTCTCCAAACATGGTCACTCTGCCTCCGTCGTCGCCGAGATAGGCGAGAGTCGATAGTCTATATGGTACACGTGTCATCTGCACGGAGAGAGCTCGAGAAGTGTGTAGTGGGCCTACGGCCCTCCCCCACCTCGATTGTCGCGTCCGTCTATCTTCACCCCATCCCCCTCTCCTCTCCCACCATGCGCTGGAGCAGCATCCCTTCCGACCATAGCCAAGCCATGCGTGACGGGAAATTTTGAGGTGTCCGGTCGGTCAACACCGACTCCTCTAGAGTAATCCGTTAGCTTGCTTGTTTGTTTGCGTTTCCTCAGTAGCCTACTGGTGGGTCGTCCGCCTGCAGTGCCCCCGTCGCCCTATGCATAGCTGTGGTTACGTTGCGTCCCCGACGGCCCTCGACAACGCTCTAGTAATGCGTGCCCCCATGTCCTCATGCCCTCTACGTCTTCAAGCTGCTACCGCCAGACCCAAGGATTGGTTTTATCAAGCCGTTCGGCCCAGAGCCTACATGGCGGCACAAAGTCTTCAGATCCGGGGAAGGAGAAGCCGACGGGGGGCAACGCATTGTGGAGCTGTTGTTGGCTGCCTCTTTTTCATAGTTCCTCCAAGAGCGCCTCCCCCCCCCCCCCTTTCCCATCGAGCTTCGCTACCGCTACCATCGTCGTCGATCTCGCCATGCTCTGCCAACCCGCCTCGTCTGCCGCCGACTGGTGTCTCCGCCTGCACGGCTGGCCTATTATGCCGCCGTTGTTAACGTCTACATCTTCACCCATCGGCCGCGTCTCGTATGACGCAACTGGTGCTATCGTCTTCACGGTTGGCCCCACGTCGCCCTGCGCTCCACACCACTTTGTTAGTCATGCCACCGCAGCCATATAGGGAGACACCACCACTATGACGATGGCGAGCTGCACACGGCTTTCTTCGGCTCCAAAAGCATCCCCCCACCGCCGCTCTTTCTTTCCCTGTAGCCTCTCCTCTCTCTACCCTGAACCTAGCTTGCCGCTTGCCAAGAGGAAGAGGGCATAGATAAGAGGAAGAAAGGAAGGGTACTTCACTGACATGTGGGTCCCAATTATATTTTTACTTTCCCCTTTTCCTCAAGCTGGCCATGTAGGCTGTCACACTGCCCTAAAAACGAGTTTGACCAAGGTCAGTGGCGCCACGCCAGCAACCAAGGGAGTTTCATTTTGTATTGGTTTTATACTTATGGATCCAATATGACAAAATAGCGTGATTGTCAGATCACTGTTGTGTTCGAGCACGATAGCGGAGATATGAATTCTCGTGCTTGTCAATAGTCTTGAGGGAGTCGCGTAATTGGAGACCTTTTTGTGTCGCTGCTTCTTTTACCCTCTCAGGTCGTGGGCTAGAGTGTAGATGTCTCGACCTTGATAGTTGTCTAATGTAGTCGATCCGAGATTCATGGTGCTCGCTATGCGATGACCAGTACCATGATAGCCCTTGCCTCTACGTGCTTTGTGCTATAGTATGTGGTATGACACGCTAAGCTGCCAATAACCATCTGTTTTATAGATGGACGTCAATGTCTTCAGCATGCCTTTGTGTACTTATCAACATATCTAGAAAGACACTCGCATGGTACAAGGCACTGAGCTCTTTTTCGCTTCGCTCTTTCACTATGGAAGGGGCTGCAGTTCCTTTCGTCATCACTTGTACACGTTGTGGGTAGATAACATCAGACCATGTGATCTGTGAATGTCCTGTTGTTGAAACTTTGGTTGTTTGACCTTCAATTAATGTATTTGTAGTTTCGTGCTCGTATTGCCCGAGCCTGATCCAAATGGTGTCTTACTTTCACCGTGTCTGGTACTGGTAATCTGTACTCACTGAGAGGAGTCCACTCGCAAAAATTCTTGCTATGTATGTTGGGTAGAGAAGCTCCTTAAACGTGTGCAGTTGTGAGATTACGTTTTCACGCTCCTTTCTAAATCACGATTTGCGCATATAAGTTGGCTCTTACTAACACAGAGACCTAACACGATGCGAGCTGACCTGCGCCCTCCGTGTAGAAAATACTCTTAGAGTCTCTAACAACACGGAAATATCGATGCGTCCTTACCCTAGAAGTGTCATTACGCTAACAGATTTTGCAGATATTGTAATTTGGTACACGGTGGGTGTCTGTACAGAGTGTCAATGGATGTGTGGTTAGTACACTGCCTAGATCTCGCTGCGGTTTTGGGAACTTTTTGTGCACGAGAAGAGATCGGTGGGAAGAAGGCTGAGCTTTCCAGTCTTGAATTTATGCTTCGGGAACTTGGGAAGAACCACTCTAGGAGGCCCTGTCAATGAGCTTTGGCCATTGTTCTGACCGGGGCATAGTGAAAGCCTCGCACTTGGAGGAGCATCCGTGGCCTACACTGCTCTGGGCTTGTCGCAAGTATTCGACTGATCTATCTCTCATCCCACGGCAAGTGCGGAAAACGCCAACACGTGTTTCGGCGCCGATGAACTGGCCTCCCATGAGAGGTTACTCTGGAATGTAATTGAGTAGGACAAGCTGTCGTCCAAGTCGACATCTTGGCCATAGTCGTCCAATCCACACAACAAGTTGCCGCTTTAAAATGCCGTGTGATACTGATAACTACAGCAAGTTGGGTTTTCTGGACAGATTCACGATGTCAGGTCACTTTACGGGTGCCACGATCCTGACATCACGCACAAATTTGATCCATTGCACTCAGCAACCCGAGTAGCACTGTGCCAGGGTCATGTCCGGGTACGCCGCAGCAGAGTCTCAGAGCCCTACAGTTCCTCGACGTCACGCATACCTGTTCTCAGGTGGTTCGTTCGGCGCACTCAACGTAACCTAACAGAGTCGGGGGCTACACAAATACAAAAGATCTCTCAAAATTCGACAAGCCTGAAGCAGTGACATCCCGAACTGCAATCAATGAGGTGTAAACACACGTCTGTGACGGAGTTCTCACTCTATTTTTCATCTACCAGATTTCAGAGCCGAGCCTCAGGTTCTTAACACTACTCTAGACACGCACATTGCGCTCACAGATTTACTCTACACACTACGCCCGGCCAGTGTTGGTCTCAGTCTTTCTCCACGCCGCGGAGCCGGCACACGTACAATCTCCTCCAAAGGTTTTCCCAGTATCAGCGGTATTGTTGTATTGATTTTATCTACAATGACCGGTAAGGGATTTGAGTCGCGCGACGTACTATCAGAAGACACATAACTCATAATTATATCTAGTCACGAAGAGTTGACACACTGAGCGGTCGGAATAGAGAGCCAGCAGCTGCTTGATTGTGTATTTGGCGAGTAGCAAATCTCTCTCTCAGTCGAACAATATCTGTAAAGACGTAATAAGACTAGGAGACCTGAAAAATTTCATTATCGGCTATGTCTCGGATAGTTTTTATAAATCGTAAAGGTTGCGCTGGGTTTTGCAAGGTAACAATGAGGTTATCGGGTTATGGGCAACGCTACTGGTTTCGAATGAGGCTAGAGATTGAAAAGAACTACGAGGCTTCCTTGCAGAATCTATTTCACATCAGTAAGATAGATGGGAAATTAATTGTTGATCACTTAACATTCAGAGACTCTACCTTGGAGAGTCACGTTCTACTATCAATTGTCCCCTCGTACAGTCTCTCCGCTCTTTTGCTTTTTGCTATAAAATGCTAGATCTTCCTTGTGGTGACTTACGTTTAGAGTAATTAAGCAGTTCTCTCACCTGGTGTCTCTTATTCCTTGAACACGCTCTGCGCTTTCAAAGAGTGTCACTTGTCTGGATCCACTTCTAATCTTCTCATTCAAATAAACCAAGGTGAGCACATCCACTAGATACACGAGCTTAACGTCACAACTAAGACTCGCCCGATGAGCGTCTTCATCATTATGTTTGGTTGCGTTTGCTGTCGCCGACTATTTTCTTCATCTTCATGATTCTTGGATTTCACCATCACGTTGAGCGCGTTTACGTCTTCATCGTCGCTTGCTTTCGTCGCCACCATGCTCTTCGTTGTTGTTGGGCACCTTCATTTTCACCGCTAGCTGACCTGACTGCTGCCAACTGGTTTCTTCGCCTCCACGGCTATGTGACTTCATCACTTTGATTGGTGTCACTGTTTTTACTACTACTGACATCTTCCGTCACCTCTGATGAGCAATATCATCTTCATGTTGGTCATTTCATCTCCATGCCGACTACGTGAGCTACCATCATGGACAATTGTGACTATAACAGAAGGATAAGCTACATGCTTAGGGCTCATCGACACAAGCGCGAGGATTATGTCTTCAATTTGGTCATGAGTCGATTTCTTATGCTCAACGACTGGACTATTCATTATTCCCGTAAGGGCTATCAACCGAATCTTGCGCCAGTCAGGATTCAATTTTATATCATTTTGGAGTATCCCATAAGGGATAATCACTCAAATCAGAAGCTATTCATATGAGCTACACTTGGTCTATATCACCCGAAGATTTATTACTCGGGAGCATGTTACATGCTCATCCTTTAAAGGGTGCCGAAGGCATATTTTTTGGCCTAGGCCTAATATGTCTGCAGCCCATATTTTCAGGTGTGGCTTGTCACGTTCTTTTAGGGACTTAGGCACTTTTTGCTTGGACCAAGTGTGCGCGTGATCAAGTGCCCAATACCTTAAAATCCTTTTATACCGCAGTTACTCAACTTTTTAGGAGTTGGTACAATGCATCTTAAAAGGTGTCAAACAGTAAAAGCTTTATATAGCTCCCCGCTGACTTTTCTATATAGCCAAGGCGCTGTTTGGGTATAAAGTAATTGATTGGATACAATATTATTGCTTTTTGCCACGTAAGTGTGATTTTTATTGATCAATATTATGGCTTAGGCTGATTATATATCGTGGTCATTTTCAAGCGGTTGGTAAATCATTTTTGAGTTTATTTACTCGGATTTCATACCACATATGCCATATATTTTCAGGTGTGGTAAAACCATGTGTCTTTTAGGGACTTAAGCAATCTGTTAAAGCAGTGTGCGCATGGTGTGTGCCCAATACTTGGAAATTTTTTTCACAGCATATAAGCTTCTTTGTAGCTGTTTTATTTTCAATGATGTAGTCAACTTTATGTTGCGCTCATCATATTTTACAAAGCAGTTGGTATATCACTTGGATCATGTTATTTGGGGGATTCACACCGCATATGCTATATATTGATATCAAGTCACTTGGTTGATTACAATTATCAAAACCACTCGTGGTTGGATTATTTATTCCTTGACTATATGCTAGTTTGTTCAGCTAACCACATAGTCGGGGCTACACCTATTAGGTGCATCTAGTTGATGCACCTGACTTTATTTTTCAGCCCTCCACAGTCTTCATATTTGGTAAAAGTACTCGGGAGACCATGGTAAAGATGATTGAGGCACTCGGCTTTGGAGTAATCTGGTTCGAGAGAAGATTATCTTTTCGACTGTGAATGTCTCAGGGGCTACTGTGGAGATTATGGGTACCCATACCCACACGGCATGGTTATCCGATTCGTTTATAGGGGATAACTTATATCTATGGAATATGTAACAGATCATGACTTGGGTATTACGTTTCCTTGTATATTACGGAACGACTAAAGTCCTGGTTTGATAATATTGTAAAGTAGATTTAGGAAACTAATACCGTATTGGTTAAGGTTTCTATCTTGTAATCCTGCCCCCCACTATATAAGGTGGGCAGGAGGCCGTCTAGGGGGATGAGACACAACTAGATCGTCAGATCTATAATACACCCGGCGGATTCAAATCCCCAAACAGGAGTAGGGTATTACCTCTCATTAAGAGGGCCTGAACCTGTCTAAATCCTTGCCTCCGTATCCATCCACTTTTAGTCTCGTGGCTACCCTTTTATTATTTTCGAGTTCATGTTTCGACAAGTTGTATCCTTATTTTTTAAGATTAGTGAGCAGGGAGACAGAAACAAAAGCGCAGTGGCCAACTACACTGGCACGCGCATGATATGATGTCATAAGGTACATGTAAATTATACATAAATAGTTACACTATAGTTTTATTTAAAAGTTTTGTGCCTACAAAATTATCGAAAGGTCTGCTAATAGCATATGTATTGTTGCATTGGGAGGGGTAGAGAAGCATGGTGTAGCTCCTACACACTGCAGCATTTTCTCCAACCAGTCTAAGAGCCTTTTAGTTGGTGAAATGAAATATTTTGGGTGTCACATTTGACCGGATATCGGAAGAGATTTTCGAACACGAATAAAAAAACTATTTTTATAACTCGTATAGAAACCACGAGACAAATCTTTTTAAGCCAATTAATCTATCATTAGCACATATGAGTTACTGTAGCAATTATCAAAAGTTCTGCTAACAGCTTCTATATTGCTGCATTGGGAGGGGTAGAGAGAAGCATGGTGTCGCTCCTACACACTCCAGCATTTTCTCCATGATGGTACTTGTATGGCTGGTTTACAAAATGCAGCAGTTCTCACTGCTACTTGCTTTGTCCGATATGGCCCCCACACCTAACACACCTGGATAAAATATACAATGTGGACGCTCTAAGACTGCACCTCACAGCTGCCATGCACGGACCTCATAGGGTTCCCCATGGACGGCGAAATCAGTGCTCTGGTGCTAGCACGCGTACCAAATCAACAGCACTTGCTGCCTCCAACACATCAATGATTCCTAGTTCTTCCCAAGCCAGAATAATAGAGCCCAACTTGTGCAAAGCATATGGTACGTGCACCACAAGGGCAGAGATTCTCTTGTGCCGTAAAAAATCCTTCCCTCCTGTGCCTATTTATATGTGTATGTTTACTAGGGACTGATTTTAAGAAATTGAATGCTCGTGTACGGCGCCCACCCTGCGACGATTATATAGAATATATGATAACTCGACGAATTACATAAATAAAATTAGAGTATCGTAAAGATGGAAGCACTAATCTCGAGAACGCAAGCCGCCATAACAAGTTTTACCTCTAGTTGAAGATCGAAACCGATGCAGCTCAGCCCGGAAGCAAGAACTCGTCGAAACAAAATGAAAGTAAAAAGGTGGCGATGCGCCGAGATTATATTGAACGTGTGTTGTTGAATTACATGGGTTTCGGGGTCTATTTATACCCGAGATTACAAAATATGTCCGTGTCGGACACGACTCTTATCTTTAACAAACTTTAAGATACCATAAGTCTTTGCGGCAGACTTTTGCCCAAACTTATCTCTAAGGAAATTACATGAAATATCCTAATTAATAGATACAATTGCCTTTTCAGGACTCAATCCAGTCATGGCAATCCTCATGAAGCACATTAACTCAACCCAACAACGTGTACCACGTCACATTGTCGGCATCGGTTCAATCGGCCAACCTTGTCCGACTCGAACTCTCCCAATCCTAATCGCAGCCGATTCGGACTTTAGCCGATTCTCCCTCTGTTTCCGTAACGATCTCCATCTTGAATTCCGCTTCGATTCTATCTTCATCTCCGATACTTAAATTACGAAATTTGGTTGTTAACACGAGGTGCATGGTTTTGCTAGTAGCACCTCAGCCACTATAAGGACCGGTCTTCGGGCCTCTGTTACAAAGCACTACCGTACTTCCACATGTCTAGTGGGTAAGGCGTAGTTTGTGGCTCAGTCTGGTTATGAGCTAAAGTACACGGATAGAGATGGACGAAGTCGGGGCTCGATGGACATCTCTAGGGCAAATGAAGGCTACACGAGCTGCAGCCCGGTAGTCGAGATGTCATGGCACAGGGCCGGTGTCCTGCTGCTAGGGGTCTCAATCTTGATTACCTGTCCCGGGATTCCGGCCGTAGCCAGGATTGGGTCAGTACTCTTAGTTTATGGCTAGGATGGGTTGGGAACTATGTCACGTCTTCCGTCCGTATGCCGTGTTTGCACGTGAGGAAGACGTGTCTTGTGGGTAAAGATATACACCTCTGATCAGAGTATAATCTATTCGAATAGCCGCGCCGTCGGTTATGGGCAAGCCTAGCAATGTACCCAAGTTAGTGGTTTATTTTTTAAAACTTGCTTAACAACTAAATGTGATATGGTTGGCCTGGGTTGGCTTGGGACGAGCTAGGACCTGAGTCTGGTTGCCAGTTCGGTCTGAATCATCATAGGCCTTGGGTTAAGGCAGATTCGTGTGGGTTCACTGCCTTGATTAATAACACTGTATAGCTATAGGATCGTCTTTACAAAATAGCCCTGAGCAACTAAATGTCTTCTAAATGCCCCTTGTACTCCTTTGCATTTATTCTGCATTTGTGGGTGTGTCTTGCTGAGTACGGTGGTTGTACTCAATCTTGCTCAATTTTTACCCAACCCAGAAGAGGAGGACCTGGAGGATGAAGGCTTTGGTGTCTAGCTCGTGCCTGCCGTCAAGCGCCTGTGGTCGTCGCCCTAGTCTTCCGCTGTTTTTTATTTATCTTCGAGTGTGCTGGGCCTTCGTCACCCATGTAATAAATTAACTATTTACGCTTCCGCTTGTTAAACTCTGAATTGTATCAACTTTTGGTGTACCTTGCCTCCTGGGACAAGGAATAATATACGCACGCATGGAATGCCTATTGGGTTATTTCCGGTCGTGACAGGAGCGGCGACAGGTGGCAGGCCGATGGGCGGGCTAGGGTTTGGGATTAGGCAACCGGCTGTGGCAGACCGTCAGCGGCGGGGCTAGGTTTCTTCTTTTTGAGAATTTTATTTTTTTCACAATATTTTGATTTTCATGCGGTTGGTTTAAGCGCCCGCATAAAAAAAAAACTTTCGCATGTGGTTCGGCTGAACGCATGCAAAATCCTGATTTTTTGAGCGTATGCCTATCCCCATGGGCCTTGTGCAAAAATGAAATCTGTAGTGAGCAAAGCTTATTGGATGTTTAGATTTTTCTTTTCAAGCCGCAAAATTTGATGAAACCGTGTGGTGTTACAACTTACAAGCCTCGGCCACCAGCCCAAAACGTGTCAAATTCATCTGTGCCGAAAAATATTGTGCCTCTCCCCCTCGAGTATCTCTCCTCCCCGTCGGCCCGCGAGGGAACTTCGCCCGCCACCTGCGCCGATCTCCATCAATCTCGCGAGCAGGAGCATCCTGGTGAGCATCTCGATCGATCATCTCTCTACACAACACGCACCTGTTCTCGAATTTGGTTTACCTCTAGGGCAAGCTTCTGTTCTAGGTCTGGAAGGTTGAAGCTTTTTTCTGAACCTCCATGTCCACGTTAGATCTGCAATTTGGATGCAAAGAAGAGTTCGTTCCTTTCCCGTATGAGTCTAATTTCGTCTAATAATACACCTATATCAAATTATTATCAATCCGTTATATATTCTCACCGTATTGTGCATTGGACCTTTTCGGCTAATTAATTTATATTTCTATATGTATTGACCCTGTTTAATTCAGAACTCAACATTTACCTTCCTTGTCCTGATATACAAGCAACTTCGTTCTGCCGTACTTTTTTTTTTGGCGAATTTGAGCCGACGTATCCATGGTGATGAAGAGCTGCAAGAGGAGGAAGGTTTCACCAGCCAGTGGTGCTGGTGCACCGGTAGTGCTGCCAGAAGAGATGATGATTGAGGTGCTCCAGTGGCTGCGCGTCGAATCCGTCCTACGTTTTCGAGCCGTTTGCAGGTCCTGGGCCACGGCTCTCTCTTCCGACCAATTCCGCGGCTTCCACACGGCCAAGAACAAGATCAAGCCGTTGCCACCCAAGCTGTTCTTCGTCTCGCAGACCGTGGGATTCGGCTCCACATCGGTGCACGCATCCTCGCCGCTGTCGCGGTCAGTCCCCGGCGGCGATGATCATCGTGAACTGCTCTTCACTCTGGACAATGTGCGCGGCGATTTCATGGCCATGACGCCTACACCATGCCATGGCCTCACCCTTCTGCACGATGCTATGGGACTAGAGTACTACGTTCTCAATGCGGCAACAAGGTCGATCAGCCGTCTGCCACCTTGCCAAACCGTGCCATCCGGATCTGCTGGACTGGGATTCGATGCCCGGACAGGGGAGTACAAGGTGGTTAGGCTGTTTCGAGAGATAATTTCTGGAGAACCGCATACCAAGTGTCAGATATACACTCTAGGGGGCAAGCATGGTGACTCATGGAGGCCAGCTAGTGGAGGTGTACCTTTCAAATTCCGCACTGCTGGAACTTATTCTATTTCAGCTTCACAACAACATAAACTTCTTCCAGTGTTTGTGGATGGGTTTCTTCACTGGCTTAATTACTGGCTCTTTGTTCTCTTTCTTGAGGCCACATGCTGCCATCTTATCCTTCTCTGTGACAGAAGAGACATTCAGATTGGTCAGGTCACCGCCCTTTCAGGTTTCAGGAGTGCACTTGGTGGATCTCTCTGGTAACCTGTGCATGGTCCGGGACCTTCGTCGCATTTCGTCTATGCTGGAGATTTGGAAGCTGAATGATCTTTACTCTAGTGATTGGTCATTGGAGCATCGCATCGATTTGTCGACGGAGCATGTTGCCCGAGATTTAATGAAACCAGATTTTATCAGAGTTATTGGTTCTGCTGGCAGTAGTGGTATGTCAGGGAAGAAGAATGTAATCATTGCTACATCCAATCGCAAGGCGATCGCCTATGATCCGACATCCGTAACACTAGAAACAATCCTTGAGATCAAGGGAACTCCTTTGCCTTACCAAACTGCACGTTCTGCTCTTGGACTGATCAGTTTGTTTGAAGACAGTCTTGCTCCTGTGTGTAAAACCAATGAAGAGATAGCATTGTCGTCTCCCTTTACCAAGGTGATAAAGGAGGCCCTACTACGGCTTCCGGGTGATTATGCCGTGCAGTTCAAACTTGTCTCCAAGCAGTGGCATAGATTTATTGAAAGTGGGAGCTTCGCTCGTGGATACGATATTCATAACAACAGGGACAGGAGGCCAAAGATCAGGCTTGTGGGCAAGGGCACAGGTGGATCATCAGGTTTTAGTTTTGCCAGCATAGAGAAATTGCTTCAAGAATCTCCTAGTAAAGATACATGGCTTGATGCAAAGGTGGTTTGCTCCAAGCCTTGCCATGGGATGAATCTCATAAGCACTGAGCTGGAGGATTATCTGTACAACCCTTGTACAGGTTACCGCTATGTCAGCGGCACCCGAGGGGCTCTTGTCTACATTCCAAATAGAATACCTAGTGATAGATTTCGTCACGATCATGCTTTTACTACCGGTAATAAGAATGTCGGCCTGGGGTTCGATCCACTGATGCAGGAGCATGTCATTGTGGAGCTTTTCTATCAGTGGAGGAACTTCAAAACCTGTCGTTACAACATAACATGCTCGCTTTTTACCTGTAAATCTCGTCACACGCATGATTTTCTACAGCCGCCTCTGCCTGTGAGTGACATGCCTCCGGCTTACTTGGCTGGATTTCTGTACTGGATGAGTGAGCCAAGGTTGAGCCAGAGTAAGACAAGGGCCATTCTCTCGTTCGAGATCGCGACCAAGACATTTGATGTCATCCAGTGCCCTTCGTGTGCTCCAACAAGACACAACAGAAGCCCTTGCGAATCATTTGTGGTAGAGCTTGAAGGAATGCTTTGCGTTGTTCTCGCTAATCCGTTTGAAGAGGAATTGGATATTTGGAAGAGGGAGCATGGCCAATGGGATAGAGCATACAGAGTGTGTCTGAAAGGTTGGCCTGGTTATTCCCTTGGAGCTAATGTCGTGGTTCCGATGGCTGTTGATCCAAAGGATGGAAGGATCTTGCTCAACACAGGGAGAAAATTGGGTCTCTATGATCCGACGAAGCGCGTTATCGAAAACCTGTATGATCTTGATGAGGTGCTGCGTGTCAAACGGACAGATGAGACGCTGCATGTCAAAGATAAAGAGAAAACTTGGCAGATTCAAGTTCATGATGGTTCCCAGTTAAAATGTCAGCATTCTGTCAGGAAGTTTCGCATATGGCTGTCACCTCTAGAGCATGACAGGTTCTCTTATTATGAGCCTGCACCTGCTTCATCTAGGAAGAATTCTACTTGCTCCAATGACACTGAGATTATGCCCTTGTTCCTATTTTGTACGAGGATAGTCTTGCTAGTTATCCCCTTGCCATCAAACCAAGGTGCTTATTTCGATAAGCTAAGACACATTTAAATGTAGTCAAGTGAGCTCTGTTGCAGCCTTTACATCGGCGCAGTTTTGCTTTTACTTTTTAACATTTGTGCCTGAGTGTTAGCATATCATGTAGTACTGCTAGCTAGTGTGCATATAAAGTTAGAAACTATATTTCTTTGATTTTCCACAGGTATTACAGAATCTGGTTTGATTTTGACAAAGTCATGTATGTCACTAACATTGTAACAGGTACCTCACGACTCAGTTACGGTCTCAAAGAGGTTCTTTTTGCAGGTACATTTTAATGAGATTTTGTCTCAACAGGGCCTCTCCAATCTGTTCATCACATGAATTGGAATCAACCTTCTTGTAGAATTTCTTTTGTTCTTGGCTACCTTTAGATACCAACTGATCTGACTTCAGTCTCGTATCTCTCATACATTGCAGGGAAACTTGAGAGCACGAAAATTTTCAGATCTTCCCCAAATGCAATGTTTGGAATTTGGTACTAATGGTGACTTCTTCAGAAAATAGACATTTATTCGTGAGCCGTTTATTCGGGGACCGAAAGATGCATTGATCTTTTTTCCTTAGAAAATAGGCATCAGAGACGTTGGGAGTTCTTTCAATTTTTTCATTGCTGCAGCTTCTGTTGTGGCTGGCTGTTACTACTATGGTGAATTGAGGCATAGAGCGACACTGCAGACCTAACCAAATTTTGCTACTTACCCTAACTTTTAAAATCTATCTTTCTAAAGATGGTCGTCTCGAGCCATCTCATTAGGCTACACGGCAGTATTAAACTTTGAGATAAATCTAAGAAAACTATGCATAAAAAAGTAGCCAGAAAAATAAAAGACAAATCCTAGAGACTTCCCAATTATCTATCCTCTTTGAGACAAATCTAGAATATTCATACAATAATTATTTATCCTCTTTGAGATAAATCTAGAATATTCATAAAAAATAAATATCTCAAACCTAGAATATTCATACAAAAATTATTTATCCTCTTTGAGATAAATCTAGAATATTCATAAAAAAGAAAGATCAAGAAGCAAACAAAAGGCACAACATCCAGATTCTAGAGGCTTCTTAAAATATCTTTCCGCTTTGCATCTATCTACAATTGGTTTCATGCCAGCTGATTGGCTGCCCTCACCATCCATTATTTGAGCGACACGTGGTGAGATACAACAAGTTAGGACGATGAATTGAGAAAAAAAACGAGAAGAATAGCCACTCCATTGTTATGCCCAGAAATTCACGAACCAAAATTTCTAAGCTGAATGTGCATTAAACCCCTGTCCAGGACCAACCAGGGTACACAAATTTCTAAGCTAGAGATGGCACCGCGATGACACGGCACTGCGACGCGACGGCGGCGCGCAAGTGGCGAGCGGCGGAGCGGCAAAGAGAGAGGAGAGGAACGGGAGGGCCTCACCGACAACGAACGAGGACGGCGAGTGACGGAGGAGGGAGGTCGGCGAACAGCGGACGGCGTCGGGAGAGACCTAGGGAACACGATGAGAGGGGTTAGAGGGAGAAGGGAGGTCCGCGGTGAGCGGGAGCCATGGCCGACGGCGGCGGCTATGGAGGGGCTCACCGGCACGTGACAAACGGCGGCCTCTGATGGCGGACTTCGACGGCGGAGGGGCGGACGCGGCGGCGCCGATGGCAGGGTGCGGCAGCAGCCCTAGCGGCTGCTAGAGGTGGCCGGAGCAGTGGAGATGGCAAGCGGGGGTGGGTGCATGGTGCGGGCGCGGTGGAGAGCTCGGAGAGCGGCCGCGAAAAAGGAAAAAGGAGGAGGATCCGGGGATGGTTTCTGTATGCGTGGGAGGGTGGACATGGCCGGAACCGTCCGGATTTGCCGGTGAAGTGGGGGAGGTGGAGGAGGAGAGAGAGGTGGGATTCGAATTTCGAATCCTGACCGTCTCAAGGCACGAGCGCGGGCGGGAGAGAGTCGTGGGGTGCGGGGGTGGCGGAGGAGGTGGGGATGTGCGCAGGACGAGCGAGAAGGGCGGGGCGGCGGTTTGAAAGGAGGGAGGGAGGCCGCCTCCGGCGGCTAGAGGTTAGGGGCAAACCCGACAAGTGGGCCCCTCCTGTCGGCGCCCGAGAGAGAGAGGGAGGGAGGAAGGGAGGACTTTAGGAGGAGGTGGGGAGGGAATGGGCCGGCGGCCCAAAGGAGCGAATAAGAGGGAAAAAGAAAGAAAAAGAGAGAGAAAGGAAAAAGGGAATTTTCTGGGGATTCTTTAATGCTTGTGCTCCTTTTTAATTGGTTAAAATTATTTCTTGGGCTCTGAAAATTCCACTAAAAATCATGTTAGTATATTTTGGCATGTAGAATCTAAGAAAAATTCCACATGCCATTTTCAATTATTGATTGCATTTATTACTTATGGACTAACTCTAGGTTAATTTAAACAATTTTTTCGAGCAATTTATTCAACAAATTTTAAAGCAAGGAAAAAGGGGGGAAACTTCATGGCGTGACATCCATGTGCGTAGTTGGGCCACACAGCACCCTAACCCAACAGTGTGTGATCGGTCCAGTGAAAACACGTAAAAGAGAGGAAAAAGAAAAATTAAAGAGACCCGATTATTTCATCATTCCATGTTGTCATTCCAAAGGGTCCTTAAAAATACTTTTTAAAATTCTTCATTCCGGGGCAAGTATTGTGACCAGAAACATTTGCTCCTTCTTTCTAATATTGAATCAAACTCTATAATCCTGATAACCACTTTTAAATATATGTATTTTTTTTGCTTACATTATAAAATAAATAATATATCTAGATCTTTCAACTTTTAGAAAAAAACAACAATTATGATAAAACAAAATATAAGTTTTATGTCAAATCTAAGCTCACTGAGACTCAAAATCGTAAAGAAGAATTAAAATATTAGTATGTTAATTATGTGGTTTTAGAAATCACACACACAGGCTAATCAACCGACGCGCCAACATTTGTGTTCATTTTATAGTAATTATTAAACGAACAAAAACATCAATGAAAACGACGTAGTATTTCGGGTCAAACAATCAAGCATATAATGTCCAAAATGGGCACAATAGACATAATAGCATTGTATTAATAATCATTGGCGTGACGTTAGTAGTGTTCAGATTTATTATACTAAGAGTATCGCATCCACCCAAAATCCCTAATATTTTGGGACAAAGGGAGTACAAGATTACAAGCCACACTTTTGATGGAAAAATCTAGGGTGTGATAGACCAACCATACCTCCATCAAAAAAAAGAAAACCATACATTTTGAATGTTTATGACCTAAGTAATAATTGCTTACAAGTTTGCAGCTTCAATAATCAGAGTATAAGATGTGATATATATGTTCCTAAGTATGTATGGCACATACAACACAGGCACCCACCGAGTAGAAACTCAGCCCTGGAACCTTCGGCTGGGTGCGCTGCTCCCTACCATATTTGTGATTGTCGGAAGCAACTTGTTTGCTAGTGTCCATTCGCCTGGTCTTCACTGCACAGTAGTTTTTCTCCATGTCCATTCGCTGTCTCCACTCCACGTAGCTTTTCTCCCTTGCTGGCTACGTACTGGATGTCTGCTTGCTACTAGTTTATGGTAAAGAACTTGGTAGTCAGAGTTGTATATTGAAAATTGACTGAAAGTTCCAAAACAATATGTTTTTGAGACTCGAGCGAATATACAATATAGACACTGTAGCAAAGTTTCGCATATTTTGGTAAATTTCAAAACCAGACAGCACTAGTTGAGAAGTGTGGAGGAGAAGCAGCCGAGCTCATTCCCTTCGCTTCCTGGGCCCAAAGCATTTTGTATTTTTGTCAATCCTTGGTACAACAGGCAGATCAGGATACTACTCGCTGTATCTCCTTCTTGAAACCTCTAGTGATAGTTGTGCTAAAATAGATTGTGAACTTCAGATCTCTCCATGACGGTACATTGCATGCCCTGCGATTTGAGACGCGATATTCAAACTTATACTTTTATTATGCTGTTTAAAAGTTTGTACATCCTGCTACATGTAAAAGTGAAGCACATGCACAGCTTACGAGTTCAAGTTTTAGGATTGAATCGCATAATGCGTACTATTTTTCAGATCATCAGCTCGAGTTTCCAGGAGACGTTGTTCTTGTGAATGAACGGGTTGCTTTTGATTTGGTGCTGAGTTGAGCGCATTGGATCAAGCTAGACGATCATCCATCTGATAACGGTCAGTTGAAGCCTGCATGTAATGCAGGTGAGTTTGCCTCAGGAATGGGAAGGCATCTGCTTGATACCATTCTGTGTCACTATTGACCATGAGATAGGCTTAGCAGAGAAATCTGTTTGCTTTGTAACAAAATTAATGTCCCTATGCCTCTAATGCCTATCCTCTACTTGTATTGCAAATGGAGCATGCATAGAATCTCTGAGAATTTTTGGACAATCAGTACGTAGTTTCTGAAGCTCTCACGAGTTTTAATTTGTAATGGAATAGAGCAGATAATTTGTTGCCCATCATAAGTCGGTTTGCTATATTGTTATTTACGTAAGTCAAGAAAGATAGAAATTTATTGGTATATATACCTATATTTTGATAGTTCATTAATAGAACAATAAAATAGGGCACATGGACGACACATGGGTTGATGACATGTATGCAGACGTGTAGTGTTTAATTACTACACAGAAATCTTTCAAAAGATTAATTCTACCAGCAGCCCTGCTTAGGAACGTTTTGGCACTTGTACTATGCCTTTTTAGTGTTAATTTGTGGACAAATTTTAGAGTGATTTCTACTAGCAGCAGAATTAAATCAAGTCATTCATCTTCTTTTTTTTTAATCCAAGACTATATTTACCTACACTACCAATTCAAGTAGTACTCTCATATAATTTGAAATGTCACAGCGTACTAAACAACTTGTTCGATAAAAGTAAGTTCCCTTTGACATTGTAATGAATAAAATCGAATCCCATGGAAGCTATAGGGCACTAAATGAGGGGTGGTTGAAAGCACCATTGTTCTTATCAGCTATAAATTCGACCAATATGTGTGAAGACATATAGAGCACATGACTTTCTCCATATCAACAGCAGCATTTGGCTTGGCCAATAGTTGCAAGAAACTATAAAGACCGGCAAATTGTAGGCTTGGGCGACACCGGGAATCTTGTTGATTGCAACCGCTGAAAGTTTTGCTGCCTCCAGGAACAGGTTTGCATTGCAAGTTGGATACAACTACAGTGTGACCATGAATACTCTTGCTTGTGGTGGAATCAAACCAAAGTTTGCAGTGCAGCTAACTGATGGTCCTCCATGTATTGTTAGCTGGCTGCGATGTCTGGTTTCTTTTTTGTTTGTTTGTTTTTCATTTTCTCTTCTTTTTTTTAGAAAGAGGGGAAAGCCTCTCCCGTTTAAATTAATATTACTAAGACCAAAGAACTTGATGGAATCAACCACTACATCAAAAAGCCCTGAACCAAATGTATAAAATACTCTTCTAATTTTATTTTGTCACTGGGCATATTAACACATCGGACCAACAATGTCATTTGTTCTTGATGACTCACATCTGGGTGCAATCAAGGACAATAGAGAAATATTTTGCCTCTTTAACCATCTTTATGATAGATTTTGTGATGTCAGAAGCCAAGAGAGAAACCAACTCATTCTGTATTTTGTGACTAAGATGATGATAATGTATCTCATTATTCGGTATTTTATGACTAAGATGATGATAATGTATTCGACGGTGGATTATACAACCAAAAGACTAAGGTTCAGCAATAATCACAGCACAAAGTGATGCCATCCGACCAGCGTGACAATCTGCAAAAACAACTAGGGAGACACCTGGTTTCATTGACATTCCAAAGGTAATAATTATTTGCTGACAGTGTTCGCCGGGCTTACCCAAAGCAAGAAATACTTTAGCTATTGGAGGATGGTTATCGAACCCTTCGACTGGTGATGATGAGGGATGTTAGGTCCCGATCTTTCGATAGATATTGATAAACAGTCGATTTGGGCGGAGTCGCGACACACAACTCAATCCGGCTTCTGAACGAAGCCGCTACTGAGCCTCGCAATCACAGCACCACGTCTCCTTTGGTTATCAACCGTGCCGAAACCCAGTTGACCTCGCCGAGAAGGCTAATCCCTGCATGCAAATCGAAGAACACAAACAAAAACAAGATAGATTGCAACCAAATTGCATATGAATGATTAAGCACTCGAATTTGGGGTTCCACAAAGCGATCTAGCGGCGAAACTGTTCTTAGTAGAATAATCTAAGCAAAAACTGACTTTAAACGATGACGGTTACTGAATAAATATGATTAGGAACGTCCTAGGGTTTCCCTAGGGCGCACACCCCCTTGGGCTAAGCTCATGATACAATTACAAAGTACAAAACCCAATTCAGATTTGGACTGGATGAGGTACGTGGCTTGTTTTGCAGATTCCCGGTAGCTTTGTAGGAATTTTGATGTGGGACCACAACCATCTAAAAGTAGACTCCATAAGCTTTCCAACAAAGTACTCATGGGCCCCGAAATTCCTTCTAGATCAGCGGCTAGGTCCGTTTGAAGCTGATGCTGTTAGGAGGCCCTAATCCGAATATAAAACGTGTAGAACTTTATCTCTTGTCTCCTATGGACCAAAAGTGACGTGATGAAGTAGAAGTAGACTTGGAGAAGGTCTTGGTTTGGTCCCCAATCGACTTCTTTAATCATCCATGCATTCCTTACGCTTGATATCTTTTCTTTCGCCCAAGCAAGTATCTCTGCAAACGAAAACACACGATACTTATTGTGTAGCAACGTTTGTTCAAATATATAACAAGTCAATCTAATATAGAACATATGCACCTTTGATTGATTAATACATAAGGTAGTTATGGTTATATCCGAGCTAGTTGTGTCCTCATCAGGTGATGGATATGGTTTTATTGGGCAAAGATTGTTAGACGTGGTGAAAACCACCGGGTTTGGCGAAAGGCGCTGTAGGCGGCGGAGACCATAGGTGGATTCCCTTGCGTGCCATCTATATAAAGATTTTGTAGTAGTGAGTCTTTTGCATCCCATCTTCATTAACAAACAACATTGTAATGTTTGGATACTAGTCAATGGCAATTACGAGTCTTTGCTATATGCCCATTCTTTCTTTATGCTACTTGGAGTCTTTGATATATATAAGCCCGTTCTAGGAAACTGAAAAGGCAATTAATTAGAAAGATAATCATATATATAGACCATCAAATCTGCGTATAACTTGTGTAACCCATGGCTCAGATTGGATTTATTATGAGGCAATGCATGAAAAACCACGTATGAAAATCTGATTGAAATCCGTTATAAACGCAGCTATATGAAAGACCTATGTTAGAGTTTGTGTCGAATATATGTATAGAGTCAGTTACAGTTCATGACATTGAGTTGTACTATGTGTTAGAACTAGAGTAAAAGTCGGGCTTTATCCTATATCTCTCTTAAATAGAGGGACAGACCTGTTGTAACCGCATATATATGATGACTTAGCATAGTAAGAGGGAAGGAGCGGCTGCTGGTGGAGTCCGGCTATGAGTCGTTATAACTCTGATATGCTGTAATTTGCTAGATCGGGCGGAGCGCCCTTAATCAGTGCTCTGGGGATGTAGGTTTCGGTTGAACCTCGTTAACAAATATCATGCCTTAGTGTCGTAATCGTGTTTCGATCTTCAATGGCGTTTCTTTCGTGTTTGGTTTCCGGTGTGATTTCGGGGACGGTTTTATAACAACCTAAAGTGGCTGATCCTACATTAGCAAATCTCATACAATGTATATATAAGTTCTATTGCGAATGTTGAGTGCCATTTCCTCTGATTCTCTGTGCTTTAATTTAGGATTCCAGAAGAATACATAGTAGAGAGCGTGTAAAATTTTAACTTTTGAACAATTGCTCAGATGAATGATCGGAGACCATTGATGCCTACAGCTCATCCAGTTATGTGAAATAGACTATGCACATTTGTTATAATCAGAGTATCTGAGTTTGGGTGAAATTACGGGCTTATATATATCAGAGTATTTGTGAAATAGACTATGTGAAATCAGAGTATTTGTTGTAATCATCCGGTTTCCGTTAAGAGCCATATATAATTCTTCTGCAAAGAGAGAGAGATGTAAGGATGCAAGCGGACCGACCGGTGAACCTACTTATATGTCAAATAAGTGGTAGCCCATGAGTTTTTGCATCATATGATCCGGTTTGCCGCACTTACAGATACAAATTGGTTGATCCATAAACCCATTTATAAGTCAAATTAGTAAGTAACCCGCGGGTCTATAAGCGGGTTCGCGAGTTGGCTGCTTGCATCCTACATAGATGGTGAAGTGGGGAGGGCTAATGGGTGGGTGATAGCCTACAGCGATTGGCCCCCCATCCCTCCCCGTAACGCGCACGCTCTGCCCCTTCTCCCTTTCCTACTGCACCATAAATTTTTTTAAAAAAAGAAAATAGAAAAAAATCTAATAACCATAAAAAATATATTCATATACATAGACTTTATTATAAGTATATACAGTAAACTACGCATGTAAAGTTTATGATTCTATATAAAAAATATTTAAATCCGAATTCGAATTTGAATTGGGTATATATATAAACTTTTGACCTGTAAATTTTAGGTGTGTAAACTTTAGATGAAAGTGGTGAAAAAAAATGATCGTCCCAGGCGATCGATCGCTGAAGTGCTCATGCTTTATTGGGATGAACAATGGTCACCCCACCCGGTTGGCTGCTCATGTTTCCGCACATGCCCATGCCTGAGCCGTCGACACCACCGGTTGCGCTGCATGTCACATCAGGAAGTTACCATGGATGTTTCTACCAGGATGCATGGCAGTTGGTCTCGCCATGGCCGGGTCTCGCTAACTAGTTTTGCAAGCTCCCAACCAGGTGCTCATGGTCGTGAACGGTTGAGCAATATGGATGCCCGATGCCTTCCAAGCCTAGCCACATTACCTGCTCGTGAGATGAGATCCATGGCTGAAAACGAATGCAGACGAACTGCATATATCCGCTGGCTCTAGAACAACGCATGGTTGGAGAAAAACAGGCAGGTGATCTTGAACCTGCCTGTAGGAGAATGAGAGTATCAGAGGCCGGTCACACCTAGCTCAAGTAGCGAGCTACGTTTGTGGTCTTCCAAGTTACATGCACCGTATAGGATCTTTTCTACCCTCCTTAATATCCGCTACCTCTATCCTAAAATATAATAGTATACACGATTTTGGCTATGAATATCCAGATGCAAAGCTAGTTTTTTTTAGATAAAGAAAATTTTATTAAGATTCAGTCAATCACATCAAGATGATACAATCCAACTAAACCCACCTCTGGCCTCTGCATATAATACACATAACCCAAAAGAGAAAACTAAAAACACACCAAGCGCAAAGGTTGGACAGAAAATATAAATATTAGTGGCTAACATTCCCTAGACTAGTCCACCGCCCATGCTTTTTGGTAAAAAAACTCTCGTACCACCTGGTTCAAACAACATAATACCACCGCCATAGTATCCTGAAGTTCCAGTTTGTAGAGGATAGCCCAGTCACGTATGCACAGGATAACTAAAGAAATAATTTGCAGATGAGAAAATACTAGCTTGTTATAAAAAAAAAAAAAGACCCATTCTTGCTTAGCCAAAGTATACAAAAAGGCATATCCTCTCAGACTTTGCTGCTTGGGTCGATCGCTGCTCACACAGACTCCTTTTGGCTGCACATCTGTAATTTTGGTTGGCGCAGGCTCAGGGAGATCTAAGTGGGAGCTGGCTGTGATTTTCTGTATTGCCAACACTTATGAAGGTATTGCTCACCACGTCCACAAGACTTAGAGCTAGAAAGGACAAACTAGCCCTACAAATGAACATTTACACTCCTCTCTAATCTAGTTGCACGGTTGTGTGCATGGTTTGTACATAGGCCGATAGGTGTACTTCTCTAATACTTTGAGAAACAACATACTGCAAACAAACTAACTAAAATGACGTTGTTAATTAAGAAAGGTTTACAACGAGTTCTAGTCGACAAGCTTTTTTATGTTCCTAGCTAGCCTGAAATTAAGTTACTTGAAGGTACGTACGTACCACAAGTTTCACCTTAACTTGCAGTTCCTCTGTGCCAACTGCCAAGAAGATATCTTGCGAAAGGCTGAAAAAAACTTAAATGATAACATTCAAGCCCCCTTTGAAATAAAGAACTTGTGGAGAAATTTTGTACGATATCGATTCAAGTTATATAGGATTTTTACTTATTTTACACTTTGAAATAGGATTTTTTTAGAGTACCTTTCGGTGGATGTTGGCTGTCCATGAGATGAGATCGTACGGAGGAGATCAATTTCTACTACAGGTGGTAACAAGTGTAGTAAAAGGGTAAATATGGAAAAGGAATTCGTGGCACTGTTGTAGCTTCGCAGTTAATGGAGGGTGTAATCCGTGGCACTATTGTAAATTCGTGGCACTATTGTAACGGACATTTTCAATTTCGTGTGATGCCCTTTGGTCTCACCAATGCCCCAGCCACCTTTCAATGTCTTATGAACTCCATCTTTGGCCCTTTTCTGCGTATATTTGTATTGGTTTTCATGGATGATATACTGGTGTATAGCAAGTCTTGGGCTGATCACCTTCATCACCTCCGTTGTGTTTTACAGTTACTGCAACAACATCAACTTTGTGCCAAGTTGTCTAAGTATTCTTTTGCAGCCCCACAGTTGGAGTATTTGGGGCACATTATCTCAGCTGCTGGTGTTGCAACTGACTCTGAAAAGATTAGAGTAATGTTGCAGTGGCCTGTGCCAACTAACCTCACTGAGCTCAGGGGTTTTTAGGCCTCACCGGTTAATATTGCAAATTTATTAAGCATTATGGCATCCTGGCAAAACCTATGACAACCTTACTAAAGAAGAATACCAAGTTTGTGTGTCAGATAAGACTCAGCAAGCATTTGATGAACTGAAGCGTGCTATGACCACTGCTCCAGTTCTTTTGCTGCCTGATTTTACCAAGCCCTTCACTATTGAAACTGATGCATGCTCTTCAGGTATTGGTGTTGTTCTCTGTCAGGAGGGCCATCCAGTGGCTTTTTACAGTAAAGCATTGGGAGTTAATAATCAGAACTTATCTATTTATGAGAAGGAGTTCTTGGCTATCATGATGACTGTGGATAAATGGAGACCTTATTTGTTGAGGGGCCCCTTTGTTATCAAAACTGACCATCGGTCCTTGTGCCATTTGGATGATTAGATTTTGGGTTCTGAATTGCAAAGGAAGGCTATGACCAAGTTGATTGGTCTACAGTATCAATTTCAGTACAAAAAGGGGTCTGAAAACCGACTGCTGATGCTCTTTCTCGTGTGGGCCATTTTTTCTCTTTACATGCTATTTTAGTAGCTCAGCCTGTGTGGGTGCAGGAAGTGGTTAACTCCTATGTGGTGGATCCCCAGGCTCAGTCCTTGCTTACTGAATTAGCTGTTGTCTCTCCTAATACTCAGGGTTATTCCTTATCTAATGGTTTGATCAAGAAGAAGGGCAGGATTTGGCTGGGCACTAATTCTGCTTTACACACTAAGATCATTTTTGCCTTCCATGACTCAGCTATTGGGGGCCATTCTGGCATTCAGGCCACATATCAGAGAGTAAAGAAATTATTTGTTTGGAGGGGTCTGAAGCAGTCAGTGGAAGAATTTGTTCAGCAGTGCACTGTTTGTCAGAAGGCCAAACATGACCATTGCTCTTATCCTGGGTTATTACAACCGTTACCAATTCCTTCAGGGGTTTGGCAGGATATCTCTATGGATTTTATTGAGGGTCTTCTTGTGTCTAAAGACAGTGATGTCATTTTGGTCGTGGTGGATTGATTTACTAAGTATGCACATTTTTTGCCATTGAAACACCCATTTTCTGCACTGCAAGTGGCTGAAAGTTATCTAAATCGAGTAGCTTATTTATATGGCAAGCCCAAATCTATTGTGTTTGATCGTGACAAAATCATCACTAGTCATTTTTGGTAGCATTTGTTCAAGAGATTTGGAATTCCTTTGAATCTGACAATTGCATATCATCCCCAGTCAGATAGACAGACAGAGCGGGTAAACCAGTGCTTGGAAATGTACCTACGTTGTGATGTGGCTTCAACCCCAACTAAATGGAGTTCCTGGCTTTCCTTGGCTCAGTATTGGTACAATACTAGTTCTCATTCAGCATTGAAATGCTCTCCCCACAAGGCTTTATATGGCAGTGATCCCACTTATGGTCTTTTGCCTTCAGTACCTGAGCCTGACGAAGATTGTGACGCTGGTGCTGCCGCTCTATTGCAAGAATGTGCCTTGTTTTCATCTATGTTGCAACATCATTTGGCTCGCGCTCAGAACCATATGAAACAGCTAGCAGACGCCAAGCGCGCTGCTCGTTCTTTTCAAGTTGGGGATTTGGTACTCTTGAAATTACAGCCATATGCTCAGTGCTAAGTGGTATCACGTCCCTTTCCTAAATTGGCATTCAAGTATTTTGGGCCCTTTGAAATCTTGCAAGCAATTGGCTCGGTAGCTTACAAACTGAAATTACCTTATGATAGTCTCATTCATCCGGTGTTTCATGTGTTTCAGTTAAAGCAATTTGTTCCTGACAATAAACCGGTGTTCTCTCAGTTGCCCACGGCTGCTCAACTGGATATTGCTGATTTGGTTCCTTCTAAAGTTTTGGATCGGTGAATGGTGAAGAATGGCAATGCCGCTGTGGTCCAGTTCTTGGTGCGTTGGGGTTCTCTTCCTGCTGCTTTGGCCACCTGGAAGGATGCTGATGTCGTTCGCACAAGATTTCCGAATGCTGTCGCTTGGGGACAAGCTCCAATTCCAGTGGGAAACTGTTATGCCTGTGCCGAATGAGCTACAGGCAACGGCAGAAGGAGGTGCGCCGAATTTAAGACGTACTGTGAAAAGACATTTTCGGGTGGCTATAGCGTGTTGAGTTTACGTACTGATTTGTGACACTGGCTTGTGGGGCCAGGGGTTGTTGAGTCAGGTGTGTGGTGTATAAATCGCCAGCCTGTAGGCATGTGACATCTATCGAAAAAGAGAAAGAGAAATACTACCCGTCCTCTGTTTCTCTCTCTCTCTTGCTCTATTTCTTCTTCCTCCCAACTACTCTGTTTTTTGTCAGATCTCCGGCGAGCATCGCTGCCGGCAATCGAGGTCATAAGAGTGTACGAGCAAGTGAAGCGAGGTCCCGAGGAGTTAAGAAGAGGAAGTTACACGGGATCCACTAAGGCTTCGACAAATGAGTAGCGACGACGTTTGTGGCAGCAGGGGAGAGAGCAGCCCACTCGACGACAATCTTGGAGGGTGGGATCAGCGGCGCGATGGCGTGGCACGGTGGCAGCGGCGATGGCGGTGAGCGTACCATCCCCTCGATCTGGTGACGATGGCGGTCGACGGTCGACGGGGACAGGGTGGTGGCGGCGCGACTGTGACTTGTGAGGCGAGTGACAGTGACCTGCGGGGCAACGGCAGTTAGGGTTGGGAATCGCGAGGGAATCACCACGGAGCAGATCGCCGCGGGCGGCCTGACGATGGCGTGGCCGCGGAAGACGGGAGGTTGACGAATGTTTTTTTTTCTTGAGAATCGCGAGATCGCGGATTCGTGGGGGACGGGAGTTTCGGAGAAAGAGGGAGGGCGAGCGCGTGGATGAGGAGCAATTCCAGACATTAGATTGAGATGAGATAATCTGAACCGCTGAGTGATGAATGAAAGAATGAGAGATGAGTGAATGAAATCATTTGCTGAACTATAGGGTAAATATAGGGTATATTACAAAGTTGGAATATGAATTTAAAAGTTGTTGTACATAACTATGCGCAAAAATGGTCATCCGATAGTGCTAAGAGCATCACTAATGTAGAGTTTCATCATGGGTGCTAGTAGTGCCATGCCAAAGTCCCCAAAAATTCTTGCAGTGTATAGTTCTTTTCTTATGACATTACGTGAGATCCACGAGTGTACTGAACTGAAAGAAAAATAGCAACCAGGCCTCTTCTGACCACTCATTGCTTTACTCCATAATGCAAACAATGAAAAGAAGTACTACCTCCATTTCAGGATATAAAACGGACATATATATATATATAAATATGGGTAATGTTAGAAAGTCTTATAATATAAAACGGAGGAAGTATTATCTAATTTGAAGCATCCGGTCTCAAGGGGAAGCAGCGGCTGTTCCTACTTTCTTTTTTTCTAAATCCCATGCTACACAATGTATTGTACCAGTTTCATAAAAAAAAAATCTCTTTGTACCTCTTATAAAACCCATATTACAGATGCTCTAAAGGCCCCACAGTAGGGCTATCCATAAATTAATTTACTGGGAGGCCAGCCGAAGAGTTAAAAATGGGCCAGGGTTGGATTAGGGTTGAGTGAGATGCTTAAGTGGCAGGCAAGACTATCCTGGGTTCATATAGGGAATAAGTCCACTTTGACTCCCTTAAAAAGTGATCCGAATCTAATCCGTAACCCTCAATCGTAAAACCAGATATCTTGACCCGTAAATTGTTAAAACCAGTGCAATTTGACTCCCTCGACGGTTTTGGAGGGGGTTTCGCTGACGTGGCACGTTATGTGGTGGTGTTGACTTGGTCTTCGTCCCACGTAGCATTAACGTGACGCTTATGTGACATTAGAATTAAAAAAATATGTAGGACCCATTTGTCATTCATAAAAAAATAATTGTGGGACCCACAGACAGGTGGGGCCCACATGTCAGTCTATCCTTTCACCCATCTCTCTCATCTTCTTCCCACTCGGACGTCCCCGACGAGATCAACGCAGTAGGGCTATAGGTGCCGGCGGTGACTGCCCCGATGGCGTCCACTAGAGTTCCCTCGCCGAGCTCTATCCTGTTGCCGTCGCCGTCCACCTCTAGTCGCCGTCCCGCGCTCCCTCGCAGTCCCCCGTGAAGAAGAAAAGGAGACCAGGGAGAAGGTGAGAGAGACAGAGAGAGAGCCGTCCCCGTCACTGCCGACGCCGCTGGCCTAGAGCTCCATCCCGCCGCCGTCTCTCTCTCTCTCTCACCACCTCTCCATCTCTTCCCCTTGACCCCGGCATCAGCGGCTCACATCCAGGACAGAGACCAGAGGAAGTGGAGCTCCACGACAGGCAGTGGCGGGTGGTGCGAAGCTCGGGAAGTGACGCGACTCACTTCACCAAGCATGGCCCACTGGCGTCTACTCTTTGTCGCTGTCGTCATCCTGATGGAGCTCTCGCAGGCGTGGGGCAGCGTCGACCACCTGGGAGAGATGGAGGCTCGAGAGCGAACTCGGCGTCGACCACCTAAGAGAGATGTGGAGCTCGGCGACAACACCTCCTTCTCGAGCGACAGCCGGTCACCTTACTCCTCCTTCTCGAGCTCCTTTCTTCGTCAAGCACCCCTTCTCCGAGCGACGACCGGCGACCATAGCAGCACCATGCAACCCCTCTCCTTCTTCCCGCCTCTGCTCATGGATAGATCCCATCCCCTTGGCTGAGCTCAGAGAAGACAGGGTCGCCGGGGTGGCCTCGAGCTCACGGTGAGATCCACCGCGGCGCGCATCCCCTCTCCTGCCTCTTCGACTCTTCCTCATCTCTCCCTCTGCTCTCCTGCTGCTGATGAGGATGCAGTCATGTGCCCCAGAACCGCTGCCCTCCCGCCCGCTACCGCCACTCTGGCCCCCACCAGCCGTTGCCGCGCTGCCCCTGGCCCCACTCGCCGAAGGAAGAGAGAGAGAGAGAGATAAGAAAGAGAGTGGAAAGGAGGTGGAAGGGAAGAAGGGATAGATTGACATGTGGGCCCCACAAAATTTTCTTATGTGTGAATGACGAACGGGTCCCACACGAATGTTTTTTATTCTAATGCCACCCAAGCGGCACGTCAACGGCAACCCAGGTAAACACTTCCACGTAGACGCCGAGAGAGTCAATTTATCGGTTTTAACAATTTAGGGGTCAAGATTTCTGGTTTTGTGGTCTAGAATCACATATTAGATTCCGATCACTTTTAAGGGAGTCAAAGTGGACTTATTCCTTCGTATAGTGGTCTAGGGTTGGATTTGGGCCGCTCTAAAAATAAATGGGCCTTGAGTGGGCCAAAGCCCATTACCTGTCTCAGTATTAATTTGCCCTAGCCGATGATGTCTTGTCCCCTTCTCCTTGGCCGCGCCCTCGACTCCCCGTCTCGTTCGCCCGCCGCGCCGCGCCGCCTTCCCACTCCATCCCGCGCCGCGCCGCCAGCCGCCGGTGAGGTGACCACCCGTACCCACGCCCATCCTCTTGCTCACTCCTCCCTTGTAGATCTGGAAGCTTTTCTCTCTCGCCTAACCAGCCTCTAGTACCAATAGCAGCATCTTAGGAAGGAGGGGAGCCCGCGGCGGCGGCGGCGGCCAAGATGAGCGACGACGTGATATGGCACTGCATCCGGCACAACCACTGCAGCTTCATGGCCAAGTACGTATGCGAGCAGCAATCATATCTTCTTTCTCTCGTCGCTGTGGTAGTGTTCTTTGATTTCTGACGATAAATGGTTTTGGTTTTGCGGCAGGATCACGACGGGGATATTCTGCCGGAACCCGTACAACGCCACCGGAATATGCAACCGGAGCTCCTGCCCTCTCGCCAACAGCCGCTACGCCACCATCCGGGACCATGACGGTGAGTACTACTACCCCGCAGTTTCCTCCATTTTTCGGGGCGAAATATCTTTTTAGCTCAACCGTTTCGATGATGCACTGTGTCGCCCTTTGTGGCAATAGCTTTAGGAAGCATTGGGTTATGTTTACAGTTGCTATTGGAAACATTGGGTTACATTTACAGTTGTTATTGGGAGACGATTGGTCTTTATTCGAGGGAAATTATTTAGTCGTGACTGTGATCGTTATTATTAACTGCCATCAAGATGATATTGTGAGTCTATGGATGGGATAAACCCTCAGTTCAAACACAACCAATGACTGTTTTAAGATAATGTGGTCTACCATGGAAGATTATTTCATTAGTTAATTTTAAAGTCAAGAACTCAGTACTGCAGAAAGTTACATTTTTACGAGTGAATCGCTGTATTATGTGGTGCTCTCTGGATGAAACATGAGGGCTTCAGAATCCTTTCGTCCAAGGATACAGATTGCAGTCTAAGCATACTTGTTAAGCATATTGTTTTGCTCCCAGTTCTTTCCCAACTTATGTATACCATCTTAATATTTTTTTTGTTACATTCTGTTTCATTTCTCTCTCTTTTTTCTGGCCTTGCAGGTATTTTCTACCTATACATGAAAACAGCTGAAAGAGCCCATCTTCCGAACAAATTATGGGAGAGGGTCAAACTACCCAGAAATTATGAGAAAGCAATGGAAGTCATCAATAAGCATCTTGTATGCACTTCGAGCTTTGCCATTCGATCTGGATGTGAACTTTTATTTTAAGTCTCATAGCTTGTCTTTCTTTCATTATGTAGGAATTTTGGCCCAAGTTACTTGTGCACAAAATTAAGCAGCGCCTGACAAAAATGACTCAGTATCGGATAAGAATGAGGAAGCTTCAACTGAAAGTGAGGTAGGCTTTTAGGTTTATTTCCATAGTGTTTTCATTATGGTCTTAAGCTGAACACGATAAAATTCTATTAGAGTGCTGAACTCATCAGGTTGAAAATCTTAAATCTGGGACAACTGTTCTGAGATACATGCCATGTGGGAAGATGGTTGCTGAAGTACTTACCTGTTTAGCATGTTTTGGTTGCAAAGGGCATTGTTCCTTTTTACTTGTTTGTTGTTTTACTTTTCTGTCTTCAAGATGTGACTTTGACCATTTATTTTTATACTTTTGCATTAAGTATAATAATAAAATTATAATATTATGAAAGTATTCCTAATTACAAATTTAATGATGTGATTTTCAGTAGTTCCAAATATATTAGCAGTAAAACTTTTGAAAGGTTGAAGACGCGGATTGTAGGGTGTCATTAAAAAAGAAACATAGTAGTATAAAGTAACAGATTTCTGTAGATTGAACTCTATTGATTTATAGGTTTGCTTTTAGATGGGGGTGGGGATCCGATTTTGGTTGATTGTCTTATAGGCATTCTATGTATTTCATACTGCCACAACCAGCGCTAATGTCAGTGCCAAATTGTGTACTAGGATTTAAGAATAAGAACTGGCTCAGTGTTTGGTTATATTCAATTACAGGTTTTGAAGTTGCACATTTTGTTGACTTGTTCTATGGTCTTAAGATTATATTAGATGCACTGTGTTCACATTGTTGCAGAACTTTTTAAAACTAATGGAAAAAATAATAATGGTAGCAATATCTCACAAGTTTCTACTTTGGTGGTATAATTTAGTGTAATAGTTTCATTATAATCTGATTTGCTTGTTGATGTATACTCTTTTTGTGAACTTTCTGCTGTTCTCTCTGATGCAATGGAAAGATTAATCATATTCCTCTCCCCTTATCAGAGAGAAGGTGATGACAATGCCCAGGAAGGAGACTCAGCGCCATCTCAGAAGAATGGATAAAGCTGAAAAGGCCGCTCAGTTGGAAAAGGTTATTATTTCTGATGCTATCCACGCCCTTTGATGGTTTGCCTTATTGAACATGGACCTGTTGTCATGCAGAATATTGAAAGTGAATTGAAGGAACGGTTGAAGAAAGGTGTCTATGGTGACATCTATAACTATCCCTTCAAAGAATTTGACACTATTCTTGAAATGGAAAAAGATGATGTAGCTCCTGCTGAGGAAGAGGAAGAAGTAAGCATTGTTACTGAGTGCAGACTTGCTTATCTCACCTTGCATGAACTATCCATTTATCGTGGATTCACTTGTTAACACAGGAAGAGGTGGAGTATGTTGAAGGTGATGATGAGATGGATGACATGGAAGACATTGAAGATTTTGGAGGCCTTCCTGATGATGATGAAGATGATGATAATGATGGTAATTACTTCCCTTTGTTCCAATTCAACTTCAACATATTTCAGAGTACTGTGATGATGTGAAGGAAATTTTGATATGCCTTGGCAAGCTAATATGTTACATCTGTTGGATTTTTACCAGCCAAAATGGTTAATAACCTGTCATTTCCAATTTGACCTTCACTAAGAAAAAGAATCTAAAATATGATTGCAGGTGAGACGGATGAAGATGATCTTTCGGATGAACCGGTAGCAAAGAAACCTAAAGGGCGAGGTTCTGATTTGAGATCAAATATAGGGAAAAAATCCAAGAAACTTATCACTGAGGTAAAGAGCTAGCAACCACCACAATCTCAATACTGTTTCTTGAGGACATTATACATTTTGTCTCCTGCGTTAGACCTGCCTCTACTATTGATAGTAGCATCAGCCCTTGAGATTTTGTTATTCCATTATGTTAAAACTAATTGGTAGTGATAAGTGGGCATACTACGTGCTTTATTTACACTCCTTTTTTTGTATGGAACAGGTGGAACGAGATGATGACATGGGTATCAGACGAAGGACGCGAATGTGAGTTGTGCGAGCACTGGCTTCAATTGCATATGCCACGGGGTGCTGTGCTGTCAGTTTTGGTTGTACCTGAGATTGGCTTAGACTTAGTTGCTGAGAAATCAAGATGAGTTGTGGCATGGAACATTATATTTATATGTTGGCAAACTATTAGGTTTAGCGTTCAAATTGCAAGATAAGTGTAACATTATTTTGCAGCAAGCACTTTACAGGAAGATGCTCACTCTGGCCTGAGGCAGTTGTTTAGGGTTGTTTGTATCAACTTATCCATCGACGGATAAGCCATCCAATTTGGGCTCTTAGGCAAGCTGTGTTTTGCGTTACACAGATCTTAACAGTTCCAACGTCACAAACAATCTGTTTGTAACCGCTACGTCCACCAAAAGCAGTAATTTTCTTAATGTTTTGCAGCAACATTTGATCAAACTCTCTGGTTTAAAATGATCATTGGATGGTTTCCACTGGAATTGGAATCTGATTATTATAGCTTGTTCCGTTCTAACTGGGGCATATAGACTGAGGAATTGTTCACTTCCAACCGGTCATTTGCCTGCCTTTGAACACCCTGTTTGGTTCGTTTCCCTTCGAATTGGCAGGCGTAGGGAAGGATCATTGAAGTTGGTACAATCTTGATTATCATAGAATTGGGTGCTTAGACAATCAGCCTTCATCAAAGCTGGAGAATTTTTTCCTAATGACATTATGTATAGTGTATACAAAATGGGACTTTCTTAATGATAAGTTTTTTGAGGTCGCTTCAAATTGTTTTTCTGGTGCTTTTGGCGTCATACAAAGAACAAATATTAGTACATGTATTCCAAATCCAAAGGATGTTGTCGATTGATCGTTAAAAGCATAGTTTTCAAGAGCATGGATCATCCACTTACATAACAAAATAGTGGTGTTACCACTGATATTTACAAACAACATAGCTTTCAAAAGCATGTCAAAGGATTTCCCCAAATGTGGGGTGACTAGGTCATGGGTACTCTACTGTCGAAAATGTTTCCTGGGCTTCAGGGCAAGTAAAATTAAAAAGAAAAGGTAAATTCTACAGACCAGGAAAGGGTGCTGGTCAATGATTCGAAAATGGCAAATTCTAAATTCCTTTTCCTTAGTTTCACATGTACGGAGTATCATCTACTGATTCTAAACGAGCATGTACTGGCCTGATATCTGGGACCTCTTCAATACCTTCAGTGGGCTGAGGGGAAAAGAACTAGTTAGATTTCCTCCAGATCTCCAGAAGATGATAAAAGTATGGGCAGAAATTCACCTGCAGATATTCTAGGAGGCACCATAGTAGGTAGTTGATGATCATAACAAGACAAAACAGTTTGCCTGCCCAAGCTCCACATCTGAGGTATCTACACCATTGTAGAAACATCAGATGGACTGCATCCCTATATATTTGATGCCCCAGTGCATAAAAATTGTAAATAGAAATAGATTAATGCTTCAAAAGCAATATACTCACCGCGGAAGGCGTTCTAGCAAATCTGTTTGAGGTGACTGCATTGCACGATCATACACAATCTCGGTTCTTTTTGCCACATCATCCCAACTATAAAGCTTTTTCATCTAGATGCATATTAGAAACAACTGAATCAATTCAAATGAACTTGCATATCACTTTTCCACTAAAAACTAAAGAAAAAAAAAAGGAAATGTAATGCACAGAGTCCATAGCTGAAACGGTAAACTGAAGATACACAGCAAGTTCATGCAACATGCAAGAGTTGAGACTCACTCGAAGATGCATAACTTGGGGATCTATGCCAGGAAGCATATCGATAGCCTTCCTGACAGCTCGTACCATATCTTCAGGAGCTGGTTCTGCAAGTACTACCATATCATCTGGTAAAACCTGAAAAAGGAAGAAGTTATTGGACAGTAACTCCAATTTTCCTAATTAACTACAGTACAGGGTTCTCTACAAGAGAAATGTATAAACATATAGCACATACCTCTGGAACACCACCGACTCTAGTACTTACTGTCAACAATCCACAACTTGCTGCTTCCAAAATGGCTATGCAAAAGGCCTCTGTAAGCGAACTAAAATGGCAGAGATTAAATTTCAGCGTAACTGTGGATCATCCATATAGTTGGACTTTGCCATCGTTAAAATATCATATTACTTGTTCATTTCTATGTTTGTAATGATATTAGGGTCTAGTTAACATTATGTATTATGAAAGATGATATTTAATTTAAAGGGATAGACAGAAAGCAGTCTTACGTGTATCAACAATCCCTGATGAAAAAAAGGAACTAAGGAAATAAAAAAGTTTCAATATAAAGCAACGAAAATATTAAATAGCTACCTGTTCAAAAAAATATGACCAGATATCAGAACAGATCGCACTTGAGCATGAGGCACAGCTCCTAACATCTCAACTCTATCCTGAAGGGAAAACTTCTCCCTCATTTCTTCAATTCGCACACGTTTTGGACCATCACCTCCAACAATAAAGCGAACCTGACAGTTCGTACAGTTGCTTACTCGATCAAATATGACCATTTACTAAATCCAAAACAACGTGAGCATTAAAAGGATGGGAAAGTTATGATGGAATATAAGGAGAGTTCAACTATTGTGGATAGCCATGCATTTTGCTTTATGTTGATATGTTATATAACGAAATGATTCTACCATACCCATAGTTCACCCTTTTTATTTCATGCATGACTCCAAAGAGTGCTATGGTTGTGACTCACCTTAGGAAAAAGACGGCATACTTCTGGGATAACTTCCACAAGAAGGTCTGCACCCTTTCGATACACTAATCTACTTATCACAACAATAACAATTTCATCACAGCTCAAGCGGTCAGGAGCGGGAGTAAACATTGCAGTATCAACTGCATTAGGAACCATGAAAACCTTCTCTGGAGATATCCCTGATCTCAAGACAGTATTCTCTTTGCTTGTGTGAGAGACACATATAGCCTGATCAATATCTGCAAGAGTAAACTGCAGCACCTTATTCATGTGAATGCTTCCAGCATCAGCAAAACCGTAAAGCGAGTGATCTGTGAAGACAACTTTGTACCCCATCGTCCTAGCATGCATCAGCGCTTCATGGCACAATGTTGAGAAAGCCTGATGCCCGTGCACCACAGAGATCTTCTCACGAATAAGAATGGTCCTCACAATCGGAAATGTCAAGAATAATGTAGGCAATGTATTCTGCATCAGGAATGGCTTCCATGGAGCATAATAAACCTTCAAGCCACCTGTAACATAGCGTACTCCAGAACGATTCCCATATGCATGCGTCATGACAACCACCTGGGAATCAAACAAAAAGGTTGTCTAAACATTCGCAACAAAATCAGTGGCACCAATTTAGTCCGTTGCATGGCTCGGCCTATCATTTAACGATTGGATAAGATATGTAACAAAAAATCCTCTAACCATTATTGGCATCAACTCAATATAGGAGAAAGATATTAAATCCAATATTTAAACTGCATATAACCAGTGACCAGGGGCAGAATCAAAAGCATATTGATTAGTTGATCTAGCATCCCTAAAATTATGCATTAAAAGAACAAGGCAGTAAATAGACCATTCAGGAGAGATTAGGGACCTTATGGCCAAGCTTAAGGAGACACTGCGACAGATAATAGATGTGGCTTTCCACGCCGCCAAAGTTTGGAAAGAAGAAATCCGACACCATCAAAATCCTGTGCTTTCTCCCTCGCCCATCCATTTGTAACTGTGTTTGAAATCTGAAAAAAAAAAAATCAATCGGTTTGCTACACAACATTTGACTGAAAATTGGGGGGCAAAATCTTAATAATCGCTAACCTCCCTATCTGATCCGAGATTCCTTCTCCAGTAACATTCTCCATCTCCGGCGAGTTTGGCGAACTCAGGCGGAGGAGCGCGGCAGCAGCGCTTACTAGTTAGGTTTCGTGGTGGGGATCCAGGGTTAGACGGAGGAGGCCGGGGCGGCGGTAGGCCCTGCAGTGGGCGGTGGCGCGGGGAGCGGCAATGGGGAGGGCGGAGGAGGGGTAGTCGGTGGAGGCGGAGGGCAGCAGGAGCCGCCGGAGATGGAGCAGGAGGGTGGCGCGGTGGCACCGGACACCCGAGACGACGAAGATGACGGGGGAGGGAAGAAATGGAGGCGGGTAGGCGAAGAACGGCAGGGCTGGAGCCTCGATGGCGGCGGCGGAGTGGCCGCGCGTGCGGTGGAAGGCGGCGGCGGCGGCGGCGAGAGCTGCGTGGTTCGTAGAGAGAGAGAGATGGAGGAGACGAGGAGAAGCGGATGGCTGTGGGACGTTGGATTCCAATCTGATGGTTAAAATTTTGTAAGATTATGGAATAGGAAAATCTTAGGGATGATCCTAAAAATTTGAAATGTACTTCCTCCGTACCAAAATATAAGCATTTTTAAACTTCGAAACGATTTCTGAGATATACGTTGACCAACAATATATGTAAAATTAAGATGTTTTAAATAAAAAGAGACATCAATTTTATATGATCGCCTTATATTTTAGGACGGAGGTAGCATCCTAGTGCAACTTGTAAGTCGTAAGATAAAGATAGACCTATAAGTTAAACATGTCAAAATATAATAATATATTTGATATCTTTAACCAAATGTTTTTTACTTTTATTTAAGCCGATCTGACACTTTATAGTTGAGTCGAACAAAATTTTAAGTTCACACTCACTTCCTGGATGAAAGTGATATTTCTTCTCAAAGAAGACAAACTAGAGTGCAATCCTCCATACCTGATTAGGGGTGAAAATGGAGCAGATAATTTCCATCCGCTCCGGTCAAAAACGAATACGGAAAGTGTTCGGAGCAAATTTTCTCGGATAGTTCGAATACGGATACAAATATGGATATTTTTTTCGGATATGAATACGAATATGGTAACGCAGTTTCCGGCAGGTACGAATACGGAGCCAGATATCCGGAGATTATGATGTGCGAATATCTGCGTAACACATGATGTCTCTCCAGCCTCCGGCCCATTCCTTCAATTTCAGCACATATGTTTTTGCTTATAGCTACTAAACCCTAGCCACCATAAAGTCGAGTTGGCGTCTCGACGACGGGCAACGGCAACGGCGGTGACAACGACGACGGCAGCGGCAAGCCGACGACGATGATGATGGCGGCGGCTATCTTAGATCTCCTTGTGGGCATTGGCCTTCAATCCCCCCAGTGCTTGTCTGTGCTTCCTGTCTCCCCAAATCGTGGGACAGTGGGAGCCGTCACCACCGCCTATGGCAAGGCCTCTTGCATGCACTAATCTCTCAGGTAATCCATTGATTTGTTGTTCTCTTGTAGCCTTTGTTTTGTGCCTTCCATGAGATCGATAAACTGATGTAGATCTTGGATGTGCTTTGTTTACTTTGTGTCTAGATTGGTGATGAAGTCTGGTAGTGCATGTAGTGCTAGTGCAGCTGCAAGTACTACTGCGTCATCTCCAGCTTTGCAACTCCCGGCACCTCTAAGCCATACCACGGCAGCTACGCAGGACACTTCTCCTGCTGCTGGTGCTTTGGCACACTACAATAATGCAATTGATTTGACAACCAATGATGATTCTAAGGTTTTACCTCCTGGTAAGAAGCAAAAGAAGTGTAGTTCTAAAGTTTGGCAGCATTACACTAATATAAGGTAAACAAGAAAGGGTCAGATGACACTGTGGCTGTAGAGGAGTATACTAAATGCAACAAGTGCTAATATAAACATCGGTGTGAGAGTAATTGTGGCACTTCTATTTTCTGGAATCACTTGAATAACAAGCACAACATCAAGTCAGGTCAACAACAACTACAGATGAAAAAGAGTGAAGATGGTACTGAAGGAGCTGTTGAGACTTACAGGTATGATGAGGCGGTTAGCCTGAAAAAGTTCTATATGACAATCATCATGCATGAGTATCCCTTTAACATTGTTGAGCATGATTACTTTGTGGATTTTATTAAGTCTTTACACCCTACTTTTCCAATTAAGAGTCGCATTACTGTGAGAAAGGATATTCTAAACATATATGAAGAGGAAAAGAAGAAATTGTGGCAGCATTTGCTTACACTCTCATGCCGTTTTAGCACAACCATGGACATGTGGACATCTAACCAAAATAAAAGTTATATGTGCATCACAGTTCATTGGATAGATGACACTTGGAACATGCAAAAGAGGATCATTAAGTTTATGCATGTAGAAGGACATCATTCAGGAAGTAATATGTGCAAAGAGTTTTATGACAGCATAGTTGATTGGAATCTTGATAGAAGGCTTGTTGGACTTAATTTGGATAATGCATCATCTAATGATGTTTGCGTTAAGGATGTTATTTTAAAACTCTGTAAAATCTCTCCTTTAATTTGTAATGGCATCTTCTTTCATGTGAGGTGTTTCAATTATATCTTGAACCTTGTTGCACAAGATGGGCTGAAACAAATCACATGAGCTGTATCAAAGATCAGAAATACTATTTCAATTCTAAAGCACTCGCCACTGCAGTTTGAGGCATTTCAGAAGTGTGCCTTGGAAGTTAGTTTGGATAACACAAAGGGCCTTTCCATGGATACTCCTACAAGATGGAACTCCACATTTCTCATGTTGAAGAATGCTATCTACTACAGAAATGCTTTTGATAGGTTGTTTCTTCGGCATGGTAGAAGGTATGCAAAGTGTGCTCCCACTAAGGTAGACACCGTCTATGACAATAACATCATGCAAGTGCTTGAAGCCATTACATGGAGCAACTGAACTATTCTCCGGTACTACATATCCAACAGCCAATCATTTTTTGGGTAAGTTTTGTTCCATCAAGCTTCCAATTGCTGATTGGTGTAAGAGTAGAGATGGAGCAGTGAAAACCATGGCAAATTCCATGCAAACTAAATATGATAAGCATTGGGAGAAGTCGAATATGGCTCTTGTTGTTGCATGCTTCCTTGATCCACATTACAAAACAAGTTCAATAGAGTACTATGGTGTGAAGATTTATGGTTTAGAAGCTGTAGAAAAATTTAATGAGTTCAATAGGGTTATCAAAAAATTGTTTGATGTTTATGCTGCTAGTGCGTCCGCAACATAAAACAAGAAAGGTGCTGAAGTGCATGTGCATCAACTTTAATTTCAATCTGTTGATAATACTGACGAGTTGATGATATCTTTAATGAGATGCTTAAACTCTTTACCTTTTGGTGTATTGACTACAATAATTGTTTATCATACTAGTGAGTTCTGAGCAGAGCACCGAATTTAAAACAACAGAGATTTTAAATATCATAGTTTTTGTTTAATTTAAAAAATCATAAAAGAGGGTTTGACTCAATCTGTAGTCATGTAAAGGCAAAAGCTGATCTGGCGTTTCAAATCTGACATAAGAGAATCAGTACCTTCCCATAAAAAGGTCAGTGCAAATTAACATATCACAAATTAGTGAGACATATTTTTCCCATAATTGGATGAGACAAGGCCAGAGACAACAATACAATTTCATGCTTAAACCTTTACCTTTTAGCGTATTCCAGTTACAATAATTGTTTATCATCATAGTGAGTTCTGAGCAGAGCATTGAACTTAAAAACAACACAAACAAGCGCAAAATAGCAATACAAACTTCTTCCCAATAGAATTATAATGATTCTAAGTTATTTAATTTCCATTCCTAGTTCATAGCCCATATGGCCATACCAACCAAACCCCATAATAACTGAATCAGAAAATGAAGTGATTAACACAAATGTGGCATGTGGCCATAATATATCCCAAATCTCCAATCGGTTACTGAAAAACATAGGATGTGATTCATGATTTGGCAATAAACACTTACAGTTGCTACTTTGTCAAGAACAGAGTTTAGGGTAAGTCTGATAGGTTCGACCCACCTGTCAGGCACATATACAGGATGAAGTACACTTTTGTGTTTGTGTTCATTGCTTATTTGGCCATTCCTTCTTGTATATATGTATAGCTGATCCATGATCTGATCTGGCATCATTCTTAGGTTATAAGACTTAGGCTATCATCAATGAGTGGGATATTGAAAGCATAGAGAGTCATCTGGCAAACTTATTGATAGTGGTGAGCTATTTTCTTCTTTTACCTCTATGAATATTTTTCTTAATATAACAACAATATTATTCGACTCCTGCAGGAAAAAGAGGAGAATAATGATGATATGGAACAAGATGATATTTTGATGGACGAAATGGATGAATGATGATGTGCTTTCATGCATCGGACTGCAAGTCTAGTGAAAATTGCTTTTGGGCTAATTACTATGTTGATCTTATCCATGCTACCTATAGAACTTGAACTCAATATGTGTTGACACTTTTCAACGTGTTTCCTGTTGAACACGATGCACTTTATTTAATCTGTGATGCATCCTACAATGATGATATTTATATTAAATTAGATAAATATATGTGGTGCATTTGTATCTACGAGCAGTTTGAGTGGTCCCTATATTCCGAGAAAAATTCATTTTTGTATCCGTGTCCGATCATATTCGATCCTTATTCATATCCGCGATAATTCGTATTTATTTCCGTATCCGAGTTATTCGTATTCGTTTTCGTATCCGCCTAAAAATATGAAAACGAATACGGTAAGAGCATTATCCGTCCGTATTCGCTCCGTTTTCACCCCTATGCCTGACCACTATCTCCATTACTGCTATTCTCCAGGACCTTTCATTCCCTCTCTTGTTAGAAGTCACATAAGACTAGAGCATGTTGCTAGGTAGCATTCATGATGGTGAAGACTAATCACACGAACTAAGGCTCAATAACAAGGGTGATGTAACGACCTTTTGTGATGCAACGACCTATGTTCATGTTCATGTTGATGATGATGATGATGTATTCCATGGAGACCACAACACAATTGCAAACCACCATAATGGAAATGATTTGACCAGCACAATCACAATAATGTGGTATGTAGACGACATCGAATGCTCATCACCAATTGCTTTTTGAGATATTGTACTTTTTTTTTTTTACGTTGCGCGATTTTTTTTATAGCACATTTGGTGAAATATATCTTCACCATATCTGTTATTTTTTAATAGCACATTTGGTGAAACATATCTTCACCATATCTGTATCTTACTGTTTCCAGTATGTTTCACCTTTGTTGCATGGTGTTCTTAGTAGAACATTTGACCTTTCAATAAATCAGCTTAGGTTGAACATCAGACCATAGTCATGCCGATGATAAATAAATAAAAACATGGGGTATGACCGTATGGGGTTCAGCTGAACCCCAGTTTTTCTATTGCAACTATGCTGGAAATATGAAATTTCAAAAATAAAAATGTAGCCTGATGTTAGATAAATTGAATGGAGAAAAAGCAAGATAGTGAACTGTAAATCAAGCTCATCAGTACGTACTGGAGGACCAAACAACGGGTATGGGGATTAAGCTGAAGCCCAAATTGTTTTTTTGAAAATCAAGTCGCTATTTTATACCGCACATGCTAAATTCCTGATATTTCACAATATGGAATGAGTAATTATGATTTTCTTGAGCAGTTGAGCACATGCATGACACAAATAGTAATGATCAATTGATGCCATGGTCGCGTATCGCATAGCTCTTACGCGACAATTTGCATCTTAAAACCGGTTTTGCAAAGATATTTTATAGAAATCTTACAAGGTATTCTTCAAAATAATTGGAGGTACCAATTCGGTGTTCATTAGCACTATCCACAACATTTGAAGGTGAAATTAAGTAAAGTGAACAACAAAAACAGCTGTTTACTCACAGGCTAAATTGCTATGAACCTAGAATATACAGCATTATCAAATTATTAATAAAACTCAGCCACTATAGTTTGGAATAAAAGAAAAAAAATCATATATAAACCTAATATGAATGGCAAAACAACGCACAAATCTTTTCCTCTCTGCACCAAAGGACAGTCCAATAACTATTAGAGATCATCTTCAGCAGCACTCGCAGCACTTAAATCCACACTGAGATCAACCGTCTGGATAAAATGGCATGTCGATTAGCATAAGCAACTAAGAAATCACTGTCGAGACAAAGGAAATTTAAAGCATTAAACACGTTTTTTAGGTTGATATAAGATCATGAAAAATGCAATATTAGTTCAATTATCACTTGGCGATCCTGGAATGTAAGTTACTCTGATTGATACAGTCTGAATATAATGCTAAGAGTTATATACTGATATTCTTACAAGGTTGCTACTCAACTAGCTGCCTTTTTATAAAGCACTGTATCTGTGGAATTGAAAAGCCCATTTCCTTCTCACGATAGAATAGATTGATTATAGTTGCCACGTGGAATACAAGATTAGAATAGAACAAGTGCAAACAATGTTGAACTCATAGTGCTGATAAGGTTCAATTCAGAAGGTTGGGGTTGTACTCTAGTGCAGCCATTAAAAGTTGAACAGAAAACAAATGTACCTTTCCGGTGATCTTTGTATAGATGGAAAGAACATCCATCACAGTAGACTCAAAGTGTGTTGTGGCATCATAACTCTGAAAAGCAAATCGATTAAATGTTTATTTCAAATGCAGTTTTTTGGTCATATGTCTAACCTACATACACTTGATATTTCTGCGATGACTTACTGTTGAGATGAAACAATTGTCTGAAGATGGGTCATTAGTAGGTTCAAATCTGTCGTATGTATCAATAAATAGTTCATCCACTGGCCCAAGAAGGTCTATCCCTGGTTTCAATTCCGCCGCTGGATTTTCACTCTCTGCTTGTGCTGACACGAACGCGATGAACTTCCCTTTTGATGCAACATTGTGAGAGTAGGAACAACAGAAAACATACCTGGCATGCACCAGTGAACATTCTTTTGTTACAATAATAGAAATGACAAGTAGACCAAGAGTAATCTATAGGTGTAATGCCCAGTAATGGATAAAAACCAGAGGTGATATACAGAATACTTGCATGTCCGATTTGCGTCCAAGTTGCTTTTGTGGTATTATGATCTGTACAGAGTGAGAATCTGCAGTATTTGGGATTGGATGGCTCATGATAGCGATTGCCCGAAAAACTTTTCCAACTTTTTTAACCTGATATAACAGCAGGTAATTCTAATCAGTACCAACATTTTGTAAACTTCTATGTCCTCTAATCCTAAGCATAAGTTGTTTTGGACTTGTGAATAGGAACTGAAATTAACTAAATAACTCACCCTTGATTGTTATTCAGAATGCAAAAGATAAGTCATTTATCCATGAGAACAGTATCATTTATATATATAGGACAAAAGTGAAAAAGATACTGTACAGAAGTACTTCAATGTTCTAGGATGACTTATATTTACAGAAGAGCTGAGGAGGCTAACATGAGAGACACTAAATTACATCATACTTCTATTTGATTCTGAATAAGTAATAAATAAATTTAATGCAACAAAGGACAATTTATTTATCAGACATAGTAGGTCTCCTTCAAATAATCTTAAGAAAAGTACAGTATAATTAACTAATTAGGAAGGTAATCACTAAGATATACTCCCTTTGAGGGCAACTATTTGTTTGTATGAAAAACAAAGTGTTTTACCTTATCAGGTATGTATGATGGATCACAGACAACCTTCTTACATTTTGCAGTCTCCCCTTCTGACGTAACACCACAAACTTTTCCTTCATCATTAAATTCTATCTGAATATGCCCATGTATGTTTGATCAGAAAATCACATATTTACCACTGAAATGGATTTAACATTACAGCATTCTAGAACAATTTTTAAATTGTCATGCCACAATTAATTAGCACTAGCATCTACCATGCGTACAACTGGTGAAATCCAAGCCTGGATTATGTTAACATAATATATTTTGTCGACCTCTGACAGCTTGATCTATTCTTCCTTTTCAAAGCAATAATCATCATATTCCTAATTTTTTCTTCTATGGAACCTTTGAGAGGCGAACTTGTATCATTTCTATCCTCCTTAATGAAATTGGCAGATCTCCTGCCCTTCCCCCTCAAAATTTTTTTTCTTGCTTTTGCACCTTAAAATCCTAAAATTTTCATTTCACATTGTGATCACCATGCCCAAATCACCAAATAAATTATTTGGAAGGCTCAACTCACAATAATAACACAAATTATACCTTGCACTCCGGCTTATTCAACATGTATGTCCCACCATAGACAGCACTAAGCCTTGCAAAACCCTGGATCAAATAAAAACAAGTTAGAAAATCAACCATTTATGATCTCTGTGATTGCTGGAATTGATGGCACAGTTTAATAGTAATGACCTGTGGCAGCTCTCCTAAGCCATACAAGGGATAAATATATGGTGATCCTCCTTGAAAACGACCCACTGATTCTGCATAAAGCTGCAATAATTCAAAGAAGTGTTAGGTAAAAGGCAATATCTGGGGGTGAAAGTGAAGTGACCATATATACTAACTATAGCATAGGAACAGCAGTAAAATGTCTAGTTTCGAACGTGTTGGAAGAAGTGGTTTAGTTGGTTGACAGAGACACGTCATGTTCATAGTTGTGATTTCCAGCAATATATTGTGACTAAAATGGCTTTAGTTTTGTCCACAGATAACCCAGCTGATGTTCTATTCGATATCTGTACGCCAAAGTGTGATGTGATCTAGTGGTGATGAATTTCATCAGACTGTCAGGACTAGTTTGATCCGAGCTTCTTTTCTAATATTTAGAAGTTGAAAGACTCAATACTTGCCTTCATCCGCTTTACAGTGTCAATTGCAGGTTCTGTCAGGTAGTTATCCTCTTTATGAAGAGCCACTGCATGGCCAATAAAGTCTATTGTATTATCATCCAAACCATATTTTCTGGAAAAAATACAGGGGAGCAGAGAAGTCTCAATAAATTGAATCATTAAGAAGCGCTATAACTTCAGGTTCTTCAAATAGTATGTTAGACCAAAATATCAGAAAAGATATATGAAACATAAATCAGATTGTATGAATAAGTTTGATGTGTCAATTCATATCTAATGAATCACCTAATTCTCATGCTTCTCTATAAATGAACTGAAGAAGTGTACCGTATAAGGATGGCTCTGTGATGATAAAATGGGTGCAGGTGTGCAACTGGCATGATTGTTTTTATATATTTCAATGAAGGGGAGCTATTTATGATCCATGTGGATGGACATTATCAAAATTTAGGAATTAAATTGATGTATCTGTATATGTTGGCCTGAATGGCTACAGTTCCCAATCGAAGTACCACTGTAGTACTGTACCATGTTGCATATTTATTGAACAGAGCATATAAAAATAGCAATTGAGGCCCCTCATTGATTCTTTTTTTTACAAGACTTTTGTTGATTCTAAGGTATATATATGTATATAAACAAATAAAACCATACAATTCCTTCGTGCGTGGACCATTTAGGTGGTATATTTTTATAATTGGAAATGTACACTGAAGATAGGACTGAGTACAGGAACCATGTGGGACCCAAATATAAATTTCACAAACAAACCAAATCAACTACTTTCATCTGAAAATAAAATTAAGCACTTATTCTTCGCGAAATAAAAAAAGGTAGAAAAGCAGCAGTAAACATGGGTACTCACGAGATAAGCTCCTTGGTGGTCATTTTGTTAAGGTCATATCCCTTGTGGGTACTTGGATCATTTTCCTTGTAATCTTGGACAAAAAGGAAGAACTTCCCTGCTCTGCGCTTCTCGAACAATCCCATCAACGGAGACTTGAGAGCTTCCATATCAGTAGAGGGAACCTTGTGGATCTGTGATCCAAATATCATGTACAAAATTGTATTATATGGGATTTGCCAATTGTGTTATGGAGTAATATGCACGCATTAGAATGAGAATCCAACCTTTCCCTTATTGAAGACATAGCTTCCATCAACAGCTTTGAATGATAAGTACTTGGTAACACCAGTATGAATAAGTACACGGACCAATGTACCATTTGCCATCATAAACTAGACAGAATAACATTTCACAATATGTCAGTGAATAGAAAGGAAGTATGGTCAAATTAATCATTACACAATTCTAAAAAGAATTTCCTATAAATATTTGCATATGCGCATGCGAAGAATATTTAACCATGCAACACTTAAAACCTAAGTTCCAATAAGTTTTTGTGTATGTCTCCACTCTCCACAATAAAGTAGAGCAGTGCTATCTAAGCCCAACAAACTACACAAACTCCACAATCAAATATAAATTGGACCCGGGCCTGACCTTTGGAACCATATCTACATTGTAGTCTCTGCTAGCCCCAATTTGCGCCGGGGGAGTACCTTCACCTTTGAACCTTTTCCATAGCTTGCACATGCATAAACAATGAGCTTGATCAGATAAATTTCATTTGATAGGTAACCAACCTCGCACAAAGAAGACTGAAACTAATATTGATGAGGAAATTTATAACATCCCTTAGCACGTCAGGAAAACAGAAGTTGGCAGACAGGTTGGTAAGATAATGTTGGCAAATTTTGGCTACGGAGGGTGAAGCCTTGTCACCTGATTCAGGTTGAGCGATGTGGATTCCATATGCCATAGACACATAAGTGGAAAATCTTTTAACCTGATTCAATGATTTTCAGTTTTCAGTCAAAGAACAATGATCTCTAAGAAACAGGAATGAATATAGAACGGAGGCAATTGAGGGCCATAGACCTCCCTATTATTCCCATGTTGTGATAGTAAGTAAGTTTTCAGACTTCCCTATCTTATATACATTTTTCAGAAACTTTCAGCGTTGAAAAAGATAATGTTGCATCCCAATGTTTACCTTCATGAAAATAATACATGTCTATTAAGAAAAAAAAGTTATGCTGCAGCAGAATATTTATGCATGAAAAGTACTAAAGACCACAGGAGAACATGTAAGTAACCTTGAATTAAATAATCATGAACAACTGACATGTCTAATAAGCGATCATCCGGTACACATGTAGAAAAATCACCCTTAGAAGAGTGAACATTTAACATCAATCAATCATGGAAAACATGAATTCATGTATTTTCATCCAAACTAAACAGCTATTTGGATGGAGTAAATCACTTATATATGTGAAAGAAGGTAAGTGCCAAATGATAAAGAGATCGAATTCCCCCAGGACAGAAAAATATATTACTTTCATTCATATGGCATGAAAAGAAAATAAGAAAATGTCTAAAAACTGGATCGATTTGTAAGATATCGAAACTATTTCTTGGACTGAAATAGGATGGTTTCCTTCAGGAAACAGCCCCAATACTTTTGAGTCTTTCACCGTTTTGTAACATCATAGAATTCATTCTGCTGTTATACTATACTCCATCGATTTGTGTCGACCTACTATATCTATCCTATAGCTAGCTAATGAGAATTAATTTTCAGAAGGTGTCAAATTAAAAGCCATCAAAATGATAAGCTGGCTTAATTTGCATTGGGATGCTTGTGTGCGAGGCAAACACATCTCTGCAAGCCATGGATAGCTAGCTTAATTTGCATTGGGATGCTTGTGTGCGAGGCAAACACATCTCTGCAGGCCATGGATAGCTAGTCAGTCGCATATACGCATCGGTCCTGGCATACATTGATGTACATATTGATGCACATATATAACTGCATCCAGATCGAATAATCGATGGAGAATTCGAGATGACAAGAATAAAAATCAAGGGTGCAAGAAACTGAATCATGTATCACTCATTAGATGTAATCACAAATTACTTGTTCAGAAATTATGTAGCCGTAGTGCAAGTCCTTCAGATAACTCATTTTTCTCAACTATTGTGCAAATTGTTCAAATATAAAACAATTAAGGGCAGGGGCGGACCCAGGTCCTGGGCAAGCTGGTCCACGGCCCAGGGCCTGGGATGAAAGGCCCAATAAGATATATGCATTTTTACCAGGAATAAGTCTATTTTGCCTCCTTTCAACCATGTAAACTTTGTGTTGGGCCAAAATTCCCATGGGGCGGCCCGGGCCTTGGCCCATTTCTGGGTCCGCCCCTGATTAAGGGGTTGGCAAATAATTATAGTCTGAACTGATCAATCCTACAACAATTCAGAGGCTTAAAATATTTATGCCAGGTGAAAAACAGAAGGCCTAGCAAAAGTGATCAATCCTACAGCAATTCAGATAAGTCTCAATTTATGAACATTTGAATTGAATTCCCAACCTGAAGTCACAAATCCTTGTTGATAGTGGCTCGCCTCCAGGGACTGCAGTGTGGATGTGGTTCGGCTGTCCTCGCTGTGGATCGGCGGTCAGCAGCGGCTGAGGAGGAGATAGTCGGCGTGGAGTAGATCGGTGATGCAGGCGGCCGAGGCTGTCGCCAGCGCCCGCAGAGGAGGTTGTCGCTGGCTTCCTTGGCTGTCCTCGATGTGGATGTGGATCGGCGATCGGCAGGGCCCGCGGAGGAGAAAGCCGGCGGTCGTAGATGTGGATCGGCGATTGGCGTGAGGGGTGAGGCAGCGTAGCGGTTGGCGTGCCGTCGGGGCGTCGGCGTGAGTCGCGGCGGCGTCCGGGATCGGGCGAAGCGAGGCGACGGCAACGGCGGCGGCGTCCGGGAGTGGAAGCCGGCGTTGGCCGACGCGACGCGGCGGGTGTACGGGAAGGGGCGGCGTCGATACTGAGGCGGTCGCGTGAAAGGGGCGCCGGGTGGCGAAGGCGGGGTCGATCGAATCGACGGGGCGCCGGTTACGGCTCACTGCAGTTGGGCGTGAGGAGGATGGAGCGAGGAGGTTGGCGAGGGAGGCGGAGCGATCTGGGCGAGCGGCGTGATTTTCCGCGTTTCTGCTTGCGGAGGTTGAGGGTACGTGGAATGATATGACCATTGATTGAATAATTCTGGACGCGTTAGATTTGATGAATGAAGTATGAAGGATGTAAAGCATTAGTTGGGGCGGCGTCGATCTGGATGGCGGTCGGCGGTGAGGGGCGCCGGTGGCGAAGGCCGGGGCGTCGGAATCGAATTCGACGGCGCGAGCGGCTGCGCTGCAGTTGGCTTGAGAGGGATGGGAGCGAGGAGGGTTGGGCGAGGGGAGGCGGAGCGATCTGGGCGGAGCGGCGTGATTTTCGCGTTTTCTGCTTGCGGAGGGTTGGAGGGTAGTGGAATGATATGAGCCATTGGATGGATAAATTCTGGACCGTTAGATTTGATGAATAAGTATGAAGGATGTAAACATCAGTTGGTGAATTATGGGTAGAATACTAAGCAGCTGTTTGATCTGTGTTGATGCTATCCCAGATATGGTTCACGCTCAACAGCAATCACGCAGCAAACTGGTGACAGTGAGTGATGCCTCGGGCATATGCCACTCCATCCAAACTCCAAAGTAGCTTGGTGCATCTTGAAGACTAAACTAGACAAAGGCCCTGCAATTTTTCCATATAAAACATTTCTCTATAAGAGTCTTGGATTTTTGAAATGGTGGGATACTCAAGCTGGTGACGATGCGTGCTTGTGGCGTTGAGCAACCTTGGAGCGCTGCTACAAGGCAGCCGGGCGGCTCAGCCGACCGACGGGAGGTGCTCGCCCGTGGTGCGGCGTGCGGTGCCGCAATTAGCTGGTCCAAGCTGCCGTCGCCGTAGGCTGCCGTCGTTGGCCATCCCCATCCATTGCTGGCACCAGCTTTGCGGTCGTGTTGCTATGCGGTTGAACTGGTTGTGCCTGTGCATGCCTTTGCGGTGGTGATGGAAGTTGGTCTAGGCCTGCCTTGTGACACATCAGGACATGCGTGTGATGGGCTGGTGGATTGATGGGTTCTAAGGGTGGGCTGGTTTGATGGTTAGCTTGTAAGCTGCTATGCCTCCGGCTCGCTCGTGGCTCGCCCAGCGCAGCTCGAGCTGGCTCGTTATTCCACCAAATTAATGCTAACTGCGGGCTCCGTTAGGAAAATGGGCAACGAGTCGAGCCGAGCGAGCTAACGAGTCTGAGCTTTTCGTCCATCCCTATTTTAAATAGACTCGTACATAAAAGCATATATGTGCTTCATATATAAGTTTAAATTTATATAGATGTTAGTGAATCTAGATGAGAAACAAAGAGACTAAAACATCTTATACTAATATGGAATGAAGGGAGTATCTGCAATAGGGTGTTGCTTGATATAGGTAAGAGGTGATTGGAGTGCAATTTTTCAGTGAGGACCATCCACGGGGAGGAAGAAAAACAATTATTGACTGCTATTGACGTCGGTTGCGCAAAGGAATTTTTTTATTTTAAATTTTATTTTTTAAATATTTACAGAAATATATATCGTGGAAAGATTTTACTAAAAATAGACCTTACTGCTCTCTATTTTGAAGGCGCCAGCTGACGTGGCACACGGGCGTTCGGTGAACGGGCGGAGCCGTGTGCGCATTTTGCGTTTAGACCCTTGGTAGCTCTCTGTAAGGGCGGGCCAAGGGGCTAATGCACTTTTTGCTAATGCAAAAAGCCATTGGCTAGTTCTTTTTGCATCTGAGGCCCTTGCCAACCTTGTGGAATTTTGCACGGGAGGCCGCCTTGCCACCAGACAGAGGGCAGGCAAGGGGGCCACGTTGCAAATTCGCAGCCCCTAAAAAGACCGTCATGCACCCCGTGTGCCACGTCAGCCTTGCGCCCAGAATGGAGGGCGGCAGTGTCTATTTTTTTAAATCTTTCCGGCGCGATGATAATATTTTTGGTAAATATTAAAAAATTTAAAATGAAACAAAAATATTGAGGCAAAGAGCAATGGCCCAATCCATGTGTACGGGGCCTGTTATTTTGGCCGCAAATGACAATGCTTCCTTCTGGGCCAGTATCCTGTCCATGGCGGGCTTGAAATTTTGGTTTGAAATTTCTAATATTAGCATCCATCCCTCTTTTCACTCTCTCATTTGTATTGGTAAATAAATAACATGTCTCTACCAAAAAAACGATTTTCATCTTTTCTAATGTAGTACTGAAATAAAGAATAGGCATAACTTAATTATTGGTCTAACCTTTTTTAACTTTTGTGCAAAGCTTTCAAAAGACATACATTTTAGGAAGGGGCTTAATGTTCTTCCTGGATCGACGGATGCACGCAGCTTGGCGTCCAGACAACCTGGCAGCCTCGATTTCCATAGTTCCATTTGCATCTACTCTTCGGATTTTTTTTTTTTTAGATAATCCTCACCTCTTCGGATTGAAGCAGATGAATGAAACAGCGAACTGCGTGCTTGTCATAGTGTTATTTTCTTTTCCCTGCCAAATCAAGAGACGCCGTTTGCCCGCAGTGATTTGCAATCGTCTCATTTGCACAATGCGTTAAGCCTACATTCCCCCAAAACAAAAACACAAAGTCAACAGACTGCACGCCAACATGAAACACGCCTAATCGTGGATACTCCATACCGTAACTAACATGTGTCACAATTAGTACTAGATTAGTTTTTTATGGGATAAAAGAGTACGTCCAATCCGGTTCAGAGAGTCCCGGACTCGGAGAGGGCAAGACGACGCCAGGCCCCAGAGAAAATTCCCCGTTTTCCGTCTGTTTTTGCGGCCTGCGCGACACGTACGCCGAGAAAAATAAACGGGGGAAGCCACGCCTTTAGGCGCGTTCGCGTCCCTGGCCCTCGCACGCACACACGCGGCGGCGTCGCGGGCTCTTCCCGACGCGGGACCCCGGGCCTGGCCGCGAGCGAGGGCGGACAAGCTTTCGTTTTACGCGCCACAATCGACTCGAGCCGAAGCTACTCCAACCGTGGCTGGTTCCACGGACGACGCTCACGTGTGCTCACTTCTCACACGCGGCGCGTTCGCTTGTGCACCGTCGCTCAAGGCCGCCGCTTCGGGTAGGTGGACGTAGTAGGGACATGGCAAATGGCAAACGTCCGTAGTCACGGCTTGGGTAGCGGCTAGCTCGACCCGTGACCACCGAGAACTCGCCTGGTTTGGTGCGCTTTCGGCGAAGACCGTCGTCGGTAGTCAGTCCGGTATCCCGGCGGCGAGTAATTCAGGGCTCGAAGAAAACGAAACGGCCACGGGCCATTCAATCAGAAACGCACGTGCTACTGCTACTGCTACTGGGCTACTAGCGTTTGAAAAACCGAACACTGACAGTGCCAGGTTAATTAATTAACAGGAAGTGTGAACGGTTGAGTGGTCACTATCTTATAACCATCTCGGTTAATGGCGGCTCTTAAATTTAAGGGATAAGAGGCTTTTGGGTCCAGCAACGCAACGGCGTGCACACGGCGGCGGCGACGCGTCGCTGCCGCGCGCCTTTTCTAACGGGGCCCCTCAATCACAAGTCCACGCCGACCCTCGGGGCTGCAGCAAATTCTGCGCCGCGCGCTTTATTTTACTGGCGGCAAAACGGGCATCGGATCGGGATGATTGATGACTCAAAGCAGCAGTGAACTTTTTCCTCCCCCTTCTGCGGATAACGGAGAGCATGCTCGCACAGGCACAGGCTGCACTGGGCACGGAAAAGGACAAATGCGAAGAGAAAGTTCCGTTTTTTTTTGACAAAGTTGACTCCTTTTTAAAAAATTATTTCGAAAATAACCCCTCGCCAAAAACTAAACGCAAAATAGGCCGTCGGCTCAGGCGCTGGTTGTTGCCGTGTCCAGCGCCAAACGGGGCGCTTGGCGCTGACATCGTGCACGGTGGGCGGCCGGAGCCGGATCCCCAGCTGACGTGGCAGCTATCTCAGCGCCAGCCGCATCGGGGCCGCTGACGGGGATGGGATTGGGCCGATTCGGCCATGGCCCAGCTCAGCAAGCCTTACTGGATGGCTTGCGGCTGGGCCCTAGCGCAGCCATAATGGCGCTGAGGTGGGACTTGGCCGGTTCGGCCATGGCCTGCCCAGCAGCTTGCTGGATGTGGTGGTCTTCGCCCAATAAACCTTGAAGTAAGTGCAAATGCTTGGCCGGCTTACTTCCGCACTACAACATGTGTGGTCTTCGCCACCCTAGTTACCCGCCACCTATCTCCTCCACTCTTCCTTGCATAATCCTGCCATTTGCAATGGCGATTTCGAGAACAAGCCACAGTATACTTTACTGACGCGTTAGCTTCCTTCACATGGTACGGCCAGTGCACACGGATAGAATAACTACTGTAAGCCATACTTTTTAAGTCATCCATCGATTTGAAACTCCAAACCCCTTCTTGGGTTTCATCACACATTGGTTGAAGGCAACGTCATATTGTGGATCCCCTCAGCAATTGCTAGCCCGGATCGTAAGATCCTCGAATTGTGTTATTCCGGGTTTCTACCCCACCAGTTTCGCAAAACACCAGTCCTTTCCATGGCTCTGACATCTTACGCAACCTGGACGATCATCATCGAGTCGGAAGCGGACTCATCCAATTCATCCTCTGTATCATACTCAACCAGCCCTGGGTTCAATCCACTGGCGTATCAAATAGCCTCCTCACACTCCTCTCGGGTATGAGAATTTCAGCCTAAGCAACTCCCTAGGGCCATACTTACATTCTAGCATTCCGCATCTTCCTCAGGCAACTCCACATCACTCCTACCTTCCGCGACCATCTCAACATCTCCTTCCACTCTTACTGCACTTCTCCTCCACATTAACTTCTCCCTTAACGGCACATTTGTCCTCTGCATGACTTCTCCCTTAACGGTACAGTTCTCCTCTGCATGTACTTCTGTCCCTTACGCGGGACATTCTCCTCCCCATGTACTTCCTTCCTGACCTCCCATCCGCCATATCATTTTACTCCGCTCGCCCCCCTCCACGTCTTCCTTCAATAATTCTTCCTTCCTACTACATCCTCTCCGACAGTTCGTGGAGAAACTAATGGGGGTATTCTATGAGTGGACTTTCGTTCAAGTCTACAAGTTCTTTCTTCCTTTCCTACCTTCTTTCATTCCATGGCAAACACCTCTAGAGCTTTGAAATGTGACCCCAATAACATATCTATATATGTTTGCCATTTCGATCTCTCGCATTCAAGTCCTAAACTAAACTTATGCGACATGACAGCATGCCCCACATCGTATCTCCCTTGGGCATACCAACGCGCTCCATCAAATCCAATCCCAGATTCATGCTTAATGCGAGATATTAACCTCCTCAAATGTTGGCTTCGCATGAAACACTAAGCTGTCAACATCATTCCTCAATTTGCTTCCACCGGTACTTTCATCTACCAGCCAACCCACCATAATGAAGCCGGACCATCTTCCATCTAGCAATATTTAACCCATACTAACATTAATTAATTGAAAATATCTCTAAAATACCATAGCAATCCAAAACTTCCAAACCTATCACATGTCCACCTTTTCCCATAAACAATACCTAATTGTTTCAACTAAATACTAAGCACATTATTCACATAAAAATTTCCTTCTCCTCATAGTTGTCCTAGACCTCATCAACACATCAACCCCTTGCGATCCATTTCAATCACCACACATCAATGGCCAACAAAGCCCTAACCATCACCACACATCTTTTCAAATAATAGGTTTCTCAATTCACAAATCAACTGAACCCAAATGGAGCAAGATTAATAATGTGTCTCCGCACTACATCCCACCCACACTTTATCAATTAACATCCCAATCCGAGCCAATAATTAACAACAACGGTTGGAACGCAAACAATGCGGAAATATCCAATCCACATGGGGAAAATTAGTGTTTCTAGAGGAGTTTACCTCTCAATCGATCCCCAACTCAATCCCGACGAAAATCCCTTCTATTTGGAGTGGATTGGGGGAGATTTTTGTGAGGGGGAAAGAGATGGGGGCGACGCACCCTAGCGCGCGCGGTGGGGGAGAAAAGAGGAGAGGCCTGGCGGGGCGGGCGCTCGGGCGGGATCTTTGTCCACCTCAGCGGCAGGCCGTTGCGCTGAGGTTTGGCACGCTTAGCGGGGCCGAAGCGGTTGGCGCTGAGGTTGGCCATGTTAGCGGCGGGATGTGGCTGGCGGCTGAGATAGCTGGCCACGTCAGCTGGGGGATCGGCCCGGCCGGCCACGGTGGCCACGATTGTCAGCGCCAGCCGCCGTTGGCGGCTAACACGGCAACGCTCAGCGGCAATGCGCTTGGCGCTGAGGCCGGACGCCTATTTTTTTGTTTAAGTTTTTGGCAGGGTTAGTTTCGGAAATAATTTTTTGAAAATGGGGGGGAGGGGGTCAATTTGTTCAAAAAAACGGGTAGAAAGTTAACCTGTGTTGCTTTGTGCCTAAGTTGCGGCTGTAAAACTGTTAAAGGGGTAATCTGTGTGGTCCCGTTTTTACGTGGACGTTGCCGGCACGGTTGAACATGTAAATTTAGTACAACGCACTATTTCATATTTTGTACTCCCTCCGTTTAAAAATAAAACAAACCCTAGAGTTCTTTGTGCCAACATGTTTACCGTGACCGTTTATTTGAAAAAATTATAAAAAAATTAAAATAGACAAGTCCACACAATAAGGTATTAAAATCATGGTTTTTATCTCTAACAACTTGGCACGAAAATGCTTTATATCGAGCAAAATTAAGGTTATTATTTTTTTTCTTTTTTTCTTATTAGTGTTAGCAATAGTGGCGGAATCAGGCATCATTCTATGAGGTCGGCTAATCTACAAGGCTTTTTAAAAAACACCCATAAACCTTGATCTTCCATGTATAAAATTCAAAAATGTAGAGAAATGGTCGCTCTTAATACAAACCACTAGTAATTGACTCACAAGATTAAATTCTAACTCCGCGCACTGGTTTAGCAGAAGTCATATCGGTCGTGTAATGTCACATATCATTGGATTATTATTAGGTAGTTAAGTAGACCGGTCTAGCCATTATTAGTAGTAGTTAGTAGCCGGTCTAGCCCATACTATACAGAGACGAAAGGCTATAGGTGGTGCTAGCAATAGGGCACGAGAACTATCAACGGCTAATAGACAACTGCATCAATTGTGCTATAGAGAAAAATAATTAAGTGCTATGGAGTTCTAAAAGTTTTCATATTATAGTATTCTTTAAACATTCTTTTCCATTTAAATCAGACTAGCTTTATATTTTTGTTTTCATTTAAAACCGACTG
>CM020181.1:25694300-25717223 GCA_009805545.1 Oryza longistaminata
TTAGGGGAAGGATCATTGAAGTTGGGTACAATCTTTCGCATTATCATAGAAGATTGGGGTGGCTTAGACAACTCAAGCCTTCCAATCAAAGCTGGAGAATTTCTTTTTTTTTTCCTAATGAACCATTAATGTATAGTGTATACAAAGGGACTTTCTTTAATGGGATAAGTTTTTGAGGTTCGCTTCAAATTTGTTTTTCTGCCTGCGTGCTTTTGGCGTCATAGCACAAAGACAATATTGTACATGTATTTACAATCCCAAAGGGAATGTTGTCCGATTGATCGTTAAAAAGCATACGGTTATTCAGGAGGCATGGATCATCCACTTTACATAACAACAAATAGTGGTGTTACCTACTGATTATTTTACAAAGCGAGATAGCTTTCATAACACACGCATCGTCCAAAAGGTATTTCCCCCAAATGTGGGGTTGATAGGTGCTGGGTACTCTAACTGTCGAAAATGTTTCCTGGACTTCAGGGCAAGTAAATTAAAAAAAGCAAAGGTAAATTCTAGCAGACCAGGAACGGGGTGCTGGTCATATGATTCGGAAATCGGGCAAATTCTAAATTCCTTTTCTTAGTTTTCCACATGTACGGAGTATCAGTCTTACTGATTCTAAGACGGCATGTACTGGCCTGATATTCTGGGACCTCTTCATATCCTTCAGTGGCCTTGAGGGGGACAAAGAAGGAACTAGTTAGAAGTTCTCCGAATCTCAAGAAGATGATAAAAGTAGGCAGAAATTCCACATCTGCAATATATTCATAGTGCAAGCAACATAAGTAAGGTAGTTGCTGAGCATGAATCAAGACAAAAAACAGTTTTGTCCCGCGCCAAGCTCCACATTGAGGTATCTACGTCCCGCGCCCAATTGTAGAAACATCAGATGGACTGATCCTATTATATTTGATGCCCCAAGTGGATAAAATTGTACAATAGAAAATAGGTTAATGCTTCAAGCAATATACTCCCGCGGAAGGCGTTCTAGGCAAATAGTTGTTTGAGGGTGACTGCATTGCAGCGATCATGGCCACACAATCTCGGGTTCTGTTATTTGGGCCACATCATGCCAACTATACTAAGCTTTGTTGCATCTGAAGGCATATTAGAACCAACTGAATCAATTCAAATAACTGCATTCACTTTCCCACTAAACTAAGGAAAAAAAGGAAATGTACATAGCAGCAGAATCCATAGCTGAAACCGGTAACTGGATAGATACACAGCAAGTTCATGCAACATGCAAGAGCTGAGACTCACTCGAAGATGCATAAATTGGGGATCTAATGCCAGGAAGCACTATCGATGCCTTCTGACTAGCTCGTACCAATATCTTCAGGAGCTGGTTCTGCAAGTACTACCATATCATCTGGTAAAAACCTGAAAAAGGAAAAGTTATTGGACAGTAAGTCCAATTTTCCTAATTAACTTACAAGTACAGGGTTCTCTACAAGAGAAATGTATATAACATCTAGCACATACCCTCTGGAACACCCAACGACTCTAGTACTTACTTGTCACAATCCACAACTTGCTGCTTCAAAATGGCTATGCAAAGGCCTCTGTAAGAACTAAAATGGCAGAGATTAAATTCAGCGTACGTGTGGATTCATCCATATAGTTGGACTTTGCCTCGTTAAAATATCATATTACTTGTTCATTTCTATGTTTTGTAATGATATTAAGGGTCTAGTTAAGATATGTATATTGAAAGATGATATTTTCATTTAAAGGGATAGCAGAAAAGCAGTCTTAACGTGTTATCAACCAATCCCTGATGAAAATAAGGAATAAGGATAATAAAAAAGTTTCAATATAAAGCAATGAAAATAGTAAATAGCTACCTGTTCAAAAATATGGACCAGATATCAGAACGATCGCACTTGAGCAGGTGCAGCAGCTCCTAACTCTCAACTCTATCCTGAAGGGAAACTTCTCCTCAGTTTCTTCGAGTTTCGTGGACGCATCACCTCAACAATAAAGGAACCTGACGAGTTCGTACAGTTTGGTTCTCGATAATCTGACATTTACTAAATCCGCAAGAACAAACGTGGTGCCTGAGCATTAAAAGTATGGAAGCTTGTTTATGATGGAATATAAAGGAGCAGTTTCAAACTATTTGTGATAGCCATGCATTTTTTTGATACTGTTATATATATTGAATGATTCTACATACCCATAGTTCACACCTTTTATTTCATGCATGACCCAGAGGGTTGATGTATGGTGTGACTGCCCACCCTCTCCACCCGGAAAAAGACGGCATACTTCTGGAATAACTCCACAGAAGGAAGGTTCTTGCCTTTCGATAATACCTAATCTGCTTATCACAACAATAACAATTTCAATTCACAGCTGGCAAGCGGTCAGAAGCGGGAGAAACATTGGCAGTACCTACCTGCATTAGGACCATGCGAAAGGACCCTTCTCATGGAGATATTTGCCCTCGAATCTCAAGTAAGGGAGTATTCTTCATTTGCTTGTTGTGAAGCGGGGAGTACAGACATTAGAGTCCCCTGGAAAAAAAAAAAAAAATCAATATCTGCCAGAAGAGTGAAGACTGCAGGCAAATCCTTATTCCATGTGTAATTGGTTGCCGAATTCAGACGACGAAGACGTTTAAGCGGAGAGGTGATAGAGATCTGTAGAAGACATCTGTTGTACCCCATCACCTAGCATGCTCGTCAGCAGCGCGTTCAATGGCACATATGTTCTAGTGCAAAGCCTGATGCCCGGAGCACCACAGAGATTGCTTCGTCACCGATAAGAATGGTCCTCGACAGCGGCGGAAATGTCTAGAATATTAATGTAAGGCAATGGTATTCTGCAAGTCAGGAACATTGGTTCCATGGAGACAGTAAGAAGCCACTGTGCAAGCCACCTGTAACATATGTACTCCAGAAACGATTCCCATATCCATTGCGGTCATGTTGACAACACCTGGGATCAAACAAAAAGGTTTTGTCTAAACATTCCGACTGAAACAAAAGTTCCAGTGGCACCAATTTAGTCCGTTTGCGTGGCTCCGGCCTATCTATTGTAACGATTTGGGAGTAGAGAAGTATGTAACAACAAATCCTCATAACCATATTGGCATACAAAACTAATAATAGGAGAAGATTATAATCCAATAATTTAAACTGCATATAACAGTGACCAGGGGCGAATCATAAAGCATCATTGATGTAAATTGATGCTAGCATCCTTAAAGATTATGCATTAAAAGAACAAGGCAGTAATAGACATTCAGGGAGAGCTTAGGGACTTATGGCCAAGCTTAAGGAGACCACTCGCGGAACAAGATAATGATTGTGGCTTTCCACGCCGCCAAGAGTTTGGAATAGAGAATTCCGACATCCGGCATTCAAAATCCTGTGCTTTCTCCTGCCCATCCATTGTACCTGGTGTTGAAATCTGAAAAAAAAAATCAATCGTTTGCGTACGAGGACACATTGTGACTGAAATCTGGGGGGGCCAAATGTAATAATGCTAACGCCTCCCTATCTGATCGAGATTCTTTCTCCCAGTAAACATTCTTCCATTCCAGGGAGTGTAGCGTAACTTAGGCGGGACAGGATGGCGGCGGCGAGCGGCTCCGGCGCTTACTAGTTAGGTTTCGTGGTGGGGATCCAGGGTTAAGACGGAGGAGCCGGGCGGCGGTATGGCCACGTGGCAGTGGGCGGTGTGCGCGGGGAGCGGCAGATGGGGAGGGCGGAGGAGGGGTAGTGACGGTGGAGGCGGCGGGCAGCAGGAGCCGCCGGAAGATGGAGCGGAGAAGTGGCGCGGTGGCACCGGACACGCCCGAGACGACGAAGATGCGGGGAGGGAAGAAATGGAGCGGGTAAGGCAGAAGAACGGCAGGGCTGGAGCCTCGAGTCGCGGCGGCGGAGTGGACGCGCGTGCCGTGGAAGGCGGCGGGCGACGGCGGGAGAGCTCGCGAGTCGAGCTGCGTGGTTCGTAGAGAGGAGAGAGATGGAGGAGGACGAGAGAGAAAGCGATGGCTGTGGGACGTTGGATTCCAATCTGATGGTTAAATTTTGTAAGATTATGGAGAGGAAAAATCTTAGGATGAATCCTAAAAATTTGAATGTACTTCTCCGTACAAAATATAAGTATTTTTAAAACTTCGAACGATTTCTGAGCACTATACGTTGACCACAATATATGTAAAATTAAGTATGTTTAAATAAAAAAGAGACATCAATTTATATGATTGCCTATATATTTTAGGACGGAGGTAGTCATCCTAGTTGCAGATTGTAAGTCGGTAAGGATAAAGATAGACCATAGAGTTAAATCATGTAAAATATATCTATAATATATGAAGTTGATATCTTTTTAACCAAGATGTTTTTTACGTTTTATTTTAAGCCGATCTGAACTTTATAGTTGAGTCGAACAAAATTTAAGATACACTCACTCCTGGATGAAAGTGATATTCTTCTCAAGAAGCAAACTAGAGTGCAATCTCCATACCTGACTAGGTGGATGGAAAATGGAGCAGATAATTTCCATGGTCCGCTCTGGTCAAGAAACGAATAGCATTAAAGTGTTGGCGGCGAGCAAAATTTTCTCGGTATAGTTCGAAATACAGATAGCCATAAGTGAATGGATATTTTTTTCGATATGAAGTAGGCGAATGAGTGGTACGGCAGTTTCGGCAGGGGAACGAATACGGAAGCCAGATATCCGGAAGAATTATGATGTGCGAATATTCTGCGTAACACATGATGTCTCATCCAGCCTCCGGGCCCATTCTTCAATTTACAGCACATATGTTTTTGCTTATAGCTACTAAACCTAGCACACCATAAAATCCGATTGGCGCTCTCGGACGAACGGGCAACGGCAACGGCGGTGACAACGAACGACGGCAGCGGCCAAGCCGACGACGATGATGATGGCGGCGCTTCTTATGATCTCCCTTGTGGCATTGGCCTTCAAATCACCCAGTGCATGTGTCCTGTGCTTCCTAGTCTCCCCAAATCGTGGGAGCAGTGGAGCCGTCACCACCCGCCTATGGCAAGGCCCTCTTGCAATGCACTAATTCTCTCAGGTAAATCGCATTGATTTGTGTTCTCTTGTAGCTTTGTTTATGTGCCTTCATGAGATCGACTAAACTGAGGTAGATCTTGGATTGCTTTGTTTATTTGTGTCTAGATTGGTGATTGGGTCTGTGTAGCATGTAGTGCTAGTGTGCAGCTTGAAGTACTACTGCGTCCATCTCCAGTTCTGCGAATCTTCCCGGCAACCTCTAAGCCATACACGGCAGCCTACGCAGGGACACTTCTCCTCTGCTGGTCGCCGGCTTTGGCACCTAAATAATGCAATTGATGTTGACAACTATGATGCTTCTAGGTTTTACGTCCTGGTAGACAGCAAAAGAAAGTTGTAGTTCTAAAGTTTGGCAGCATCTCACTAATGGATGACGTAAACAAGAGAAGGTCAGATGACAACTGTGGCTTTGTAGAGGAGTATACTAAATGCAAACAAGTGCTGAATATAAACATCGGGTGTGAGAGTAATTGGTGGCACTTCTATTTTTCTTGGAATCGACTGAATAACAACACACATCAAGTCAGGTCACAACAAACTAGCAGATGAAAAAGAGTGAAGATTGGGTACTGGGAAGGAGCTGTTGACGGATACAGTGTATGAGTGAGGCGGTTAGCCTGAAAAAGTTCTATGTGACAATCATCAGCACGAGTATCCCCCTTTTAACATTTTGAGCTGGATTACTTTGTGGATTTATTAAGTCTGTACACCTTACTTTCCAAATAAGAGTCGCATTACTGTGAGAAAGGATATTCTAAACAATATGAAGAGGAAAATGACGAATTGTGGCAGCATTTGCTTTACAACTCTCATGCGCGGCCGTGTTTAGCACAAGCCATGGACATGTGGACATCTAACCAAAATAAAAGTTATATATGTGCATGCACAGTTCATTGGATAACGATCAACTTGGACGTGCAATAAGAGGATCATAAGTTTTATGCTGTAGAGGACTTCATTCGAGGAAGTAATATGTGCAAAGAATTTATGACAGCATAGTTGAATTAGAATCTTGGATAGAAGGCTGTTGACTTAATTTGATAATCGGCATGCATCTAATGATGTTTCGTTAAGGATGCTTTTTTTAAAACTCTGTAATCTCTCTTTACATTTGTTATGGCATTTCTTTCATGTGAGGTTTCATTATAGTCTTGACTTGTTGCATCAAGTGGTCTGAACAAATCACAGGAATCGTACTCAGAATAGATCAAAAATACTATTTCAATTCTAAGCATTCGCCATTCGCAGGTTTGAGGCATTCAGAAGTGTGCCTTGGAGAGTTAATTTGGATCCACGAAGGAGGGCCTGTTCCATGGATAATCCTACAAGATGGAACTACCACATTCTCATGATTTCGAAGAAATGCATGATCATACTACAGAAAGTCTTTTGGATAGGTTGTTTCTCTTGCATGGAGGACAGGTATGCAAGTGTGAGCTCCACTAAGGTAGACACCGTCTATGAAATATATCATGCCAGAGTCTTGAAGCCATTCATGGAGGCAATTGAATTCTACGGTACTACATATCCAAGCAGCCAATCATTTTTTCGGATAAGTTTGTTCCACTCAATGCTCAATTGCTGATTGTGTAAAGAAAGAGTAGAGATGGAGCGTGAAAACCATGGCAATTCCCATGCCAAACTAAATATATTGATAGAGAGAGGCATGTGGGAGAAGTCGAGATAGGGTTTTGTTGTTGCATTGTTCCTTGATCCACATTAAAAACAAGTTCAAGAGAATTACTATGGTGTGAAGATTTTATGGTTTAGGAAGCTGTAGAAAAATTGATGAGGTTTCAATAGGGTTCAAAAAGATTGTTTGATGTTGTTATGCTGCTAGTGCGTCCGCTAACATAAAACAGAAAGGTGCGAAGTGCATGTCATCAATTTAATTTCAATCTGTTGATGAAGTACTTGACAGAGTTGGATGAGTATCTGTAAAGAATTGACAGTAGGCCATGACAATGATGAACATCTTCTAAAGAATGTTTTGTGCGTTGAAGAAGTAAGCCAATTGTAGTGGATAGGGGGTTACAAAATTTACAATGGAACAACCCGTTTAAATTGGATTTCCAATGATCCATTTTGATAATTTTTGTCTTTGGTGGAAGCTAATTCCTATCCTCGCAAACTTGCTTGTGATTTGGTTTATGTTTCAAGTGGTAGAACTATTGGGCTTGAGGTCGGTATTGTAGGTGCTGGTGGTCGTGGGTGTGGTTTGACCAGTGTTCGGCACCTGCTTGATCCAAGGTTGCGTCAAGCTTAGGGTCTGTTTGGGGAGTTAATGATTCTGAGAAGCAGCTGGTTGGTAGCCCGCTTATGAGATCTAGAAAAGCTGGTTTTCCAGCTTGCTGGTTCTAAGTTCATTTCTGGATTCTACAGACTACAGCTTCTGCAGAATCTGGACCAAAAGTTGGACTGTTTGGGGGAGCTTCTGCATGTCTGGGAGAAGATGCAGAATCAGAAGCTCCCCAAAACATGGATTAAAGTTTGCACCAAAAGTTTTGGAATTAAAGCAGCTAACATGGTGACACTTTTGTGTTTGTGTTATTGCTTATTTGGACATTCCCTTCTTTGTTATATATGTAGAGCTGATCCATGATCTGATTGGCATCATTCTTAGGTTATAAGCCTTAGGCTATTCATCAATGAGTGGGATATTGAAGCATAGAGAGTCATTGGCAAACTTATTGTAGTGGTGAGCTATCTTCTTATTTTACTCTATGAATATTTTTTCTTAATATAACAACAATGATTATTCGAGTCTGCAGGAAAAAGAGGATGAAAATGATGGATATGGAACAAGATTGAGTATTTTGATGGATGAATGGAGTGAATGATGATGTGCTTTCATGCTCGGACTGCAAGTCTAGTGAAAATTGCTTTTGGGCTAATTACTTGTTGATCTTAATCCACATGCGTATCCTATAGAACTTGAACTCAATATGTGTTGACACTTTTCAACGTGTTTCTCTGTTGAACCGGCGATGCAGTCTTATTTATCTGTGATGCAATCCTACAATGATGATATTTAATTAAATAAGATAATATAATGTGGTGCAATTTGTCTCTACGTAGCAGTTTGAGTGTCCCTATATTCCGAGAAAAAAATCATTTTGTATCGTGGTCGATCAATATTCGATCCTTATTCATATCCCGGATAATTCCGTATTTATTTGCCGGTATCCGAGGTTATTCCGGTATTCGTTCGGGTATCCCCTAAAATATGAAAACGAATACGGGTAGAGCATTAATCCCGTCCGTCATTCGCCCGTTTCAACCTTATGCCTGACCACTACGCCATTACTTGCTATTCTCTCAGGACTATCATTCCTCTCTTTAGAATCACATAATGACTAGAGCATGTTGCTAGGGTAGCACTCATGAATGGTGAAGACGTAATGCACGATAAGGCTCAATACAAGGGGTGATGTACGACCTTTTTGTGATGCATACGACCTATGTTCATGTTCATGTTATGATGATGATGATGTATTCGCATGGAGACCCACAACAACAATTTGCAACCACCATAATGGAATGATTTGACCAGCACAATCACAATAATGTGTATGTAGACGCATCGAATGCCTCATCCACCAATTGCTTTTTGAGAATATTGTACTTTTTTTTTTACGTTGCGCGATTTTTTATGAGCACATTTGGTGAAATGATATCTTCACTCACACTATGCTGCCTTGTTTATTTTTTTATAGCACATTTGTGAAACATATTCTCACCATAATTCTGTATCTTACTGTTTCCAGTATGTTTACCTTTGTTGCCTGGTTGTTCTTTATGTAGAACATTTGACCTTTCAATAAATCGCTTAGGTGAACATCAGACCATAGTCATGTGAGAGTGAGTAAATCTAAATAAACATGGGGTATGACCGTATGGGGTTGTCAGAGGCTGACCAGTTTTGTTCTAATTGCAACTATGGCTGGAAATGATGAAATTTCAAATAAAAAGTGTAGCCTGATGTTAGATAAATTGAATGGAGAAAAAGCAAGATAGTGAACTGACAAGCTCATTCAGATACGTACTGTGAAGGATGCAAACAAGGGGTATGGGGATTAAGCTGAGCCCAATTGTTTTTTTGAAAATCAAGTCGCTATATTTAAATACACAGCATGCGTAACTCTGATATTGTCCACAATATGCGAATGAGTATTATGATTTTCTTGAGCAGTTGAGCACATGCAATGACCAGCAAATGTAAATGATCAATGATGCATGGTCGCGTATCGCATACTCTTACCGCGCATTTGCCTCTTAAAACGGTTTGCAAGATATTTTCATAGAAATCTAGCAAGGTATTTCTTGCAAAATGAATTGGAGGTACAAATGTGGTGGTGTCTATAGGTAAGCACTATCCACAACATTTGAAGGTGAAATGAAGTAAAGTCGAACAACCAAAAACAGCTGTTTACTCACGAAGGCCTAAATTGCTATGAACCTAGAAATATAGCAACGCATATGATTCGAATTATAATAAAATTCAGTCCACTATATAGTGTTGAATAAAAGAAAAAAAATCATATATAACCTAATATGATGGCAAAACAACGCGACAATCTTTTCCTCTCTGCACAAAGGACAGTCAATACTATTGAGATCATCTTCGAGCAGCACTCGCAGCACTTAAATCCCCCTGAGATAAGCCGTCTGGATTAAAAATGGCATGTCGATTAAAGCATATAGCAACTAAGATCACTTGTCGGCAAAGGAAAATTGAAAGAGCATTAACCATGTTTTTTAGGTGTGATAATAAGATCATAGGGAAAAATGCACATATTAGTTAAATATGCACGTTGGCGATCCTGGAATGTAAAGTTACTCATGATTGATACGTCTGAATTAAGTGCTAAGAGTTCAGTATAACTGATGATTTTACAGGTTGCTACTCAACTATATGCTGCCTTTTTAATAAAGCATTGTATCTTTGGAATTGAACAGCCCATTTTCCTTCTCACGATAGAATAGATTGAATTATAATTTGCCCACGGTGGAATACAAGATTAAGAATAGAACAAGTGGCAAACAATGTGAACTCATAGTGCTGATAAGTGTTCAAGGTCAGAAGTTGGGGTTGGTACTCTAGTGCAGCATTGAAAGTTGAACAGAAACAATGTACCTTTCCGGTGATCTTTGTATAGCTGGGAAAGAACATCCATTCCAGTAGAATCAAGTGTGTTGTGGCATCAGTAATGAAAGCCAAATCGATTAAATGTTTATTTCAAAATGCAGTTTTTGGGTCATATGTGACTACATACACTTGATATTTCTGCGCGATGTACTTACTGTTGATGAAACAATTGGTCTGAAGATGGGTCATTGTAGGTTCAATCCTGTGTTCGGTATCAATAAATAGTTATCCCGGCCAAGAAGGTCTTCGCTGGTTTTCAATCCGCGCTGGGATTTCACTCTCTGCTTGTGCTGAACGAACGCGATGAACTTTGTCCCTTTTGATGCAACATTGTGAGATAGTAGGACAACAGATAAACATATCCTGTCATGCACCATGAACATTGCTTTGTTACAATAATAGACATGACAAGTAAGACCAAGAGATCTCTATAGGTGTACATGCCCAGTAATGGGATAAAACCAGAGCGTGATATACAGAATACTTGCTGTTCCGATTTGCGTCCAGTTTGCTTTTGTGGTTATTAATTGATTCTGTACAGAGTGAGAATCTGCAGTATTTGGGATTGATGCTAATGATAAGGCGATTGCCGAAAAAACTTTCAATTTTCTAACCTGATACTAACAGCAGGTATTCTAATCAGTAACCAACATTTTGTAAAACTTCTATGTCCCTACCTAAGCATAAGTTGTTTTGGACTTGTGATAGGAACTGAAATTATAAATAACTCACCCTGTGATTGTTTATTCGAATGCAAAAGATAAGTCATTTTCCATGAGAACAGTATCATTTATATATATAGGGACCAAAAGTGAAAACAGATACTGTACAGAAGTACTTAATGTTCTATGGATGACTTATATTTACAGAAGAGCTGAGGAGGCTAAATGAGCAGACAACTAAATTTTACATCATACTTCTATTTGATTCTGAATTAAGTAATAAATAAATTTAAATGCAACAAAAGGCAATTTATTTATCAGACATAGTAGGTCTCCTTCAAAATAATCTTTAAGAAAGTAACAGTATAATTAACCTAATTAAGGGAAGGTAATCACTAAAAATATACTCCCGTTTGAGGGAACTCTTTCGTTTGTATGAAAAACAAAGTGTTTTACCTTATCAGTATGTATGTGGATACAGACAACCTTCTACATTTTGCAGTCTCCCCTCGACGTAATCCCAAACAAATCTTTTCTTTCATCATTAAATTCTATCTGAATATGCCATGTAGTGTTTGATCAGAAATCACAGTTTTACCACTGAAATGTGATTTAACATTACAGCATCTAGAACCAATTTTTAAATTGTCATGCCACAATGTAATTAGCACTAGCATTCTACCATGCGTAACTGGGTGAATCATCGCAAGCCTGATTATGTTACATAATATATTTTGTCGACCTCTGCAGCTTGATCTATTTTCCTTTTCAAAGCAATAATATCATATTCCTAATTTTTTTTCTGATGGAACCTTTGAGAGCGACTTGTATCATTCTATCTCTCTTAATGAAATTGGCAAGATTTCCTGCCCTCCCCTCAAAATTTTTTTTTTTTCTTTTCACTTAAAATCCTAAATTTTGTCATTTCACATTGGTGATCACATGCCCAAGATCACCCATATAAATTATTGGAAGGCTCAACTCACAACTAATAACACAATTATAGCCTTGCATCCGGCTTATTCAACATGTTATGTCCCCAATGAGACAGCATCGCCTTGCAAAACCTGGATCAAAATAAAAACAAGTTAGAAAATCAACCATTTATGATCTCTGTGATTTGCTGGAATTGAATGGCCACAGTTTAATAGTAATGACCTGTGGCAGCTCTCTAAGCCATACAGGGATAAATATCTGGTGATCTCCCTTGAAACACGACCCACTAGTGTCTGGCATAAAGCTGCAATAATTCAACACAAGTGTTAGGGTAAAAGGCAATTCTGGGGGGTGAAAGTGAAAGTGACCATATTACTAACTATATGGCAATAGGTAACACTGACAGTAAAATGTCCTAGTGTCGAACGTGTTTGGGAAGAAGTGGAGTTTAAGTTGGTTGACAGAGACACGTCCAAATGTTCATAGTTCGTGATTTCCAGCAATATATTGTGACTAAAATGGGCTTTAGTTTTGTCCTACGAGATAGAGCCAGCTGATGTTCTACGTCCGGATATTCTGTACGCGCAAAGTGTGTGTGATCGTAGTGGTGATGATTTCATCAGAACTGTCAGGAGCTAGTTTGATCCGAGCTTCTTTTCTAATATGTAGAAAGTTGAAAGACTCATACTGCCTTCATACCGCTTTAAGTGTCAATATGCCAGGGTTCTGTCAGGTGTTACGCTCTTTTATGAAGAGCCACTGCATGGCCAATAAGTCTAGTTGTATTGATCATTCCAAAAACGCATTTTCTGGAAAAAATACAGGGGAGCAAGAGAAGTCTCATATCAGATTGAATCATTAAGAAGCGGCTATAACTTCCAGTTCTTCAAATGTAATGTTTTAGACCAAAATACTCAGAAAAGATATATGAAACATAAATCAGATTGTCATGAATAAGTTTGATGTGTCAATTCATATCTAATGAATCACCTATATTCTCTGCTTCTCTATAAATGAACTGAAGAAAGTGTACGCGTATAAGAGGATGGCTCTGTGATGATAGAATGGGTGCAGGTTGTGCAACTGGCATGATTTGTTTATATACTTTCGAATGAGGGAGCTATTTATATCATGTGGATGGACATTGATGAAAAATTTAGGAATTAAATTCGAATGTATTGTATATGTTGCCTGAATTGGCTACAGTTCCATCGATAGTACCGACTGTAGACTGGTAATCCATGTTGCTATTTACGTTGAACAGAGCATATAAGAAATAGCAAATTTGAGGCCCCTCATTGATTCTTTTTTGTTACAAGACTTTTTGTTGATTTCTAAGGTATTATATGTATACTAAACAAATAAAACCATACAATTCTTCGTGCGTGGACCATTTAGGTGGTATATTTTTTCATTGGAAATGTTACACTGAAGATAGGACTGGAGTACAGGAACATGTGGGACCCAAATTATAGAATTTTTCACAAACAACCAAATCAACTAACTTTCATCTGAAAATATAAATTAAGCCACTTATTCTCGCGAAATTAAAAAAAGGTAGAAAGCGCAGTAACAGTGGTACTCACGAGAGATAGGCTCTTGGTGGTGCATCGTTTGTTAAGGTCATATCCTTGTGGGTACTTGGGATCATTTTCGCCTTGTAATCCTGTGGACAAAGGAAAGACTTCCCTGCTTCTGCGCTTCTCGAACAATCCATCACGAGACTGAGACTTCCATATCAGTAAAGAGGGAACCTTGTGGATTTGTGATCCAATATCATGTACAAAATTGTATTTATATGGGATTTGCCATTGTGTTGGAGTAATATGCACGCATTAGAATGGAATTCAACCTTTCCTTATTGAACATAGCTTCCATCAACATCTTTGAATGATAATTACTCCTGGTAACCACAAGTATTGCAATTAAGTACAGTCGGACCAATGTTCCATTTGCCATCATAAACTAGCCGAATAACAGTTTTCACCAATATGTTCAGTGAATAGAAAGGAAAGTATGGTCAAATTATCCATTACAAATTTAAAAGAATTTGCCTATAAATTTGCATATGCGCATGCGAGAATTTTAACCATGCAACACTTAAAACCTAAGTTCCAATAAGTTTTTGTGTATGGTCTCCACTCTGCCACAAGTAAGTAGAGCAAGTGCTATCTAAGCCCACAAACTACCAGGACTCACATCAAATATAAATTGGCCCGGGCCTTGACCTGTGGGCCCATATCTACATTGAGTCTCTGCTACGCCCAATTTGCGCCGGGGGAGTACTCACCTTTGAACTTTCATAGCTTGCACCTGCATAACCAATGACTTGATCAGATAAATTTCATTTGAATGGTAAACCTACCATCAGCACAAGAAGTCTGAAGTACTAATATTGATGAGGAAGATTTGATAGACATCCCTTAGCCACTCAGGAAAACAAGAAGTTAGCAGACAGGTTGGTAAGATCATGTTTGGCAAGTTTTGGCTATCGGAGGGTGAAGCCTTGTCACTATTCAGGTTGAAGCGGGATGTGGAGTCCTCCACCGTTAGTAGTCGCATTCTGTCCATGTGCCGCACGCTGGTGGACACACAAAAATGGAGACATTTTCATAATTCTCTGGATGAGAATCTGTTCTTTTTTCGCTGTACCAAAATAATGACAAATTCGAGATCGCTCGCAGAGAACATAAAATTGCTGGTTTGTTCGTAATCATTATTGTGTAATTCGTGACTATTAATCGGGGGGAATTATGTAGATGCAAAACACATGTACAACTTGTAAGTGAATCACTTGGAGTTGATTTGTAAAAAATGAGTGCTGAAGATTTGTTCATGTCACCAAAAAAGTAAAGAATACATTTCAATTTTTTAATCGACGGGCAGTTTTATCACGTTTCCCTGCATCTGTGCATATGTTGGTTTATCCCATATACGTATTATGTTCCTGTTAGTTAATCGATCACAAGGCGGATCACAAGTGATTCACGATCAGATTGTAGTTCTTCAATAAATTTACCCCGGTAAAAGAAAAAAAAATGCAAATGGCATCAACAAAGGACGAAAGGTGATTGATTGGATTAGCCAGAACGGGAGGGATCGATTGATCAGCAAATACGAAAATGGAAATGGAAGATCCACTCTCCAAGGAGACGCGATGGCTAGCTAGATCGATATCCGGGCGGGGAGAGAGAGAGGAGAGATGAGAGAGATGGAGAAGGAGACCACCTTGAGGCGATCGACGGAGAGGAGGCCGCTGAGGGATGCCTCCTTGACCGTCCCGAGCAGCGAATTCGTCGTACCCACGTCCATGGCGGGCCGGGCGATCGGAGAGTGAGCTAGGAGGTGCGATGGATGGATGAGTTTTGGGCGGGTGAAAGGGTTGGGGAGCAAGAGGAGGGATGTCGCTCATCTCTCTTTCGAGGGCCGCGGGAGAAGAAAATGAGGGCGGCGCGCATCGCGCGCGCCTCGTCATGGTAATAAGCTTCAGCTTTGCGGAGGAAGAATTCGCGCTCGCCGCGCGGCGGGCGCACGCGTGTACCCTGCTCCTGCTGCTGCTTGACCTGTTCGCCGTTCCGCCTCTCGCTCCCATGATATTTTTGGTTTATCTGGCTACCCAAGAAGACGAAAATACCTAGACACCCGAGTGGTCCGCTCGGGTGGGTTGGCTGCTGAGCAGAATTGCCATACGTCACCTCTCGGGGTATTTCACGGAGTAATGCTTTGTTTTAGACTGCTAAATTGTGTGTGTTTTTTTTAAAAAAAGTTTCTACTACGAAAGTTGTTAAAAAATCATATTAATCCATTTTTTTAAAAAATATAGCTAATACTTAATTAATCACACGTTTAATAGACCGCTCGTTTTTCCCGTGCACGTGAGATGGTTCCAACACCCAGCCCTCGAACCGCGCTCTATCTTCTTATTGATCTTCTGAATCACGCTTGGGGTGATAAGTCATCCGTTTTTATTACATTATTCACGTAAAGGTATTATGTATAAAAAAAATTCAAAGAGAGTTGATATGATAGGTTAAATAAGTAATATATCACCTCCACAGAGCATGTTTAATTAAAAACTTCAACTTCCTAAAATTATAATGACAATAACAAATTTATCTTCAATCTTATACCTAACTAAAATTTAAGTTGTTTTGTTATTTGTATTAAATTTTGTATATTGACTTTAACTTGCATGTTTGTGGAGTGAAGTATTACATATTGATTTATCTTATCACATTTTTTCATAACCATTAGATAACATGTAATGGGTGATGACATCTATGCCCGGGTGGATTAAAAAAGTTAAATAGGAGATTCTTAATGTCTTGCAAATTTGTCTTTTAGAAAATACCATTATAAAATAATCTTTGGCTGATAAATTATACCTATTAAATTGCATGGTTTAGTCCAAATTAAATTTTTTCTCTAATAGTCAAATGAGCTTTTAGTTGATTTGGGCCTTATGCATAAATGATGATAATATAAGCTTATAGGCAAGTAAAAATAATCATACTTATGTTTGAAAAGTTATTTTATCCAAAATTATATGTACTAGGAGGTAAGACGCGCAAGGATGCGCAGGCACTGTTTAATGATGCTTTTAAAGAGTTTTAATTTGCAAATGTTTTTCGGTAGGATGATATTGTTGAAATATTCTTTGACTCCATTTTAAACATGTTTTGGTTTGCAATTGATTTGGATAATTAATGGTTTAAGGAATTATGTATGGGAGAGGGTATTTAATGCGACCTTACGTGTCTGATTGTTTATTTACGTTGGCGGGGACTTCGCGCGTCGATGTTTTTTTCTATAAAGGATAATTTTGAAATTTTAATGTGATTGAAAATAAAAGCAAGGAACAAAGGGGAAAAAAAAGAGAAAGGAACGTAGGGAGCAGAAACGTGCGTACTGCACGGAGGTGAGGCCGTGGGAGGTTTTGCTTTTTTTTTAATAGATTTAGACGAGTGTGAAATGATGGTCATCTCAATTTTTTTCTATTTTATTAGAGTGCGCACGTGACGACTTGGGACGTTTTAAGGAATGCCAGGTGGTGGCTTGGAGCATTTGCAGAAACAGTTTAAGTGGACTTTTAGTATATAAATTAAATAAGTATGATATAAATTCTTATTAGTTTATCAATCCAATTATCAAAGACGGACCGGGAGAAATGAGCTAGACAGATTAGAAACAATTTATAACTATAATGTATCGATCATTCTTGCTCATACTTATTTTTTCTATAAATTACTTGTCAGTAATTATAGCAAAATAGAAAATAATAGAAGAGTAAGGCATGGGGGAAGAGGGGGGGGGGGGGGAAAAGGGGAAGGAGGGCCGGTTAGAAGGGACGTATGTACGTAACAAGCAGAGATGTATATGTGTAAAGCAAGAGAGATGTATATGGTGTAAGTACGACAATTATATACGGTGGGAGCATAGTTTGTTTTTTAATTAGTTGGCCACCTATTTGAGTTATCTATCGGAATAGGATCTAATGGCTCAAATAATGGTTCACCGGTTTTAAGTGAAAATTAACGGTTGATGTTGTAGAGTGGCCATGGTCGGCAATCAAGCATTTTGTGGATGTCTATCTAGACGGTTTGAAAGTTGTTTTGTAGAAAGTTTGATGGAGCTTTATATTCAGATAGATAGATCATAACGGTATGTCTAGGTGATTCATGCTGGGGCTGGATAGCTTCGTGTAATGTTTGCGTTACGTTGTACTCCTAACAGTTTTTCCTTAATTTGCTTTTGAAACTCGTTCTTTAGTCTGATGAACCTGCAGAAGCTGCGTACTCCTCCAAGATGTATAAGAGTATAGAATATCGCTCCGCAAACTTTTTTTCTCCTTGCTTTTTCGCCCACAGTGGGAGGTATTACTTTTATAAAATAATACATCTAATCTAATGGGTCTAGAAGATATCGGATCACTAAATGTTAAGTGAAAATTAACGGTGGATGTTAAAAATGTCCATGTGGTTGATTCTATGATGTTTGTAGAAGCGCACTGGCGGATTTGAGGGCGTTGTAGATTTCAATTGGATTTTTAGTATATAGAATTAAATTAGTGTAATATAATTCTTACTTTTTTGGAGGCAATCTAGATTATCAAACAGACGGGGAGAACAAACGAACAATCAGACACAACTTTAAACTATAATTATGATTATTTGCTATCTAAGCTTTTTTTTCTAACTCAAATTGGTTGTCAGTGCAATGTAGAAGAAGTATGTGCGTACTCGAGTGACATGACCGGTCTAAGATACTACACGAGTACTTCCCTCGTCCAAAAAAAGACAAACCCTGGATTCTTCGTGCCAACTTTTACCGTTACCGTTTATTTGAAAAAATTATAAAAAAATTAAAAAGACAAGTCAGCATAATAAGGTATTAAATCATAGGTTTTTATCTCTAACACAATGACATACATTATAAAAATTTTCCATATATAACGGACAGTGAAAGTTGGACACGCAAACCATAGTTTGCCTTTTTTTGGGACGGAGGAGTAGGAGGGAAGGAGAGGCGGTAGAAGGAAACGTACGTATTACTTCCACAGCAGGAGATGTATATGTGCACCGAACGACAATCTATAGGTGGGAGCATAGTTTTGTTTTTAATTATTGGCCCACTATTTAAGTTATCTATAGATCTAATGATCAAAATATTGGTCCACCCGCGTTTATAGTGAAAATTAGGGTCCGATGTTAGTAAGTGCCACTGTGGTGATCTCGAGAGCAGCTTTTGTAGGATGTCAATGTGGCGACTTAAGAGTGTTTGTTGGAATTTAATGACTTTTAGTATATAATAGAATAGAATGATGATTATTCACAAAAGCACATCTAAGATCAAGTCTAAGTAAATAGCCCTCTTATGACGTGTTAGAGAATTAATTACTTCTCTTTTTTGAAAAATATGTCAATAATTCAACAGCCAATTACTTGTCAATAATTCAAAGAGTGAATATGTTTTTATAATGATATACTAGTGTTTGTGTTGAAAATGTTATAATATTTTTGTAAACTAAGTCAAGAAATTTGGCATTGACCAATTTAACATACTTATGTGAAATCTGAAAACAAAAGGGAGTTTTGGTAGAAAGACATTATATGTCTAGCATGGATATAAAATAGATTGGTTGGACCGTATTATTAAAAAAAGGAGTTGGGATATTTTAATTTTTAATAAGAAATTTTAGTATTTATGTTTTATTTATGTGGAGGCGCTCAAGGTGAATATGCTTCACAATGTAAGTCAATACGCATGATTGAATTTATTGATTTAATTAAAATTAGAGTATGTTTATACATATTGTTAAATGATATGATTTTGAAGAAATTATGATTATTTAAATTCTAGTTTACTGTGCTTTTCTAAAGTGCTAGATAGAGGAGAAAGAGAAGGAAAATCATGTGATAGAGGAGAGCAAGTTGCTATGTAGGTGAATGCTCATATAGAGATAGTCTGTAAGATAATGTTTTTATTTTAGTGATTGTGGAGTGAAAAAAAATAATAAGGATTGCAGGGAGAGAGGCAAGAGATTAAGGATCGGCAGGGAGAGAGGAACGGGAGGATAGGCGGTATGGGGGAGGGAAGAAGGTTGTTTTGCAATTTTTTGTAAGATAGATATAACCATATAAGAGAGTTGGTCCATCGATTTAAGTAGAAACCGATGGTTAGCTCTTTTATTTTATTACACATATTTATAGAATTTTTTAATTTATTAGAGTTCCTTGTAACGACTTAAGAGCGTTTATTGGCGTACCATTAGACCTAGACATTTGTAGTTAGAACGGTAGCATGATATAATTTTTAAATACAAAATATGAGCAATATGAATTTTAAAATATGTATTTAATTATAAATAACTCAACAATTGAAAAAAAAGAAAAGTGTGTAAATTGAGAGTTATGATCATTTAGATGTCTGAATTACTTTTTAATATATTGAGTGTCAGTTAGAAAATAGGATAAATTAGCTAAAAGATAGGAGAGAGGAGAGAGGAGGGTGGGAGGGAGCACGTACGTACATACTTACACAATGGAGGTGGGGATACCACTTTTTTCATTTTTCCTTTTAGATGGAGATCTAATGGTTAAAATTAATGGGTCCACCGATTTAAAGGAAAATTAGTGGTTAGATATTTATTTGATTTTTGTGATTTTTACTAATTTATTAGAATGCCATATGGCGGTTTAGGAGCGTTTGTAGGAGACGACGTGGTGGCTTGAGAGTATTTATAGGAAGTTAATGGACTTTTAGTATATAATAGATAGATTACTTCAATACATATTTAATGATAATATATGTCCACCAAAGTAAAACTCAATAAAGTTAAATTCAATGAAAGCTAAGTTATCTACACATTCAAAGTTGTTTCTCACACAATATTCCACAGATTTCACCTGTTTTGGTTAGAGTGAACATGGTTGAGTGTGTTCGGCACCCCTTTTCCCAACCCTTATCCTTCGTTTTCCGCGCGCACGCTTTTCAAATGCTAAACGGTGTGTTTTTTGCAAAAAGTTTGTATACGAAAGTTGCTTAAAAAAATCAAATTAATCAATTTTTGAAAAAAAAGCTAATACTTAATTAATCATACGCTAATGGATCGTTCCGTTTTCCGTGCGGGAGGGATTAGTTCCTATCCCCAGAATCCGAACACAGCCTAGCATATGTTCATATCAGATCCAAAATAGAAAGGGCATAATCTTAATGCCATCACCAGAGTATTCAATCAAAAGTTTTACAGGAACTGAGAGAAGCCTACTGTGACCTAGGAAAGATTCACCGGTGTTTCGGCCCACTTATACCGAGGCAAGTAACCTAGTATTGTTTCATAAGGTTCAATTCATAAAGACAGTGATATAATTGTTCTCCAAAATATTACTGAGTGTTATGTCAAAAATAAAACAGAAACTGCTCTTGAATCTCTTTGTTAAATAAAATAAGAAGCTTGGTTCCAAATGCAGTATATCAAAATTTCAAAAAATAGAATCTCACTATCTAAACTAAATGGAAATGTACTACATGAAAATTCACTCCTCAGTAATTAATAGAATCTCACTATCTGAGTGTTTTTCCAAATGCACACTTAGCTTGTGCTTTCATCAAGATAGTTATTCACGCCTCAGTTATTACTTCCTTCATTTTTTATAATAGGTTTACTGGTTTATTAAAAAAAATAAGGTGGGATATTTGAATTTCTAATGAGAAATTTTTATTTTATTTTATTTAGTGGAGGCCTCAAGGTGGATATGTTCCACAATGTAAGTCAATACGCATATTAAATTATTGATTTAATTAAAAATTAGAGTAGTTTATACATATTGTAAATTATATATGATTTAAGAAATTATGATTATTTCAAATTCCAATTTATGTTGCTTTTATAAGTGCTAGATAGAGGAGAAAGAGAAGAAAAACATGTGATAGAGGGAGAGCCAGTTAGATATGTTAGGTAGAAGTCCATTTGTGAGTTTTTTTTTTTGTCTGTAAAGATAATTTTTATTTTAGTTGTTGTGGAGTGAAAAAAAATAATAAGGATTGGCAGGGAGAGAGGAACGAGAGGATAGGCGGTATGGGGGAGGGAAGAAGGTTGTTTTGCGATTTTTTTTAAAGATAGATATAACCATATAAGAGAGTTGTCCATCGATTTAAGTGGAAACCGATGGTTAGATCTTTTATTTTATTACACATATTTATAGAATTTTTTAATTTATTAGAGTTCCTTGTAACGACTTAAGAGTGTTTATTGGCGTACCATTAGACCTAGACATTCGTAGTTAGAACGGTAGCATGATATAATTTTTAAATACAAAATATGAGCAATATGAATTTTAAAATATGTATTTAATTATAAATAACTCAACAATTGAAAAAAAAGAAAAGTATGTAAATTGAGAATTTACTTTTAAATATATTGAGTGCCAGTTAGAAAATAGGATAAATTAGCTAAAAGATAGGAGAGAGGGGAGAGGAGGGTGGGATACATACTTACGCAATGGAGGTGGGGATACCACTTTTTTCATTTTTCCTTTTAGATGGAGATCTAATGGTTAAAATTAATGGGTGCACCGATTTAAAGGAAAATTAGTGGTTAGATATTTATTTGATTTTTGTGATTTTTACTAATTTATTAGAATGCCATATGGCAGTTTAGGAGCATTTGTAGGAGACGACGTGGTGGCTTGAGAGTATTTATAGGAAGTTTAATGGACTTTTAGTATATAATAGATAATAGATTACTTCAATACATATTTAATGATAATATATGTCCACCAAAGTAAAACTCAATAAAGTTAAATTCAATGAAAGCTAAGTTATCTACACATTCAAAGTTGTTTCTCACACAATATTCCACACATTTCACCTGTTTTGGTTGGAGTGAACATGGTTGGGTGTGTTCGGCACCCCTTTTCCCAACCCTTATCCTTCATTTTCCGCGCGCACGCTTTTCAAACTGCTAAACGGTGTGTTTTTTGCAAAAAGTTTGTATACGAAAGTTGCTTAAAAAATTCAAATTAATCAATTTTTGAAAAAAATAGCTAATACTTAATTAATCATACGCTAATGGATCGTTCCGTTTTCCGTGCGGGAGGTATTAGTTCCTATCCCCATAATCCGAACACAGCCTAGCATATGTTCATATCAGATCCAAAATAGAAAGGACATAATCTTAATGCCATCACCAGAGTATTCAATCAAAAGTTTTACAGGAACTGAGAGAAGCCTACTGTGACCTAGGAAAGATTCACCGGTGTTTCAGCCCACTTATACTGAGGCAAGTAACCTAGTATTGTTTCATAAGGTTCAATTCATAAAGACAGTGATATAACTGTTCTCCAAAATATTACTGAGTGTTATGTCAAAAATAAAACAGAAACTGCTCTTGAATCTCTTTGTTAAATAAAATAAGAAGCTTGGTTCCAAATGCAGTATATCAAAATTTCAAAAAATAGAATCTCACTATCTAAACTAAATGGAAATGTACTACATGAAAATTCACTCCTCAGTTATTAATAGAATCTCACTATCTGAGTGTTTTTCCAAATGCACACTTAGCTTGTGCTTTCATCAAGATAGTTATTCACGCCTCAGTTATTACTTCCTTCATTTTTT
>CM020181.1:25718602-25738399 GCA_009805545.1 Oryza longistaminata
ATCCTGCACCCACACATGTTCCCTTGGATTCGATACCCTTAGAATACTCCATAGGGGAAGTGCTACATCGGTATAATCCGTACGCTTGCGGATTCTATCTGTAACCGTATCAAATACCAACAGTGTCCCAGGGCAAATTTTGCCTCTATGATAGAATTAGAGAGAGAAATGAAATTATCCTTAGCAATATTGCCAGTTGACTAACAATTCTACTTGTATGTATGGTAATGTAATACCGAGAAATCTTTTATTTGGAAGCTAAGACTTCCTTTGAAGATAAAATTTTCTTGTGGTATTTTGAAAGAGGGAGTCATTTTAACCAATGATAACTTCGCAAAGAGGAGGTGGAAAGGTAGCATTAGGTGTTGCTTTTGTAGATCTAATGAGACAATACAACACCTGTTTTTTTATTTTCCTATGATAAGATATATTTGGAGTGCGGTTCATTTACCTTTGGCATTCGTCCACCACTCAGTATGTCTCATCTCTTGGTAGTTGGCTAAATGGTGTTAATCCTAGGCTAAAATATCGAGTTTTTGGGGCATAGTCGGCGTTGTGCTGGGCGGTGTGGTTGAGTAGAAATAATGTGGTCTTTAATGGATCAATGCTTACTCCTTTTTACAGGTGATTTTCAGGGGGGGGACATATTGGGCAAGACTTTGGTCCTTGTTGCTTAAGGATGAGAATGGCACTTTGGTGAAAGAATACTGCAAAATGTTAGAGCTGAGAGTTTTAGAGTTCTACTCCAAGTCTCCAACTATGGCTGGAACTTCAGAAGGAGAATTCAAGATTAGGTTGGCACCTCGTGTCTATTTGATGTGGTGTGCCTGGATGGTGGTTTTCTGTTTTGTTGGTTGTTCTTGACACCTTTGTGGTCCAAGTTATTTTATTTTTTTGTTACCCATGTAATGGGTGGAGCTTCAATGCTCATGTATGAACTTGGTTGGCTATGTACATCCCGTTGGATGTAGAGGCCGGATTTTTAATCCATTACTCTAAAAAAATAGCTAATACTTAATTAATCATACGCTAATGGATCGTTCCGTTTTCCGTGCGGGAGGTATTAGTTCCTATCCCCATAATCCGAACACAGCCTAGCATATGTTCATATCAGATCCAAAATAGAAAGGACATAATCTTAATGCCATCACCAGAGTATTCAATCAAAAGTTTTACAGGAACTGAGAGAAGCCTACTGTGACCTAGGAAAGATTCACCGGTGTTTCAGCCCACTTATACTGAGGCAAGTAACCTAGTATTGTTTCATAAGGTTCAATTCATAAAGACAGTGATATAACTGTTCTCCAAAATATTACTGAGTGTTATGTCAAAAATAAAACAGAAACTGCTCTTGAATCTCTTTGTTAAATAAAATAAGAAGCTTGGTTCCAAATGCAGTATATCAAAATTTCAAAAAATAGAATCTCACTATCTAAACTAAATGGAAATGTACTACATGAAAATTCACTCCTCAGTAATTAATAGAATCTCACTATCTGAGTGTTTTTCCAAATGCACACTTAGCTTGTGCTTTCATCAAGATAGTTATTCACGCCTCAGTTATTACTTCCTTCATTTTTTTAGATAATGGATTAAAAATCCGGCCTCTATATCCAACGGGATGTACATAGCCAACCAAGTTCATACATGAGCATTGAAGCTCCACCCATTACATGGGTAACAAAAAAACAAAATAACTTGGACCACAAAAGGTGTCAAGAACAACCAACAAAACAGAAAACCACCATCCAGGCACACCACATCAAATAGACACGAGGTGCCAACCTAATCTTGAATTCTCCTTCTGAAGTTCCAGCCATAGTTGGAGACTTGGAGTAGAACTCTAAAACTCTCAGCTCTAACATTTTGCAGTATTCTTTCACCAAAGTGCCATTCTCATCCTTAAGCAACAAGGACCAAAGTCTTGCCCAATATGTCCCCCCTGAAAATCACCTGCAAAAAGGAGTAAGCATTTGATCCATTAAAGACCACATTATTTCTACTCAACCACACCGCCCAGCACAACGCCGCTATGCCCGCAAAAACTCGATATTTTAGCCTAGGATTAACACCATTTAGCCAACTACCAAGAAGATGAGACATACTGAGCGGTGGACGAATGCCAAAGGTAAAATCAACCGCACTCCAAATATATCTTATCATAGGACAATAAAAAAACATGTGTTGTATTGTCTCATTAGATCTACAAAAGCAACACCTAATGCTACCTTTCCACCTTCTCTTTGCTAACTTATCATTGGTTAAAATGACTCCCTCTTTCAAATACCACAAGAAAATTTTTATCTTCAAAGGAAGTCTTAGCTTCCAAATAAAAGATTTCCTCGGTATTACATTACCATACATACATGTAGAATTGTTAGTCAACTGGCAATATTGCTAAGGATAATTTCATTTCTCTCTCTCTAATTCTCATAAGGCAAAATTTGCCCTGGGACACTGTTGGTATTTGATACGGTTACAGATAGAATCCGCAAGCACACGGATATACCGATGTAGCACTTCCCCTACGGAGTATTCCAAGGGTATCGAATCTAAGGGAACATGTGTGGTCAGATCTTCCTCCGGTTCGTCAAGGACACCAAGCAAATGATGGGCCAGGATAGAGATAATTTACTAGTGAGAAACAGTGTCTAGGGAAAGCTTATTTTTAATCCTAACGCAATACTTCAGGCATTGGCAACTCGCTGTTCCCAGATGTCGCTCTACTACGTACTGGACAAGGAGGACTTAAGTGATCTCGAGGGCTGTCACCACCTCTACACCCACCTCAAACGTACTGTGGGATACGCAGCAATTACTGGATAATAATTACCTAAACACCACGTCTAAGCAATTAATATCTACTTTAGTGTTTATAACTCACCAAAGCAATCACTATATTTTAGTTGGTTATAGTGAACAATAATCCCGTATGCTAATTAGGAACTAACCAAAAGATAATTCTCACAAGATAAATCTAAATTACTCAAGAAGAATATTATATTAAATTCAGAGTAATAAAACAGAATAAAAGAAATAGGAGAAGATTACCGACAACTCCGGAATTCTTCCGACTCCTTCTACTCTACTCTCTTCCTATTCTAGCATACAATATAGTACAATAGAGCCTCTTATAATTCAGCTCAAGCTTGGAAGTGTGTGTGAGAGTGAATGAGGTGAGGTCCTTTTATAGGGCAGTTATGACGGTTGTGAGAAGGGGAAATGCCCGAACTGCCCTGCAACCGTCATTGGGAGAACATCTGGAGCGTCCACGCCAAACCCCATCATTGGGAGAACATCTGGAGTGTCCACGCCAAACCCCATGATCAACGGTGATCAGGGGGGTTCGGCCGAACCAGGGGGTTCGGCCGAACCTGGGCTGGGCCCTCCTGGCCTAGCCTTCAGTCGGTGAACTCCATAGACCTTCTTCTATCCATTTCGCGGAGTTTTGGGTTGATCCACTGATGTTTCGATGAAGTTCACAACCCCTCCTTGTATGGATACATAATTTTCCTCACTTTAGTATGATTTTCCTCCCAACTTTAGGGTTTATCATCTGCATACAAATATACACCAACACTTGTGGAACATGTGAGATTAAGCACCGATCACTATGTTGGATGTTTTATTATCTAAACTTTATCCAGATGTTGGCGGTATAGAATCGGCATTTAACAGCCGCCAACAGAAACCCAAAAATTGTGTAATTCGCTGGGGGACACTCGAAAGGCGTGAATTTGCCTGAGGACACTCTAACAGTGTGGTAATTTTCTACAGGACACTGGACGCATTAAAATATAATATCCATTGAATTGATGAGAGAGAAACCACGTAAAATGACAGTTTTGCCCCTTCTCTTCTTCCCCTTCTGCACGTCGCTTCCATCAACGGCACGCCCACCGCCACCACCACCACCACCAGCGCAAGCACCAACACCACCCGCGGCTCCATCCTGCGCCGCGCCGTCGCCATCTCCTCCACCGGCGAGGCAAGCCACCGGGAGAGCTAGCACGCTTGTGCTCTGCTTGACCGGAGATTGTGGAGGAGGAGGAAGAAGAGGAGGAAGAGAGAGAGAGTCAGCGCAACGTGCGGGGAGGCGACCACATCTCGGTGTATATGGTGGGCGCGGGGAGAGATGGCACCAACCGCGGCCGGGTTGAAGTCTTCCCTTCTCTCGCCGCGCCGTCAGGAAGAGGTCAACCCACCTGTGGACATCGCCTGTGCGCCCATCCGCGCCGCTCGGCCCGCGGCAGCTTCGACAGTCAAGGAGAGAACAAGTGTGCTAGCTCTCCCAATGGCTTGCCTCGCCGGCGGCGGCGACGGCGACGGCGCGACGCAGGATGAAGCCGCGGGTGGTGTTGGTGCTTACCCTGGTGGTGGTGGTGGCGGCAGCGGGCGTGCCGTCGATGGAAGCGCCGAGCAGAAGGGGAAGAAGAGAAGATGCAAAACTGTCATTTTACGTGGTTTCTCTCTCATCAATTTAATGGATATTATATTTTAATGCGTCCAGTGTCCTACAGCAAATTACCACACTTTTAGAGTGTCCTCAGGCAAATTCACACCTTTCGGGTGTCCCCCAGCTAATTATACAATTTTTTAGTGTCCTGTAGCAAATTTTGCCTTCTCATAATCACATCTAGTAATTGCTAATTCAATGCCAAGGTAGCCCACTGTTTTTTTTTTGCAATGAATAGAGATGTAGGAAAAACATGTGTGGGGGAAGCTTCACATGATCCCATCCAGCAAGCCCAAATCACTGCCATCCTGTTGGATCGTGGATATTGCACTACCTTGACGGCGATGGTGTTGAAGAGGGCGAGAGGTCCATTGCCGATGCGCGCCTCATTGGTTCGTTCCGCGGATCTCAGTACTGTACACGATGGTCAGTGCTCTATTTGCTCCAAAATCGTTACAATCAAAAGCAAACCATACAAGCAAGAAGCAGGAAAGCTTGTGGACTGCAAACACGCCATGTCGCCATCGAAACTCCAGGCATATAGGATTGTTCCACTAAACTGAACCTAATATATATGCATACAACCAAAAAACAAACATTTCAGTGAATTTAAAAACAAAAACAGAATGAAATCTTGATCAATTAAATCTAAAAACTTTGGGCTGGCTTGTTAAGATGAAGACATGAAGTTTGCTGAATTCTTTGCTCGTAGTTAATTATCTGATTCTTTTCAAAAGAAAATTAATTCTTAAACATTGAATGCTTCTTAAACTTTTCCAGCAGAGAGGTGAAACAAATTATCAACATCTATTAAAATGAATGCAAATTTGGCATCATCTTCCTCCTGCTTTGCCTCCCCCCCAAGTGAATCATGATTAACGGGATCTTACTGGGATGGCTGCAGGCACGCGATGCGGACAAATGATGCAGGGACAGGACGCCAGTGCTGACAGCGATGCACCTCTGGTTTCCTTCCCAGCCGTAGCGGCGCTGGTTCACTACAATAGTTTTACAGTTAAATAAATGTTGCCACAATCAGACATACTATAAAGGGAGGTCAAATTGGCATGTAAAATCATATTGCTTGTATTGTTTCAATCAACATGCTTCTCTAACTTCCGAAGCTCTCATAAAAACTTTACGTGCTTTCAAATTAATATATTCATCGTTCAACACTATTAGCAATTTAACTCCCAAAAATGACATTTCAAAGTAGAGTTATCTAACCAGCAGTCCTGTACTTGGCGTCTAGAGCCAGTGGGCCTTTTAGAATACCGGAAAAGATAAATAATAATACATATAAACTTGAATTGCCTCCAAAGTTTGGGGTTAGTCCCACATTTAACATTTTCGATCTGAAGCTATATTTGAGAGAAGAAGATAAGCTTGAGTCGAGGACGACTCTACTTCATGAGGGGGATGATATGGTGAAGACATCAACAATTTGGATACACATAATATTCCTCAAGTTGCTATGCAAGGTCTAATCACTAGAGCTCATGCCCAACAATTAAAATTACAGGTTAGCTCGTTCCTAGGTATTTCTTTACATGATTTTGAGGACTGATTGTTACGTAACGATTTAAGGGCCTATTCGGTTCACAGGATTTTCAAATAACAGGAATAGGAAAAACGTAGGAATAACATAGGAATGCATGTGCAAAACTAAGGATAGGAAAAGCATTGGAATGACTCTTAGATGGTTGGTAGGAAAAATACAGGAATCTTTGTATTAAGTTACCACAATCAAGATTTGAATACTCTAATTTGTGTAACTTAGGTTCAAATACATAATGAAACAAGTGATTTGCCTCGATCCTATGCGTAGGAATAGAAAAAAGAGATCCAAGTGGATGTTAATTTTCCTACAAAATTCCATAGGAATCACATACAAAGGAATTCTTCCTATGCTTTTCCTTTACCATAATCCTACAAAACGAATGGATGAACAGTGATTATTCCTGTAGGAATGGTTTTTCCTCCATATTTCCTATGAAACGAACAAGCCCTAAATATGATTAGGAACTATGAAAAGGACTAGAGACTAGAAGATGGACAAGGTCAAGATATGGGCGTTCAAGTCAAGATGGAGGTCCATCTCATATCAAATTCAAGTCCATCTTAGAATACTAGAGCAGCCTGCACTAAAATCATCACCCATTTCTCATCCAAACTCTGTTTTTGATGTTCTATAGAAGTATGGAAAGCTAACGTGACCACCTTTCTAATAAATCTAGTCTCACATTAAAACTCCTTCGAAGTCAATGAAAATCATTGAAACAAATGGATGTCCAGAATCTGTCCAGGTGTTCTGCCACCGCCAAGTATCATGTTAGAGTCCATTAGGGACGCATCATGGATCTTTGGTAGTAGGCTACCGGGACAGCCGATACGGAGAAGGATGGACCGAACTTGACGTCAACAGTGTTCCGGCGACCAAAAGGGCTCGGGAGGTGGCAGCCAAGGAGGAACATGCAACCGTGAACGGGAGTGGCGGCGAGGCCAAGCGGTACTCTGGTGAGGAGCAATGGCATGGCAGAGGGTTGGAGGCACAGGAGCCGGCGAGGGCGCGGATCCAACGAGCTTCGGGCAGGGAGGCGGCGAGGCCGGCGAGGAGGATGACGTCGCGGTGCCGGGGAAGGAGCTGACAACGTCTAACGGCACACGAGCCCGTGGCGGCAGGTGTTGCCGGAGCTCGGGCGGCGCGGTGGAGAGAGGGAGGCGGCTAGGAATCCGGGAGGAGGCAAAATGGAACGAGGGGAGAGAGGGGGCTCTGTTTTATAGGTGGGAGAGGGAGAGACGGCCACGGGAAGGGGTGGATTGGCAGCGGCTTCAATGGAGGAGGAAGGAAGGAAGGAGCGAGAGAGGAATGGTCGGCCAGAGGAGGAAGACGACCCGCGGTTGGGCCGGGAGGCGAGGCGGCCCAGGCGCGGAGGGAGGGAGGCGGTGCAGGTGGGCTGGGGACAAGAGGCGGCCCGAGGGAGGAAAAGGAGGGGGAGATGGGCCACGATGTGGAGGAGGCCCAGAAGAAAGGGAGGCCGAAGCAGGCCGCATGAAAAGAGGGAGGAAGGAAGATTCTGGGCTAGACATGGCACAAGGAGGAGGGATGATTTATTTTCAGTTTCTATGCTTAGAAAACTCTGTACATTGTTTTTGTTTTTATTGTGTAATAATTATTTTCGGTGCTCTAAAAATTCAACTAAAACGCGAGGATGTATTGGAATAAAAATTCAAGTAAAACACGAGGACGTATTGGACTATGGATAATTTAATGAAAATACTGCAAGCTACATTTAAAATTTTCTTGTACGTATTTTGTTGTTTTTAATTTCTTTTTAGTTTTTAATAAATTTGAGAGCCACATAGCGATGTAAAAGCGTTTGTACAAAGTTTAATGTACTTTTAGTATATAATAGATTGATTTAGAAGATGGTTTAAAGGAACATTGATTAAATATTTATTATAGATCTTAGTTTAACTAAACATATTGATATTTGTGAAGTAATATATTTTATCTTTATATTGTACAAAATCATATTTTAAAAAGACCGTTGATTTTTATGAATGCATATATAAATTCTCTGTCTTTTTTATGTATACATGTGTATTTGTTTTCTTCCAGCGAAGATTAGGAAATTTTATCGTTTGTTTTCACAATCATGTACGTTTGTATACATACGGGAAGAACAGCAGTAGTATTTGTATCGTACAAAATCATACATACAGACAGCGCTCGTATGTTATAAACAATGCAATAGTAATTATTTTTTAATAATAGATCTGATCTAATGGCCTACAATAACGGGTCCACCAATTTAAGTGAAAATCGACGGTGAGATTAAATTGTGCCATGTGGCGACTTAGGAGCGTTTGTAGGAGTGTCACGTGGCGGCTTAAGAGCGTTTGTAGGAAGTTTAATGGACTTTTAGTATATAATAGATATATTCATCGTTCAACACTATTAGCAATTTAACTCCCAAAAATGACATTTCAATGTAGAGTTATCTAACCAGCGGTCCTGTACTTGGCGTCTAGAGCCAGTGGGCCTTTTAGAATATCGGAAAAGATAAATGATAATACATATAAACTTGAATTGCCTCTAAAGTTTGAGGTTAGTCCCACATTTAACATTTTCGATTTGGAGCTATATTTGAGAGAAGAAGATAAGCTTGGGTCGATGACGACTCTACTTCATGAGGGGGATGATGATGGAGACATCAACAATTTGGATACACACAATATTCCTCAAGTTGCTATGCAAGATCTAATCACTAGAGCTCATGCCCAACAATTGAAATTACATGTGAGCTCGTTTCTAGGTATTTCTTTTATATGATTTTGAGGACTGATTGTTACATAACGATTTAAATATGATTAGGAACTATGGAGAGAACTAGAGACTAGGAGATGGACAAGGTCAAGATGGGCGTTCAAGTCAAGATGGAGGTCTATCTCATATCAAATTCAAGTCCATCTCAAAAATACTGGAGCAGCCCGCACTAAAATCATCACCCTTATCTCATCTGAACTCTGTTTTCGACGTTCTGTACAAGTATGGAAAGCTAACTAGACCGCCTTTCTAATGAATCTAGTCTCATATTAAAACCCCTTTGAAGTCAATGAAAATCATCGAAACAATGGGCATCCAGAATCTGTCCGGGTGTTACGTCACCATCTTTAGGCCCGTTGGGCCAAGTATCATGCTAGAGTCCATTATGGACGCATCAGGGATCTTTGGTAGGCTACTAGGACAGCTGACACGGTGAAGGATGGACGAACTTGGCGTCGACAGTGTTCCGGCGCCCAAAAGGGCTCGGGAGGTGGCAGCCAAGGAGGAACATGCAACCGCAAACGGGAGTGGCGGCGAGGCCGGGCGGTACTCCGGCGAGGAGCAATGGCCTGGCAGAGGGTTGGAGGCACGGGAGCCGGCGAGGGCGCGGATCCAACGAGCTTCGGGCAGGGAGGCGGAGAGGCCGGCAAGGAGGTTGACGTCGCGGTGCCGGGGAAGGAACTGACAACGTCTGACGGCGAACGAGCGTGGCGGCAGGGGTTGCCGGAGCTCGGGCGGCGCGGTGGAGACAGGGAGGCAGCTAGGAATCTGGGAGGTGGCAAAATAGAGCGAGGGGAGGGAGGAGGCTCCGTTTTATAGGTCGGGGAGGGAGAGCCGGCCACAGGAAGGGGCGGATTGGCGGCGGCTTCAATGGAGGAGGAAGGAAGGAAGGAGCGAGAGAGGAACGGTCGGCCAGAGGAGGAAGACGACCGGCGGCTGGGCCGGGAGGCGAGGCGGCCCAGGCGCGGAGGGAGGGAGGCAGTGCAGGTGGGCTGGGGACGAGAGGCGGGATGGGCCATGATGTGGAGGAGGCCCAGAGAAAGGGAGGCCGAGGCAGGCCGCATGAAAGGAGGGAAGAAGGAAGACTGGGCTAGACATGGCACAAGGAGGAGGGATGATTTATTTTCAGTTTCTATGCTTAGAAAACTCTGTACGTTGTTTTTATTGTGTAATAATAATTTTTGGTGCTCTAAAAATTCAAGTAAAACACAAGGACGTATTGGAATAAAAATTCAAGTAAAACACGAGGACGTATTGGACTATGGATAATTTAATGAAAATACTGCAAGCTACATTTAAATTTTAAATTTTTCTTGTACGTATTTTGTTGTTTTTAATTTCTTTTTAGTTTTTAATAAATTCTTTTTTCCATTTAGATAATGGTTTTTAATTTGGGATGAATTTGTCACGGCATGAAAATTGGAGTCCATGTTTGAAAATATTGGAGTTTGGAGTTGTATAGAAATTAAGTCCCTAGTTTGAGAGATTTCCTAAGTAATTAGGATTCCGTAGTTCTTGTAGGATTCGTGATTATGGACAATCATGTTTTGGGTATAAATAGAAGGGTGTACAATTATTTGGCCCCAAAATTTGAAACAAAAAAATAATAAATCCTGAAATGAATCTTAAACAAATTCGATGAAATTCTAAAAGGTATGTTCATCTCAATTTGGTTGAAGTTAATTATTAAAAGAATACTACTTTTTGTATTCTAAGAAGCGGAGAAGTACTGATTTGTGTAATTTCCCCTCCAATTTCAATTTTAAATTTGGTTTTCCAATTTTGTGTCAAACAATTTTGTCTGATTCAAATTTTTATAGATGGGATTTTTTTAGCTTAATAATTTTGTTTTCAATAATAAGCCAGCAGTTACGAATGTGCGAGGAGCAATATAATCATTTCAAAAAAAAGTAAATTGCAGAAAACCATCAATATTATGATCTAAGATATATAAAATAACCAATAAGTTATGTCACACAGTACACGTAAATTATGTGGTTTTTATAAAACACTAGTATTATAATCCTCGGGATTATATGGCACATGCTAAAATACCTATAGTCTTTTGCACCTTAGATGTACCCGAGTCTTCTGAAATTTATTTTTGTAAACTCTTGTTTGAAGCGCAATGTGCTTATACTCAGTTTTAAGGCTTCAGGCAATCTGCTCGCCACTGCTTTTCTTTTATTTATAACATCTTAAACCTATGGACAGTCTAAAATGATAAAATAAAAGAATTGATGTATGGCACAAGTCTCCACCACTTTTTTGATGGTATCCAACTAAAATACGAAATAGAAAATATTCTACACGATAATATAAATGAACTTTGTTAAAATCTATAGGAACTATGTTATCGAAAGTAAAATAAAAGATACTTGGCTTTGGTTCTAAGAGTGTAATTTCACTGTGCACAGTTTTCTTCTACACTTGTAGCATCAGGGACAGTAATAATGAAACCAACTTGAATATATAAAATAACCTATATTGAGTTAGACCGGACGGCAATAATGACTAAATTGAAAAATCTATCGTTGCAATAACGTCAAATAATTCAGCATAAGGCCAGCTGCTGTTTTGCACCCGCGGTTTTATTCAACTTGTCGAAAATTTGCTCCGTGCCAGCTGATGCTCGATATTGGCAGACAACTGGACGTGAAAAATGTGACGCTCCGAACGACGTAACCTTTGTATGATTTGGTTTTAGTTGAACTGAGCAAACGACGTACCTTTCTCTTTTCAGATTATTGACTCTGTTGTACTAATAGCAATTTTCCACTTATAATTTAGTATTAAGTTATAAAGAACTTTTATGGTCAGAGTATTGACAAATTTGTTTGAAAAAACATAGCGATTGTGAACTAAGCGTAAGTCTCTCACGTCGGTTAGCTGAAAATGACACTAGATGAATCGTTATTTCTGTAATCAGGTTGGGGGCTGAAAAATTAATGGCCGTCAAAGCTAAACGTGATCAACTTGTCATGGTAGAATTTCACTGTCCGGTGGAATCAACCACCTTCCATATAGTTGGCCTAATAGTATTTCGTGTCATTAAGTTGAATATATGGTTGATCGTAATTAAAATTCAAGTTCTAGGTCACGTGATCAGGTACATAGGGCTATGCCGGTCTGCTCACGCAATGTTCTCCATATCATATGGTTCAACCTCGTCATGTGTCAGGGAGGAATTCGAAAACCTGCTAGTCCTGCTAGTGGCAGCCGTAATATTTTGCTACCGGGTCCATACTTTGGGCTATCCTCCAAAAAATCGGGTTTACAGGTTTTTGGTTGCAGCGGCAAGTTAGCAATATCGGAGAAGGTAGCTAGAGGTTGTTTCACTCAAGCGCATGTGGTGGAAATTTAGTCAGTATATTTTAATTTTCAGAAAAACATCATACTGAACATGACATGACATATGTGTAGAATGATCTAGTGATAGTGCTAAACAGAACATGGCAATAACAAAATAAGCATCATCTAATAACATGGTTAACATGGTTACTTGGAGAATGCTCCGGTACTAGATAAGGCATTGTTAGTGTTGTTGTCTACGTTGGTGTTGCCGTTCTCGCATGTGCCGGTGCCCGGTCCTGATGCCGCCACCTCCACCATTGCTGCCTTTTGATAGGAAGAAGAACTAGCAGTGCAGAGTCGACGCAGAGGAAGAGGATGAGAGCAGTCGCTCTAGAATGCGCTCCCCAAAAAATTGATTGTCCTCAATATTATGATCTAAGATATATAAAATAACCAATAAGTTATGTCACACAGTACATGTAAATTATGTGGTTTTATAAAACACTAGTATTATAATCCTCTGGATTATATGGCACATGCTAAAATACCTGTAGTGTTTTGCACCTTAGATGTACCCGAGTCTTTTGCAATTTATTTTTGTAAACTCTTGTTTGAAGCGCAATGTGCTTATACTCAGTTTTAAGGATTCAGGCAATCTGCTCGCCACTGCTTTTCTTTTCTTTTTTTTTTATCACATCTTCCACCTATGGACAGTCTAAAATGATAAATAAAAGAATTGATGTATGGCACAAGTCTCCAGTTCTCCACCTCTTTTTTGATGGTATCCAACTAAAATACCAAATAGAAAATATTCTACAACGATAATATAAATGAACTGTGTTAAAATCTATATAAGAACTATGCTATCCAAAGTAAAATAAAAATACTTGGCTTTGATTCTAAGGCCTTGTTTAGATCTAAAAAATTTTGACCAAAAACATCATATCAAATGTTTAGGTACATGTATGGGGCATTAAATTTGGGAAAAAAACCAATTGCATAGTTTGCATGTAAATTGCGAGACGAATCTTTTGAGCCTAATTACGGCATGATTTGACAATGTGATGCTACAATAAATATTTACTAATGACGGATTAATTAGGCTTAATAAATTCGTCTCCCAGTTTACAGGCGGAATATGTAATTTGTTTTGTTATTAGTCTACGTTTAATACTTCAAATGTGCGTCCGTATACTAAAAAACTTTACACAAAGAACTAAACACACCCTAAGGGTGTAATTTCACCGTGCACTGTTTTCTTCTACACCTGTAGTATCAGGGACAGTTAATAAAGCCAACTTGAAGATATAAAAAAACCTACATTGAGTTAGACCGGCCGGCAATAATGACTAAATTGAAAAAAATCTGTCGTTGCAATAACGTCAAATAATTCAGCATAAGGCCTGCCGCTGTTTTGCACCAGCAGTTTTATTCAACTTGTCGAAAATTTGCTCCGTGCCTGCTGCTCGATATTGGCAGACAACTGGACGTGAAAATGTGACGCTCCGAACGACGTACCTTAGTATGATTTGGTTTTAGTTGAACAGAGCAAACGACGTACCTTTCTCTTTTCAGATTATTGACTCTGTTTTACTAATAGCAATTTTCCACTTATAATTTATTAAGTTATAAAGAACTTTTATGGTCAGAATATTGACAAATTTGTTTGAAAAAACATAGCGATTGTGAACTAACCGTAAGTCTCTCACGTCGGTTAGCTGAAAATGACACTAGATGAATCGTTATTTCTGTAATCAGGTTGGGGGCTGAAAAATTAATGGCCGTCAAAGCTAAACGTAATCAGTTTGTCATGGTAGAATTTCACTGTCCGGTGGAATCAACCACCTTCCATATAGTTGGCCTAATAGTATTTCGTGTCATTAAGTTGAATATATGGTTGAAAAAGAATAATTAATTCAAGTTCTAGGTCACGTGATCAGGTACATAGGGCTATGCCGGTCTGCTCACGCAATGTTCTCCATATCATATGGTTCAACCTCGTCATGTGTCAGGGAGGAATTCGAAAACCTGCTAGTCCTGCTAGTGGCAGCCGTAATATTTTGCTACCGGGTCCATACTTTGGGCTATCCTCCAAAAAATCGGGTTTACAGGTTTTTGGTTGCAGCGGCAAGTTAGCAATATCGGAGAAGGTAGCTAGAGGTTGTTTCACTCAAGCGCATGTGGTGGAAATTTAGTCAGTATATTTTAATTTTCAGAAAAACATCATACTGAACATGACATGACATATGTGTAGAATGATCTAGTGATAGTGCTAAACAGAACATGGCAATAACAAAATAAGCATCATCTAATAACATGGTTAACATGGTTACTTGGAGAATGCTCCGGTACTAGATGAGGCATTGTTGGTGTTGTTGTCTACGTTGGTGTTGCCGTTCTCGCATGTGCCGGTGCCCGGTCCCGATGCCGCCACCTCCACCATTGCTGCCTTTTGATAGGAAGAAGAACTAGCAGTGCAGAGTCGATGCAGAGGAAGAGGAAGAGAGCAGTCGCTCTAGAATGCGCTCCCAAAAAATTGATTGTCCTGTGTGCGTAGGTGATCGGAACCAGAGACACAGAAGAAGCGCAGGAACAGAGAAAACAAGATTTTCCCAACAAGAGAATCAGAGTTCGAGAGAGAAGATGTACTGGGCATTTGTGTGTACTATGTCTATTCCAGAGGTGGGAGTTATGTAGTGCATGAGAGAGTAATATTCCGGGAGGAATCAAATCGAGATTGAATTCTCTGTCTATTGGTGGAGTAACGGGAGTGCTCGAATCAATCCGATTGAATTCTCCGTCCATTATTGCAGTAACAAGCGCCTCCGTCGGTTACATCTTCAATCAAAACATAACGTTCCGTTGCTGGAGTAACGAGGAGGTGGGAGTTATATAGTGTGCAAGAGAGTAACGTTCCGGGAGGAATCAAATCGAGATTGAAATGTCCGTTGCTGGAGTAATGAGAGCGCCCGAATCAATCCGATTGAATTCCCCATCTGTTGCTAGAGTAACGAGCACCTCCATTGGTTATGTCTTCAATCATACCATAACGTTTCGTTGTTGGAGTAACGAGTGCATCCATCAGTTACATCTTTAGTTAAAACATAACGTTTGGGAAATAGAGCAGCCAGCCCTTGCCCTGGCCCGGCTCGCGCGCATGCGTGTGGCAGCCCCACCACCACCTCAACCGCTCAACAATTGCTCTCCAATAGCAGTCTATTTAAGTTGAGATCCCTCCACGTTGATTTTTAAGGTGATAGTAATCCCTTAACATTACTTATGGGCACATAAAATTTATTAGGATTAAATTGGTCTAGCTTATTTAATCTAACACAATCTAGTATGCAAACTGATAGTTATTAGTGTGTCTTTATTCACCCAAAAACTTTGCTTTGGCTGTGCGATCTAATGATAGTTGTATCAACTTTGAGATAAATGTCTTATTTCAACAAAAATCGCCCTTTGGAAACAACACTACACACTAACAGTTAATTGTTTAATTATCTTCACTTACCCTGCATTTTTTATATTTTAATCCTTTTTAGTTACAATAACACTGGCAGCAGTGGCGGATCTATATATTTTCTAAAATCTGGGCAATTCTAATGAACACACATATTCATACAACTCTATGGGCTATCCATCATTAATGAAAGCCAAGTTAACGCTATCAAATTGTGGTTTAGAAGAGAAAAACCATTTTGATCAATAGATTAGATTGATTGGACAATAATTATGTATTACTTAATTAGTGGGCTATATGCTAATACATGAATTGTAATGCTTTGCCCTTAATTGCTTCGATAGTTTGCCTAGATAATCTAGTTCGAGCACTCATGCTGTCATGCATTCTTTACTGGTTTGCCAAATAATCTAGCAAGGGTAATCACTGTTTTGCCTAATGTTCTAACTGGAAAGTCACGCGTTCGTTTGGCGGAGACTGGGCACTAGGCCACTAGCCCATGCTGATCAGGCTTGGCTCTGCTACTAACTGACACTAAGGATTTATTTATAAAAGAATTTCAGAAAAAGTTAAAATTCAAATATTTTTTTCTTACAAATAGATCTTTAGCACTAATGTCATTTGCACCGATCCTTCATATCGGTGACTTAGCTTTAGCAAGAAGCGAGGATGTCGATGTCAATGTTATTGGCACCGAGACATTGAATCTCATACCAATAATTCTAGCATCGAGAAAAATGTTCATTTCTAGAACAATTTTTTTAAGAGTATATTTGTAAAATAAGATTTTTTTTTAAAAAGGGTAAGATATAAAAAGTCCGATCCACCTACATGTGTGTTTCTTTTTTCTCCCTCCCTCCTATTCTCGTCAACACCGAACCTCGTCACAAAATCGGCATGCCGATGTTTCTCATTGGGCGAAGTCAAGTGTCCTCTCTCGCCTCCCTCTCTTCTATATTCACGTACACCGGACATATAAAATTGGCACAGCTATGGAGAAAGTCAGACTCCTGTCCACATGGATGTTTATTGAAGGACAACGTCAACTCTCCTCTCTATAGTCTTAAAAGAACTCTCAACTTTCTCTCTCTAATAGTCTCCTTAGCACCTAACCTAAGGCCAGTCTCAGGACAGGTTGCGTAAGAGTTTCAATCTTATTAAACGATAAGGCTAAACTGAAAAAATATAAAGGAATTAAGAAAATGAATGAGTTTCATTTAGGTAAAATTTGAATATTTAGGTCATTTCCAATGCAGGTTTAACAAGAGTTTCGATGTTATTAAATAAGATATCACATAGGCTAAACTAATGACATGCCAAGAAATTTACAAGTGAGAAGAAATGAGTTTTATTTTAAAAAACTTGTTTTACATACTTACCTATGCCTTCGAAACAGAATGGAACCCTATTCATTTTATCTCATGTGTCTTGAAAACAGAAATAAAACCCTATTATAACCAAATAGTTTCATGATACCATTCAATAATAAAATACTATGGACGACATATCAAACCACGAAATAAAATTGTGCATTGGATATATTAGTTTTGTTCATCAACCTGAATCTGTTAGGAATCTCAACCTAAAAATCAAGAAATGAAACTACATATATATATGCATTTATCCATTAGGAATGCTTAGAAACAAAATAAAACCCACAGCAACAGAATCATTTCATTTCATGCCTTGAAATTAAAAATGAAATCGTACTGGTATCAACTCTTTTAACAACACAATTCAACAACTAAATGTTATGAGTAGCATATGAAATCACGAAATGCGTTAGAAGCGTTTGTTTTATTTATTAATCCGAACCTCTTTGTTTGATGCACGTGTCACTCTTGGAACTCTGTTAAAAATGACCTAACGTCATTCCTAGTGGGACGTTTTATTTTTATGTTTCTAAGAGTGTCATATAAAGTTCAGTAAAAAAAAAAAAGAGTGTCATATAAAGAATACTCCATCCGTCCCAAAATAAGTGCAGTTTTGCATTATTCACGTTTAACATTTGACCGTTTGTCTTATTTAAAAAAAATTTATGATTAGTATTTTTATTGCTATTACATGATAAAACATGAATAGTACTTTATGTGTGACTAAATATTTTTAAATTTTTCATAAATTTTTCAAACAAGACGGACGGTCAAACGTTGGACACGGATATCTATGGCTGCACTTATTTTGGGACGGATGTAGTAAGACATTTAATTGATGGTTGAAATAGCTAACACAATATACTGTTTTATTTTTGTTGTTTCATAGGCAACACATGTAGAAACAAGTCACATTTAAAACGGTGTATAAATAGTTTCATCGAGATGAAATTCATTTCATCTCTTTTTTATTAATTACTTGCCACGTCATATAAATATTTTTTAAGAGACGTCATATAAATATTGACATGACACTATTTAGTGAGAATGAAACTCTCTCACTGAGAGTGACCATATTGGCAGAGATGTCGGCAGGTTCAACCTCACTCCGATCCCTTTCACATTAGCTCTTAACCTAGGGATCGATCCCTTTCACATCAGCTCTTAACCTAGCTAGGTGGGGGCCTACATCATAGGCAGTGTTTCCTTCAAACTTTCAAAAATTCCATCACATCAAATGTTTAGACACATGTATGGAGCATTAAATATGGAAAAAAAAACTAATTGCGCAGTTTGCATGTAAATTGTGAGACGAATCTTTTGAGCCTAATTACACCATGATTTGACAATGTGATGCTATAGTAAACATTTGCTATAATGACGGATTAATTAGGCTTAATAAATTCGTCTCACAGTTTATAGGTGAAATCTGTAATTTATTTTGTTATTAGTCTACGTTTAATGGTTCGAATGTGTGTCCATATACTTCAAAAATATTTTGGCACATAAACTAAACATGGCCATAGTTTATTTATTGTCATCACATACATGTCCCATTAGTTGTTTTCTCCATTTATAGAATATGACACATCTTAATATTATGAATCGGGGTAGATCTCCTGTCTATATATTGTCCTATTAGGAAATATTCTGATTACTATATTTTAGGGGACGAAAGTAGTAACTAATTTGAACCTCATTCTCTGTACCAGCGACGGAGCCAAGGCCCAGCCAGCACGGGTAGGCATCCGGGCTCCACCGTATGTATCCATACATTAGAAACTAACCATGAGCTGCATACATGCACCATTTAGATTAGCACTAATTATTATACTAATAGCCAATTTACTTCTATTCATGATAAAATGCTATATGTATTTGTATTTGCTTGTTAATTTATTTTCTATCATTAGGTTTGTGCAGGCTAAAAAAAAATTCATAAATCCGCCACCGCGAGTCTGTACCAAGAAATTTCACGCACGATGGCGTCATGCATGTGTATATATCTTTAGCTGCACGACGGCGGGGAAACCACATGCTTGATGCTAAAGGTAAGCACTTATAGCATTTAAAACATATTAAAATATAACTGATTGCATGCAACATTGTTTAGAGTAAGCAGATATTAAGGTTTTAAAAACACTTTAACACTCCTTATATGGATGGTTAGGGGTGTTTTTAAAACCTTAATATCTGCTTAATAACATGTAAATTCTTATATTTTGTAAGGATGTAATCATGTAACTGTTGGAAATATAGTCATATATCGGCATATTTTAATCCAAAATATTAAGACAATAATCATGGCATGAACAATGTGAGGTGATCTAGTGATAAAATTAAACATAACCAGGAGCGTGCTTAAGATAGAATAAGCATCATCATCATGTAGAGAACGCAATAGCATTGCGACTAACAGAAGTAACAAAAACAGAAATAGCGGTAGAGAGTTATACCCTGTGAAAGTCCCTCCGCTGGATTATGTGGCAGAACTGCCTCCGTTGGTATTGTCGATCGGGGCGCCAGCTCCGGCTCCCGCTCCAGGTGCGCCATCTCTAGGTGCGACAACTCCAGACATGGTGATGCAGATGAACAGACGACGAACAGAAGAAGAGCAGTCGTGCAGAAGCACTCCCCAAAAACCTGATTGTCGACGTTTGATGTCTCGACTACGGTATTTGGACAGTATGGGGATCGTCGGTGCTAGGATATACGCGAGACTGAGGTAAAAGACATGGAGACAGGGATTTTTATACAGGTACGGATTGGATTCCGTTACAGAGGCAATCTCGCGGGATTGGATTCCGGTCCGTTGCAAAAAGGAGAGAGAGAGAGAGAGACGCAACGCACGCCTCGCCCACAGCCTCGCCCCGGCCGGCTC
>CM020181.1:25748915-25843385 GCA_009805545.1 Oryza longistaminata
ACTTTTGTAGTTGGGCCCAAAACTGCAGCCAATAATATAAAAGTACTTGCATATAAGATTTAAAAGTAGCTTTGTCAAACACCATATCACTCTTGGTACCAAAAACTAACATAAAATATATGGATCTACTAAAATAAGCTTTATGGTTCTTACGTCAACGGCACTAAGCTAACTCCCCCAAAATGTGAACATTATTTGTGGATTCAAGCCAAAATAATACGGACCAATCTCCAAAGAAATTTAGCAAAGTGACAATCAAAGAATATATATGTTGGACAGTTTCAATATGCATACAAAAGCAACATTTTTTTAGTAACTAGCACGTGACTGAGCCGCGTCACAAGCTGATGCTCTTGTGGGCAGGGATTGCAATTTCTAAAATTCCTTTAATTTCGGACCCCACTTCCACACCGGTAAGCACATATCTCATTTACATGTATCGTGAGATGGAACTCGATAGAGGAATACATCTTAATCGAAAAAAGAGCGTCGTGGAGATTATTTCTAAAGAAACTAATCCACTAATTAAGGCCTTATTTGTTTTGTAGGGAATTGAAGAAGATGGGAGGGAATTAAAGAGGAATAATTGCACATCATAATAGATATGAAATAAATTCCCTTCAAATCTCCCTTAATCCCTTTATGGGAGGGATGAACCAAATAAGACATGAATGATGTGTGCTGCCTTATAGCTGCAGACTTATTTGTTAGTACCAACAAATGTACGCTAAAGCAGTACTGCTTCATCTACCTATCTATCAGCGGTATTGTTTGCCTGCTACTCTCTCCGTTTCACAATGTAAGACTTTCTAGCATTGCCCATATTTATTTAGATGTTAATGAATATAGACATATGCATATGTTTAGATTCATTAACATCTATATGTATGTGGGCAATGCTAGAAAGTCTTACATTGTGAAACGGAGAGAGTAGCAGGCAAACAATACCGCTGATAGATAGGTAGATGAAGCAGTACTGCTTTAGCGTACATTTGTTGGTACTAACAAATAAGTCTGCAGCTATAAGGCAGCACACATCATTCATGTCTTATTTGGTTAATCCCTCCCACAAAGGGATTGAGGGAGATTTGGAGGGAATTTATTTCATACTCCCTCCGTTTCATATTGTAGGATTTTCTAGCATTACCCATATTCATATAGAAGTTAATGAATCTAAACACATATATATGCCTAGATTCATTAACATCTATATGAATATGTGCAATGCTAGAAAGTATTACATTGTGAAACGGAGGAAGTATCTATTATGATGTGTAATTATTCCCTTTCAATTCCCCTGCAATTATTATGCATCTTCTTCAATTCCCTACAAAACACAAAACGAATAAGGCCTTAATTAGTGGATTAGTTTCCTTAGAAATAATCTCCACGACGCTTTTTTTTCGATTAAGATGTATTCCTCTATCGAGTTCCATCTCACGATACATGTAAGTGAGATATGTGCTTACCGATGTGGAAGTGGGGGTCCGAAATTACCGGAATTTTGGAAATTGCAGTCCCTGCCCACAAGAGCATCAGCTTGTGACGCGGCTCAGTCACGTGGACCGTGCTCAAAGCGCCTGCTGGCCAAGCACAAACACAGCTACGTCGGTTGGCAGGTATGCCATCCATACGAGGAAGCGGTTAATTACGACTTCTACTCCTTTCATCTAATTCAAGACGCGCGCACATTTTTAAGATTTTACTCCTAAATATTTGACCAATAATATTTTATCATAAATTAAGTTTTATTTAATAAAAATAGTATCATTGGATTGACATTTGAATTACTTTTATATAACTATATGATTGTGCTGCTACAAACATCATAGTATTTGAGAAATTTAAAATCGTGTCAAGTTTGACCACATCTTAGTGAGATAGAGGGAATATTCACTAGTGGAGAAACCATCTTTCGTCGGTCGGCCGAATTCCACAATAGTCCCGGATGCAATAAAAACCGGGGCTAAAGATGATCTATAGTCCCGGTTCAAAAGGATAACGGGCATATTTGATCTTTAGCACCAACCGGGACTAAAGATCATCTTTAGTCCCGGTTCAAATGCTGTCAGGGCATGTCAGGCACCGGGACTAAAGACGTAACCTTAGCCCAGGTTGGTAACACCAACCGGGACTAAAGTCCCACCCCTATATATATGTCTTCTTCCTCCTCTAGCTGCCCGAGCAAGCTTCAAATTTTCTTCAAAAAAGAGGGGAGGTCATGCCAAAATTTCTAGTGAATTTATTTTGGTGATTACATACAAATCGGAGGTGCCTAGGTTTGCAACTTCATCCTCCAATATTTTTTTTGTCATATTACATTTGCAGCTATGTTTTGCACACTTTTTTGTCTCCAAAATTTAGTTGTAAGTTGATGAGAGAGAAAATTTGTGTGGGGAAGAAAGAATATATAGAAATTTAGTTGATTTGCTAAAGAAGGTTTTATAAAATAGTTGAGAAGGAAAATATCGCATCTATCTCCCATGTTCACCGTCGACGATGCCCACTGGGAGTTGTTATTTCGTTTGAACCGTTGAGGGAAAAGAAGATCGAACCTTTGTTTTTGCAGCTGTCGCTAGGACGTCTCCGAAGATGCACGGTGGAAAGACTCTGGGAAGTGATTGATGAAGCTACATTCTGGTAGCTTTTCGGAGTTCGGACCAATGTTTTCTTCTCACTACCTGCAAGATTATTGCCTTTCTAATTGTGCCGGCAGGATGTCTGGCGGAGCAAGGAAAAATATACAAGGAGAAAGAGCCCTTCTAGTTTTCAGTTCATTTCTGAATAACTAACCAAACCTTATTTTGGGATTGGTGGGATGGGAGTATGGAGTTGGCTCCCCTTCTTGCCGCCATGAAGAGCATTAGGGCTATCGCCTATTGGGAATTTGGAATTAACAAATTCTGTACGAGTTTCCTCCATTTCACAATGTAAGACTTTCTAGCATTGCCCATATTTATTTAGATGTTAATGAATATAGACATATGCATATGTTTAGATTCATTAACATCTATATGTATGTGGACAATGCTAGAAAGTCTTACATTGTGAAACGGAGAGAGTAGCAGGCAAACAATACCGCTGATAGATAGGTAGATGAAGCAGTACTGCTTTAGCGTACATTTGTCGGTACTAACAAATAAGTCTACAGCTATAAGGCAGCACACATCATTCATGTCTTATTTGTTTAATCCCTCCCACAAAGGGATTGAGGGAGATTTGGAGGGAATTTATTTCATACTCCCTCCGTTTCATATTGTAGGATTTTGTAGCATTACCCATATTCATATAGAAGTTAATGTATCTAAACACATATATATGCCTAGATTCATTAATAATCTATATGAATATGTGCAATGGTAGAAAGTCTTATATTGTGAAACGGAGGAAGTATCTATTATGATGTGTAATTATTCCCCTTCAATTCCCCTGCAATTATTATGCATCTTCTTCGATTCCCTACAAAACGAATAAGGCCTTAATTAGTAGATTAGTTTCCTTAGAAATAATCTCCACGACGCTTTTTTTTCGATTAAGATGTATTCCTCTATCGAGTTCCATCTCACGATACATGTAAATGAGATATGTACGTGCTTACCGATGTGGAAGTGGGGTCCGAAATTACCGGAATTTTAGAAATTGCAATCCCTGCCCACAAGAGCATCAGCTTGTGACGCGGCTCAGTCACGTGGACCGTGCTCAAAGCGCCTGCTGGCCAAGCACAAACACACAGCTACGTCGGTTGGCAGGTCGTATGCCATCCATACGAGGAAGCGGTTAATTACTTCTACTCCTTTCATCTAATTCAAGACGCGCACACATTTTTAAGATTTTACTCCTAAATATTTGACCAATAATATTTAGGGACTGCCTATACATTTGTCGATAAATTTTTCTCTAAAAATTTAACAGATATAATTATAGTACAATCGTAGTGTAATTACACTGTAACTTATATGTAATTACACTGTAACTTACATGTAACTACACTGTAACTTATATGTAAGTTTCATATAATTTTGAATCGTTAGATCTATTACAAGATTTGTTTTGGTGAGGAAGAAAACAATCATAGCACACACATATATGAAAGAACTTGTTCCCACGACCTCCATTTTACCGAAATAACATGTTACGGAGAGATTTTTGAAAGTTACGTACAAGTTACACTATAGTTACAGTGTAATTACATGCAAGTTACAGTGTAATTATACTACGATTGTACTGTAATTACATCTGTCAAATTTTTGGGGAAAAATTTATCGACAAATATATAGCAAAATTGTAATATTTTATCATAAATTAAGTTTTATTTAATAAAAATAGTATCATTAGATTGACATTTGAATTACTTTTATATAACTATGATTGTGCTGCTACAAACATCGTAGTATTTGAGGAATTTAAAATGGTGTCAAGTTTGACCACATCTTAGTGAGATAGAGGGAGTATTTAACAGTGCCCATGAACACAACGAAAAAAGGAGCTTGCAAATTAAGCACCCTGGTTGAAAAGTTAATGTAAGAGCTAGAGCTTGACATAAGAGGAGTACAATTCTGGTGCACTAAGAGCTACATGGCAAAATATGTAATGCATATGTAGTAAAAACCTAAAAACTACCATTGGAGAAAAAATAGACGCCTGAAATTTATCCGCATCATCAAGAATAAAAATTTTACTCCCAGATTTAACCATGAGTAAAAATGTGAGGTGCATAAATCTTAAGCGTCTATTTTTATCATTTCAATGTATTACACTACGTACGTGGTTTGCACTATTTTTGCATGCAACATAGTGCAATTGAATGAGGGATATGGCGAATAATATCCATCCATTTTATATCACAATACAATAGACTAGCGAATAAAAACAGATCAGAAGATAGCTTCACCCTTATATATGTGGGTTTGCCCTCATTATCTGTGTTAGTTTGCGACGTTAGAAAGATGAACAAACTGGTAATTATAAGATATATATATCAACCAGGTTAGGCTGTTTGACTGCTTGCCTAACCCAGTTTGGTGCATAATATGTAGACATTTCTCGCGCAATTACAAGACTAAATCTAATAGTTTGACGACATATATATAAATATAATAATGTTCAATGTCACAACCCATCTTGATTTCTCAGCAACTAAGTCCGTGTGGATCTCATGTTCAACCAAAAATGATAGCACCTATATGGCATGTAATTAAAGCCAGTGCTTTGCACAACTCACATTTACGTCCTTCGCCTGATACCCATATATAATGTCCTCATCAAGTTCCACCTGTTCCATATAGAAATAAACTATAGTAAGCAAGAAATTAATTGTGCTTCTCCTAATTATAACCTACAAGATAACATATATTATTCCAGAGAGAAAAAAAAGGTATTCTATATGTACCAAATTCATGTTCTGTATAACAAGAAAGATCAGTGTAGATAAAGCAAGTGGTATATGCCCACTTTCCACTAGCAACTAGCTAGTTTTTATCATACTATCATGGATGAATAACAAAATTTCAAGGGCTGATCAGGTTATTATTAATAAGAAAGGTAGGTGTAATGGAGGTGACAAAATGTATGATGCCCTCAGAGAAAGAATTAATGATATTGTCATGGTTGATTTACCTCAGTTGGCTTCTTGGATTTTTTCCCTATATTTGATCTCAAATCAGAACCTAGCACTTTGGGTTTCTTTGCTATCCGTTCATCCGAAAGATCATCTTCATTCATCTCACCTGCCATCATTTTAGATCTTTTTTTTTCTTAGGGAAGGTCACATTGGAAAATGGAAATCACAGGCTATTAACCTTTTTATCTGATGAAAAAAAGGGAAAATTAGAACCATGCCATTATAATTTTGCAAAATTTGAGATATGCCATCCTGACCCTACCGATGGCGTATCTCAAACTTTGCAAAATTATAATGGCATGGTTCCAAATTACCTAAAAAAAAATCCAACATCTGTAACGTATTAGCTGGCCAATGCATATTAAAATTTCCTTCACATCATCACACGGTACGCTGAAAATATGTTCAAGTTAAATCAATACTAGCTAGGGGAAGAGACATTACCATAATCGCCAGGGAGGCCTTCAAAGTCTTCCATATCTTCCATGTCATCCATATAGTCTCCTTCAACATACTCTTCCACCTCTTCCTGTATTGACAATTGAATTCACGATACATGGATTAGTTCATGAAATGTGAGATGAGCAAGTCTGCGCCAATTAACGATGCTTACTTCTTCATCTTCCTCAGGATCTACATCACCTTTTTCCATGCCAAGAACTCTGATAAAATCTTCGAAGGGATAACTATAGATCATGCCGTCATCGCCGCAAAGACGTTCCTTCAATTCCCTTTCGATAGCCTGCATGACAACAGGTATATCAGAAATAATAAGGCAAACTATGAAAGACATGAATAACATCACAAATAAAAACCTTTTCTATTTGAGCGGCAAATTCAGCTTTCGCCATTCTCCTGAGATCTCGCTGAGTCTGCTTCCGGGGCATTGTCATCAGCTTCTCTCTGACAGGGCGAGATAGGAAGATGATTATAATTTTTCATAAAATAAGAGAAGTCAACAATAGAAAGTCCACAAAAAGAATATACATCAACAACACAAATCAGATTATAATGAAACTGCTGTACTATATATGTAATACCACCGAAGTTGAAAGTTGCGGTCTACCGCTACCGATGTTATTTCTCCATTAGTATTAAAAAAGAAGTTCCTATAACGATATGACACCACATAGAAGTGTACATAAATAATTACTATTTTCTCTTTCAACAACGATATGGTGTATTATGATCAAAACAATATAAGCAGAAAACTCATAATGAAAACACTATGGAAAATAAACCTAAGAGCTAGCCTACCTCACTTTCAGTCGAAGCTTCCTCATTCTTATCCGATACTGAGTCATTTTTGTCAGGCGCTGCTTAATCTTGTGCACAAGTAACTTGGGCCAAAATTCCTACACAATGAAGGAAAGACAAGCTATGAGACTAACTATACATCCAGATGGGGAATGACAAAATATGTACGCTCGAAGTGCATACAAGATGCTTGTTGATGACTTCAATTGCTTTCTCATAATTCCTTGGTAGTTTGACCCTCTCCCATAATTTGTTTGGAAGATGTGCTCTTTCAGCTGTTTTCATGTATAAGTAGAAAATACCTGCAAGACAGAAAAAAAAGGATACATCCAAAATAGAAACAGAATAATGTAACCAAAAAGAATCAGATGACAGACATAATTTCTATATGGGAAAGAATTGGGAGCATATATCACAAGTATGCGTTGGTCAATTGAAGATTAGACTGCAATCTGCATCCTTGGGTGTAAGAATTCTGAAAGCCTATAATTGAGGAATTAATACATTCATGGAAAGACAAAAAAAAAGGCTTTCTGCAGTACTATATATGGAGTATATTCACTTTATAAAATAAACAAATTAAATAAGCTTCCATGCTAGATCAAATTAAAAACAGAAACAGTCATATGTTGTGTTTAACATTAAGGTTCTATCCAATCTACTCACAATATGTATGAACTTAATGGGAATTGATAACAACGATCACAGTCACAACAAAACAATTAATTTCCCTCAAATCAAAGACCAATTGTATGTCCTAACAGCAACTCTAAATTAGGTAGTATTAATGTTAGTCACGAAGGGCAGTATTCACTGTCATGGTCGCGGATGGTGGCGTAGCGGCTGTTGGCGAGAGGGCAGGAGCTCCGGTTGCATATGCCAGTGGCGTTGTAGGGATTCCGGCAGAACATCCCCGTCGTGATCCTGCGCAAACCAATACAAAATCATCACATCAAATCACATCACATCACCGCTGATCAGTTTATAAACTGACAATAATTATCATCTGAATTAGGCCATAACCACAACGAAAGCAATAGGAAGGTGGATGAGTTCGTTCACATATATACTTGGCCATGAAGCTGCAGTGGTTGTGGCGGATGCAGTGCCATATCACGTCGTCGCTCATCTTGGATGCCTTCCTCTCAGCCTGCTTGGTGCGGTTGCGGGTGTTCACCTCACCGGCGGTGCCGCGCGTGGGATGGGAGGAGATGGGCGTGCGCAGGCGGCCGAAGAAGAACGATCGACTAGGGTAAAATAAAGCCTGGTATTCGGCTTTGACCCAGCACAAAGCCCACGTTGGCCCGGTTTGAACCATTCCAAAGGAATAAGTTCACTTTGACTCTCTTAACTAGTAGCCGAAGTTGAGTCGTATCCTGAACCACAATACCGGATATCTCGACCCTCCAACTATTCAAATTGGTACAATTTGATTCCCTCGGTGATTTTGGAGGGCAGTTTCGCTGACGTGGCGCCTACATGGTGATATTGATCTGGTCTTCGTTCCACATGACGTTGACGTGGCGCTTACGTAGTATTAAAAGAAAAAAAAATGTGTTTCACCAATTTGTCGATCACACAAAACAAACTGTAAGACCCACTAACATGTGGATCCCACATGTTCCCTTTTTTGTCCACCTTCTCTCTCCCTTCTCCCTCTTTCTCTTTCTCTTCCCTTCCTCTTCCCCTTCGGCCAGGTGATGGCTGGAGCGGTAAAGGCGAGCTCGCAGCTGAGCGAAGGCGAGCCCACAACGGCGATGGCAAAGGTGGTAGAGCGAAGAAGAAAAGGAGACCGGGGAGAAGAGGCGGGTGGCATACCATGCTGACCAAATTTACTAAGCTATCGATCAGCAATTTGGTCGACTGTATCGTGATTTTTCAAGCGTGTATGATACTATGATGCTTATGATCAGCACTAAATCACTCTGCCCAAGCACGCAAAACACCGTCACCAGAGAATCCCCAAGCCTAGGGGGGAGGCCGTCGTGCACATGGACGCGGCGGCGAAGACGGGCTGGTCCACCTGCAGTGAGAAGCAGCTCCACGTCCAAGGGTTGCCGGCCAGCTCCCTCATCTCGTTCGCCCTCCTCCGCTCTGGATCTGAGGAGGGGGATGGCGGCAGCGGTGGAGGCGGTAGGGTGGGGATGGGGGTGGGGAGGAGGAGGCGGAGCGGAGCGTGGCACTGAGGGGCGGCCGAGCAAGAGCGGGGCGTGGCCTCGACGGCTGGCGGCGGGGTGGGGCGGCACGTCACCGCCGGGATCGGCCGCAGGAGCGACAGAAGGGCGTAGAGAAGAAGATAAGTGTGGTTGACAGTGGGCCCCACCTTTTTCTTTTATCCTTGTCACTGACAGGTGGGCCCCACCTGCTGACTCAGCAAGTCAACCGGATCAAAGGTGCCACGTAGGACAAAACCACCTCCAAAACCGCCCGGGGAGTTGATTTGCAACGGTTTTCGGAGTTGGGGGATGGGTTATACCCGGTTTTGCCGTTGAGGGATGCTATTCATACACAGCCATGAGTTGAGGGAGGGAAAATGGACTTATTCCGGGTAAAAATAAAGCCTGGTGTTGGCCTTAGGCCCAGCACAAAGCCCACCGCGGCCCCAACTAGATGAACTCTAGGCCCATATCAATACTGCTTGCTCCTTATGCATTTCACTCAGCCCTGACCCAGTTTTGAACCCTTGAACTGTGGAAGGAATAAGTTCACTTTGGGTCCCTCTATTTGTCGCCCAGTCCGATTTTCGTCCATTGACCGCAAAACCGGGTACGACCCGTCCCTCAACTTACGAAAACCGGGCAAACGAGGTCCCTCAGCGGTTTTGAAGGCGGTTAGCTTCACCGTGCTCTGCTCGAATTCCTGCGGACTTCTGCCAGTATATTATTGCCCTTGCATGCCCAATGGGGGTAAGAGAGAAGAATTGAAAATTTGGATAAGTTTTCATGGAAATCAAATTGGGCAAAAGAGAAAGATTTTAAGGAAATCTGAAGTCAAAAATTGACATTTGAATCCATTTTAGGGATTTAATGGATGTTTTTGGGGCAGGGATTTGATCATTTCGGTGAATGTGAATATTCATATTTTTGGAGAATTCCAAATACCACCTATCTTCTCTCTTTAATAGATGATGTTGTTGACTTTTGAAATAACGTTTGACTATTCGTCTTATGAAAAAACTAGTGTAAATATACTAAAATATAAATCATACTCAAATTTCCTTTCTGGAAAAATATGTCAACAAAATTAAATATTATCTAAAAAATGTCAACAAATAAATGATATTTATATACAATTTTTTAATATGACGAATGGTCAAAAGATCATGTAAAAAACCAATATTGTTATCTATTAAAAAAACGGAGTGCGTAATTTTGAATCCACCATAAGCAGACTATCCAAGCAATCCAAACATGACTTATTAGAAGATACACAAATGTAGTACAATCACATGAGAAAGACAACAGTTCTGATCCAATTCCATCCCAGCAATGTATATTTAATTGCAGAGATTATTAATAGATACACAACTTATCTATACATCCTATATAGTTGGAACCAAACACTAAACATACATTAAGCCACTAGAAAATAATATCCTTTGAATCCTTATAGCGCTTTCATCATAACCATCATCCATATATCATATTCATTTACAACCTACTTAGTGTAATTATTATCATAAAGCTTAACATTAATGAGCCACATCAACTTAGAAAAATAATGCCCATTACATTTCTCTCACGCTTGATTATAACCATACATGCGTCATGTATAACTGAAATTCTACCTAAATTGCCTAAACTGTGGGCCATCCTTTTAACATTATTTCTAAATTGTTTTATTTGAGCTTTCTTGTAATTAATTCTGAGATACCCACAGCAGCGCGTGGGGTATCCACTAGTTAAAAGGATGGCCCTTCCCGCTACCCATTGCTTGATATTGGCATAACTTATGGAGCTGAAGCAGTAGGAATTGGTAGAAAAGGTCCTAGAAAACGCATGAGAAAGGAGAACATGCGTGATGAACTCCCCACTGGTGCTGAGATGCTCATAGTGGAAAGCACCCCCGCAACGCGGTGCAACATAGTAAAGCATCTCTAGCCAAATCTCAGAGATGAGTTTCCATCGTTCAGCTTCATTGCCGATGCTGAAATGCTCGGCGGCCACTTGGCATGCCTGTGGCAACACTGGATAGTTAAGAGCTTCCTCAATACTTTGCCAGAGGTCCAAATCTTTCAGTTCTTCATTTGCCATCGAGGCTCCTTGTTCCTGTTCATTGGCTTCAAAAAACTTCTTGACAGCTTCCTTCTCACTTGTTTTAGCCTGTTCATCCTGTTGGCGATAAATTTTTTCCCCAATTTCACGAAGAGCTCTGTCATGTACAAGCTGGGAGTTGACTGTAAGCATCACGCCACACTTGAAGACAAGGTACATGATATAGTTTGATAGCTCTCGGCTCACCTTCTTCTTCTTGTTTACTTCGGTGGTGCTATCCTCGGAGTAGTAGCATATATCTGTCGCAATGTGCCAGATGAGCACAGCCGTGGGGAAATCGACATCTCTGCCAATGCTATCCTGCAACTTCGTCATACTTGTCTGTTGCAAATCTTCCGATTTGCATCTGTCGATCCGCTTCTGAAGTGTTAGCTGACCACGGGAACTGGCGAAGTTCCAGTCCTCTTTAACTTTTCCGAATTCTAACAATTTATCGAGCACCAGCTCCTTCAAGTCTTCAGTAATGGATATGTGTGTTAAAGTCGAATCAAGCAACTCAACACCACAAGTATTGGAACACTCACTGATCCATTTCTGCACGGATGACAACAAACCTACGGTACCTTGCATGGTGTACTTCGTGATCATGTTGTACTGTGCTACCTTTTGGGACCATTGTTCCCTGCCTCGTAGTGGCCGAATGGAATTGACTGCCCACAAGATTATGCTTTTAGTTCTTTCAGAAGGAAGTTTGGAGATCAAGTAGGGACAAACATACATGGTGGCAGCGAAGACATCTAGAACTATTGCACCTACAAGTAATATGTAGGAGATGATGATATATATCGGCTCTATTATGTAGTTGGCCGCCCTTTTCGGCGCACATGAAGAGCACTAGGGCTATGGGGGTGAACATATACTGGACAATGACCAGCAAGGTAATAAGGAGGGAACGAAATGATATGTGGCAGGGCACAATAGTCAAGTAGAAGGCTCGACGTAGGATATTTTTTGTGTACAGTTGTTGGTGGCAAATTACCAATTGTGCACCCACGATTTCATATGCCCTGCGGCGGTTTGGGTTGTCATAAAACTCTTTGAGCATGGATGGTATATCCTTTGCTGCTAAAATGCACTTCACATCATTGCGTGGAGTGTCCACTGAAATAACTTCACTTCCAATATATCCGATGTTTTCTGCTTCGGGATGTATAATTTTTGAGCTTGACTTCCCATCCAATGTTGACTCAAATCTTTCTTTGACATATTTTTTGGCTTCTTCTACTCTGCCTTTCTCAACTTCCTGTAGCACAAATTTCAAATAGTGCAGGGATGCAGCCCTGAGACTCCTTGGTCAGGCAAGGATAAGGCAGAATGTACGCCCAGTGTACCTTAAACACCCACAAAGGAACATAAGCACCACAGCAGCCTGCAGCCGGCGGTCTGTCCAAGATGATGTGGAGATGACGTAGCCAGCCACAACTACTTGGGTGACCAAGTTGAGTAGGTGCCGCTTCCACAAGTCATTGTCCTCCTTGGAGAAGGCAGTGAGGTTTTCCTGCCCACCAAGATGGACGAGCAGAAATGGCGCCCAGAAGAGCATGAGTTGGTGCTGCGGTCCGTTCACATGAACCGCGAGGTGGCCAAGTACGAAAACAGCAATGGAGTCAGCTGACAAGTATGCCAGCCATAGAAGGAAGCGTAGGATCCTTGACGCGCTGCGTGTCCGCATGCTCGCTGCGAGGAAGAGGAAGACTTGAAGGAAGAAGCTCACAAGGATCAGGAACTGGATCTCCCACTCGTCCCACAGCTCCTTCGCAAGATGCCCAAAACTACATTGTAGGTAAGTGAGAATCAATCCTCCCAAGAACAACAACAATAAATCATTTATTCATGCCACTCTATGAATTTGTTTCTCAATACTAATTAGAGATCGACCCTCTTTAATTCCTGTGGAAAGGCTTTGGCGGAAACAGATGCACTCACGCTGTGCTCTGTGTTCGTGTTAATTGAGATGGGAATAGCCCCCATCGTGGCTTTACATATCACGCAGCCAAGGAACAGAACGTTCCTCAACTCAAGGAAACAACCAGCATGCAATAACAACCAAAACAGATTTTATCTACTCTAACAACTCTCTTGGATCATTATCACATGTGGCGCAACTTCAGATTGAAGCCTCAACCGAACCGGACTTGATGTCATCTAACACCCTCTCTCAATCTTGACCGGCTGAGGTTGAGATTGTACTTGAATCTTTCTAGTAATCTTACTGATAACGGTTTTGTAAAACCATCTGCAACTTGATCACCAGAAGAAACAAAATCAATTTCTAAAAGTTTGTGACTTACTCTTTCTCTGACAAAGTGATAGTCCACTTCAATATGCTTTGTTCTGGCATGGAATACCGGATTTGCTGATAAATATTTTGCTCCAAGATTATCACACCAGATCTTTGCTGTTTGAGGACATTTGATCCCCAGTTCTGCAAGAAGTGTTTGAACCCACATAATTTCTGCTGTTGCATTTGCAATTGCCTTATATTCTGACTCTGTGCTGGATCTAGATACTGTAGCCTGTTTTCTAGCACTCCAAGATACTAGATTTGAGCCCAGGTACACAGCAAACCCACCTGTAGATTTCCTGTCATCTAAACTGCCAGCCCAGTCTGCATCAGAAAACCCACTAACTAGAGTAGAGCCTGATTTATGAATCTTAAGTCCCAAACAAGTACACTGTTTTAGGTACCTAAGTATCCTTTTAACTGCTGTCCAATGAACAGTTGTGGGAGCATGCAAAAATTGACAGACCTTGTTAATAGAAAAGGCTATATCCGGTCTAGTGAGAGTTAAGTACTGAAGAGCACCAACAATACTCCTATACTGAGTAGCATCATTATCTCCTAACAGAGATCCTTCATGAAGAGAAAGTTTCTCACTTACTGACATAGGAGTGTTTGAAGGTTTGCAGTCTATCATACCAACTCTTTTCAATAAATCATTTGCATATTTATCTTGGGTCAGAACAATCCCATTCTCAGCCTTACTTACCTCTATACCAAGGAAGTAGTGCAACTCACCTAGGTCCTTTAGAGCAAATTCTCCCTTCAGATCTTGCAGAAGTGCTGTAGTTGCCCTCTCTGAGGAACTAGCTACAATAATGTCATCAACATATACCAGAACAAATATAGTAACATCTCCTCTATTCAGAAAGAACAGTGATGTATCAGCCTTGGAACCACTAAAACCAAGATCAATTAACTTTTTACTTAACCTAGCAAACCATGCTCGAGGTGCTTGTTTTAATCCATATAGGGCTTTATCAAGTTTACAGACGAACTGTGGTTTAGTTGGATCTTCAAAACCTGGTGGTTGCTGCATGTAGACTTCCTCTTCTAAATATCCATGAAGAAAAGCATTTTGTACATCTAGCTGTCTAAGACTCCAACCTCTAGACACAGCCAAAGACAAAATAATTCTAATGGTAGCAGCTTTAACAACTGGGCTAAAGGTGTCTTCATAATCAATCCCATACCTTTGCTTAAAGCCTTTTGCTACTAATCTTGCTTTATATCTGTCCAGTGTACCATCAGCTTTCCTCTTAATTTTATAGACCCACTTACAACCTATCACATTCTTCCCTCTCTGAGGAGGAACTAGATGCCAGGTTTTATTCTTAACTAAGGCTTCATATTCAGAATCCATAGCTAGTTTCCAGTTTTTATCTTTCAATGCCTCTATATCAGTGGTAGGTTCACCAGACTCTGTAAACCAGGAGTTTTTATATTTAATAGTACCATCAGTATATACCTTTTCTTTGCGAACACCACTTTGCAATCTGGTGCGAGGTCTATCGTGGTCCAGCGGAGCATCATCTGTAGACGTGACACCGATCTGCTCAGCATCAGGCTGCTCGGACTGGCGCTCTGCTGCTGGTACTGTGCCCCCGGTCGGCTGATGATGAGAGCCGGTGGAGTGTTGCCGCGTGGAATCCACGACCGGCGAATGCGCCATTGCGTCTGTACTGGTGTCGCGCGTGGCAGCACCAGACTGGTCGCCGATTCCCAGATTTCCTGGCGATTGGTCGCTGGTGTCAGCGCTGCTAGACAGGTCTGACGGCGCTGAAATCAACGGCGAATCATGGCGCAAATCAGCGCCATCACCCCCGGTGGGATCTTCTGCATCCTGCTGATCTGCATTATTTTCCTGCACCTCATGCTCATCAACCAAATTATTAGGTAATGGATTAGTCACATGGTTAGACAGCTGATCATTCCCCTTAGAATATACTGGACCAAATAGATCAGATGGCAAGAGTTCTATTTCAGACCTAAGGCGAGCACCGGCATTAGCGTGTAGCTCAGAAAAGGGAAATATGGTTTCATCGAAAACAACATCACGGGAAATGTAGACTCGGCCAGTGGACACTTCTAGGCATTTAAAGCCTTTGTGCATATTACTGAACCCAAGGAAGACACACCGCTTAGAGCGAAATTGGAGTTTATGATTGTTGTAAGGACGAAGGTTGGGCTAGCAGGCACAACCAAAGACTCTCAAGGAGGTATAGTCAGGTTTTTGATGATGTAATTTCTCAAGAGGGCTTATATTATGGATAACCCTACTAGGAATTCTGTTAATGAGATAGGTGGCAGCTTGAACAGCTTCATCCCAAAATTTCAAAGGCATGGTGGCATGAGATAAAAGAGATAGTGCTACTTCAACTATATGACGGTGTTTGCGTTCAGCTGACCCGTTCTGTTGATGTGTATGTGGGCAAGAGACATGATGCACTATCCCTATTTTAGCAAAGAAGGAATTAAGAGATTGGTATTCACCTCCCCAGTCAGTTTGCATGGCCAAAATTTTTCTGTCAAACATGCGTTCTACCATGGCTTGAAACTCCTGAAATTTTTCAAGTACTTGAGATTTATATTGTAACAAATAAACCCAAGTAAACTTACTAAAATCATCAATAAAACTAACATAGTATTTCTTCCTCCCAACAGATTCTGGAGCAGGACCCCATACATCAGAGAAAATAAGTTCTAGAGGATGCTGAGAAATACTTGTTGACTCAGGAAAAGGTAATTGATGACTCTTTGCTTGTTGACAAGCATTACAAACTGACTCATGAGAGGTATCTAAACAAGGAAGACTAAATTTATTGACGACCTGTTTAACAATAGGGATAGATGGATGACCCAAACAACTATGCCACCGCTCTAGTGAGAGTTTGACAGAACTGTAGGCTTCCTTCAAAGATGATTGCGGCAAGGGATAGAGCCTGCGCCAAGACCTCCCACTAAGAAGCGTTCTCCTGGTGATTCGATCCTTAAGAAAGAAATAATCACGATGTAATTCAAGAAAAGCAGAGTTATCATCTACTAAGCGGTGTACAGAAACAAGACTTTTCTTAGTCTGAGGAACATATAGAACATTCTTTAGATGAATATTTCGACTAGGGGAATGAACAACAGTATGACCAATGTGACTTATATCCATACCTGCTCCGCTTGCGGTGTGGATCTGTTCTTCTCCGTTGTACTTTTCCTTGACGGTGAGCTTGTCCAACTCGCCGGTGATGTGATCCGTGGCACCCGTGTCGATGTACCAGTTGGTATCAACCCCGTAGGAGTTGATGGCTGCCGCTGCAACATGTTTATTATCAGGAACATACTCTTCATCATACCTATACCAGCAGTCAGCAGCAGTGTGTCCTCTTTTGAAACACACTTGACAAATGGGATGATGTGACCATGGCTACCACGGATGCAACCATTGCTCACATCATGGATGAACAAGACGATATCAAGGTCAAGGCCTCCAAGTGCTGGAATCCGATTCGGCCACCTGCTACACTGCTGATTTCAAACGGCCACCGAATGTACATACGACCTCCGTTTTCAACTAGTGAGTACTTGATGGAAAGCTCTCGGAGCCCTCTTTCCAACGGATCCAACCTCTTCTCCGAATTCCATCTCGTGTGGCCGGAATCACAGGAACAAGGTGCTGCGTCACCTATAATGGGCCTATGGGCTTGTAACTTCATTTGGGACCCCGGCCCAGGTGGGGCCCATGTGGGGTGCGCCCCAATCTGGTGGAGCACGACCCTAGGATCCTCATGGTCGTTCTCCCACCCCTATAAGTAGCTAGATACCCCTTCAGGGTTGCTGGGGTTTTGATAGATTAAAGTTTAGCCATTGCTACTTGCTTGCAGCGCGCGTGTCGGCTAGACTGTCCGTCTGCTTGTTCGGAACCCCACTTTATCGTGTATCAATTTATCTTTGTGCGTCTTGTCTATCTAGCAATTCAGTTGCTTTATATCTTGTTCTTGCTTGTTCTCGATTGCTTGCAGGGCAGTGGAGGGAAGAATCATGGCCTCCACAGCGGCGGCCGTGCCGGTGGGGTAGGGAGGGAGGCTGCGCCTTGCACGAGCTCGAGGATGGGAGGGGCTGGCTGAGAGGGATGCATGTGACGACAAGTACCACACAAGCTTGCAACTCACCGGAGAGAAGGGTGGGGCGATGGAAGGAGACGCAGAGGAGAGTGCTACGCAAGCTCAAGGCAAGAAGAGAGGAGCCCGACTACCATGGTTTTCATGTGTGGTTTCTGGAGGAGTTTACTTTATTTCTGGTGTAATGGCCCTTTTTTCAGCTGGAACTTTTTTTCGAGAAATGGTCCATCTAGGCGCCCATTTATAGTCTAGACGGACAAGAAATACGGGCTAGTATTTTACACTGGTTTTCGATCTGAAATTAGGCTTCTAAGCAGGTCCGAAGAGATATTTGCTTGTCAAAGGAGGGAGTGGGGGGAGAGCGAAATTTTGAAGCGAAATTATAATCCCTACTTTTGCGTACGAGGGTCTGCTCCTCAAAAGAGTGGGCTAATGTAAATGAATATAGTGCCACCCTAGTCAACTACAGGCTCCAGCAGTACACGGGGACGCACAACACGGCTTGTATTAGCGCGGCGAGGCGCAAGGAAGGAGAAATAAAAGTATATTTAGTTGATTTTAAATTGGACTTTTGAAGGAATGAAAGGTTTCTTTTGAAGGGGTTGGGAACCCTCCCCTCCACACGGAAAACGGAGCGATATATTATCACACGATTAATTAGGTATTAGCTATAAAAAACTTGAAAGATGGATTAATATGATTTTTTTAAGTAACTTTCATATATAAACTTTTACAAAACATGCACCATTTTATAGTTTGAAAAGCATGCACGCGGAAAACGAAGGAGAGAAGTTGGGAACATATGGGAAAGAACACAACCTTAATGGTTCTTGAATTTTTGGACGAGAATTTTAGATAGGCGGGGATTGAGATCTTCTTGGCACAAGATTGGAATCACTAACAAGAGCCACATTTGAAATCAAAATTTGCATTAGAAAATAGTTTTTAAATAGGGGAAAAAATCCAGGGTGTTAACATCTGGTATTTATTTTTTCATATTTATATGTTGCTAGGCAGCATTTATCCACACAAAAACGAAACCAAGAAGTGGCATAGCATGTTAATTACCTTTGTTTCTCAATATTGCGCATATTGCCGATTCCCTCACCATTTCTCACAGGTCTCATTTCAGTCAGGTTGTGGGGTGATGCAAGTTCGAACAAAATGGAATGTTGCTTTGCTAAGCTCATTTTTAGATCAGATCAAAATGGAGTGAACCTCAAGCTTGTCTTTTTTTAACTTTTGGTGCGACAAATGGATGCTTGCTTCAATGGTCAGCAAGTGTTTACACACGGAAGCATCTAAGCTGCAAGCAACATATAAATATGAAAAAATAAATACCAGATGTTAACACCCTGGATTTTTTCCCCTATTTAAAAACTATTTTCTAATGCAAATTTTGATTTCAAATGTGGCTCTTGTTAGTGATTCCAATCTTGTGCCAAGAAGATCTCAATCCCCGCCTATCTAAAATTCTCGTCCAAAAATTCAAGAACCATTAAGGTTGTGTTCTTTCCCATATGTTCCCAACTTCTCTCCTTCGTTTTCCGCGTGCATGCTTTTCAAACTATAAAATGGTGCATGTTTTGTAAAAGTTTATATATGAAAGTTACTTAAAAAAATCATATTAATCCATCTTTCAAGTTTTTTATAGCTAATACCTAATTAATCGTGTGATAATATATCGCTCCGTTTTCCGTGTGGAGGGGAGGGTTCCCAACCCCTTCAAAAGAAACCTTTCATTCCTTCAAAAGTCCAATTTAAAATCAACTAAATATACTTTTATTTCTCCTTCCTTGCGCCTCGCCGCGCTAATACAAGCCGTGTTGTGCGTCCCCGTGTACTGCTGGAGCATGTAGTTGACTAGGGTGGCACTATATTCATTTACATTAGCCCACTCTTTTGAGGAGCAGACCCTCGTACGCAAAAGTAGGGATTATAATTTCGCTTCAAAATTTCGCTCTCCCCCCACTCCCTCCTTTGACAAGCAAATATCTCTTCGGACCTGCTTAGAAGCCTAATTTCAGATCGAAAACCAGTGTAAAATACTAGCCCGTATTTCTTGTCCGTCTAGACTATAAATGGGCGCCTAGATGGACCATTTCTCGAAAAAAAGTTCCAGCTGAAAAAAGGGCCATTACACCAGAAATAAAGTAAACTCCTCCAGAAACCACACATGAAAACCATGGTAGTCGGGCTCCTCTCTTCTTGCCTTGAGCTTGCGTAGCACTCTCCTCTGCGTCTCCTTCCATCGCCCCACCCTTCTCTCCGGTGAGTTGCAAGCTTGTGTGGTACTTGTCGTCACATGCATCCCTCTCAGCCAGCCCCTCCCATCCTCGAGCTCGTGCAAGGCGCAGCCTCCCTCCCTACCCCACCGGCACGGCCGCCGCTGTGGAGGCCATGATTCTTCCCTCCACTGCATGATGGGACCCGACGTGATGTGCTACCTAGCACACTCCATGTCTCCATGAGTCGTTATGTGAATAGCTTTGGGAGTCAATAAATAAAAAATAGGTGAAATATGTTCCACAGCATCGAAAGTTTCCAAGTATTAAAGTGCAACGGAACCTTTCGATGGTGTAAACCAACGTTCAAAAACTTTCAATGACGTGAAACCAATTTTACCAAAAAGAAAAGACAATTATTGTTGTAGGACACTACAATTTTGTGGTTTTAACTCTAGAACACGTCAGAAGTCGATCTTTAGGGGAAGACACTCTCAAAATGTGGTTATTTGCAAATGGGCACCGCAGACACTAAAATATTAAATTCCGATCGAATAGAAGAGATAAACAGCATGAAAGGTCAAAAATGCCCCTAGTCAACTTGTCATATTCTTCCCCCACATCTCACTCCCTCTCACACTCCAGCCACAACAGCACCTCCGCTCGCCACCGGCGACCACCACGGTCCTCCCACCTCGCCTCTCCTCCGCCTCCACTGCGGTGGCGTGACCCTTCTCCCCTCAGCATGCGCGTGCGGCGGCGTGGCCCGGCTCCCTCGCTCAACTACCCGGCGTGCGCTAAGGGGCGAGGCGGCAAGTATTGTGCGCGCGTCGTCAGTGCTGAGGGCCTCTACCTCCACCATGGAGCCACGGGTGATGGAGTTGGAGGTGGTGGCGTGCAGCTGCTCCCCTCCGTAGACCTGCCTTCAAGCGGCGCTGGCCCTGAGTTACCTTCGAGCGGAGAAGGTGGAAGGAGAGAAAAGCGCTAGCAGTTTTTTTTTTGTGGGGGGTGGAGGGGGAGGGGGAAGAGTGGAGAGTGGCGCCAACTGGGGGTAACGGTAGGAGAGCGGCACCGGTCAATGGGTGAGGGGAGGAAGGAGCTGGCTGAGGGGATCAGATTGAATGAGAGATGGGAAGGGGCAATTTGGTCATGACATGTCAAAAAGTAGACCCGCCCTCACCTAGTCAGCACTAAAATACTAAATAAATAGTTAGGCGCGGTGTCCGCTAGCAAATAACTAAGATTATAGATTCTCTTTAGGACAGAACATGTGTGAAACATAGCACGAGACTCTAAACAAATACATTGGATAGTAGCAGATAAAACGCAGAATAACGTTTGCATTGTTGACAAAATTTGGATATTCTTCAGCCCATGTTGTCATCAGACAAATGAACTACCAACAAGAGCATAGTTACAAGACCAGAAATACAGAAAAAAAAAAAAAGATGGTGGAATACAAGGTTTAAGCTTGCATGTTCATCAGATAGTGTAAGCAGAGAATATAACTTGGCTAGCATATACAAAGGGCTCACTCTTGAAAGAATTTCTGCTCCAGAAAATTCTCTATCCCTATCACCTTTTACTCCTACACAAAACATTCATCCATTGAATTATGCTGGCAAATCTGAGTAATAGTAAACTAAAGAAGTAATAAATCCACGTTGGACTTCACACTTTGTATGGTTTCAAGAAGGTTTTGAAAAACGTTATACCTCTAGATTGTGTAACATATGTGCAAATATATATATATATATAATTGTCGCATATAATATTTTTTGTACTAATAGTAAATTTCATAATAACATCGTATATGTGTACGTAGGAACATCGATTCACTAAAAAAATACTAGTAAATTTCATATTGTTCCACCAAATTCTAGTACACAAAACTTCTATAAAAACTCCTGTGGAATAAAATTGCAAGAATATAGGGTTACATGGGGAAGCACCATTAGTGCAGTGGTGGAGCCATGTATAAAAAAACTCTATACATCAACATTCAATCATAGCATTCTTAGCTGGTGCAGAGATTAAAACTAACTTATAGTTCCATTATATAAAAATATAGAGCTAACGACAATGTGGTTTGAGTCATCTGCCCAACAAAATCCTAGGTCAACCAATGTTTACCACGATCCTAGTAGTGATATATTATTGTGCAGAGAGGAACAATAAAGGAAACTATGAAACAAATACCTGGTCGTCGTCGTCGTCGTCGTCATCGTCATCTCCCTTCTTAAGGCGGGTAGTTCCACCCTCTTTGCATATAGGTATTTTCATGTGTCCAAAAGGAGTATTGACATCAATGTGCCCCTTTATGGTGTAACCAGTTCCCTTTCCCCTTATCATATCCCACATAGCAGAGCCAAAATCTTTGGGCCTGAAGCTGATTGGTAAATTCATAGTTGTTACCTCTTGCTTCTTAATATTTGTAGTTTCTTTCATCTCAGCAGAAGCAATGCTCACATTAGAGAGCCACACTTCATAATCCATAGAATTCAGTCCCAGGTCAAAGTCATTTTTGTTGTCAAGATTCAAATGGAGTGTTGCGGTTGCTTCCTCAAAGGAGAACTGCTCAAACTTGATCTTACTCACATTAACGTCTGGTCTGTAAGGCACTGGGATCTCACCATTTTTCTCCAGAGGTATAGAAATCCTTCCGATGACCGGGATATCTATATGAAGCACAACTCTGATCTTGTATGGAATGATACTCCCAGGCTTGATGTCCCCATATGTACTCTTGATGTCATCATAAATAAGTAGCAGAGGGATTTTCACTGTCTCTGAACCATGAGCATGTATGGTTCCAGAATCAGGGATTGTCCCAGACATGAGCTTTCTCTCTTCGCTTTCGATCAAGTATTCGATGTCGACGAGAGGGATCGGCACGGGGTTTGGGTTGGTGATGAGAACATCAGCAATCAGCTCTACCTTCTCAAGGCTGATGTGAGGTATGTGGATCCCGGTAACATCAGCGGTAGGCTTTCCAAAGCTTACTGCATCTTCAATCTTTTCACCAATGTCTTGAATGAAATCCTTTACCTTGTCGAAGAAACCTCCCCCCTCTCCATCATTATTGTCGTCATGGTCCTTGTCAGCTTTCCTTTCGGTCACTTTTGGGCTATCCGAAGATGACATGCTGTGATACAGATCGAAGAGTTAACATATCAGATTTCACAAACAATTTCCTGTCGAAAATGTTCAGAGGTGAAATATGAACGACAAAACTGACAAGCGCACCAATGGTAATTGGTAAAATATTAAATACACAGTAAAATGAAAACATCAACAAGAATACAAGATTACATAATCACAACAGGAAGCGGTCAAAAGATATACGAAGTTACTATACTGTTGTATGAAACGACCCATTTGAGCTGATCTCAAAGAAATGTTATAATTAACCCTCAGAACCAGATGTTCAGCCCGGACATTCGACTATTTCGAAATCTATGATCATGTGAATTCAAGCATACACAAGGTGCCCCCATCTTAAATTGGTATAGCAAGGATGGACGTAAACAAAACAAGCAAGCTCCACCTGATCCAAGGAGACTACTAATAAATTAAGATGGCAGCCAGCAAAATATTTCCATGGAAACGTGAGAGGCCAATGATAATGAGTTTGGAAAATCAACAGTTTCCGGCTCCTGCAGGTTATTGTCAAATTCCAGCCTTCTCAATGGAGCTTCACAAATCGAAATGGATGCATGACGGATGCAAGTAAATAAAAAATAATACGGAGAAATCATTGTCCTTAATCTTAGAATCCTGCCGCTAAGCTCTGTCGATCGAGTACCTCGCATTGTTCTGACAAATCACAATGCTGATAAAACCGTGCATTTATAAACCTACACTGCTCTGTGTTCGTGTTAATTGAGATGGGAATAGCCCCCATCGTGGCTTTACATATCACGCAGCCAAGGAACAGAACGTTCCTCAACTCAAGGAAACAACCAGCATGCAATAACAACCAAAACAAATTTTATCTACTCTAACAAATCTATTGGATCATTATCACATGTGGCGCAACTTCAGATTGAAGCCTCAACCGAACCAGACTTGATGTCATCTAACACAACCTATGGTGATAAATATTGGACAGCTAAACACAATCTATGGTGATAAATATTGGACAGCTAAACATACGGTTGCATATTGGCTTTGGCCATCTTGACGCGCCATCAGTGGGATGAAGGAATCTTGCTTGTAGATGAAGCATACCTGAGATTTTAGCATGTTGAGCTCCATTGCGCTCCAATGATGTCACAACCTCACCGCCGGAGAGATTCCGCCGCCGTGACGAGGAAGAACACGAGGAACCTTCTAGATAAATTCGATTTCAGAGAGAGGAAGAGAGGAACAGAGGAAGCAGAGTTTGGGGAGGATTGATTTCATTTCTTCAGCTTGTCTGATTCGATACAGTACACGGGGATTATATACTACTCCCACTTGTCACACACGCCTCTTTACAAACTTGTTTTACACAACTCACTATCAAATACGCCCCACATGTTTACGCCTTCTCCTCCTGTTCCCCATCCTTTGTCATATCTGGTAATATGACAGTACCGCCCGCTGGAGCCAAGACTTGTCCCCAAGCCAGCGCAGATGGAAATCTGGTACGTAATACATCATAATCTTCCCATGTGGCGAGGTGTGGCGACAGTGACCCCCAACGAACCTGCACTTGCACCACAGCAGCATTGCCCTTTTTGACCATGCGACGATCCAAGATCTCAGTTGGCAGTAAGTTCTCCACATCCAAAGCAACTGTATCAGGCAGGTCAGAAAAGACAGGAACTGCAGAAGGAACAGATTGCTTGAGTTGAGATACATGGAAGACAGGATGGACTTGACTTGCAGCAGGTAATTGCAGACGATAAGCCACCGATCCAATTCGCTCCAAAATCAGAAAAGGGCCAAAATATTTCATAGCCAATTTACGACAGGGACGATTCACCACCGAGTGCTGAGCATACGGCTGCAACTTCAGATAAACTGAATCTCCCACAGCAAAAGAACGAAAGGAACGCTTAGAGTCTGCAATTTGTTTCATATGATTCTGTGCTCGAGCCAAATGATGCTGCAAGATGCTAGAGTAGAAACTGCGAGCTTTGAGTAATTCCTCAGCATCCGCAGATTGACCAGATGACTCATCCTCCGACAGCAGAGATGGAGAAGGCAATAAGCCATAAGAGGGGTCTGTACCATAAAGAGCTTTATGTGGAGAACATTGAAGAGAAGTGTGAAAACAAGTGTTGTACCAAAACTGGGCTAAAGGAAGCCAATCAGCCAACTTATTAGGAATATTAGAGACTGCACATCGCAAATACATCTCAAGGCTGATTGACCCTTTCCGTTTGCCCATCTGATTGAGGGTGATATGCTGTGCTCAAATTCAGAGGAATATGAAACCGAGCGAACAGTGTCTTCCAAAATGAGCTAGCAAATACCTTATCTCGATCAGAGACTATAGACTTGGGCATCCCATAGAGTTTAGCCACCTGATCAAGAAATACCTCAGCAACTTGTAAGGCAGAGAAGGGGTGTTTCAGCGGCAGAAAATGAGCATACTTGGTAAAATGATCAACAACCACTAAGATTGCATTTTTGCCTTTAGAAAGAGGTAATCCTTCGATGAAATCCATCGAAATATCTTGCCATGCCCCAACTGGTATAGGCAAAGGCTATAAAAGCCCAGGATATTTGCAATGCTCATGCTTGGCTGCCTGACAAATTGCACACTGTTGAACAAACTCGTCCACAGCAGCTTTCATACCAGTCCATAAAAACAATTTCTTAAGTCGCTGATAAGTGGCCTGATTCCCCGAATGACCCCCTACTGGAGAAGCATGAAAAGCTGTGATCAATTTAGTCTGAAGAGCTGAATTGGCCCCAATCCAAATTCGGCCTTCCTTCTTAATGATGCCATTTGACAATGAAAATCCCTTGTCATTTGGACTGACAACAGCCAACTCAGTTAATAGTTGCTGAGCCATAGAATCCACTACATAAGAGTTGATGACCTCCTAAATCCATTGGGGCTGAGTTACAAAAATAGATTGTAAAGCAAAGAAATGGCCAACTCGGGATAAGGCATCAGCAGATTTATTCCCCACACCTTTTTTGTACTGGAACCGGTATTGCAACCCAATAAGCTTAGTCATAGCCTTCCTTTGCAATTCACTGCCCAATACTTGATCATCCAAGTGATAAAGAGACTGATGATCAGTTCTAATAGTAAATGGTCCCCGACACAAATAAGACCTCCATTTGTCAATGGCCATCATTATTGCCAAAAATTCCTTTTCATAGATCGACAATTTCTGATTATTCACCCCCAAAGCCTTACTATAGAAAGCAATAGGATGTCCTTCTTGAGAAAGAACAGCACCGATGCCAGTAGAGCAAGCATCTGTTTCCAGAACAAATGACTTGGAAAAATCAGGTAAAGCCAAGACAGGAGTACAACACATAGCAGCTTTCAATTGCTGAAAGGCAGCCTCTGCTGCAGGAGACCACTCAAACTTAACATGCTTGTGGAGCAACAATGTGAGAGGTTTAGCCAAAATACCATAGTTCTAAACAAAATTTCGGTAATAATCAGTTAAACCCAAAAAAACCTCGCAATTCAGTGGTATTAGAAGGAGTAGGCCACTGCTGCATTATCCTAGTTTTCTCAGGGTCAGTAGCTACCCCATCAGCAGAAATGATATGCCCCAAATATTCCAAGGAAGTGGCAGCAAAAGAGCATTTACTCATTTTGGCATATAACTGATGTTGCTTAAGCAATTGTAAAACCAACTTCAAATGCTGCACATGGGATTCCAAGGAAGGGCTGTAAACTAGAATGTCAGCCTCAAATATGGGGCAAAAATCGAATTCATCAAACATTGAAAAGTGGCTGGGGCATTCGTAAGACCAAATGGCATCACTTTAAAATGAAAGTGACCATGATGCGTTTTGAAAGCCGTTTTCTCCTCATCTATTTCCTTCATGCGAATCTGATGATACCCACTGCGAAGATCCAATTTAGAGAAGAATTTAGTACCATCCAATTCATCAAGTAACTCGTCCACAATAGGTAAAGGAAACTTGTTCTTTATAGTCAAAGAATTGAGTCTGCGATAGTCCACACAAAACCTCCAGCTATTATCCTTCTTTTTTACTAACAATACCGGAGAAGCAAATGGACTACAACTCTGTGTAATTAAACCTGAGGCCAGCATCTCATTAACCTGCCTCTCAATCTCATCCTTTTGTGCCGGAGAGTAACGATAAGGACGACTGTTAACTGGTGAAACCCCATGTTACAAAGGAATAGAGTGGTCAAATTGTCTCTGAGGAGGAAGTGTAGGAGTCTGAAACACCTCTGCGTACTCATGAAGCAATTGAGTGACAGCAGGTGGTACTGAAGACTCAGAAGAGGAAGATTCAGGAAGTGCCTGCACTACAGCCAATGCCCAAACATCATTACCGGCTTGCCATTTACACAATTGATCAAAAGTGATTTCAGATAATTGAGGGACAGAAGAAGACACCACCCCTTGCAATTTGATCATCTGACCTTGATATTGGAAAGAAATCCATTTCTCAGCCCAATTACACTGCATAGGACTATATTGGGACAGCCAATCCATACCCAAAACAGCATCATATCCCCCCAAATCCAACACTTTCATCGGAGAAACAAAAGTATGCCCCTGCAGCCACCAAGTGAAAGCAGACACCTGGGCTGAACACTTAAGCAATGTACCATCAGCAATCTTGACAGGAGCAGTTTCACAAGGCAACATTAGTAGCTGAAGCCTATGACAAAAGGTCAGCATTTATAAAGCTATGTGAACTGCCCGAATCCACCAAAATTAACACTACTTGATTACCCACCAAAGCCCTTAACTGCAAAGAATTGGCATGACTAGTACCAGCCATAGCATGCAGTGATAACAGCATATCATCATCAGAAGGACTGTCCAGATGAGTAAGAGTATCTAACACCGCATCTTCAAGAACCTCAGCAGAAACAACCATATCCATTACTTTCAACTGAACTCCCTCAGGCATAGCACACACACAACTCCCTCAGGCATAGCACACACATGAGCAGGACTGTATTTGTCGCCACACTTAAAACACAATCCATTAGCCCGTCTGTAATCCTTCAACTGCTGAGCTTTCCACAACTCACCCGTGCCTACTTTCCCTTTATCCCCAAATTTACTGACAAATCCATCTTTCTTAACAAAAGTTTTCTTCAATTTACTGGCACTCTCAAAAGCCAACGCTGCAACATAAGCTTGAGCAACTGTAGTGGGTTGTTGAACTGTAACATTATAACGCAACTCTTCTTTCAGACCCAAAATGAACTAAGATACCAGAAAAGAGCCCTGAGTAACAGCTGGATTATACAGACGAATGTGATAAACCAACTGATTAAAGTGAGAACGGTATTCAGTAACAGTGCCAGTCTGAGTGAGTAACAATAATTCATCCATCTTTGATTTCTCAATGTGCACCTCAAATTCAGCAGCTACAGCAATGCGCAATTGATCCCAAGTCGGCCACCCCATCTCCTGTTTCCAGGCCTGGTACCAATGTGCTGCATCCCCAACTAAATTCAGAGCCGCCGCGGACACCCGAAATTCATCCACAATGTTGTAAAAACGGAAATAAGTCTCACAATTGTCCAGCCATATGCGCACATCAGATCCATCAAACTTGGGAAAATCCATGTTAGGTGTCCAATGATGACGCCCCCCCGACTCATCATTCAAACGAACATGAGATTGATGCACACCCAAGCTAGCACGAGGAGATACCTGAGGTGCAGATTCTGGTGGAACTTGTTCCTCACGAGATGGTGGTGGTGATGAAGAAGAAGCACCATCACGAGAGCCATTCCCAGGAGGTGTAGGCAGAAGAGGAGGTTGCGACAGAGTCGAAGTCGTCGGAGCAGGAGCAGTCGCCGCCGCCGTCTTGAGCGCACGCGCGACCATGGCTTGCTCTTGTTGAACTTGCCCCAAGGAAGCCATGGACAAATCCACCTTGCTCTGCACAGAATCCAACCTCTTCCCTTGAGTTTCCAATTTGAGATCGATCTGTTCTAGCTGCTTGCAAAGCCCATCGACACCATCAACTTTGGCCTGCAACGCCGCAATTGCTCCGATGAGACGCTCCTCCATTGCATCCATGGCCGCCACCACCTGACGCACCTGAACACCTTGCTTTGCGGGAGCCGTGACGACAACTTCGGAGCACCAGATCGAACCTAGCACGAGATTCACAGAGAAAACCCCCGCAGAGAAATCTCAAACTCGAACACTGGGATTTACCGAAACGGAACAACGAAATGGACTCCCCACGCCGAGAATACACCCAAATCTGATACCAAGTTGTCACAACCTCGCCGTCGGAGAGATTCCGCCGCCGCGACGAGGAAGAACACGAGGAACCTTCCAGATAAATTCGATCTCAGAGAGGAGAAAAGAGGAACAGAGGAAGCAGAGTTTCGGGGAGGTTTGATTTCTTTTCTTTCAGCTTGTCCGATTCTATACAGTACACGGGGATTATATACTACTCCCACGCGCCTATACCCATAGGCCCACTTGTCACACACGCCTCTTTACAAACTTGTTTTACGCAACTCACTATCAAAGACGCCCCCACATGTTTACGCCTTCTTCTCCTGTTCCCCATCCTTTGTCATATCTGGTAATATGACACACTGCCACCGCGAGGCAGCCGCACTCGGGCACCGGGACCTCAGGAATCCTAGCCGGCTGGCCCCGGTTTATTGCCTGCCCCTTCCGGCTGCTAGCTGCCGGGCTGCTTGACGATTTGTGGGTTTCCCATTTGCTCAGGTGAGGTGAAATGGTGAACTAGAACTATGATGATGAAATGAGTCTATGTTTCTTTGAAGTATTTTCCATGGCCAATTTGTGATTTCTGATTTGTGAATCAGTGAATGCGCTGCGGAGTTGCTGTTTGTAGGATTTGTAAAACACGAAGATGAATGGGGGTATTACATCGGTTTGTAGGATTTTGTATTTGAACTATATCTATATAATATTGTAATATTTGCACATTTTGAACTTGCTTGTTATAAATTAGTCGATCATTGATGTTATAAGATATTATTGTTATTTAACTAAATTTGTACCCGTATATGGGATTTGCTGTATTCGAAAAATTTTGGTATGTGATTGAACTTGTGAAGTAGGAGTAACCAACTGAAATTTCCTGGCTACGCAACTGAGGACTACCAACGTAAAATTCCTGGCTACGCCACTGCCCCTGCTGCCTGATGCCGCCGACGGTGACAGGATGGTCGTACACCATCGTCCCCCATCACGGATGGCGACAGGACCGCGCACTGCTCTGGCCCCATCAGGGGTACAGCCTCCCTCAGTGGCAGCGGCAGGATTGGCTCCTTGGTTCCTCCTGGTGTCACCATCTGAAGCCAGACCTAAGGAACATACTAATCCCATGTCTTTCCCATCTACTTGTATCCTTATTATGGCGCCCAAAGTTCTATTAATTGGACTGGTGATGGCTGTCATGGAGATAATTCAAGTTAAGAATAATTATATACCCTAGCCCGGGGGCAAGACATTCTCAAAATTTGTCCGATTTCTCCACACGAAATGTGTACTAATCTTCTGAGTTTCTCAATTAGATCTCCTGTTATAATAGCGTAGTAGATCAGGTAAGAACACCTTATGCTGACAAAACATGTGGAAAGAACACTTTTGAATCCATATCAGTTGTTCAGTTCATAACTTCAGATATTTCTACGTTTAGGAATTATCTTGACAAGTTTGACAGGGTAGCATTTTCATCACTCTTTGAAGAATGTATGCTATAAAAGTTTGACATCACAGACGCCAATAGGAATTGAACAAACACTGATTCACTTTCTTTTTCTTAAAGATTACAGACACTAAATCATCAAATAGAGGAAGCAATTTAGTGTCACGGTGGTCAATATGGCTGGGCAGTCTGACCCTCATCTTTCTATCTTCTCACCCTCAGAGGTAATCAAACCTACATCAATCCTTTCCTCATTGAATCATTTCAAGAGCCTGGGTCTGGATTCATGGGTTCCAAGTTCATTTTGTTGGCCTATGTGCTGGTGCAGGTGGAGTTCGTGGCGGAGGATGAGATTGTCGAGATCGTCCCTAACATTCGCATGGAGGCCCTCAACATGATCTGCGTGAGTTGCCAGTCCCTTCACTGGCATCTATTTTCATTCATTTCTATTTTTGAATACTCTCACTGTCCACTCGTTTTTACCTCACATTTATTTTTGGGTTGCTGAGCTTATCTTTCCTATGTACTTTATGAATGGTTAACTACATTATACTCAAAATTCACATGTTTTCTCCTCGTTTCACTGGCCAGTGATAAATTCCTTTTGCTGTTTCATTGACTATTGGTTGCTTTTGCTCAGCTCATTTTCCAGATGAGGTTTTCTGTTTTCTGTTCCACATGAGGTTTTCTGCTGTTTGAAGTCTCAATACGTCAAATTTGGTCAACGCAACACTCATACTCACCAATTCATCATATAGGGGGATTTTGGGCCCTTCTTCCCGCAAATTGCAAGCAAAGTGCCTCTTTGGCTCGCGGTTGCACTCAAGAAGCGTGGCAAATGTACCATACGCACACCTGACTGGATGACTGTTGGTAAGTTCCTGCTTGCTTATCTGAGCTGCTTAATCTCATGTTTTATCATAGCCAACACGTTTATAGTATTTGCTGGTATAATAAATTAATAAATCATAAAGAAAGGAGGTTCTGTGCCTAATCTTATTACCAGCTACTAAGTAGTAATGCATTCAACCTACATGACAGATTGCGTAACTATTACTCCCTCCGTCCCATAATATAAGGGATTTTGGTGGGATGTGACACATCCTAGGATAGTCTTAGGATGCATCACATCCTTCCAAAATCCCTTATATTATGGGACAGAAGGAGTATATTTTTCTCCCTGAAATTTCTTGTCTGTGCACTCTTATAGCATTTAATGTCACAATCTAATAGAATATTACTGTTTATATTTGACATGTTTACACAATCTAATAGAATAATACTGTTTATATTTGACATGTTTACATGTGTCTTAGATTCTGACTGCCTGATTGCATATTTGTCTGTGCTACTTCTTTACATTTTCATGGTACACGGTCTGTTCACTCTTTAACTATTTATTACTAGACCGCTTGACGCAGGTATTAGATGCAGAAAGAGAGTCACCCAAAGAATTTCAGCCATTGCCGTTCCACTATATTGAAATATCTAAGCTTCTCTTTGATCAGTAAGTATTCATATTTCATAGAAACTCTGTAATTGCAGTAATTCTATAATAAGAATCTGCAAAACTTATCTCTCTCTCTCTATATATATATGTCAAGTGCTCGTGATGACATCTCAGATGCATACCTGGTGAGTTACAGAAACCTTCGGAAGAAATTTCCACTGACTAATTGGCTCTGATATTATTTGGAAACAAAATTTTGCTTACTTCTAGCTGCATGTAGGTAAGATCTTTGATTGAGGACATCCGAGATGTCAGATTCCATAAGGTTGAGACTGGTCTGGAGACAATATCTGGCCGTACTCATGCTGTAAAGGTATATTCTCTCCACACTATAGCTACTTTATCTGCCGCTTGTCCTGGCTGCTCAGATTGTGTTGAAGCTATTCCATGTGTTATACCTTTCTTCTATCTACTGTCTGTAGCATTTATTTTTTTTAATCAATTTTTTTGTAGTGTATGTAAACTATAAAACTTAACCTTTCTCATAAGCATCACTAACAAAATAAACATAAAACTCATCTATTTGTGATGTCACACGATTGTGATTGTAAAATGTAAACTGTGTATGCTTCCATATTCTTACTCAATATTTACCATCAGACTTCTTAAATTATGACCCATTATGATCTTTTTTCCCTGCTTACCTCATGCACATATATATATTTTTGCATTTATACAGCTAAAAAATCTCTCTGCAATGGAAGTGAATATCGTTCGTCCTTTCATGGTGAGAACTTTACAAGCATTCTATAAGCATGATAGCCCACAGATGATTCAGCAGGCAGATAACACAGGTAGCAGACCAACACCAGTTACAGACCGTGGTCCAAGAGTAAGCCTTCATTTTTTTCCACATATGATTTGTTCTCGTTTCCTAGAAAGAGTTGTTTTTTCAATCAAAATTCGCTCTAAGATGATATATGTGAATAGTTTCGTACCAATGGTGCATAATAATTTTCTACTACATAGAATTTAATCACAAAAAAGATGCTTCTCATTTGTTTCTTGAAATCAAGCTTCTAATAACATGTTATTCATTTCTGCGGTGATATTATCAATAAACATTCCTAAATTCCCATCATTTTTTTTTGCAGAGAGATCTAAGGCGCAGGTAACAAGCAGGATGTGTATCTATCCCTTGAAAATTTTACTGTGTGTAGATTGCAGTAAATGAAGGTAGTTGTGATCTGTATCTCCCTAGCTAGAAGCCAACTGCGTTTCCCCAATTTGTTATGTGTGTACTAAAATTTTATAGGACTAATAACATTTGACATGGTTTTGTTTTTGAAGAAGCGAAGGTAGTAAGATACATCAATTATCTGTCACAAAAGGGAGATTCCTCATGTATTCTGGATGGATGTAACTTATGTGATGTATTTTTACTATTTCTGGCATAACCTAAATCTCTTGACTTTATTCGAGTTATGATTTCCTTTTATGCTTGCTATTTTTTATCTTTTTAGATGCTATCCTTTTGTGATTTATATGTTGACATTCTATTTCAGATTCATAATCAGATCAGATGATATTTTTTTCTAATTTGGGTGATTGAATCCACTTACAGTTTGAGTTATGATCACCAATTATAGTGGAACTACTGGGCAAGTAACCCTGTATATTGGAGCACAAAACTTCTCATACACTTGCTCGTTTTTAGGATGCAGTTTTGTTAACAAATTATTCTTATCGTCATGTGTCAGTTTGGTCAGCTCCAGATTGGGCAAGAACTGGTACCTTCTCACTGTAAATTTGTGATCCCGGGATGCCAGAAGTTGTGCTCGGTTTGTCTGTAAATCTATAATTGATACAACGTGTTTTCTGAGGTTACTGCACATGAGTTCATTCTACAGCAACTACCATTGAAAACGACGGGGATACTTGATTGTTCTTTGTTCATGCAGCGGCAGGCCAGCAGCCGTCACTCGGTACCATATTCATGGAAAATTTATGCGCATTTTACTGTGTTTTGTCAATCGATCGAGAGAGATGTTTCGTCCGGTGAGGCAGTGGCGACTGCACCAGCTGCCGGCCAAGCACATATATGCATCGTGAAATTACGGGAGAAAGGTCGTGAAATTTCCGAGAAAAAAAACAACACGGGAGAAAGGTAACAAGAACTAGACTGTGTTTAGTTCAAACCAAAATTGGAAATTTAGTTGAAATTGGGACGATGTGACAGAAAAGTTCGAAGTTTATGTATGTAGAAAAGTTTTGATGTGATGGAAAAGTTGAAAGTTTGAAGAATAACTTTGGAACTAAACACGGCGCTAGTGGAGGACTAGCTCTGGCATCTCACTGGACCAGGATAGGATTAGGTTGAGAAAGGTCACAAGAACTAGTGGAGGACTAGCTCTGGCATCTCACTGGACTAGGATTAGGTTCTGGTTGGGATCGATTTCTTTTTCCCCCTTTGTTGCTTTGAAAAGAGATTTCTTTATTTTCTTTGGTCCAACGTAGTGACGCTTGCAGTGATTACAGTCAGTTTGTTTTTTACCGAGATGACCGAAGGATGTCATCCGAATGTTATTAAGATAGAGGAAAAAAAAGTGAGTTTTTCATCAACAGCAGGCTGAGCAGGCTGTCGAGGAACGACGTGCACCCAAAATCACACGTTCCTAAACCACGCGCCAATGAACACAAACTACAAAGAGGGACCCAAGCAACAATTTGTTTGTTCCATCTGATGACTGCCTCTCCTATATCGAAGGAGAGCTAGCTGTTCATCAGCTGAGACCCATCATCTCGCAAAACTACAAGCAGCTCAGCTCGCAAATTAACTGTCGGCCATGGCGGCTGCTGGTGAAGAAGCTTCAGGAGGCGGGGACAAGTACCGGTCGTTCATGTACGGCGAGGGGGAGAAGGACACCGTGTGGAGGCTTGGATCCCCTCCAAACTACGACGTCGTCAACAAGCTCTTCGAGGAAGAGAGAACCAAGGTAATTAATTTCACGACGAACACTACTCGTCAGAATTCATAACTAAACGCCGCAGAGATCGAAGCAGATATTGTGATCAAGTTCAAAGCATTGTTGTGCACTTGTCACTAATTAGGAATGGCCAGAGGGGTCTCTGGAGGAGAAGGTCCAGAGGTTGCTGAAGACCTGGGAGATGGAGCTCGTCCACAAGGTGCGACCCGAGGACCAGAAGAGCGTCCACTCGCAGAAATTCTGCGCGAGCACCAACGGTGAGAGCTACTCCCTCCGTTCTGCATGTGTGCGCGTGTGTCTACTCCCTCCGTATTTTAACGTAGAAAGTCGTTAACTTTTTGAGATATGTTTAACCATTTATCTTATTTTTTAAAAATATAGTTATTATTTGTTTTACTGTGATTTAATTTATCATCAAATATTCTTTAAGCATGATTTAAATATTTTTATATTTGCAAAAAAAATTAAATAAGACAAATGGTCAAGCGTTGATAAAAAGTCAACGATGTTATATATTAAAAATCAGAGGTAGAAATAGTTAAATAAAACCATTGGCGTGGCTATAGGGATGAGATTTCTGAGCCAGAAGGAGGTGATGGCCATCGGCGGCTATAACGCGTTCCTGCAGACGAAACTGCCGCCGGAGCACCGCATCTATGACCCGGACAAGGAGACGCTGGAGTCCGGCATGGCCACGTTCCTGACGGCGTTCCCGCGTGGCTTCGCCATCGAGGTGCTCGACGTCTACAGTGGCCCACCACGGATCGTCTTCAAGTTCCGACACTGGGGGTACATGGAGGGGCCCTTCAAGGAGCATCCGCCCCATGGCAAGCGGGTGGAGTTCTTCGGCATCTGCATCTTCCATGTAAGCTACAAATATCGTTTTAGATAAGAAAGATAATTACATATTGACCTTATACATCTAGGATGCACACAGCCATAAAGTTTGAGTTTAATAAAAAGGGAATCTCAATTCGCAATAAGAGAACCCATGTGAAATGAAATTAAAAAGGCTCAACAAGGGATGAAAACCCCCCTATGAGATGAAATAAGCAAAACATACGCGAAGTCTATAATATGCATTGACAAAAAGCATATATTAGTAAAAGCTATAGTTATTGTTATGTATCTTTCTTTTCCAACAGTGACAAGAGGTTTCCAAATACTACCCGTTTGTCTACAATTGCCCGCCATCATTAACTGGATTTTAGTACCTCTTTTTAAGGGGAGTTATCATTAAAAGTTGAAATCCAGCACTTTGAATTTTTTTACCCATTACCAGCCAGAAAGATTGTAAATTCGGAGTTTTGAACCCTTTTTAAGTCTTCCCATCGATAACCACCACTTATATACGTAGCACTGACAGTTCTGTGTTGGCGATGCGGCATTAGGTCGACGAGGAGATGAAGGTGGAGAAGACGGAGTACTTCTACGAGCGCGGCAATTTCCTCGCGAGCTTCTTGAGCGCGCCTGCTGCTGCTGCTGCTGCTGCTGAGGCTGCGTCAGGCTCAGGATGCCCTGTCATGGGAGGAAACTGAAGCAATGGGTAACCAACACAGCATGTCACCCATTCAAATGTACTCCAGATTACCAACATATTTGCACCTGCTTTTTATTCCAAACTATATACTGTAGTAAATAAGCAGTCTTGCTTGTATGGTACAAAGCACAAACACCACTTGTGGTGGGTACCTGTAGGATAGTTCTACTTGCTCTTTTGGCATAGAAGAACTAAGCTACATGGACATGATTTAACCATCAAAGTAGTTAAGTACAAGTCTGACGAATAAAAGTTCAAACGTCTTATTTCGAGCAAAATATCCTTCTCCAGCTCCATTGTTGTATGGAGTATGCATACAATCTTTACCAGATTTTATCAGAGCACCGTGGTCGATAGCTGCACATACCAATGCTTCAATCGCTCTTATTCGAAGTAAAAATGTATAAACCTTGTATCATGGGATCCTAACATGTCCCTTGTCGTTGTCCTATTCATTCCTGTGTAAAAGAAAAAAGCTTATGTGACATAACAGTCTTCAGATACTTGTGTCGGATAAGGTAAGAGGTAGGTTGAACAGCTTGTAAGAGATACCTTCATAACTTGGATGTTACTGACAATCTTGTTCTTAAATCCTCAGCAACAGCATCAATGAACTCAACAGTGTTCAGATACTTATCTCGGCTAACACTGTACAATTCCAACAGAATCAATTAAAAGGTCTTGTCTATTATTACTACAGAATAAATAAGAGAAGCAGGAATTACTTTGGCCCATGTACAAGAAGAGCTAGATCCTTTGTCATCTTTCCAGATTCCACTGTTCCCACACAGGCAGCTTCAAGTTTTTGTACAAAATCTAGCAGTCTTTTATTGTCATCGAGCTTTGCCCTGTTGTGGTGTGTTCAACAGTCAAGTCACAAGACTTACAACTCTTAATTATTTATGTAGCATACTTAATATTTACAACAAAAAACAGGAAATATAAGGAGCAGAATAAATTTCTTTAAGAACAGAAACTCTCACTAATTTTAGATGACAATTTTCTGCTCTGAGCACTAACAAAAGGACTAAAAGATAATGTACGACAATAGAATAGCATTAACCATGACAGGAAAACTGAGCGTATAGATTTCATCATTTACAGCCAAACTAATTAAGTGAAAAGCAAGCTCATCGATCTTAGTTACTATGGTTTAATTCAAGCTCATACCTATGTCCTAGTCCGGTTGTCCAAGCAAATATTGAAGCAATGCTATTTGTACTAGTTTCACCTCCTTTTTGGTGAACTCTGTAATGGCGTGTGACTGTACCATGAGCAGCTTCAGCTTCAATGGTTCTACCATCAGGGCACACCTAAGGCAATGCAGAACTTATTTGTTAAATTCAGAAGATTAATCTAATCAGAACTTTTTTTTTTAAATAGAGGTTACACCATCAGCATATTATAATCTACAATTGTTCTAGATAGCATTAACAATTGTTCTACATTTGAACTTTCAGATAAACAGATAAGAATTCAGCAGGGAGAACACACACCAGAACTGATGTCATTAGACCTAGCGATCCAAAACCTGTACAAGTAAAATCATCCTGCTCTTAGCAAAGACTTTTCATTTTTCTCCAAATAAAAGGTCAGAAGAGAGTATACACATATAATAAGCAAAAACCTTGAGCAATTAGATCGCTCTGCACATCTCCATCATAGTTCTTGCAAGCCCAAACATAGCCACCTTCACTCTTAAGGGCATAGGCCACCATATCATCAATCAGCCGATGTTCGTACCTGCCACAGCAGAAATGATTAGGACATAAAGGAGGAAAATAAGGCTCCATGCCCCTACAGTAAGGTAGACAGAAGATAGCTGTACCATATTCCTGCATCATCAAACTTGGCTCTCCATTTTGTTTCATAGTTCTCCTGAAATATATCTTTAAACCTGATATATAAAAGTAATATTTCAATATGGACATACATGTCTATTAAAAGAAACAAATAGCATACAACGATTGACTATTGACCTTCCATCGTATTTTTTGAGGATCGTGTTTTTGGTGCTAAGATAAAGTGGCCATCTTTTCTGGTAAGCCATGTTCATGGAAGCTTCAGCGAATGCCCGAATAGACTATTTGCAACAAACAAAAAATAGAGGTTGTCAAGTTTAAAACCCTGTTTAAAAATACAGAGTGTACAAATTAAGCTACCCTGATAAAGGGTACCATGAACAAACCTCGTCAGTATTATACATAGACAAGGCTACTCCACCAGCACCAGTAAAGTTGAACACATCCAACTCTATTTGTTCCTCTCTGCCATCTATACCAGTTTTGAGGAGAAGATAGTGTAAGGATGAGCGGATGACATTGAAACAAAGGTTAATTTATAGTTAGTCAATTTTAGTAAACTGACTAAGCTTATTCCCTGATGCTTGGATATTGATGTGATGACACCACAAATCAGTAAAGTATGTTTACATATATAAAAGCTCTTCTTACTGACAGAAACATATTCTGTTCGCTGCTCAGCATTAACATATATCAGGCTATTAACCATTTAATAGGTTCTGAAGTAAAGAAACTGACAAGAATGATTACCAAGTCTATTTGTCAATATGGTGGCATATGATGACTGTACAAATAATTAAGCCCCAAATTTTTAGAACAGCTTTTCTATAGCCAATGATGCCCATATGAAAAGAAAAGGTAGAAGTCCTTGTCATTCCTAGTAGGATAAGCACTAGGGAGACAAAGCTAAATATTAATTTAATCCTGGCTGCTGCAAGTTCAGATCTGCAGCCACTATCATAACATTAGCTTTATTGAGACATACCAAATACTAACTTCAACTTCCCAGGACCTTTAATAACCGTATCTGTTGCTCGGTATTGATCACCAAATGCATGTCGTCCAATGCATATGGGCTTTATCCACCCTGGAAGCATAAAAAAAATAGTGTAACTACCAATGAATTCCTACTATCGGTATTTTTAATACAGACTTCGTACCAGGTACAAGCCGAGGAATATTCTTGCAGATGATTGGTTCTCGGAAAACAGTTCCTGCAGGAGTCAATTAGTTCTGCCGAAGTAAGTATAAAAGAACAGCAACAGCTGCACTTGATGAAAGTTCAAAATAGAACCATAGGCATGCGACCAATTAAAGGTTTACCATTCAAAATGTTCCTTATTGTCCCATTTGGACTCTTCCACATTGCACTTAAATTAAACTCTTTCACGCGTCCTTCATCTGTAAGCTCATGAATAGTGCGGCCAAAATCAAATTTAAATTGAGTGTCCAAAACTACTTGTTAACACATCATGCTCATCTGTCAATGAGCTCAATTCTGCTGAACATCACCTGGAGTTATAGTTGCACATTTGATGGCTACATTATACCTGAAAAAAAAAATAGAATACTGAAGCAACCTAATGTAAAGGTTATAATAGAAATCACAAAAAGTAAACATTATGTATTCTAACTGAGACTACAGGGTAAACAGGTTCAGCTTAAAGCACCAATTATATAACAAAAGCATAACTTAGATGGAAAAAAGTAATAGAAGAAATAATGGACCAGAATGACATCAAACAACTGAGGCTTACAGGCTTACTTTAGGGTCGCTTCTGCACTCTCTATTGTAACTTTGTCCCCAGTAGCGTCACGATTAGGTAGACCTAAGTCATAGTATTTTATGTCCAAGTCCAAGAAAGGGAATATAAGCTGCATGATCAAAACAGATATCCAACATAGTTCTTAACGATGCCAGCATTAAGGGATGAAGCAGCACCAAAAGCAAAACAAAGTAAAAAATGAACATGTAACGTGAAAAAAAAAGGAGCTGCAGAGTACAATGCTAGACAAACAATCATCAAAATCAAGAATAAAAAACATATATTGTTACAAGAACCTGACCTTATCTTTGATCCATTTCCAAATAACTCGAGTCATCTCATCACCTAAGTAAAAAGCACATACAGTCATATATAACCACTACAATCTGAGGTAAGCAAAGGATGATTGGGCTAGCCAAAAGTATGGTATACTTTCTAAATATGCAACTTAAAGTTACATAAGTTCGATGATGGAACTTTTCAGAACAGAACTTCAAATGAAGCAGAAAGACTGTCAACAGAAAGACTTTTCAGCCCACTTGAACATTGTAGACGATAAGTTCTGAAATTGGCATATGTGTTTACTGATACAGTTCACCTTGGAACTTGGAACTAAGCGATGCTGTGGGTTCAATTTTATTCTTTATTTTTTTACTATATTCTCCACATGAATAATCTTTTTTTTTTTACCAATGACAATGCACTGAAACAGTTATTTTAAATTTACCCTTTAAAACCAACTATTCCGCGCATCTAAGGTTGAACATTTTGTCCTCCCAAGAAGATGGCTATTTAACTAATTTCAGCACACTTTCTACGCCTAAGGATGACTACCACTATTCCTTGTAACACCTAGAATTTCAGAAAGGCCAAGTATAGAGCAGCTTTCAGCGCATCAAATGTGTTGAACTCTGTTCCCACAAAACATGACCATTTAGCTAATTTCAGCCGCACGTTCTACTCAGGGCGACACCCTTTCTTCCTCCAAACACCTACAATTTTCAGATCCAGTACGTAGAGCAGCCTAATCCATCCCACCACCATTGGCATATAGCACAACCAAAGCAATCCCGGCACCGAACAAGAGGCAAAGGCTCCCCCCGTAGATATCAGCGGAGATAGCGAGGCTAATCACGAGCGAGTTCCGATCGGAAGCGGGGGGGGGAAGGAGAGGGGAGGTGGGGGGTTCTCACCGTCCATCTCGACGACGGGGTTGGCCACAACGATCTTCTCGAACGCCATGGCGGCGCGCGCCCCCTCCCCTCCGCGCTTCTCCGCTCGCGTCGCCGGTCCGCTCGCGTCGCCGGTAGCTTCTGGTCGTCGGAGTCGGAGACGAATCGAGCTTCTTCCGATCGGAGCTGCGGCGGCGCGCGAGGTGTGAAGTCTGAAGAAGGTCGGACACGGAGCGCGGAGAGAACGAAGCATCATAAGCAGGCACGGCGCGGGCGTTCGGCCGCGCCGTCCGTGGACTCGGTCCAGGACGGACTACATGGGCCATGTGGGCCAGTCTTGGCCACGTCAGCTTTGGACCACTATAGCCGTCCGATGATAGGAGGCGGTCATGGCCCGGATTGGGATCCTCAGAATTTAGGGCTTGTTCGGATCACAGGGTAGGAAAAGGAATTTGATGCTATGAAGCATTCGGAACACAAGAATATATAAACCACATGAATTTTTCAATTAGTATTAATCTCATACTCTCTCCATATTTTTTTTTGTTCGACGTTGGTTAGCTCAAAATTGAACTAACCAACGTCATACATTCATGCATTGAGGTAGTATATTATAGTCTAGTTAAGCAATAAAATATTAGTTCCTATCTAGTCACTTCAACGTGATTAGCATCTATCCCTGAAAAAAATTAGGTGTGAGTGGATGTTTAGAATCCTATGAAATTCTTATGTTTTCACAAGGTTGCTACAGTATTTCTACGAAATTCCTACGCATGGTTCCTATGAACCGAATGCATAAACAGTGCCAAATCCAAAGGAATTGCCAATCCTACAAAAAATCCTGTGTAATCCCTCTGTTCCGAACAAGCCCTTAGGGTTTTAAATTATTCTCAGCCATCGGATTTATAGCGAACGAATGTGATTAATTGCTACATATAATACAATACATCATAAACAGTACCTTGGCACAGTACATTTTACCTTTTATACTGTATCTACAGTAAATAACTGCAAAATTAATATTTTATATTGTAGCGGCAAACTCATTTTGCTATGCGCCTCAGTCTTTAGCCCCTAAAGGCAGAGGAGCCGAATCCTCAAGGCCCTCTGTTCTGTCAGTGTGTGTTTGGTTTAGAAGCAAGATGTGATAGGTTGAACCTGTCCTTGATTCTAGGGATGGTACGATCTCACTCAACTGTTTGATTTATAGGATGGGAGGATTCAATTTTTTTTCTTTTTGGTGGAAGGAATGAGGGTGGGATGGGATGGGAAACGTTTGCAGCTACCGTCAGTCCACGTCCAGTTCCGACGACGTGGTAGAGCACTAGAGCTCGACAGCAACTAGGTGGTGGGCGTAGCGGCGGAATCTGGCAGATGAAGGAGGCAAGTAGCTGCTGGAGGAGGGCTGGTGAGTGGCGTGGTTGGGACGAGGAGCGGCATGATGTGGACAGGCGGCCGACTGGCAACTGACGGGCAAGGAGCGGTGCGAATGGGTGAACAACGGGCAAGGAGCTGCATGGGCAAGCGAGGAGTGGCACAGCATGGGTGGACGATGCGACCGGGTGAGTCGTCGCGAGCGCGCGGCGATCGACAATCGGAGTGCATAGCGCAGGCGGGCGGTGCAGACGCTCAAGCAGTGGAAGAATAGTGTGGCTCACGCCGTGCACTCGACCCAAGTGGGTCAAGCTTGTCTGCTAGATTTTTGCAAGTGGTTTGGACCTAGATCTAAGAGGAATATTCCTCTAAGCATGCGTTGGGTTGAACTCATTTTTTCACGGTGTTTGGTACAGAGACATGCGAGATGGGATGGTCCTTAACAGGGAATATTTCGTTAAGATTCGAGTTGGCCAGGTCTCTTTAAAAGTAGGATCATCCCATCCCTTGTTTATATACGTACTACTCTTACAAATCTACCCCAGCTGTTCCATATTATAAGACGGTTTGTGCACACATCTATTTGATTGGTGAAGGAGCTAGACTCCTGCACGCCCAATAGACCAGGGCGGGAGGTTTTAAGTTTTTTATCGAAAGTTTTAAATTATGAGCTGAAAGTTTAGTCCAAAATTTCAAATTTTAAATAAAACTTTCAGTTGAAAATTCGGTTGGAAAATTTTAATCAAACTTTTAAAGTATTAATAAATGGTAACAATAGGAAAGTAAATTCCAATATCAATCAATGATATTATTTTATCAAATAAAATTTAATTTATATTAGACTAATCTTTAGTTAAATATTTCAAGAGTTGAATCTAAAATACATTTGCGCCTTATAGCGTGTGATAAATGGGGTAATAAATATAGAAGACCTTTGATTGATTCTCCTGAAAATGTACAGTGTTAGCCTAGATAAGTATCTGAAACACTGTTGATTTCATTGATGTTGTCGCTGAGGATTTAAGAACAATATTGTCAGCAACATCCAAGTTATGAATGTAGTACTCACAAGGCACAAAGTTGTTCTCCCTGCCTCTTATCTCTCGTGATAACTACTCCCTCTATTTTAACGTTTAGGTTTTGAATAAATCATACATATGTGTTTTCTATATTTGTCCAAATTCATATGAACATTACTAAATCTAGATGAGAGATGAAGGATTAAAAATGAAGGGATTACATGTTATGAGTATATAATTTTTTCTAACAAAACCTTTGTCCCACGCATGAATGAATAGGGCAAGGACCAAGGACATTGAGGTTCATGTGATTCTACTACTAATCGTAAAGGTACTTTTATATATTTGTGCTTTGAATTTGCTTAGTGAGATGCTGCAGCCGGAAAAATAAATATTCCGGATTTAGTTATGAAGTAATAGCCCTCTTGACGAAAAATGAATAGTCGAGACATCAGGTAAAGCAGTTGGGATAGCCTGTGAATTTTCGCCCTTGCTTGTCTTGTCCCAAACCCAACTCTTTCTTTTAGGCATGTAGGAACTATGAACCCTAGCTATTGATTTCTTATAAGCAATTAAGCATCCTCCGACCCAGCAAGTGATTTAATTGTAAAGTTTTTTCTCATGTCTGCTATGCTAGCTACTGATTTCTTATAAGCATCCCTGACCCAACGAGTGATTTGTAAAGTGCTTTTTTCTCATGTCTCCTATGATACTTGGCTGGCCTGATCTGGCTAGCGGAATTGTTTCAGGCAAAGGAAGGATTTTATATGTACTGGGAAGCGGTACCATACTTAAATGGGTGATTGAGCATGGTATGTGCAGCTATCAACCGGGATGCTCCGATAAATTAAGTTCGGTAAAGACAGTATACAATATACATGCACATGCTACATGCAACAATGGAGGATTGGAAGTCAACAGGTGGTGGATGTTTTGCTCGAAATAAGGTACTCCCTCCGTCTAATTTTAATTACAACTATAAGTTTCCACGCCCAACTTTAATCGTCCGTCTTATTTGAAATTTTTTTATAATTAGTATTTTTTTTTGTTATGAGATGGTAAAGCATAAATAGTACTATACTCATGACTTATGTTTTTATATTTTTTTTCAAAATTTTTTTAAATAAGACGGATGATCAAAGTTAGACGCGGAAAACCATAGCTGCACTTAAAATGGGACGGAGGGAGTAGAACTGATATTCATAAGACTTGTACTTTGCTGGCTAAACCATGTCCATGTAGCTACATGTACCCACCACCCATGTGGTGTTTATACTTCATACCATACAAACAAAGAGTCTTTATTTATAGTACTACTAATAAAGGAGTAGCAATGTAGCATGAAATAAAATTAAAAGCAGGTGCGGATCTGTTGGTAATCCGATACATTTTCAAATGGGTGACATGTTGTGTTGGTTCCTCAGTTATTCAGTTCAGTTAATTTCCTCCCATGACAGGGCATCCTGAGCCTGACGCAGCCTCAGCAGCAGCAGCAGCAGGCGCGCTCAAGAAGCTCGCGAGGAAATTGCCTCGTTCGTAGAAGAATTCCGCCTTCTCAACCTTCATCTCCTCGTCAACCTAATGCCACACCGCCAGAACCTTCTCAGGGTTAAGCACTTCTAAATCCAGGTGACCAGTACAAGGGCTCGTTATCAATTGGAAGGTATGAAAAGTTTTCAAATTTTGAATTCACATTCTTTTTTGTCTGGTAATGGGTCAAAAGTTTGAAGTTTTGGATTTCAACTTCTAATGATAAATATAATCTCCCCCATAAAAAGTTAAAATACAGTATATACTGGCAGCTAGTAATTGTAGACAAATTGGTATGTACTACTCCTCCTATTTCTAAATATACGACACTGTTAACTTTTGAATATGACGTTTGATTATTTATGTTATTTAAAGATTCGGAGTAAATATGTAAAAATAGAAGTCATACTTAAAATATATGCTTATAACGATAAAACATGTGACAACAAAATAAATAATAATAACATAATAAGTAAAGATGAATAATCAGACGTCAGGTTTAAAAATCAACATCATCATATTTTAAAAACAGAGATAATATTTTGCTTACATGAAAGATGCAAATGCCGAAAAACTCAACCCGCTTGCCATGGGGTGGGTGCTCCTTGAAGTGGCCCTCCATGTGTCCCCAGTGCCGAAACTTGAAGACGATCCGCGGGGGGCCACTATAGACGTCGAGCACCTCGATGGCGAAGCCACGCGGGAACGCCGTCAGGAAGGTGGCCATGCCGGACTCCAGCGTCTCCTTGTCCGGGTCGTAGATGCGGTGCTCCGGTGGCAGCTTCGTCTGCAAGAACGCGTTGTAGCTGCCGATGGCCATCAAATCCTTCCGATTCAGAAACCTCATCCCTGGTAATGGTAATGGTTTCTTTTCTTGTTATTATCCAAGGAAGACGGACATACAACCTTATCCTTATGCACATGGTTCAAAATTCTGGAACGAAATTTTTGAAATTTCGGTCATTTTGGACACCCCCATATGATATTATTTCGGCTGAAATTTTAAAAAAAAATCATTATTTTGTGAATTTGGCATATTTGTTCAAAATTTCGGAATATCGGCACCCTCCAATAGAAACGTCTAAACTGAAAGATTAAACCCTGCTTATGCACGCACGCAACTAATGAGCTTCTCACCATTGGTGCTGGAGCAGAATTTCTGCGAGTGGACACTCTTCTGGTCCTCTGGTCGCACCTTGTGGACGAGCTCCATCTCCCAGGTCTTCAGCAATCGCTGGACCTTCTCCTCCAAAGACCCCTCTGGCCATTCCTGATGAGACAAATGCACAACAATGCTTTGAACTTGTGATCACAATATCTGCTTCGATCTCTGCGATGTTACTTATGAATTCTGACGAGTGTTCATCGTGAAATTAATTACCTTGGTTCTCTCTTCCTCGAAGAGCTTGTTGACGACGTCGTAGTTTGGAGGGGATCCAAGCCTCCACACGGTGTCCTTCTCCCCCTCGCCGTACATGAACGACCGGTACTTGTCCCCGCCTCCTGAAGCTTCTTCACCAGCAGCCGCCATGGCCGACAGTTAATTTGCGAGCTGAGCTGCTTGTAGTTTTGCGAGATGATGTTAGTCTCTCTCAGCTGATGAACAGCTTCCCTAGATATAGGACAGGTAATGAGATAAGATGGAACCAACAGATTGTGATCACTGCAAACGTCACTGCCTGGTCCAAATTAAAGAAATAAAAGCAATGAAATCTCTCTTTCCAAAAAAACATAAAAATGATTCCCAATCCACTTAATTATTCGCACGCTTAGCATCAATGACAACCCATCCTAGCTTGTGACCTTTCCCTGTGTTGTTTTTCCTCTGAATTTTTTTTATCCATGGCGGCTATGGCTGTGCGCCGCCGGTGCACGTGCTTGGCCGGCGGCCGCCAGCGACGCCTCACCGGACGAAACATCTCCCGTGATCGACTAACAAAAGACGCGCAGTAAATTAAAGGCGCATAAAATTAATTAGGCAATACAACCCAATGATCAACTACTGCTTAACGAGACAGAAAAACTAGAGCGACGCACCATTTCAAACCTCGTGGCATCTCTCTGCATAGGCCATGCGACTCGTAGTGGACGCAGGATTTTAGGGCTGAGTAATTCGCTTAGCAAATATAGATAAAATTCACTTTGACCCCCTTAACCAGTGGCTGAATCTGTTCCATATCCATGAACCATCATACCTCCAATTATTAAAACCGGTGCATGCGGCAAAGGGGAGAGAAAGAGAAAGAGAGAGGGAAGAGAAAGAAGGGAAGGAGAGGATGATTGTGGGTCCCACAGTTTTTTTTAATAACAAATGGTCCCACATATATATAAATATATATATATATATATAATGCATATAAGTGCCACATCAATGCCACATTGGACGAAGACCACATCAACACCTCCATGTATGCGCCACGTCAGTGAAACCATCCTCCAAAACCACCGAGTGAGTTAAATTGCACCGGTTTTAATGGTTGGGGGGTCGAAATATCCGGTATCGTGGTTCATAGATATGTCTTATATTCTGCCACTAGTTAAAGGAGTCAAAGTGAACTTACTTCAATTATTTAAGAGCTGAGGTGGAGTGAGAAATGGCCTAGCTAGGGCCCTAGCCCATTGCCACCCCTAGCCACAACCCATGGATCATTTCACAATGCAACTCAACCCTGTTTCTTTTTTATCCTTTTGTGCTTAACTCTTAAAACCTACGGCCTATGCGAGCTGCAGATGTGTGAAGGAGGGATCATCATCAAGGTGCACTGAGGCCCATAAGTCACACACCTGCTGGGAGAAGAGCGATCGCTTACTGCTTAGCCTTGGGCTATGCTGTTGCACGGTATTCCGTGCTATAATCTGATAATCTCGTCCTTCATTTAAGGCTAATTACCTGCTAATTTTGTTCTCGTCCATGTAGTGCAGTGCAGAGTACATCATGCCCCTGTTTTTCCTGCTGAAATTCTGAGATCAGGATTCTTTTCTGGACATAATTTGCAGAGTACAACATGCCTTTTTGTACTTGCACTCATTCTGTCTCCTGATCTCCTCTCTAAGAAAAGAGATGCTTCTGGTGTAGGGATCATACCACAACCACAGAGACAGTAGCACGAAGGTCTTCAGCTAGCACAATGCACAAGCTTAGGGCGCAATTAGGCCTAGTGATTGACAGAGTACAGGCAGCCATATAATATCTGAATTGTCAAGAACTCATTGCAGGTTCAGTTAAGAATGGGCTGCGCTTTGCAGGAAGTAGTTCTGTGTTTGATTCTCAATTCTTCATGTAATAATATTGTAATTGGTCTAGTTAAGTCATGAAGCTAGCTAGTTTCTTCTGCTCCATACTTGAAAGAATCTCATCAGATCAGATGGGGAGTATATATCAAATTAATCAGAAGAACACAATGTCAACACTGCATAAGAACACATGTCACGCTGAGCCAAATATGAGGGCGATCGGCAGCCTTAATTATTCGCACGCTTAGCATCAATGACAACACAATTGTGTTGTTAAAGCTGCAGCAACATCAACCGCAAGACTGTTTTAAAAGCTTATTAATTTGCTCCTAGACCAATGTATGCCGTGCATCGCAGACGATCCCGGTAACATGCTAGACTGCAGTTCTTCTTTCCCTTAAGCCAGCATGCATGAGTTCCTTCAGCTGCTGTCTAACCAGGCAACGCCGACAAAGTGCCCCTGGAGGGAAACGACGACGGCTAAATTATTTTGTTGATCAATCGAAGAGTAGCACACACTAGCTATCGCTAGCTCTTCACGTAATTAAAAGTGCCATCATTGTTACTGTAATTCCGGTGATTAGTCAACTGTCACGACCAGATTAATCTACCTAATCTTCAGGGCGTGTGCGATCGATCGGCAGGCATGCATGCAGCTTTGCCTAATCACATGTTCAGAAACCTGGAATTCAGAAGAAACGCACACAAGCTAGCTAGCCAGCCAGATCGCCATTGCAAGCATGCATGCTTAAAGTTGATCCGCTTGTGGAATGATCGATCAGCAGCTAGCTTGCTGCATGCGGAGTCCACAGCTATCCATCCGTGCGGCGCACACTCCCTCCCTGCACTCCAGGCTTTTGCCGTGCAAATCAACCATCTGCATCTGCATCTGCATATGCTGCATGCTTGCTACTCCGCCACAACGACTTCTGACTTTCGCCTCTCGCCTTTTCTACAGCTATAAGCACTCCTCCCCAACCATTTTCCTCCCCCATTTTCCTCCTCCATAGGCATTCGCCAAGCAGAAAACTTCGTACACCACGCATTGCCGCCCACCGCCGCGCTCGCCGCCACCTCCACCATCTCCACCACCACCACCACCGCCATGAGATCAGCCGCGGTGCTTCTCATGGCGCTCGCGCTCACCCTCGCCGCGGCCGGGGCCGAGCTCGAGACGGCGGCCATTAGGAGGAGGAGCAGGTTCCTGGCGAGCGCGAAGAACTCGCCGCCGCCGCCGCTGTCGTACTACGACTGCAAGAGGAAGCCGCCGACGGTGTGCCTGGAGCCGGGGAGCCCCGGGGCGACGTGCTGCAAGGGCGCCTGCGTCGACACGGAGTCCAGCTTCGCGCACTGCGGCAGCTGCAACCACGTCTGCAAGTACGGCGAGACCTGCTGCGGCGGCCACTGCGTCGACCTCCTCAGCGACCGCAAGAACTGCGGCGACTGCTTCGTCCGCTGCCCCAGCAAGAAGTGCAGCTTCGGCCTGTGCGACTACGCCGGCTAACCGCCGGCAGCCGGCGATCGATGGCGGCGGCGGCGGCGGCGGCGTGTGCATTCATGTACGTGGCGTGCATGCGATCATCGAGGCAGGAAATGCAATACAAATTCGTTCCTACACATCCATCAGAGAAATAAAAAAAATGGCAGTACGTATATACGACGTGAGTGCATACCTATTATATATATACTCCAAATTGTTTTACAAAATTGCAATTGTTGAGCTCCTGAAACAAGTATACATATATATACACCGAAAAAAGTGATAAAAGTTATACAAATTTAAGGATCTACGATGCGTCTGTTCGTCTCATTATTTATGTGTTTCTTATTATTGTTGGACTACATATATATAAGTGGTCTTATGGTATCAATAAATCGAAATAATGTGTTGTAACTTATTATATGTTTTTTTGGGTACGTGTACAGCTTAATTACATGACCTTACAGAGAAATATTATATGGATTCTTTTTTCCTGATATATTGTGAATAATAGAAACACATCTCCAGTTAATGGATGTATACTTAATTAATCATTATATTAACTCATCCTTAATTTAATTAGTTACGATGATTTTAATTTTTTACTAGCTTTTGTGTGCTACTATATCTCTGCTAAAAAATGTAAGGGATTTTGATTTTATATTTTGGGACATAGCTAGGTATGTTGATTTTTAGAGGGCTATGGCCGTTAATTCTCAAGATTGACAATTGATTTCTCAGAAATATTTCCTTGATCAATAGAAAACCAATATAGTGTAAAACCGTTGCTCAGAAATATGAATCATGTCTGTATAACTTTTGTGTTTTTTTTTTTGACAAGGTATTACTTTTAGAAACCAAGCACATACTCTTGTAATTTAACTACTGATTGATATAAAATTTACAAATTTTAATTATTTTTAAAATTAAAATACTCTCTATAGAAATCAACTAATTTAGTATAGCTAGGTTAGTATATATAGGGAGTTGTGAAATGTCATTGGCTTAATATGTACGACTGCAGTACATTCGTGATTACGTGGATCACAAACTGGTCAGGTTGACCTGCCTTCTAGCTGTCGTTATATATAGCTTTTGTTTCTTTGGTATTTTCAGCATTAGTCGATGCATTTGAGCTCTTAATAAAAAACAGAATGCTTATAAAGTTACAACTGGAATGTGGAAAGCAACTAGCTAGTTACTAAACACCAATTTAATTAATTAATCATAATCATATTACTCATTTGCATGTGCTATTTATTTTTTTAAAAAAAAACATTTGCATGTGGCATACATTCTTGCATTGGTACATTACGTGTCTGGACACGCACGGCAGTCAACTTTGCTGAATTTTCTACTTATTTGTTCTTGGGTTTTGGACCTTCTAAACAGTAGCATATCTATCTAGCTAGTCTAGCGTAAGAACCAAACAAAATTAGATTGATAATCTGGTTGATTGGTCTTTGATCCTTTTACTAAATACAGATACATCCTCTTTTCTGAAGTTGGCTGTGTATATCAGTCTCACGATGTAGAGGCGGATTATTCCATTATCTAAAAAATAATCCTCTTTTCTGAAAGTTACTTGGCATTAAGTTTGGCTGATTTTCAGCAAGAATAGTACTGAAGGTTATGTTTACCTACATAACTTTTTTGTATTTTTCAGAAACTTGGAATTTTAATTACAGTATGGTGGGCTGGCTCATGGTTAATTAAGGCATTCGCACTTATCTGAAAATCTTATTAATCTGCTAGCTTTTCTCTGCTTTCTAGCTTATTAAGGTTTTTTTATATATGTATATATAAGACCAACTTATTAGTTATAAAAATTCTTATAAACATATGCTGCAGAAAACCATTTTTTGATGAGGTTTCTGGCAGGATTATTTACAAAACCACATGTGCATGCCTGCATGGTAATTTCAGTTTTAATATGAAGAAGTTCGCACAAAAAATTAATATGTATAAATTGATCATTAAAAAATGGTTATGAATTAATATTATAAATTGATCTTAAACTATATATTCGTATTGTAATCTGTAGCTGATTTTGAATTTACAGAGTTTGATTTCAGGATTAATTTAGGGGTTTTCTTTATCTCATTTTCACTACCCCATTTCTCTTTTCTTGAAAACTACCAGAGATTGCTCTTATTTAAGACACATATATAAGAACCAGAAGATTGATTTTTTTAATTACCAAAAGTTTAATCAACTAAGTAAATTCTACTAATGTCAATTATGATTAACCATATTGGGCTAAGCATATGAGTACATAACCAAACTAGCAAACACAATATGTTGCGTACGTAGAATATTTCTGTCATAGAAAATTTGAAAAGAAATGACTTTTTTGCAGCTAATTAAGTTGTTGAATGTACTTACTCCTACTTTACAGTATTTGTTAGTTAATTAACACGCAGTCAAAGTGCTAACCACATAGCCTGATAGTCAGACATGGCCATGGGTTAATTAGTGTACAATTTGTACTAGTTGACTTTGACGTACGTACTCTTTGATCTTGCATTTCTCTTCACTTAAAGGCAGTTTTCGTCTCTTAATTTCCTTCTGCACTCAAAGTGTGTCAAGTTTGGGCAAGTGTTTCTTCAGAATTCATCCGGTCCAATAATATTATATTCTTTTCCTTTTTTTCTCCGATACCCTTGCACGTACGTACTACGTACTCCTAACAAATGCGTGCCCTGCAGGCTTCAAAAAGGAATCTAGCTGCTTGGAACTGAATTAAGAAATCTTTACGCCGAAATGCTTAATTTGATCTATGTTTATGCCAAATTTGACCAGTGCGATTCACACTTCATCGCGTATGTTCATGCCAGTAAAGCATATATGCATGCGTACATCAAGCGTAGCGCGCGATCAACGACCGATAATTAATCAGAACGGCGTACGTGTACGTGTGATTAACTGTTAACTGCATGCACGTACAAAAGTATGTAGTACTCCCTCCGTTTCGAAATGTTTGACGCTGTTGACTTTTTTAAACATGTTTGACCGTTCGTCTTATTCAAAAAATTTAAGTAATTATTACATCTTTTCCTATCATTTGATTCATTGTTAAATATATTTTATATAGGCATATAATTTTACATATTTCACAAAAGTTTTCGAATAAGATGAACGGTCAGGCATGTGCTAAAAAGTCAACGGTGTTAAATATTTCGAAACGGAGGGAGTACAAATTAAGGTAGGCACGAGACAAGAGAGACGACACGTCAACACGCATGAGAATCCAGGCTATTTCGATCATATCATGCATCGATGTTGATCGATTGGGTCTAGCTCCAAGATCACTCTATCTCATCACCCTGTGTGAAACGACCTATTTCGTAGTACGTGTAATTAACCTGTACATAACGTACGGCCGATTACGTCTAAGCTGTTAACCTGGAGGACACAGCATTAAGGCTGCAATAAGTATTTAGTATAACTGTAAACCTTCATGATGATTAACTAACGGATCAAGCTGTGAAATAGCATGAGGACCTGAAAAAAAGAGCAAAGTTTTATAGCCCATTTTCCATCTATATATGACAAAACAATTTGTGTACGCTATGTGGGGCTCTCATGATCCCCACACCAATAGTGTAGGGTTGAGGGGGGTGGCTAGCTCGCGCGTACGCGCGATGACGATAAGTCGCGCGCACGCGGACCTTCGTTTTAGTAGCGCTTAGTGTTTTTCTCGAAAGAAAACAACGCGCATGACGCTATAGTAAAGTGATTAACGAATTGAAAATGCTACAGTAATTTCTCAATAAAAAATAAAAACAATTGATTTTGAAATTTTGAGTTAAAAGGTTTCAAATTTTGATTTGAAACTTTTGAAAATACGATTTGAAAGTTTTCAAAATATCAACTTGAAAGTTTTCAAATACTACTATGAGTTAAAAGTTTTTGAATTTTGAGTTGAAAGTTTTTGATTTTTATATGAAAAGTTTTTAATTTGGAGTTGAAAATTTTTAAATTTTGAGTTGAAAGTTTTCAGATCTCGAGTTGAAAGTTTCAAACCTGAGTCGAAAGTTTTCAAATCTGAGTCGAAAGTTTTTCAAATCTGAGTCGAAAGTTTTGAAATCTCGAGTTGAAATTTTCAAATCTGAGTTGAAAGTTTTTAAAATTTATCTTACAAATTTGAATTTTGAGTTAAAAATTTTCAAAGTTTGAGTTAAAAGTTTTCAAATTTTGACCTTAAAATTTAAATTTTAACTCGAAAGATTTCAAATCTAACTTAAAAATTTTAATTAAAAAAATCTTCTCTTAATTCTATCATTATCCTTAACTAAACGAATTAGTTACGTTAACTCGTTGAAAAAAGTAGCCGAAAAAAAAAATCTGCGCGGCGTGCGCGTTGCCGGAAATATTGATCAGCGCTGGTGGCACCGCGCGTACGGGCCGTGTGGGCCGGAAGTGCTCGCCCGCGGCGCGTACGCGTGAATTAGGAATCCTGAGTGAGCGTTGAGACCCCACCGTGCCATGTTGGATCCGCCCTAACTGTTAGTATTAATTGATGGGACTAGCTATCCATCACGCGATTGATTTTTGGGTCCAAATCACATAGATTTTAGATTAGTTGGATTAGGCTCATTTGATCACTTGATTAGAAGAGTCTATACATGTATCAACATATATTGCATATATTTTATTTGTTAGATCTTTACATTGTAAGAAAAAATATCACCAACCCATCTATTAAAAGTTACACTGTAATTATAGTGTAGTTAACTATAGTGTAATTATAGTGTAACTATAGTGTAATTATGGTACACTTATATGCCATATCAAATAAACTTACAAATGTAATTTTAGTTATATAGGACTGTAATTTTATATTTTAAAGGAAATAACAAATACATATTTACTTACGCAATATTTTTACCAAAACTACAGTGCACTTACATATCGTATCAACTGAATTTACGAATGTAATTTTAGTTATATAGGAATGTAATTTTCTTCAATCTCTTTGCCTAGCCGCATCGACGTGCGAGGCGTGTACTCATCAATTATGTGCCAAGCTAGATGTTGCTAGCCTCATGCGTGCGTGGGAAGGAAAGGCATCACAGCCGCTAATTAATTCATGCAGAGACTAATCCAAGGGAAGGAAATCCGAGTGATTTTGGGGGAAAAATTTGTCGCCAGATGTTTAGCAAAATCGTTAATGGATTGATACAGGCGGCGCAGGCGGCCCATGTACGCACGCACGATTGCTTCTTACGAAAACAACACAGAACGACGAAAGAACGCATAAGATTCGCTGCATTGAGACGAGTGGAGTGATTCCGGCGTCTTAATCTTGCACCGCAAACTATACGCTCATCATATCATCGAGGTAATTAAATACTCCCTCCGTCCCAAAAAAAAGGCAAACCCTGGGTTTGCGTGTCTAACTTTGACTGTCCGTCTTATATGAAATTTTTATATAATACGTATTTTTATTGTTGTTAGATGATAAAACATGATTAATATTTTATGCGTGACTTGTCTTTTTATTTTTTTCAAAAATTTTTCAAATAAGACGGACGGTCAAACGTTGGGCACGGAAACCAGGGTTTGTCTTTTTTTTAGGACGGAGGGAGTATGCTGGATGTGTAGTTCGGTTCAAGTAGGAGTAACACACAACACAAACAAGAAGCATTTCAAGTACCCACATTATTTACTGGCGGAGCTAGAAATTACTAAAGAGTAGGACTAAAGTAAGGCTTAACTAGTGAGTTGTTTATCTTTTCTTAAATTTACATTGTGATTTAACATAATTTAGCCATATTTTTGGAGGTAGGCCTAGGGCTCAAAGCCTTAGCTGCCCTACGCCTGCCTCCGCCCCCTGATTACACGTGTTGACATGGCGGTGAGTGACTCATCTCCCGTCCTTCGAACGCCACGGCCCAGTACTGTATTAATGGCCAACTCGGCCCAACGAGAATGACACGGCCCGACTCGTGTCCAACACAAACTGGGTTTAATTCCCCGCTACAAGTCTACTATACCCCGAACGCAACGGAAAGAATCAACCAATGGATGAATTTACCGCGAACATGGCCGATCGAATATGCGTCGTCTGTACGAGTACACAAACCTAACCGCATCAGGAGGACGAACACCAGCACGGACCAAAAGTACACCCAAGAACTCGGCTTAGCTCCTTTCCTTCGCCAGCAAGTCCCAAACTCCATCGCTTTTTGAGCTTAGCTATCACTGTGAGTTGTTCTTAATCCTGGGAGAGAGGCAAAGCAAAGAACAAATCCGATCTCGTTGCAAATGCGCCGTGGACGCATATAAATTGGGAAGCCAAGTCCCAGCTTCTGAAAGCATCAGGGGAATTGCAGTTGATCTCGGTACTAGAATTATCATCAGCGAGATTACCCCAGTTCGTGTTAATTAATTAGCAGGTACTAGCGAGGTTGCAGAGATGGCCGAGACCCTGAAGCCCGTAGCCCTGCTGCTGCTGATACTCAACCTCTGCATGTACGTCATCCTCGCCATCATCGGCGGCTGGGCCGTCAACATCTCCATCGATCGTGGCTTCATCCTAGGTAACGATACAAGAAGCTAAATTAAAGCTTCTCGCCAGTATCATTCCCGTTGTTTAGAGTTGTGTTTAGTCGTCGTAGTTTTCTTCAGTTTTTTTAAATTTTGTTTTTTCTCCTTTCCCCTAGTATAAGCTGGTCTGGCTGATTGCGTTGGGTAACATAAATTTTTTTCTTCTAATATATTGACGTGCAATCTTTTTACGTTTTCATGAAAAAAAAAAAGCTTCTCATCAGTATAGGGAGTTCGATCGTTTCGGTCATTAATTGGTGAATGATTTTGCAGACTCGGGGTTGCGGCTGCCGGCGCATTTCCATCCGATATTCTTCCCGATCGGCAACTGGGCCACGGGGTTCTTCGTCGTGTTCTCGCTGCTCGCCGGCGTCGTCGGCATCGCCTCCGGCCTCGTCGGGTTCAGCCACATCCGCCACTGGAACTACTACTCCCTGCAGCCGGCGGCGACCACCGGCCTGCTTGCCTGGGCGCTCACCGTCCTTGCCATGGGGTATTAACTTACACTTATATGATTTACTCGCGTGTTTGATGACGATGTACTGGAATAATACTCTGTTTCAGGTTGTAAGACGTTATGATTTGGTCAAAGTCAAACTATTTCAAGTTTAATTAAGTTTGTAGAAAAAATAATAACATTTTCAACCCACGATAAATTTATTATGAAAATATATTCAATTATTGATTTAACGAAACTAATTTAGTAATATAAATATTAATATATTTGTTAATAAACTTAGTTAAATTTGAATTAGTTTAATATTGACCAAAGACAAACCGTCTTATAACCTGAATGAAATAGAGAGAGAAATAATAACACAAATTTGCGATGCCCTTGTAATGCGATGGATTTTGCAGGCTGGCGTGCCAGGAGATCAGTCTCGACAGACGCAACGCGAAGTTGGTAAGATGATCTCTCGGCCATATCAATTCTTCCCCCCATTTCGTCAGATTAATTCTTTCAGAATGGTCTGTGAATTGATACCTTGGGAGTTTGGCATTCAGGGAACCATGGAGGCGTTCACGATCGTCCTGACGGCGACGCAGCTCTTCTACGTCCTCGCGATCCACAGCGGGAGCCGCGGCCCCGTCCCGGTGGAGCGGCCACACGCCGTGGCGGCCGGCTACTGATCGATCGATCGCCGGCGATTCGATTCGATCGGCGTACGTGCGTGTTGGATGGATGGGCATTGCCATTGTGCAAAGGTGAAGACGCAGACGTACGCACGATTCACGCGCGAGTTGTGGTTTGTGCTTTAATTTCCTTTTGAAAGTACGATTCTTTGAGTGGAACTGGGGTGATGAAATGGTGATGATTCGTTTGTACTGGTATATTCCTTTGGATTTGTTGATTGAATTCAAGTGTCTGGAGATTCAATTTGTTAAACATCTTGCTCAAAATATACTTGCGGTCGCCACTGGGAGATCAGCTCCTTTGCTGCGTGCAATCCAATCCGCTGGATGACCGTTAGATTAGAAATACTCGGTCTGGATTAAGACTGATAAGCCCTAATGCCAGCTAATGGGCAAAATATGCTTCCCCTTTTGACACAGTGGCCGGCACCCTCGCTTGATTGTACGAAGAAACTAGAAAGCCGGCGGTCAAACAAAGACAAAAATCACATGGCACACACTAAATGACACGAATATTAAGGAATAATGTTAATATTAAATAATTAGAATGGATGAGACTTTAAATCCAGAACATCAACCTATCACCTTGTGGAGCTAACCGGAAAACCCCTAGGCGTTTTTCACGGGGCACACACTAGCAAGGGGATTTTGTCCCACGACCTCCGGTTCACGAAAATAAAATGTTACCGTGGGAATTTGAAAAATTACATACAAGCTGTACTATAATTATGCAAGTTATGATATAATTACACTATTATTGTACTGTATATTTACAGCTGACAAAGTTTTGGGAAAAAAAATTATCAACAAATATATAGCAAAACTATTAAAACATACGTTTGTCGGCCTGCACTACTGAACTCCGGCCCACTGGTAGTCTGGTTACCTCAAGATTCGGCCCAAATTGATCCAACGAAATCCGGATGAGGCCCATTTGTTGGCCCGCTAATGTTTGATTAAAAAAAGGCGAATTTGCTAATTTCACCTCGTGTGTTGCCTCTCGATCTCTCTCGGGTCGTTGCCGATCCTTCACTATAGGAGAAACTGCATCTTTATTAATGAGTGAAATAATCGGGAGTAAAGTTGAATTTGGGTAAAATTTTAATTGAACCAGCTATTGTGGATTTTGAACAATCTAGCAAAGATCATTTTTCTCCAGTAGTGCTCAATGGCACGCCCCTGGCCTCTCCCGTCCCAACCGCAGCGGAAAATGCCCCGGCCTCTCCCGGCACGACGCGACGTGCACAGCCACACGCACCGCGGCCGCGAGGCACTAGCTACAGCCGTCGCCGGCCGGTGGACCTGTGGAATTTAGTACCCCGACGACACCGCGCGCATCGTTCGTGCCGCAAAGGCCCGCAACATTGTACCCCCGGCACACGCTTGTCGATCGGTTGAGACGTCCAGCCAACCAGCGCAGCTACGAACCGATGCCTCTCGTTGATCCGATCAAGCGAGCACGGACGCTGGACGCTGGACGCCCCACCTCGCGGCGATGCGCGGGGAACCAACCCGCGTCGCTCCTGCCAATTCGCGTCTCCATCACCAACCACCACACCACCAGATGTCACGGATGCCCGGGATTCTATGCGCAAATCGCCGGGGAAACGAACGGATCAGAGCAGAGCTAGCATGGTGCGGATCGAAACCGAGCTAGGATGCATGCATATGCACGGTGCTGGCGAAATAATCTGCGCCTGTCTGGCCTATAACTGGAGGGATAGAAAGCACGGTGATCTCGGAGAATATAATCCATCATTAATTCTGTAGTACACCCATGCATTTGCATTCTCTCCCAGTTCTGGTCGGTATCGGTTCCTCGTGTCGACGAAGCTGACCGTGATAACTTGACCACGTAGCTACATGGACTCAGCATGCAGCGCGTCAGCTAGGGGAACAAGCCAACAACTTGTTCTCCGATAGATAGACCAACCGGCCGGGGCGGCAGGCTAGCCGTGCTTTAATTTGGGCATACGTATATATCGATCGATCGATGGATGCATGCTCTTGCATATGCTTTCGCTGTTTAGGATATGGTTTCAGATAAGCTAAGTAGGTAGCTAGCCAGTATCTCCTGCTGGCTGCTAGCTTTAATTTGTGGATCGATCTCCTCTAAGGGCAGGTAAAATAGCATGCTATAAACCAGATTTAAATATATTTTAAAAAGATAAATGAGGAGAGAGAAGAGCAGCGGGCTTTTGCACAAAAGCCGTATTAGTCATTGGAGTAATTGTCACCAAGGAGCGCTTTTGTAACTTCCTCCTCCAGCTGTGGAAGCTTTGCATGTGTATGCAACACTAGCATTATATCTTTTGATCAAATCCATTGTTTTTGTCATGGGATTAGATCGATTTGGTGCTAAAATGGGGCCTTGCGTGGCTGATTGCATCCACCGATGCAGCGATCGATCGCCGACCGATCAACACTTACAATTGAGAGAAAGGGGGTCATGTATGGATGATGAATGTGTAGTTATCAGTTCCAGATGAACGAAAGATAAACTCGTGGGCTAAAAATCCGTGGATCAATTAAAGAATTAACTAACTCGTGTTCTCCAAATAAGAAGCCACACATAGTTTCTTAATTGCGTGCCTTTTGGCGCATTTTCGAATCAAACTACTCGTAGATCTGCTTACGCATGCACATTGATGGCAAGCATGCTGATGCCACAGTTAGCTAGCTAGCTGCACGCGCCCACCACTTATCACTAAACACAGCTATATACTGGAGTAGTACTATGCACTGAAAGCGTCCCATGAGAGAAATCAAAACAACACGTGAAGATAATACACAGAATTAAAGAGCGAGATCAACAGAGACAAGTGTACGAGTGCACGACCGCGCGCGAGGCCGCGAGTGTGCGACACCACCTAATTTCGATTACACACTTATTCGGGGATAAGTCAATTTGCACACGAAAAATAATTATAAATAAAACTTTTATATACGTCTTCTTAGCGACATAAAAGCAAAAGTTAAAAAATAAACTTCGGCGAAAGCACCCAAAATCAACTCTAAATTTAAGTCTGAAAATTCTAATTTTAATTGATATGTATAAGCATAAGTGAAACGATGAGGTGCCCTAATAAAATATATGTGGTACGAGTTCACAGTGGGAGAAACGGACACCGGCAATATATATGCTCAGATTGGCTCGAAATCTCCATGGCCCTGTTTGGATCCGGCTCTGGAATCTTAATGTTTTAGAGTATTAAACGTAGATTACTGACAAAACTCATTCCATAACCTCTAGGATAATTTGCGAGACGAATCTCATAAGCCTAATTAATCTATGATTTGCTACAGTAATCATCTGCGAATCATGGATTAATATACCTCGTTATATTTATCTTGTGAATTAGTACATAAACTTTATTAAATATTTCTAAATGGTAAGATTCTGTATGGTTAGATTTTTAGTCGCTTGGATCCAAACGGGCCCCATGACTTAAGTACAACCACAAGAATCCACGAGACGCACATTTTGCCAGTTTGGTGCAGTGGATGTAGCCCCGGGGAATTGAACCGCCGCCGAGACAGCACAGCTACCGGTGGCCCCCGTCCCCTGCATCATCCGCTTGCTTTTTTGGGTTTTGGCATTTCTGGGCAACTTGCATTGGCAGTGGTACGGGGAGGCAGACGCACCACGGGTCCGCACCCCTGTCCCTGTGGCCGCCTCCGGCCGGGCACCGTGGATGCTCGGCGCAACAGCTGCTGATGGCCTCACGTTCCACGTCGGCTCGATCTGCAATCTGCAGATCCTTGCCTCCTTTTGCTTTGGCATGCATATGCTTCGTTCGCTCGTTGATTGCGGTTGCATATGGAACAGGAATACTGTAATAGATCAGCCGCATTATCGATTAAGCTGATTGATCACTACTGGAGAACTGATCTTTACTGGATCGATCAAAAATCACAATAGTCCTGGTTCCCAAAATAACTAAGACTAAAAATCTTCTTTAGCTCCGGTTGAAAACCCCACAGCCATTCTATGATCTTTAGTCCTAGTTGAAAAAGTGCATGCCCCCCTACTCTATTTATTCCCGGTTGAAAACACCAACCGGGACTTAAAAATTGGGTTTCCAACCGTGGATGATGATTTTGTTGTTGTGAATGATTTGGGATTGTGGATGACTTGGGATGTTGGGAGATGAATCTTGGATGATGAGTTCGGCTGAAAAACAAGTGCAAATAGCTAAAAACAATGATCCACAAGCAAATAAAAAAAGGAAAAAAATATCTCTGCTCCCGGTTGCCAATCGGGACTAAAGATACGGCCTGTTTGGTTGGAGGGAGTTGGTGATGGGGAATAGAAGTTCATGATATCTGAGAGTTTAAGTCTGTAGTTTGCTTGGAAGACTTGGGAATTCGAGAGAGTTTGGGATAGTGAATTAAGAGGTCAAATTCCCACCAATCTCTTACAAGGTGAGGCCTGTTATTATTATTTTTTTTTGCGAGGAAAAGGGAGAGCTTTATTCAGGAATCAAATCAGATATTACAAGATGTTGTAACTCATCACAGTCCCTTTCTAACCAAACCTTGGAACAGGCTTCACACCGAGCCTTATTAGCTAAGAAGTGACTGCCTGAGTTAACACTACGGTGAACTTTCCTGAGTAAAATCTCCCTATCTCCAGTCATGAGGTCACACACCTCCCTGACTAAAAAGACTTGATCTGATAAGATTTTCCCTTTCATTTGAAGCAAATGCACAGCTTCCAAGCAATCAGTCTCTACTATACACGGCCGTAGAGTCCATTGATATGCTAACATGATCCCATCCCTGATTGCTAGCAATTCAGCCTCCAGGGCACTGCTGCATCTGTTCAGGTAAGCACAAGAAGCAGCATAAACCTTCCCTGAGAAGTCCCGCATGACAATACCTATGCCACCAGTATTCAAGGTAGCGTCGAAGGATCCATCGACATTGATTTTCATCCATCCCATAGGCGGGGGAACCCATCTCTGTGGCGTGACAGCCTGTTTGTTTTTACCTTTAGCAGGAGCAACAGAATAGCTAACAGGCATGTTAATCTGTGAGACTTGGAGAAAATTCGATGTGAAACCAAACAACGGATGGGGACTAAAAATGTAACTCCCATGACCTATCACATCATCAACTATCTCCTTGAAATTCCCATTCCTCTTCGTCCCTTCTGTTGCCAAACAGGCCGATAGGGATCTTTAGTCTCGGGGAGTAGAGATGCATATTTACTCTTGGGTATTTAAATCGGGACTAAAGATCGTCATTCCGGATTCCTTCTCCGGGTTTGCAACACAGGACTATAGAGGGTTACGAACCGGAAAAAAGAGGCATTCTAGGATCTCCCCTGCATTATCGATTTGTTGGTGCACGTACGTCGTCCCGGGCCAGCTAAGAGATTGAAGGCGCGTGTTTCGTTTCGTTTGGTTAATTAATTTCCGGCCGGGACCTAACACTTCACCGAACGAGGAGAACGCGACACACTCGTACACGCACACGCGGGCCGGGAGTCGATCGGGGAGCGCTGGCTCACAGGTCGCGCGCACAAACTTGTGTGGTTTGTGCGGCCTCCACTCCACCTCCGCCTCCGCGCGCCTGAGCCATGCGGCAGCGGATGATCTTTTTCGGTACACACAACCAAAGGTGTGGGTGTGTCATGTGTGTGTGTGTCCGCGCGCAACGGCGCGCAAGCGTACGATGCTGACACGAGTAAAAAGAGATCGAACTGGGTGCGTGCGTTGGTTTTACTGGGCCCCACTCCGACGAGGAATCCACGTAGGATCACTACGTACTTGCTGGGTACTACTGAATTCTCTCCATCCTCGCTCTCTAGTTCTGTCCCGTATATATACCATTTCCATTTTTTTTTAATATGGCAAACTTATTTTTTTTTACGTAGAATTTGATACCTTCGATTATTATGTATCTATCTCGATGTACTAAGAATTGTCGAAGTTTCTTTTTTTAAATAGATGATGTTATTGATTTTTGAACACGCGTTTAATTATTCGTCTTACTAAAACAATTTAGGTATTTATAATTTATTTTGTTGTTAGTTTTTTTATTATTTGAAGTATTTTAAACATAATTTATATCTTATGCAGTTGTACAATTTTTTTAGTAAGATACATAATCAATTGTGTATCCAAAAATCAACAACATTATCTATATTAAAAAATGGATTAAGTGATTTTTATCTATCGCATATGTACATGGAAGCCTCCCGCTAACCCCATTATGTAGCTTCGGTTAAAACAGAAAAAAATTATAGGGAGATTTAAATACTCGTTATCATAAATATTTGGCATATATAACAAGATTTGATCAAACGATTTGAATTGTTGACCATCAAACCGGTATTCATTTTATATCATCAGTTGAAAAATCTAGCTAACCAGTACTATCACCTCCCACTTTGAGATAAAAAGTTTGAGCAACTAATTGTTCAACCTAAGCATAAAATAAATTTACAAATAAAAAATGACATTATAAGACTTAAATATAAAAGTATTGAAGCTGATACAACATTAAATTAAATCCATATAGACTAGCAAAGATCACAATGAAAATAAACAGCAATTACACATTATTTAGTATTTTAGTTTTAGCCTTTGATAGTACAATTTTAGGTGATTGAAAAATTTAAAATTTTTAGACGTCCGAAATCTATAGCTGATACATTTTTCTTGTGGATGACAGAGACCATCTATAAATGCGCACAATACAGGGGTAGCAACAAAGATTTTGCAGGTTTTATGGTAGGTAGGTCAAAGCCTTCTATCAGCTGAATTCACCAATAAGTGATCTGCTTTGACCTCTTGATTCCATTGTTCAGTCAAATTAAACTACCGTTACAATATATATTATTAAAATTAGAGAATTTTATTCGCATCTTCATTAATAATTAATCCATTTGTCCAAATAAATTAGTTATTTAGGGAATCCAACGAATTAAAATTACTTGATGGGATAAAAGCATCAGATATATTAAAAGCTTAAGACAATTCACAGACTTTTGATACTAAAATGTTTAGTTTTAACGAAAGAAAACATAAAAATGGTTATGTGCATATATATCTGCCTTGCAAAGTACTATCATAATATATATAAATTTATATATACTACTTATGTTCCAAAATATAACTATTTATGAACTCGCCGTCCCCCCAAACAATTTGTTTCAGTATAGAATCATCTAATTAATTAGTAGGTAATTAAGATAAGAAATACTCCTGTATTAGGCTCCGCCGTTGGACGATACCTACAAAAGTCAAACGTGATAACAGGGACTAATTTGACATTTGACATGCGTGTAAAGACTACAAAAGGCGAAACCTCCACATATTACTGCAACTTTGCAACGGTGCTACTGTATAGATAAGCCTAACTAGAAAGTTCATAAACCTCCACATATAAACCTCCACATATTACTGCAAATTTTGTACTATGAGATACCAAATTTTACACTAAAATTTTGATACCTCATGATACCTCCTCAAGAACCGTAGAATTGCTCAACTAGAAATCTCGTATATACATAGCCATGCAGGGCCACTCTACACATTTTTAGCAACTTGAAGCAATGTGTAACTGCGTACGTCCCCGTCTCCTTTCAGGTCAAAATCGCCACCATGATTCAGATATTCCGATCGCTTTTTGCTTGTTTCATGGCAATTTTATCGTGCAAGGAAACTACCCTTTTCTTCCTCCAAATGCGTTGAACCAAAGAAGCAATTCAGAATTTCAGATGGCGGCGAGTAACTTTGTTGTGTACAGATTTTACAACCAGCTGGATCCACTCACATCCCCACCATTAGCTTCCTCATCTCTGCAGATTAATTATACATATATGCGCATGCAAATTGCAAAGTGCAGATGTAGATAGCCAGATAGGTTATCCTGCAGGCTAGCTAACTATTCAGTCTGACTGAAGCTAGCCAAACATCGCTTTCTGATAAGCCTGTTTGCTGAATACATATATTCGGCACGGATAGGACAGTTTGATAATATATATCACCAACTGCGCGTTTAAGTTTTTACTACCTAATTATCCCATCAAGTGCTGTTTGTTTGGTCACTCTACTCAGGTCGTGATCGAGCCGTATGAGCACTAACTCATCACCAGAAATCTGCTTAGAATCTCCTAATCCACATTAATATTGCTATGCAGATTCACCCATTCAGGCCCTCTCTAGAAATAAAAACAAATGCACATTTTAAAATAGTTCATTAATTTTAGAAAATCTCCATTTTGACACCAAGCAATTATTACCATTTTTTTTCCTCATATTTCTCATGATTTCCTGAATCTGCTGCATATACATCCTGTGCATTATATGCAAGCTTTTCAACTCACCAGTCACCACTTGCCTGAATGCTTGTCAGCACGGTCAATCCTCACTGGATGACCAAATTTGACAAGTGATGAATCAGAGACTCGATCATTACTAGCACACAATCATAGGACGTGGCTAACCGTTTTTTTGGTCCAATTCCACTGCCGGTGAAGTCGGCATTGGATTTGGAGAGATATAGGATATGCATCTCATATCTTCAAGTGATCAAAACCTCATCTCTGTCTGTCACACTCCGTGTACATGCAGAATTGCAGAGGCCACAATGCGACGCCAAAGTGGACGTGCTAGCTAGCTTGCCTGCACCTACATATTTTGCTGCGTGCTTTAGTTTTCCATCGGTTGTGTCCCCGCGATATCAGGCAAATTAAAAGGAAGTCGCCGGCGACCGGCCGGCGACGATGACTCCGACGACGACTCTGGAGTCGAGGTGCGCCGTGCTGTTGCTGCAAGCACTGATCATGGATAAAATTTCCGATATATATATACACGGCGTGATCTGATCGACCTTGTTAATAATTAGGTCATGTACTAATTGGTGGATTTTCTGATCGATCAGCACAGAGATCACCTTTTTGGGGGAGGCTTGAGAGTGAGTTGTACCTAGTAGCAATTTTAATCTGTCCGATGGAGAAGTGTGGATAGACTAATTAACTACTATTATTCCCTCTGTCCCAGAATATAAGGATATCTCATCCGTCCAAAATCCTTTATATATATATATAGAAGGGAGTAGTAGCTGTACGACGATGTGATGTTTTCTTGTTTAATTGGCTACAGTTTCTTAACGAGCACGTAGCGGTACCAGTGGTGTTAATTTCATCCATTTGCTAACAGGTGGAAATTACGCTTAGTATGTAGTATAGTGCTAACTCCTTTCTATAAATAGGAAAAAAAATTCTATTTTACCCATTCAAACTATTTTACCGGATCACTTAACCCTTAAGCTATTTTCTTTTGCTCATTTACTCCCCTAAACTATTAAAGGGTTTAGTTTACTCTCTGACGTTATTTCTCTCTGTCCTATATATGCCTCGCACTAAAATTTAGTAGGGTTGTTAGGTGCATTACAACTTATTATCTCTTATTAAGTATTCTTTTTACCAAGGTTTGCAATTTTGCATGGATTGGAAGCACACACCGAGACATATTTATTTAAACATTGAGATTTTAAAATTTTAGCGAACAGTTACGGAAAAAGATTAAAAATATTTCAAAACATTGACAATGGTGTCATCTATGGCTAAACAATTGCATATTAAATTACGAATTGTATAAAGAGAAAAAAAGAAGAAAAATGGTATTAAGCTGCTAATTGAATAGTTTTTAATAGCTCAGGAGGGAAAACGAGAAAAAAATATTTATGTGATAAGTGATCCAATAAAATAGTTTGAGAGAGGAAAGTGAATTGTTTAAGCTATAGAAAGTGTATTACACTAGCCTTTTATATGATCTCCACCGTTATATATATGACCATTAATTTAGTTCATAATATATTATCAACAATTGCAAAATTAATATCGTATAAATTATTTTTAAATACGAATATAAAGGCATTACATCCATCAAACTAAACACATATTTTTACTTCAATTGTTAGTAAAAAAATTTATATAGTGAATTATCAAGAAACAAAAACTTTTGAGAGTGAGAGAGACGGGGGGCAGGGAATGGATATGCAATATATTTTAGAAGGGTGATTTTATCATCCTTGAAAAAGTATTGAGATGTATCGTATTTTCTAGTGTAAGATTTGAGACCGAGGTACCAAAAAAATTTAGTGTAAAATTCAGATACCTCGAGGTACTAACCTCTATAGTGAAGAATTAATGTTCAAACATTGTAGACAACACTAGCCAAATCAGAGCAACTGGGCTAACTAGCTCCCAAATCAGAGGAAACATAAGCCAAGAATAGTTTCCCAAAGTACAAGCCCAGTCTCTACCACAGAAGTAACCTGCCCACATTGCATAGGCATTCTTCTTTCACATCACAGCATAATTCATCTTTCAGCTAGCTGATCAACCTATTTGCTACCCCCCCAAATAATAAAAAAGTAGAAAAAAAACCCCCCAGAATCAATAAAAACCTGCAGGAAACCACCACCCTCGGTTACCGCCTCACCCACATGCACCCTGGCTTCACAACACTAAGCCGTCACAGTGTCACGTACTCCCCCTTATAAATACCCATCTCACTTCCAAAAGCTTAACACGACGCAACACATTCTCCCCTGACATCGATCGATCGAGTCGAGTCGCCATGGATACCTCGTCCCGTTCGCTTAAACCCTTCGCCGCCTCGTCCATCGCCGTCTGCGGCGTGGCCGTGGCGGCGCCGACGAAGCCGGCGGCGGCGCCGGTGGTGGCGAGGTTTGGCATGCTGACGCGGTTCCACGCGGGGTACTTCCGGATCAGCCTGGCGCTGTCGGGGCAGGCGCTGCTGTGGCGGACGCTGAGCGACGCGTCGACGGACCCGGCGGGCGCTGGGCCCCGTGGTGCGGTCGCTGCCGTCGGCGGCGTTCGTCCTCCTCTGGTCGCTGGCGCTGCTCACCCTGGTGGCGCTGTGCGCGCTCTACGCCGCGCGGTGCCTCCTCCGGTTCCCCGCGGTGCGCGCCGAGTTCAGGCACCACGTCGCCATGAACTACCTCTTCGCGCCGTGGATCTCCTGGCTGCTGCTGCTGCAGGCGGCGCCGCCGCTGCTCCACCTCCGCCCCGACGCGCGCCCCTACCGCGCGCGTGGTGGGCGTTCTCGCTCCCCATCCTGGCGCTCGACGTCAAGGTGTACGGGCAGTGGTTCACCCGGGGGAGGAAGTTCCTGTCCATGGTGGCCAACCCGGCCAGCCACATCACGGTGATCGGGAACCTGGTGACGGCGAGGGCGGCGGCGAGGATGGGGTGGCACGAGGGCGCCGTCGCCATGTTCGCCGTCGGCGCCGCGCACTACCTCGTGCTGTTCGTCACCGCTGTACCAGCGGTTCCTCGGCTCCGACTCGCTGCCGGCGATGCTCCGCCCGGTGTTCTTCCTCTCTTCTTCCGCGCCCAGCATGGCGTCGCTCGCCTGCGCGGACGCCATCTCGGCGTCGTTCGACACCTGCTGCAAGATGCTCTTCTTCCTCTCCCTCTTCCTCTTCGCCTCCCTGGTAATTAAGCTAGCTCTCCACAGCAAAAAGCCTCGCGTTTACGCCATTATATTGCATTTGCACGCAAACGCCGAGGATGAACGTGATGAGTCAGCATGGCATCCAATCCAAACCGTCCCATTCTTGATCCAACGCTCACGATAAATTCCATTTCTAAAGGTAATTCTACCATTTTTAAAAATATCAAGATATCGTATTTTAAATAATGTAAAATTTAGTATCATATCTCATCTCTACTATTATATAAAAATTGAAAATACTTTTATCGCGTGTTTTGGTACGTTATCTTTGATTGAGTCGTTTTTAAGTTTGTTTGCTTTAAAAAATCAAAAAGGAGTCGGATAAGAAATTTCTTTAAAAAAAACTTGCAATCTAATTGAGACAAAGTCAGACTCCTAATTGCAGCTTATGATTTCTAAAAAAAATATATACAAGTAAATTCTATAGTGAATTTCACCATATCTAAATCGTATAATAATAATAAGATTAAAATAACATTACCCGTTGCAAAGCAGGCATTTGTTTCTAGTATTCTTAAAGATCATAAAAATTCTCATTTCTAAAAGAACCACAGCACCATGTGCTCTCCATTGATCCAAAACTTTCAACCTTTAACCCCTAGAAATTAGGATGCATTGACAATGAAAATAGAAGTCCTATATAGATGCATGATATAGGTAGAGTTTATAGATATTGCGAGAGGAAACTAAAGGATGGAGGAAGACAAGTGGGGGATGCGCATTTTCTCGAAATGATCAAATTCTGCTCCATCCATTTCGCTGAGAGGTTCTTTTTTCCCTCAGCTTTTTAGCTCTGCATCTATCCATCTCCTTTTTGCTTTTCGTTTTCATTAATTTTAGTGGCTGGGAAAGAACTGATCCAACTAGGATCTGTAGGGACTGTAGGATACCACTAGGGTGCCACGTAAGCTGATCATCCTCTTTCTCTAAAATATATATTTATGCATGTGTGTGTTTCGTGCCAGTGCCTCCAGACTCACGGCCAACTAATCATGCTTAGTTAGCAATTAAGCCATAAACAATTCTCTTTAGCTGAAAAAAAAAGACGAATCTTTAGAAAGCAATAATGCATGTCATGAAGCATGGTTAATTTTTTTATTTCAACTTAAAAAACAAAATAAATGAACTAATAGCTTGGATATGATGCAGGTGTCGCGGCCGACGCTGTTTAAGAGGCGATGCGCGCGGTTCAGCGTGGCGTGGTGGGCGTACTCGTTCCCGCTAACGGTGCTAGCGCTGGCGGCGCGGAGTACGCACAGGAGGTGAGGGAGGTGGCGGCGAGCGTGCTCATGCTCGCGCTCGCCATCCTCTCCGTAGCCGTTACGCTCGCTCTCATGGTCTTCACCGTGCTCCGCACCAACGACCTACTACCCCACGACGACCCCTTCTCCTGCCCCCCGCTCGCTCGCTAGTAGCCACACTACTACTACTTCAACCTAGCTTCAAAACCATAGAAAATTCATGGGGCATGCATCCGCACCAGTTCTACTACGACCAGTAGAGAGCACTGTAAAAGTTGTCGCGAACGAACGGAGGCTCTACACCTGGTCACCTACATTTGTGTAACATACACTTTTGTGTCCATGTATAGTATAGTAGCTATAGATTACCAATGAGGGGAGAGAGAGAGATATATATGGGTGTAAATTTGATTGGGACGATGGTGGCGGCCGACCGGGTGTGATAGGGTCGATGTAACGATTCATTTTGGGCGACGCATCAGTTGCACATATGCTGGAATTGGAATGATGCCGACTGGGAGTTCTTCCGGCTCCCCCAGGGCGGTTTCGGTCGATCTCGAGCGTACCAGAAATTATTTTTGCCCGAATATACTCTCGGTTTAATTCCCTCTCCTGCAAATTAAAGTGAAAAAACATATATACCCATTACCCAACTGTGACAATGACAAGCTGACACGCACGCAGGGGCTTAGCGTACGAGGGGCCCAGGTAGCCCCTGCATGCCTGAGCAAGCAAGCTAGTGATCACCTGATCTGGACGGCCGGTTGATCTCTACCGGTCATTCTCAGGTGATTTGCTGATCGCAACGTGTGCTTGCAGCTGCTGCGAGCTGAGCTGAGCATCGATCGTGTGTTGCCAATTGCCACTGCAACGAGCAAGACACGTACGGATTAGATTGAGATTACATACTGAGAGTATATATTATGTTCATCTGTTCTAAAATAAACTTAATCTTATATATACGAATCTAGCTAGACATTCGTGTATATAAAAGCTGATCCTTTTTGCCCCGGAGGGTGTATGTGCTATTGCTGTTTTGCTAGGTAGCTTAATTAGGTACGTACTCCCTCTGTCCCAAAACTCTGGGTTTGTGTATCCAACGTTGACCGTCCTGTCTTATTTAAAAAATTATAAAAAAAATTAAAAGGACAAGTCACGCATAAAGTATTAATCATTTTTTATCATCTAACAACAATAAAAATACTACTCCCTCCATCTATTTTTGATAGTCATATTTCCAAATCTGAAAATTTTATTTTTGATAGGCATATTTCAATCCAACAACCTATCATCTTAATGATTTTCTCGAATTTATGCGTGACTCTCCATTCTTCCACACATAATTGGCTACATGGGCTTTGAGAAATGTAAATATTAATGAATCGCTTGTTTACGAGGAATGACTAGTAGCATGCTTAAATGAATGATAAGTAGAATTACTTATCCTTGGTCTGTGTGTCAAGATGAAATATGACTATCAAAAGTAGATGGAGGGAGTAATTACGAAAAAAATTTCATATAAGACGAACAGTCGAACGTTGGATACGGAAACCTAGGGTTTTTTTTTTTTTTGAGACAGAGGGAGTACTTTAGTGGCGAGCAGGAGATAGATGGATAATGATTAGTACATGTGATCGAGGAGGTCGTACCAAAAGTACCGGCTCGTACGTCCTGCTCGCCATACAGTTGCGACATGGACGGCTCGATCGATCGACTGTAAGTGATAAAGCTTAATGCTCTCCTTAATCATCATGATCATCTTCTTTGAGAAGTCTGTTCGGTGCAAAATGTAGTGGGCTAGAGTTGGGTACAGCTAATAAGCTAGTTAATTAGCTAGCTTGTTTTCAGGTGACAAAAGACGCCTTGCATTTGCATTGCATGGCAAATATCAGACCCTCATTTTGGATCATGGCCATTCAAATTTTTCGCTGGAACCTTTTTGCGGCAATGAAGGGCACAGGGGTCTTCTAGAGCACAATATATCCTGACCTGTACAACAATTCGGGGCTTATAAGTGCCTATGCATGGTTTGCCAAGATTAATTATAACCATCAATTTTAGGTCGCCGATCTCCTGTCGGATTGGTCACTTAGTTAGGTCAAAGATATATGGCTTAAAACCCCATGGGGCCTAGCCTTCCACAAAGTGGCAAGAGCACTATATATATCAGTTGATCAGTATATATAGGTAGTGGGTGTAACTGCGTACTAAAGCTATATATACTATATATGACAGCTGTATGTACATGCACGTATATATCAAAGCTTTATACTAGTGAAATTTTGCGGTGCAAACGCCCCGTCTGTAAAGTGAATTCTTGGGATATTCCAAGATTCCTATGAGAAATATAGTACTTCCTCTTTTCCAAAATATAAGAGATGGTTACAATTAGCGTGGTATATAAAACTAGTTTTTGACTTTTAATTTATCAAGTAATTAACACTACTGAGAAACTATCTTTAGTCCTGGGTTGCAAACCTAGACATCCAATTCGGAACTAAAGATCTTTATTTCTTTTTTTCATTGTTTTTTTTTTTTTGCTGTTTGTATCGGACCAAACAATCCACCCCTAAATACCTAAAAAGATATGCATCGATGCATCAAACAACAACCAATATAGTCAACCATTCCTTAGGTAGGGATTTATACAAGAAAAAACTAGCACATCAAGAACAACCGCTAGGGAAGAAAAAGAAACATGGATCCGCTCATCTCAACCAAATTCCTAAACTGCGAGCAGCGAGCGTGTACGAGCCTCCACGGGGAGATGGCAAGCGGCGGGTGGCGGTCCATGGATGAAGCACCCCGACCGAACACCACACTGGGAGCCGAACTGAAAAGAAAAATGCAAAATCCGGCGAACCAAAAACTCGGATCGAGAACAAGAACATGACGACTGACGAGATGAGACGTAGTATAGGAGAGAAGACAATGTACCAGTCGTCGTGCGCCGCCCTGCCTTCGCACCCTAGCCCGGCCCCCTCTCCTTTGCGCTCTGGGCCACGTGGAAACGACGGGTGAAGATACGGAGGAAGCCCTCCCACTGGGGGCACCTCCTCGCCACTCCTAGCCACGGTGGTCGCCGTCATCCGTCGTTGTCGAGGACAGAGGGAAGGGGGGAGAAGGAGAAGATGGCATTTGAGAAAGGGGTGGCGCCGCCAGGGAGAGGAGGAGGGGGCAGTGGCGGCGAGGGGTAAGGGAGGAGCGAGAGGGATGCGGAGGAGGAGCGCGCGCCCGCCGCCCGCCGTCGCCGTCGTCTCAACCACGTGAAAAGATCGAGGGGAGGGGGAGGAGGAGGGCGAAGTGGGGGTTCTTCGTCTCAGCCACGAGAAGAAGATAAGGACAACGAGGAGATAAGACCGTGCGGCTCGGCTATCTCGTTCCAGTTTTTTTTAATCTTTACTTCCGGTTGGTATAAACAACCTGGACTTAAGTGTTTATCTTTAGTCAAAGATCATTGGTGGTCTGACACGGCTCGACAACAATTGAACCGGAACTAAAAATGATCTTTAGTTGGTGTGTTTACCAACCGTGACTAACGATCATAAAGTGTCGTTGGGCTTATAAACTAGAACTAATGTGATTTTTGCCATCCGGATTAAGATCAGTTCTCCAATATTAGTAATTTTTGTACCTCCAAGTACCAGAGATATCAAGAGATACTAAATTTTACACTAGAAAAAAATGTGATACCCTTGATACCTCCTTAAGAACACTGTAAAATCACCTTTGTAGAACATAATCATCGGAAAGTACATTCGAAACTCAATTCAATGATATTATTTTCAAATACTCCTTTTGTCCAAAGAAAAAATTAAATTCTGGCTAGCCAGAATTTGATTATTTTTAGGACAGTGGTGTATAGTTTATATTAAACTAATTGTTGGTCATATATTAGAAGAGTTAAATATTAAAATACATGTACCCATTATATTTTTAGATGGAGGTAATAATAAACTACTTTTATGAAAGCCACACAAAAAAAATTATATTAAGTTTATTTTATTATATTTAATTGGTGTATAACACAACCACTGGAAATAAACATGATATAATCAAAGCTGGTCGATGGTCATTGATATCCTCCTGATGTATTTTACTTAGGCTAGTTTGGTAAGAAATTAACACCCAGAATCAGTGCTTAGAAATGTAGAATTAAACTAAATAATCTAGTTTATAATTATCACCTTAGCTTTATATTTATTATGGTAAAAGTGGAGTCATCCATTCTCCCCACCCTAACCATTTCACTTTCCCATGTAAAAAAAAAAAATCACTTTACTATAACCAATATTCTCGTGTGAAAATCAATCCACCAAATAAACCTAAAAAAAAACCCAACCTATATATAAAACCATTCCTATGTATATTCATCCAGATCTTATTGGAACGCATAGGCATGGCAATAGTGGAGAACAAAAAATGGAGACTGTTTTTACTCCCTCAAGGGGATGTCGCTTCGCTTACATTTTCATCTAAAATACAATATAGATAATTATTAAAAAAATATAGGTATATAGTACATTTATCGTAAATTTATTTTAAAATTTATCATAACTATCCCCTTTAGGTGAGAAAACCATTTTTTTCAAAAAAAAAATAAAAACTACACATACATGCAATTATGCATACAACGCGTTGCCTTATTGTCCAGAATTTGCCAGCTCTTCCCCAGTTTGATCACGTGATTTGAAACAAAAGTTTGATAGATATATGTTGCTACTACTACAGGCGGCAGGGTCCTTGTGCAGCTCCAGGATTACAACCACACAGCACAGGGGAAAAGGCAGCTAGTCAAGGCCAGCCTTTTCAACAATTTTAGCTCGTACACCATTGCACAAACTGACGAATTGAATCAGCTTAGGACAAATTTCTTCAAACTGACAAATTAATCGAGCCCTACCTCACCGACACTGCCAAACTAGAAATTGCTTTTCCATCTAACTGCTGGCTTTGTGATTGTGAACGTTCGAGTTTCAGAGTCAGCCGCCAAAATTAGTACACGCAAGCTTCGATAACGTTTTGACTAACAATAGACAGAAAAAGATCCAAGGAATAAAATAGTTTCATGCCTAAATTTCTAATATTATCTCTAATCTGGATATTCAGTAGTAAGTTAGTAACTATGCGGTTGTTTTCTGATGTTACCTCTGAAACTACTAGTAGAATTCTACCTTCTCTGAAACAGTAAAACCTCATGGAAAATACTACACAAAAATGAAAGAAACAACAGTGAAATTAACAAAAGGAATTGGATAAACAGTAGCAGAATTAAATTAGGATTGGCACGCCCATTAATCAAAAGGGTGGTGTTCATGAGTGATGACTCTGCCTGCCATTCACATGATCCAACCAGTCCCCATTGATTGGGGCCAATGTACTTTCTTTTTCCAAGCAATCCTGCCCAACTGCTTGCTCATCGAGACACCTGTGCTTCTTCTACAGCACTCACATGTGTGTCCTCCAATCTCCATGATGTTCACATCATCATTCGCCACAACTTGCTGATTCCAAAGCAGCTGAGCCCATGCAGCAGTGAAGAAGGCCTCCTCATTCATCTCTGTTGCTTCCGAGCTGAGAACAGCTCGTTCATACAGCTGCATGCAGTGACTTTTGTTGTTGTTCTCTGTTGCCCTTTTTGGAGAGCTTGATTTTTTGTTCATTTCTTGGGTTCAGACTTCAGGGTTCACTGAATTCTTCAAGGGGAATATAGTTTTTTCTTGCATATAGATATAGTCATCAAGGGCTCAAAGTTGCAGCTGCTGCTTGGTTCTTCAGGATTGCAAGATGCATACTACCATGGTTGCACTCTACATTACAATCTGCTCTATCCTGTTCATCATGTCCAAGATGCTCATCTCCTTCCTGCTCTACAAGAAGTGGGCTCGCAAGAAACGGATCATCGAGAACAGCCTAACAGGTTAAAACAAAAACAACAGAGATTAATTCTGACTTGTTTTTCTTGCTGAATTCTTCTCTGTTGATGCGAATGACCAATTGATCATCACGTACTGTAGGTGGCAAGATGGTGATGTTCAGGTCGGCGGCGATGCAGTCGCTGAGCCCCAAGTCGTTCCTGACCATGATCATGGGGCTCTCGAACAAGGACATCATCGGCTCCGGCGGGTACGGCACGGTGTACAGGCTGCGCGTCGGCGAGAAGGCGGCGTTCGCGGTGAAGAAGCTGAGCCGCGGCAGCGCCGAGATGGACCGGGGGTTCGAGCGCGAGCTGGACACCATGGGCGACATCAAGCACCGCAACATCGTCCCGCTCTGCGGCTACTACGCCGCCCCGCACTTCAACCTCCTCATCTACGAGCTCATGCCCAACGGCAGCCTCGACACCATCCTCCACGGTACATATATACACATCAGAACTCGAAGCAGCTATGGCGATTTTGTCCATGGAAATCCTGAGTTCTTGATGTGGTTGCAGGGAAGGAGGAGACGAGGAGGGCGCTGGGGTGGGAGGCGAGGCACAAGATCGCGGCGGGGGTGGCGAGGGGGCTCGCGTACCTGCACCACGACTGCATCCCGCACGTGATCCACCGCGACATCAAGTCCAGCAACATCCTCCTCGACCACAACATGGAGGCCAGGGTCTCCGACTTCGGCCTCGCCACGCTCATGAAGCCCAGCGACAGCCACGTCACCACCGTCGTCGCCGGCACCTTCGGCTACCTCGCCCCAGGTCCGTCTCCGTCCGACCACCACACCTCGCCTCACCTCACCACCAGCTTTCTCTGAACCACTGTCAGTCATTTGATCGAACACGTTGTGTGCGTCCCAGAGTACTTCGAGACCGGGAGGGCGACGACGAAGGGCGACGTGTACAGCTACGGCGTGGTGCTGCTGGAGCTCCTCACCGGGAAGAGGCCGACGGACGAGTCGTTTCTTGAGAACGGCACGAGGCTAGTGACCTGGGTAAGATCATGTCTGACACAGCTCCAGATTTTACATCCGCGTTACATTTAAAGTACTAAATTATAGAGATTTAAAATTTTATATTTTATTTAAAATGAAACAAAATGATTTCACCCAAAATTATCAACGTAATCACATACTCGAATTCATAGATTTGTGAAGCTAGAAATACCCAGCTTAAACATTTTTAGATCCAAAGTTGTGTCAAACAGAACTTGGAAGCTTACCTAGCCTTCCATCCATTTCATTTCATGTTGTACACACATCATCTACAGTGTTTTGTTGCTGAGACTGATCATTCATTAGCAGTGACCAATCATCACCAGGTGCTACAAACTACTACAAAGTCATGCATGATCAATGAATAATTAATACGCGTATACCAATTATCTGTCAGACGTACTACTACTAGGTCTAATCGATGAATCATTAAAACAAGATAATAACGTGATTAAGTGTGTAATCGGTGTGTACGTGCAGGTGAAGGAGACGATGGAGGAGAAGAGGGAGGAGCACGCGGTCGACAGCGCGCTGGAGTCGTCGTTCCCGGCGGAGGAGGTGAAGCTGGTGTTCAAAGTGGCAGACAAGTGCCTCGAGTCCGAGCCCTGCAACAGGCCAACCATGGCTGAGGTTGTCAAGCTGCTGGAGCAAGCCAAGAACACTACTGCGTGATCGGTTGATTAGCACGTGCCCGTTTATACGTGTATACGTACAGAATATCATGTACTGTAAGAGAAGAGAAGAGAAAAAGAAAAGTGCACTTGCATGCGAAATGCACAGCACTGCAGTGTGCAGGGCTTTCTTTTGGAGATCCAACTCAAAGGATGCCCATAAAAGAGTACCTGATATCCCCCAAGAATCTTTGCTTTGCTGGTCTCATTAGATAGGTGGAATCAAAGTAGCACTTGTGACTCGTACTGCCAAATACTTTAGCCGAAAGAAAACGACTCGTGATTCATACACAACACCAACTGCAATGGGTAATGGTAGGTACTAGTAGTGGTAGTAAGATGGTATAGAACAATTGTGTAAAAACGTACATGGACATCCCTGTCGATGTTACAGAGACAGAGAGCCTTTTGTTCCGGAAGTGCACCACTTGCTTGGTTACTGCTGCATTGCAGAAAATGGTCCTGGCAGCGAACAAATCAGTTCTTGTGCCACGGCAATCTAAGAATGCGATTGCTCTGCAGAACTACTTCTGAGAGAAGATAGCTGCTACTTTTTTGAATCCTGAAAGAAAGATTGTGAGCTTTGTACTGTAAAGTTATTGGAGCTTGGAGAAAAAGAAGTGGACAGAAATCACATCAGTGTCCGACGCCGCATATTATCCTGCAATGTAGATGCTCTAGGCAGGCTTCTGAGACAAGAAGAATCCGGTTTTGGGTGTCATGACTCCACAGCTCATGTGCCCTGATACGGTGTCAAAAAGGATTTGTTTAAGTTCATTGTATACATTTAGCATTTTTTTTTCGAACAAGTATACGTTTAGCGTTAGCAATGAGAAGGAAACTATGCTATAGTGCCTATTCTGTATTCTTAGGATGTTAAGCCTATGCAAATTTCCGGCCCAAAGGGCCGTGCAACTAGTTAACGTGACGTTAAACTTGGTCGGATGCTATCCGCAAGATGCGGGAAACGCAGAGAATCTAGTGAGCCAGGAAAGTAAAGCCCCTCTGTGATGGGCTGGGCTTTGCAATATCATCCTGATGCCATTTGGGGGAAACAAGTTCACCTGTCGTCCCTATACTAGAAATCTTCACCCCTAAACTATACAAAACCGTGCAGTTTAGGCCGCATGGCAGTATAGATGTTTGGTTTCGTGAAGGGCATGCAACCTAGTGGTTGCATTGACCTGAGTAGCACCCCAAGGTCCTGAGTTCAAATCTCCATAGGAGCGAATTTCAGATTGGGTTATTTGAGGGCTAAGTTCATAATTTAAAAAGGCTGCATATATCCGGTTGGATGTAGAGACCGAGTAAAAATACCCATCTCTAAAAAAAAATAGATGTTTGGTTTCACTGTCGTGGTATCCTAGTAAAAAAAAGTAAGTGGGACCCACATGACAATCGTCCTCTTCTTTCTTTTCTTTTCTTCACAAGCCACACGGCTAGCTGGAGAGGGTAGGAGAGGCAACTGGCGTGGCGATGGCAGCGAGCCACGCGACTCCGCCCAAATCGATTGTTTATCAATACCTATCGGAAGATTGGGACCTAACATCCCTCATCAACAGGGTACCAAATAGGATGACCATTCATGAATAACACAAAATATATTATATGATAAATTATTTATGAACGCAGGGAGTAATAAGATGTACTACTTTCATTCTAAAATGATAATCTACCCCAAAACCGAGAAAAACTAATAACTTTCTCATACCGTATACTCCAGCAGCAAACCCGATACATGCATAATCTCCACTATTTTTTATAGCCAATAACAAATCAAGATATATTACATGTTGCTTAGAGCAAGTCTAATAGTATAGCCCACTGCTAGCTCCAATTTATCTATAGCCAATCTAATAGCCAGTTCATACAATAGTTGCTTACTATACTATTAATACATGGTCCCACCTGTCATACACACAATGTGTCTTGGAGTCCGTGCTGCAGCTGGCTACAGATCTGTAGCCCGCTGCTCTTCTCTTTCATCGTTTATCTCATTAAAATATGTTTATAGCTGGCTAATAGCCTGCTATTGTATCTGCTCTTAGAGCAAGTTTAATAGTATAGCTAACTGTGGGCTCCAAATCATCTATAGTCAATTTAATAGCTAATTCATACAACAGTTAACTATAAACATGTACTACATAATTAATGTATGGTCCCACCTGTCATACACACATGCTTCTTGGAATCCGTGCTGCAGCTGGCTACAAATCTGAAGCCAGCTGCTTTTATCTCTCCTCTTTTATCTTTTTAAAATATGTGTATCATACATGCATAGATATTGATACATGCATCCATGCGCACAAGTATTTATAAGAGCAAATAAAATAGCAGACTATAAGTCAATAAACTTAAATAGCAGACTATAAGTATTTATAAGAGCAGTAAATGCATATTCATCAATATCTATTTACTCCAATGCACAAATAACGAATAAACTTAACGAATGAACACAAATATAATGATCATTTAGGAATAACCTTAAAAAAGTTATATGACGATCATTTTGGAACCGTGTGAGTACTATTTGAACAAGTTAATTTAATACCCCATCCATTCCAAAATATAATGTACATTCACCCTTAATCAAAGATGAAAAAAACAATTATTATCACCTCTAGTTTAGATCATCCTAATAAATATAATTCATGCATGTAATAGAATTAGGGATTTTGAGGATGAAGCACTGCTGGAGAATCTATTTCTTTAGTCTCGGTTTGTAACCTTTTTGGTCCGGTTGTGCAACCATGCATGATGCACAATCTAGGACTAAAGATGGACATTTTTAGTCCCGGTTAAATAACCGGGACTAAAAATCAATCTTCTTCCGGTTGATGTTACCAACCGGTACTAAATATCGTTCGCTTTTTTTCCTATGTGTGTGTAAATACATACATACATACATATATATGCACAAACGTAAAAAGTAAGGTGGTATGACTTTATGGAAGAAGAAAAGTAGGGAGATAGTTTGAACCATAGATTAATCATCTAAAGGCTAAAAATAATTAATGTGATATGACTTAATTAGAGGAAAAAAGGAGAAAAATAATTTGGACCATAGATTAATCATTTAAGCACTAACTAAGTGATGATGAACTATATAAGTATTTAGGATATCATAAAACATAGTAAAGATATACATTGAAACATTACGTGGATTATGTGGGATGATAATTTAACATGTTTGTATTTTAAAAGCTTTTAAATTATAAAAACTATAAAATTATAGATAATATATCATGTTTGCACGATGTTTAAATGTGATGATGGTTAGTGGATGATGATGTGACATCTTTGCATGTTAAACTTAAGGAGTTAGTGGGGGACACCAAACAAATTTAATATATATATATGAAAATGCTTCTATACACCCAGGTGTACGTACTCCTGGTTTCATCCACCGTCCGTTCGCAACCAGCAGAGATCGAGTCTGCTAGCGCGCTTCCCATCCCGGTTTTTCCGTTTTTCTTATCCACCACCGAGTTTTCCGTTTTTCTCCCGTCATCAATCATCCTGCTCCGTGTTTCCCACCCATCGTATCCGGAGTAAAAAAGTTACCGAGTAAAAAAATTACCGAGAAAAGAAATCATTACCTTTTGTATGCCGAGTAAAAAAATCACTCACGTCTCTGCCCTAATTTTCTTGCCCACCTCATCTGCTCGCTCTACGGAGCACGCAGTAAAAAAATTACTAGCCTAATCTGTGTTTAATTCTAATTTGATTGCTTGGTTAAAAAATTACTATGTGTCTTTACCCATCAAAAATACTGTATAATCTGCGGTCCATTATAATTTGAGTGCCCAGTGAAAAAATTACTCTACCCTCTACTCGTGATGAGGTTTATATTAGTGAAATTTTTACTTTTGACTTATGAATAAAAGAGAGTAAAAAAATTACTCTACCCTTTACTCGTGATGAGGTTCATATTAGTGATATTTTTTACTTTGACTTATGAATAAAAGAGAGCGTTGGTAATTTATTTACGCCTTTTGTCAGGAAAGGTAATATCAGTAAACTTTCTCCAGTATATCCATCGATAGATGAACAATTCACAAAATGATTATTACACTGAAATGCACATTAAATCACAACAAAGCTGCACGGAAGTGATAATTTTACAGACACATCACCACAACAATTCAAGAATAAAAAAAAATTAACACACATTCCAGCATTCGGTAAGCAGCAACTGTGGCGGCAGAGAAATGGGGATGTGGCGACCGGCGGTGTTCGGTGAGCGACGGCGTCCATATGGTCCTGGAGAAAAAATGATTCTGTTTTTAGGCATGGATTTTGATAATGGGTGGTAGTCAGATGTCCTTTAGAAAAGTAGTACTCTGATAGTATCAGAATCACCATCAGCTATTCCATTCAGATAGCAGCCCTGAAAAATTGAAGAACAATTCACAATCTATCACATAGATAACACCAGAAATTTACTAATGAAAATGAGGAATGAAACACAATGTACTATTAAGTGTCGTGCAAAGAAGGATGCTTACCGTGATATTACCACCAATGTCACTCTTCACAAGTGCCATAGCAGCTCTAAATTTATCTGGAATACACAGTCAGAGAGCAAAGGAGACTAAGGAATACCTTGATGTTTAAGAAACAACAATACGTTCAGCGCAAAGGAACATCTAGGCACAATTGTTAGAGAATATGCCCTGACTTCGATTTAATTAAAGTACTAACAGAACCACACAAATGAGATGACAAAAAACAGCTCTACAGATTCAGTGAAGGATGTGGTTAACTGATTCAGTGAAGGATTAAGATCATATGGCTAACTGATTCAGTGGAGGATCAAAAAAATTCATTTGTGCTGCTCTACAAGAACTAGGGAATTTAAGAAAAATACTAACCGATCAACAATGCTCTATTGAACTAGACAATTTCAGTTCTCATGTGGCAGTACTAAAAAAAAAAAAGAAGTTCAGCATTTCAGGCATCATTCGAGCTCCTCTGTTGAAGCAGAAAATTTCAGAAAACTACTAGCCTAACAACAATTTTTTCCTTAAAATCTACGGATAAAATTATTGAGGACACATATATAAGAGGAATCCATTCAAACATATTTGTTCATTGAGAACACAAAAGGCCCGGAAATGCAGCAAATGCATCAGATGTGAACAACTAGTCCATCAAATAAGTTCTGATATAACTAGCACTATCAATGAATTAGAGCCCGAAAATTCATCATGGACATATCTGCGTTTACTGCCGCAGAAGTATGTACTGCTCATGCATCTGTACTGCTCAGAAAACAAAATGTATTTTAGATAGGCTGGCAACAAAATCACGAGAACAATTCCACTTAAATTGCTCTGTTGATCCCAAAGTTTCAGTAGAAAAAGCTCCTGGGAGAACTCAATGATGAACAAAATACAAATGCAAAAGCAAAATTACTGTACTTCTTGAGAAAAAATTCATGCATCTCAAAACTAAGGAACTCCAGTCCTCACCTGCATCTCTAGATGTGCACCCCTCAAGAACACGTTATTATGAATAAAAAATCCCATTGGTTTCCAGATATCCCAATGAGGAAGGTGAAAAATGTGTTTCAGTTTCAGGTATAAGAAGCTAATGATGTTGTAGTAGTAGTAGCTGATGGGAGCAATGACAAATTGACAATATTTACCACAAGAATTTGACTGAGTGGTTTCTTAAAATATGAAACCAGCTGTCAAACCTGCAAATTGAAGTTCAGGGATGTTCAGTAAAGACCGAATGAATAGCAAGTACAGTGATATAAAACTGATTAGAGCTTTTGTACTTACGGACTCGCCGCTTGCATAGTTGTATTCATTAAAGTTTTTGTGTCTTGGCAAACATTACTGGTACATCAGCAATAATACATGTTTATAAGATATGAAAGGCAGTGCATTTTCAGAAACTATAAAATCCGAGTCTCTATTAAGGTCTGGCGTTCATGAAAATTTTAATTGATAGATGGGGATGAGCTGCAGATCCTTGGAGCACGAAATTGAAAATCAAAACAAAAACGGAGCTCCTCCACTTCGGCATCGACACTGTTAATTGAGATTGGGATGAACTAGAGTTCTTGTGCACAAATCAAAAAGGGAAAAGAAATGAATAGGGAGGAGGAAGAAATGATAATCAGATTGGGGGAATACCTAGTCCTCGAGGTCCATCTGGGTGGGCTTGCCCCGGGTGGCCGAGTCGGAGTCGACGTCCATCGGCGGCGGTGTGGGGAGAAGGCGGTGGCCACACGGCGAGCTGGTGGAGGACAACCACGATGACGGCAGCAGGCAGAAAGAAGTGAGCGGCTGCGCCGCCCGCCGCCGGACTCCACCCGGTGAACGACCGTCGTTCGCCAGCCATCTACCGAGTCTGCCCCTGGGCTCTCCTCCCGCAGCCCCTAGTGGATCTGTACAGGGCCGGGCGAGGGACGGCCGCCGCCGCCGGATCTGGGTAGTGGATGGCCCCGCCGAGCCCGTCGCACGCCGCTGAAACAGGCAGTCACTGTCGCCCGCCGTCGGAGGAAGCTGGAGGGACCCCGCCACCTGCCGCCCTACGCGCTGAGGAAGATCAAGCCGGCGGCCGCACGCCGCCGACCTGCGATCGCCGCTCGACCGCCCGTCGCTGACCTGCGATTCGGAAAAAAAGCGGTATAAATGTGAGAAAAATTGTGCACAAAGAAACAAAAATTAAAATTTAAGGCATGTGAAGCTAAAAAATAACTCAGTAATGTGGAGAGGGAGAGTAAAAAGTGGGTGCTGTTTATACGATGTGAGTCCGTAATATATATACCAGATAAAGTCAGTATGTCGAGTTAAAAAATAACACAATGTGCACTAGTAATATGCACGTGCTAACGCTACGGCAGTATTTGATAATTCAAATCAAATAATAGAAAAAGATATATGTTTGAGAATGAGATATATACTCAAGATTGATTGAAAAAAAGGAACAATATAGAATTTTTATACATTGTTAGTTACATAGCAACTTTTTTGTCTTTCAAAACCCAAGCTGTACTTCTCATGGAATGTGTGTTAGGCACTCAGTAATTTTATCCACTGCAATGGGGACAACTCTACAAGGGGCTCAGTTGCTCAGAACTGATCATCGAACACAACTTCCTAAAACCATTGTATTGGCACTTCTCTCGGTCACGGAATATATTTGTGAGCTGGTTCGCAATACTGAGAGCCAAAGCACGGTGTGTACTCTTCTCCTGCTTCTCCTGCATGAACTAAAAATAGCAGAAATTTGATGGGATTCATAGCACAAAAACAAAGGAAATCCTCTTATCCCATATGCCATCGTTTGTAAATATACTTCCTAATTGAGGAAATCCTCTTATCCCATATGCCATCGTTTGTAAATATACTTCCTAATTGATCAGGAAACATAAATAAAAATTATTCCTGCTTGGTTTGTTTAAGCTGTTCTAAACAACACGTGAAGGACAAACATATATAAGTATGATATGCATTTGTAGCCTCATTAGAAGTACTATTAGCTTGCATGCTAAATAATTGTAATTGCACTAATAACTATAAAGAAATAATATATGGGCTATCACAAATGCACCTATTTCCATAAAAGTAATTTCCATCTAACATAGCTTGAATATATTGCCTAACCAAGGTGTTCAAAGAAGCAGCCTGGTCGCTGGCAACGCCCTTCGAGTCGATCACCTTGTTCCTCAAACACGCTGTGTTTCACCATCATCGACTATGCTTCTCCTCCACCCCACTCCACACATCTGTCTAGAACATCCCATTGAAATCGCAATTAGGGCACCACTGCAACACAACATCATGCTCAGCGAATATTTGGCACTGAAACAGAACTCCAACAGTAAAAAAAACTATAGTAACTTTGACTTGAATAATCTACAATAATTTGCATCAGACCAGCATCCCAAGCCTAATAACAGATAATCCATTGTTCACAATCTCATCCTGCAGAAATAAATGACATGGATCCAACATCCCAACCATATGTACCGGACAAGGAATAAACCTCCTGAGGCGGTGTGTACTGACCTAAATGAAGGCCTTGGCCCCCGCCTAGGTCTCAGCCAGCACAATCAGTATGAGCATTGCAGTGTACTGATAAGGCGTCAGGGATAAGGATGGACTGATATAAGAAGGAATCAAGATTATTGACCAGAAAATACGTCCAAACAATATAGTTATCAAGTAAATTTTCTGTTGCTTGTCCATCAGAAGAGTTCATTGCATCATTATTTACTTGATTTATTGATATACAAAAAAAGCAGATTGTCAAAGTTAATATGGTACCAAGATGAATTTGCAATACGGAGCAATAACTTGGCAACTTGCCTGACCAATCAAGCAACAAGGACACATGAAAAAGTAGCTCCATGTTTTCCATTCGTAAAACAGATATGCCGTAGCTTCTTAGACAAATTTTACCCAACACAGAAATGACCTAAACTTATCCAAAGAATAGGCCAATGCTAACCTCTCTCTAAGTCCGAACTGCCAAAAATGGACAGCCTTCCGCGTGGATTCAGTCATCGTGGAGCAATTGCAGGAGACTACCATTCTACTTGATTCCATACACGCACCAAGATCATGGCAAATTGGCAATTTGATGGCGTCCATTTGCACTACCAAACATGCAAGAAAACCATCTTAAATAAATATATCAGGATAACAAGTGATGATGTATCCATTATCTACACTTCACTACCAAAAATACATTGCTTATTTGCTTATATAACCATTTTTCTCCATCCTGATGTAGAGAAAAAACAGTGGTTCAAAATTCATGCATATTTGGTAACTATATTAATGCACAGAAGAGGGAAATTTGGCATATCTGGCATAAAACCATAGGATATGCCCAATAACCCAATACAGCACACAAAGCTTTGTGTTGTCTACCTTTAAACCCAATGGCTGAAAATGCTTACAAAGTAAATTTGCCGTTCACATGTAGTACCAGATGAATAACATAACAAAGAAAAGGAAGAAACATAATTCAATGTTTTTTCGATAACCACTAACCTTAACCCCGATAATATGCACACCAACTGCTCACGCTGCACACATGTCCTTGCAATTGATCCAATATTTCCTAGGATATATGATGTACAATTATAATGCAGTGACAACCAATGATTCTCAAGTCTGCTATCTACTCTTCACATTGCAGAATATAAAATATAAGCATCCAGTAAACTGAGTTATTGACTAAATACACAAAAAGTTCACGACTGCATCTGTGTTCCCTCCTGCTGTCATAATGAGAAGAAGCTGGACAGAAATTTCATATAGATATATATATTTTTTATATTTCTACAGGGAATTAATATGCACGATAGAATCACTAAAATATTTGATCAAATATCAGTTTTTAAGAACTCTTTTAGGATATTTAACCAGCACAAATTATGACCATCTAAACTTACGGGGAGACACAAATTAACATGCTCAGAATTTCAGATAGAACATTGAGAGGCATTTTGTCAAGCAGTTCATGAGCAGCAAGGCATTTTGTAGCATTAATACAAACCACACAATGCTAGCAGTGAACATGTACACCATGGTGATTTTCATCATCACAAAATTCAGAAAAGCCACCTTACAATCCGATTGGATGAGTGTCAAGCATGCAAGGAATGTCAAAAGCCAGAAACATTGCAGGCATCAAGATGCTTGACTTCGTCAGAAGCACTCAGTTGGCAGAGGTGATCCTATCAGGGTTCAAGACATACAACAAACTGAACGAACTATATTTTCAAACACTCAATCAAACTCTGCAGTACCTTCCAGAAATATTTGGTTTGCACTTCTTCATCATTTAAGCAGCAATTGCTACACTACAACCAAACCAAGTAGTACCAAATTAAACAGAATTTGCTCACCTGGCGCTGAGGGGAAGTAGCACCTGTATGCTGGATTGGGGAGACCGTGCACTGGACGGATGGCCGGTGGTGCCCTGAACGGAGGACGGCGAGGTGGGCGACGATTCGCGGCGGCCCCGAGCGGTGGAGACGGCGGAGAGAGACCCGAGAGACGGCGGAGGCGAGGGATCCGGGTGGAGGGCGCGGTGATTTGCCGGTGGGAGGGGAGGCGGTGCTCGTTCCTGACGCAGAGGGGAGGGATGCGGAGGAGGCGCGGCGATTGCGGAAGAGAGGGAGATGCGGGAGAGGATGCGGATCCTGACGCGCTGTCGCGCCGATGCGGAGGAGGCGCGGTGATTGCGGCGAGAGAGACAGAGAGAGGGGGGCTGCGGGAGAGGATGAGGAGTGACACGCGCACATCTGGGACGTTGGATCCAAATTCTTCCGATGAGTTTCGACCGTTGGATATGTGATATGATGAATGATGAATGAGTAAAACCATTTGTTCAACTATAGGGTAGATTTTTGTCCGTTGGTGAAAAATATTACTGAAATTTTTTAGTAGTGTATTATACGGTGTAGATTTTGATCAATTGTCGACTTTACTTGATATTTTCACACTCGACATTCGGTCAGTTGAAGGGGTATCAATTGATGAAACTTCGTCAACGCTTGCCTCTTCTATCGTCTCTTATCCAATGACACACAAATCTCCCGCGACTTCTTTAAAGAAAAAAATCACAATGACATATCCTCTCACATTTCTACTAACTTGCAGTGATATTAATTTTAATTTCATCCAGTGGTTCATGCATGCATTAGCACGGCACCGGATAATCCATTGGTCCACTTGGTCAAGCACTGGACTGATGGCTCTAAATGTGCACAAATCGGTAGTTCAACTGTAGCTTTAGCGAATCCGAGTATGCAATAAAACTAACTATAAGTTGACTTAGACGATATATCTCAGCATCTCTATCTCCAACATCAAATGTACTACTAGTAGCAAGGATGGAATGGGTACCCTACTACAAAATTAATTTCTGAGATAAACGCCGCTCTCACCGAAATTTTTGACCCGTTATAATGTGCAACCTGTCCATTTTTCGTTCGATCAGGTCTCTTTATTTTACTTCCCAATGCGCTGTTTGAAATTAATACGCCAAAATTTTCATGCTCCTGCAAGAATTTTTCAGATTTTTTTTTCCTAAATAGAACCAACTTATACATCTATACAGACAAGCACACAGCGCTGCCTAAACACTATTCATGCATGCATCCATGCGATGCATGGTTGTCCATTATTACTCTCCTGGTCCTGGATAGTTGTGTGGGGACCCCCGGTTTTATACACCGGTAATCCCATGTGTTATACAATACCACTCCCTGGATCAGTAGGTGGTACACACATAGCACATTATAATATCACAACTGACATCGTTTACAGGTGTTTCTACAATAATAATGCAAGGGTAACCTCATTGGGTCCCGAAATAGACCAAGCATGGTCACTTACAATACAAAATGCCAAAGCAATAGATAGAACAGCGGAAGCGAAGCAGCGGCGGTCCATCGAACTCCACAAGCAATGACTGGTGAACCTATGGTCCCTAATCCATCATCTTCAACATGTACTTGGCAGCAGCATGGCATAAATCTAATCGACGCCAACTCCTTTCTAAAAGATTTAATTAAGCAAGAGTGAGTACATACGTACTCAGCAAGCCACCACTACGAAATGAATCTAATGCACACAGGGGTTCAATGATGGCTTGGTTTATTTGCAAAAAGCTAGTTTTCACAATCCATTTCACAAACCTACGACCTAGCAGTTTTAACTGAAAAACAACGTTAATGTTGAAGTTGTAATTATCCAGGGTTCATCCACCTCTCCAAGCCCCGCTTGGTTCGGTTTACCCTCACATTTCATCTTATATCAACTCTACTATACTAACCTTCCCACTCTTTGGGCAAGGTTCACATGTTTCTCATATTTACTCTAAGTAGGATTAAAATCTATGAGTCTAGTCAAGGGTTCAAGGGTAGTACAGGTCCCGGCGCTCATTAACCGCGAGCACGACTATTCGAATAGATTGGTTTACTCACACTGCAGTGAATGTACGCTTTTAATCCCGCACTCCGCGGCTTGCCCAACACATGAGCCTAGTCTCAACACATGAGACTTGCCACGGCACAGCTTTTCAGTAGCTCTCGCACTTCGACATCCGCTCTAAGGACTATGAACCCCCATTGCACCCCGGCACTCCTAACCCCTCTGCCAGATAGTGAGGGGAGTCCTGGCTCTCTAGGGGAGGGATATATATTATATTTACATTAAATTTACACCCAGGCCTTTACTCCTCTCCGACACTGCACTCATCAACACAACACACTCACACAGAACTAAGCATGACTGAGCTGCCACCTTACAAGAGCTTCCTAATCTGCTGGTCTATACCCATACGAGAAATGTGGTCGTACTCTGTTCGTTTCCCGTATAGCTTCCTGACTCGGTCCTTAACTGACCAGGGTCAGCGACTAACCGTTTCCAGACCCACCTATATTCTATTCATGCCGCCCCGGTCGAAATAGTTTTGTTGTATTAAGTTTTGATTTTCGCAGAAGGTTTGTCTGTGGCGGGTGGCGCTCATGTCTCCACCCGTAAATCATCAACCATTCACATCGAGTGATCTCACATCCATAATCATCTAGCATAAATATGGAGTGTACGTATGTCTACGATGGCAGTGCTAAGCATTGCCAATAATTGACCGCATATACATAAATGACTCGGGTATTCAAAGGCATACAATATGTATAAAGGTAAAACAATATCAAGGGTAGGCATAATCAAGCATAGGTATGCGATTTATAAATAGCATGCAATTTATTTGTAAACCAAACATTTATAAATCTAGGATTGATATGTTCAAGGTAGGGTGCGTAGTGACTTGCCTTGCTATCGGTCCTAATGTCTTCAATATAACTGCTGCAGTTAGATAACTAGAATTCCCACGATTGAAGAATAACCCGGATATTCGCGCTCGATAAACAGCTAAATAAACCACACACAATTCTAAAAGAAATAAAATAAAACAACATTCAATACAACTAATGGTGCCATTAAATAGATCTCGATTTTAGAGAGATTACGGAAGTTGAACGGAGTTGATCGGAATTACAGTTGGAAAGATATGGATTTTCGATGTTGGGAAGGGCTTATAAACCGTTGAGGGAACACTCCTCGGTTAGGGACTTGAATCAGACTCTATGAGAGGCTTGGAGTTGAATAGAGGATGTAACATGGACTTTAGTGGAAAGGGAGGCCGACGGTTGGCTATGCCCGAATGTTAGGGAAGGGCATTATCTAGACTTTGATAGCAGACTCGATCCTTTGGGCTTGGACAGAGCATAGGGAGGTGTTATAGACTTCATGGGGGAAGTCAACTCAGGGAGGAAGGGGCTAGAACGTGGGTCCCTCCAGTGGGTCCCACTCCTTTCTTCTCTCCTATCCGTTTCTCTTCTCTCCTTCTCGATCTCTCCTCTCGTTTTCTCCTCGCGCGAGTGCGCGACTGAGAGAGAGGGAGCCAGGGCGGCAATGGGGAGGCGGCCTGGCTAAGCGACGGGGCGGCGCAGCCGTGCGCGCGGGCGGAGGTGGAGAGGAGAGGTTGGCGCGGATTGGGGAAGGGGATGTTAGCAGGATTCACAGAATCGCTACGAACAATCGATGATCAAAAACTCAACGCGAGAATTGGAAACACGAACACACGGTCTCTGGTGCTGCGAAATGTTGCGGCAGCTTTTCAGTGTTTACTTCCGTGAATAAATAACAACGACGCGGCCGGGTCGATCGCCACGGTCCTCCACAAAATATGCCACGATTGGTTAGCAACGTGTGCCATCCCACACATCCCACTCGCGACACACGACGCGCACGATTGCACACCACGCAAGGAGGCATCGGCTCTACTAAAACGGGAAAAGAGGAACTCTAACAGAAAAACTGAAAAAACGCTAGACGCGCTACAGTACCTACAGATTGAGATAAAACAGCAGGATTATATATAACTCTAACATTGCTCCTCCTAATCCTGATGCTTGGATTTCATCTCCACGATTCCACTTGAGTCATGCATATCTTGAAAGACAGCATGCCCCAGCGGCTTCGTGAGGACGTCCGCCAGCTGCTCACCAGTGGGGACGAAGTCCACTCCAATCCGGCCATCCTCGATGCAATCACGAATGTAATGATACTTTGTATCAATGTGTTTACTCCTTTCATGCAGCACTGGGTTCTTGCACAAAGCAATGGCCGATTTGTTGTCAACATGTATCTTGACTTGCCTTGGCTTGCCGCCACGCACCTCGGCAAGCAACCGCGCCAGCCAAACACCTTGGCACGCCGCCGCGGCGGCAGCGATGTACTCTGCTTCGCAAGAAGACAGAGCCACCACCTTCTGCTTCTGTGACGACCAGCTGATAGGGCTTCTCTCGAGGAAGAAAAACGTGCCCGTCGTGCTCTTCCGATCATCCACATCGCCAGCCATGTCGCTGTCACTGAAGCCGAGTAGCCGAGGATCCCCTGTTTCCCATCTGACGAATGAACATCCAAAATGCAGGGTTCCGGCTATATACCTCAAAATGCGTTTTACCGCGGCAAGGTGGTCCTCCCGCGGCTCCTCCATGAAACGACTGACATACCCAATGGAGTACATCAGGTCCGGCCGGGTGTGCGTCGGGTACCGGAGGCTGCCGACGATGCTCCGGTACGCCGTGGCATCCACGGTGGCGCAAGTGCTCTTCTTGCTAAGTTTTAGGCGAGTTTCCATTGGCGTGGCGCAAGGATTGCAGCCCGCCATGCCTCCGATCTCAAGGATTTTCCGGGCATAAGCACTCTGGCAGATGGTGATGCCGGCTGCACCTTGCTGGACCTCGATGCCGAGATAATAAGACAACCGTCCCAAATCACTCATCTTGAACATGGATCCCATTTCCTCCTTGAACCAGCGAATGCCATCCGCCGTGGAGCCCGTGATGATGAGGTCGTCGACATACACGCCGACGATTAGCCGCGTGTCGCCGGAGACGCGCACATACACAGCATGCTCGGTGTCGCTCCGCTTGAAACCAAGGCACCGAAGCGAGATGTCGAGCTTGGAATTCCACGCACGTGGCGCTTGCCGGAGTCCGTAGAGCGCCCTCTTGAGGCGGTACACCCTGTCAGCTGCCTCCGGCATGGCGAACCCCGGCGCCTGCTCGACGTAGACCTCCTCCAGCAACTCACCGTTTAGGAACGCAGTCTTGACGTCCATGTGATGGACCTCCCAGCCCTCGCCGGCGGCGACGGCCAAGAGGAGACGCACAGACTCGATGCGCGCGACAGGAGCGAAGACCTCCTCGAAATCGATTCCCTGTCGCTGCACATATCCTTTCGCGAGAGCGCGCCTTGTGACGCACAATCGCGCCCAGCTCGTCACGCTTCCTTGAAGACCCACTTTAGCCCGATCGGGCGATGGCCGGCAGGGCGCGAAACGAGTTCCCATGTCCGTTCTCTTCAATCGCCTGGAGTTCTTCTAGCATGGCTGCCCGCCAGCATGGGTCTTGCTCTGCTTCCCACAGAGAGTGGCTCCTCGGCTGATGTCAGGTACAGCGCCTCACCGGCGAGCTCGCGCTCAGCCAGTCCTGGGTTTTCAGCGTCGCCGAGGAGGTTGTCGAGGATCGGAAGCGCAGCGGCGCGTCCTCATCATGATCAACGTCGAGCTCATCTCCTGGGTTGGAGACAGGGCTAACGAACTCGACTGTTGGAGCCGCATCGTTGCTAGCCGGAGTCGCCGTCACCGTGCTGCACAGGACTTGATGCACGCGAGGTGTTCGGCGAATTGGGCGACGCAGCCGTGAAGGGCTCGATGGCGTGACCGTTCCTGTTTCAACCGGCACTAGGTATTCGACAATGAAACCATCGGCATATGTCTCCATACCTGCGTGCTCCTCCGTCGACCAGTCCCATTTGGCCGTCTCGTCAAAGATCACATCACGTGTCACGCGGACAGGCTTGGAAACCGGGTCGTACACCGGTACGCCTTTGAGCCGGGCTCGTACCGCGGAAGATGCCCTTCCACTGCGAGCGTCCAGCTTCTTGGGGTTCGTGTTTGTCCCTTGACGTGTGCAACCAACCAAACGTGCGGAGGAAACCCACTGTGGGCTTCTTGCCATGCCACGCCTCGTAAGGCGTCATGCCCTCGACACCGCCGTTGGCGCGCGGTTAAGGAGGAAGACGGCGGTGGTGACGGCCTCTCCCCAGAACGCGCCTGGAAGTCCCTTCGCCTGGAGCATGGATCGTGCCATGCCCACCACCTCTGGTTCCGACGCTCCACGACCCCGTTCTGTTGAGGAGAGTACGGGGCCGTGAGCTGCCGCTGTACGCCGCGATCGCGCAATACGCGCCAAACTCGAGGGAGTTAAACTCCCCACCGTGATCGGTACGCAGTGTCTTGAGCCGCTTGCCGGACTCTAACCCCACGGCAGCCTGGAAGCGCTGGATCGCGTCCGCCGCTTGGTCCTTTGCACGACGAGAAAACTCCACATATATCGACTCTTGTCATCAACCAACAATAGGAAGTACTTACTTCCGCTGGAGTCGTCGGTGTAATCAG
>CM020181.1:25843410-25886463 GCA_009805545.1 Oryza longistaminata
TAATTGCCCATCAACACTACGACCCAACAAAACAAGGATTATAATAGCACTATCCCAACTCGGACAATCATACCAAAGATTCTACGGCTGCCGACACTCTGGAGCTTAGATAGATTTTTCTTTTTAGCCTTTTAGGCAGTCTGTACATTTATTATTTTCTTTCATGTTGGAATTCCCTAATCAGGGTTTTCTCTCGGAGATGTTAATTAACAGAATTCTATGTAAATGTATGAAATTCAAAGTAAGGGACTTGCGCAATTTTCCTGATTTTTTATTTATTTATTGCATTTAAATTAAATTGGTCTCTAACGATTTGCGGATTAACGGACCTACTACTACTATTACGACCGTCCGGTTTTTCCCGTCGTCCACCTAGGCCCACTAATTCTAAGCTAACACGAAAATCGACAAACTTTACAAGGTTTAAGCATGCAATAATGAGATGCATTATGGCTCATTATCGATATTTAATAACATCACTTCTCATCTAAAGTTTCTTGGCTCAAGGAAAATTTTTAGGTTGACGCGTTTATACCTTGAATATATTAACCTGAATCGTCGCGGAGTGTGATTGCCACCGTGCGAAGAGGTTCGATGACCGTTCCCCCGAAAACGGTTTTCCTTCCATTTTACTGCGCAATTTCCCCGTGCCCGAAAAGCTTAACCCTGAGCTTGAACATCGTACTTTTGTCATGGCTTTGAATTTTTTGATTTTTATCCTTTTATCATGCCAGCCTTCGTCCTTTCTTTGTATTCTTTGCGTTGTGAGAACCTCTCTCTCCATTCTCAAGTTCAGCCAATTTGCACTTTTTCTGCCATTCTCCTACTCCTTAAAGTCCATGTTCCAGTTCTATGGCACCAGTATGCCTCGTGCTCGAGTTTCTAGCAAGGAGTCGTGTTGTATTTCTTAACGACATTACAAAATATAATTCCAGGCAATGGCGCATAATTCTCCTGGTATATTATGGTTACAGAGTTTCTCCCGGCAAGCGCACATAGATACTAGCCATTGTACTTTCCGCCCGAGAAGTAATTCCTAAGGGTATCGTATTTATTTTATCCGTGGGAAGATCATGTTAGAGAAAACTTGACTAATAATTTATAATATTACTTGTGATAAATCATAAGCCCAGAGCATGGGGTTAAGATAAACAAAGATGGTAGAGGTGAACACAACATTTGCTACTCATTCTCATATACTATAATATCTAAAGCTAACTAGAAAAAAAAATAGAAAGGAATCTATCTATACTTCTATATACATGAATAATACAAAGCATTCTAGTTATTTCGATTATACTAGCTAATACCCTCTATCCGATGCCCTCCTGGTACTTCGAGACCCACACCTGACTGGGACCAGTTCTTACGACAGCCGCATCATGAACCTAAACCGGGGCAATACTGGATAGTACTCTCCCAGAATGTACTTAGGATTTATTATCACGCGCGTTAGAAATACCGCGTACTGAGCTGTCACCATCAGCGGCCCACACCTCATCCGCAGCATATATAACCCGAATAATGATATCCGGTTAATTCTACACACCACGTTCTAACTCCACAGGATACTACTCTAATATCATGTCATTGAAATAGAGTAATTGCAATATAAGCACATTAATACCCGCGCAGGCAAAGGCATCCCCTAGTATAAGCTAAGCAGTAATAGTTTAGTAATAAATGAAATAATGTAAAGTTAGCATTCATATACTCGGAAAGTATTCAATACCGCATAAATGGTAATATAGAAGAGGTATCTAATAATAGTACAAGGCCTTTACAAAAGAGAAGAGAAAAGGCTAACTAGAGGCCATACCCGAACACTTCCGGAAGAGGCTTCCGACTCCTGAAGTTTCTACTCTAATTCTATTTACTAGCTTGATAACTACTAAACAAAACTTGAAGAGATTATGAGAGAGCTTTGCTTGAGGTGTGTGAGTGAAGTGAGAAGAGGAGTGCTCTTTTATAGCTGAACTTGACCGATTAATGGGTTGGAATGGTCGGTAATACCGCTCCGACGTGCATTGGGCTTCATCTCAACCGTCAGCCAAAACCTGGATCCAACGGCGGCGAGGGAGGTTTCAAGCCGAACCAGGGGCTGGCACCAAACTAAGCCCACTTTCGTCTGCCGCTCCTCCGTTGTTGCTGCTCCGCGGATTGTGAATTTTGGCCCAGTTCTTGTCTATGTCAATTCTATGTCTTGGCCCATTCATACATAAGTCTGTTCTCACATCGCCTGATTGAGTTTATCGTTTGTGTTGATGTCGATTCTCCTCCTACTTTTATGGTCATTCTCTGCAAAAGGTTAGTATAGCCTTAATACTAAGTAGAATATTATTATTCTAACATATATACTGCATTGCAAGGCACTACAAGTTCTCCTCTATTTTGGATAATATTGACGGTCGAAATATCGGGATAACGACTGTCAACAGGTCGACAGTGACTTCCATAGACTATCTGATAGGGGACATCCAATGGGTTGTCTTGTATGCTGTCGGTATGCCCATAGTGACGTCCGGCATCTATCCTCCATCATGTTCCCATTTTTGTTTGACCATCTTTTGCAGATATATTCTTGATTTGTTTTGTTTGATGTTTCTATTTGACGCGTGATCCTATGGATGGTAAGGAGTGCCACATTGTGTTTTTGGCTCCCAAAGTCTCGGTAGTGAGGTCTCGAAAGGTTTTGTCGATGAAGTGAGAACAGCGTCCGTCACTTAATGACCATCCCCTAGGGGGTACCAAATCTTGGGAAGATATTTCGTGAACATCTTCTTGGCATGCTTGCTACCGCGGCACTGCACGACATAGCCTCAACCGCATCTTGGAGATGTGTCGACTGCGCACCGTTGGGATATGCCTCGGGCAGTTGGCGGGACTTGGGAAAGGTCCATAAAGTCCTATACCCCCAAACATCTAGAATATTTCGGACTTGCAAATTGTATGTGCAGGGGGCATTTGCATCATGAGCATGATTCCCTCTTGCTCTGCAGCTTGTGCATTTTCTAAACGAACTCTTGAGTCTCGTACATGTTCGGCCAGAAGAGCACTTTGCCAAGTATTGACTGGGTGCGGAATGCACCATATGGCCACCAATAGGGTGAGGCATGGCATCGCTCTAGTGATCTTAAGTCCTTCTTCGTCGGCAACACATCTTCTTAGTAAGCCATCGGAGCAGACCGATATAAGTATGGCTCATCCCCATTATATGAAATGAAAAAAAAAAAAAAACTTGGAAGACCCCTTTTCATACTTTCATGCTTTTCGTTGATTTTTCGCCCTAGTGGTATGTACTTGGATAGCCAAATATAGTTCCTTATTAGCATACACGGCTTGAGTCACGACCCGTCATCAAGCATATCATCTCTTCAGAAGTCTTTATTGGTTGTTCCTACATGTCAGTGATCTACAGGCTAGACAAATAATCGCTGCGGATTTCTAACTCCCTTTTTATCCTTAATTTCTAAATCAATTCTTGGTTTAGCATCTTTCTTGTGAACAGGTTATCAGAGTAGCCCTGATCAGTATAGACTATCACTTAGCTCCCACCAAGTAAGATCTAAAATTTATCGTGATGCAAAAACAATCGATGGCAGTTCTTTTTCAGTGTCGAATAATTGAATTGAGCTCCTGTTAGAGTTTTTGCTAGCGTAACAGATGGCATGAGTTTTTTATTCATTGGTTTGTTGCCCAAGACCGACCAACAGCGAAATCTCTTTGCATCAACATGATCTTCGAAAGGGAGAGTCCAATCATGGGAGTTGAATGATTGGACAGAAACGAGTTGCCTTTTTGAGGATTTCAAAGATTTTAGGCACACGTGTCGACTCAAAGGGCGCATCCTTGGCCAGAGCATTGGTTCCAAGGCCGCGCGATCGTAAGAAAAGTCCTTGATGAACACTTCTTATAAAGCCGGCGTGTCCCAAGAAACTGCGAATCCCTTGATGTTTCACAGGAGGAGGAAGTTGATCTATAATCATTGATTTTAGCATGATCACTTCGATTCCCTCGTTCGGCACTCGATGCCAAGAACTATCCCTTACCGACCATGAAAGACACTTCCCATAAGTACCAAGGTCCTTCTCTTGGCATCGTTGTAAGACTTTGTCTAAATTTGTAGACAGTGACCAAAGGTCTTTCCATAGACAGAGAAGTCATCTGAAGAGTTTTCCATAAATATCCTCGATCATGTCCTGAGAAAATAGACATCATATACCTTTAGAAAGATGCAGGAGCGTTGCATAGTCTGAAGGACATCCTATGATATGCATAGGTGCCATATGGACATGTGAAGGTAGTCTTACGCTGGTCCTCCGATGGATAGGAATTTGATGATATATCCGGAATACCTCATTGTTGTCGAATGGACAACTGCGTCACGTCGAAAGGCGTGGGTTCTCTCAACACGTGATTGGAATTTTCGGATCCCCTATTACATGGCCATAGGGGGCTATTTATAGCCTATTACGGGCTCTCCCTATTGGGGTTTAGGTTTTACAGGGGAATTTAAATGGTTACCCTTATAACAGGGAACATTATTGGGGCACATAGTGTCCTTTTACATATATAGACCCTATTGGGCTTAAAATCGCTAGGCCCATCTACTTAGTGAAAGAATTTGGCCCAGCGGCCCGTTGAGCAACTCTTCGGTGAGGTTCGGCATCTGGCGAAACCCGAGCCCTCTTGCCAGGGCTTTTCGCTTGTCATCCTCGCCCACATCGCCTTCTGACGAAGTCCCAACTGGCTAACTTGGGTGTCCGGGCCATGGTTTCGCCATAAGAACATTCGCCACACACCGGTTTCCTTCTCGATCTTCGCCCGCTTTCCTCCGGTCTAAGCTTGTCGCTTAAGCTTTGGTTTTGGCAGGCCCGGCCGAAGGCCCTTCGTGGTATACTCCAACTCCCATCAAGAAACAGAAGAAGTAACGATTTTGCAGTTGTTCCAACATTTCGTCACTGAAGGGTAGCGGGAAATGATCCTTTTTCGTAGCCTTGTTAAGCTTCCTGTAGTCAATGCACATTCTCCATCCGGTTATGGTTCGTTGCGGAATAAGTTCATTTTGAGAATTTGCAACGACCGTCATTCCTCCTTCTTTGGCACAACTGGACTGGCTAACCCACTCACTATACACGGTCGGGATAAAATAATCCTGGCATTTGTCACGCCCTAAAAATCGCCTAATTTAAAAATACATTGCTTAAATTATTTTTAGAATTATAATTAAAAGCCTACAAGCTAAACTCTAAATAATCTAGGAAAATTTTCACATAAAAATGAACTAGATAAAATTTTATTAAATACTATACTTGTTCCTCTATTTTCTAGATTTTTCTGGGAATTATTTGAGCAAGGGAAGTATTTTAATAAATTGGAACAACATTCACAACAAATTATTTTAATTAAAAAGTTCTAAAATCCCTCTAAAGTCGTTGGCCCATTTTTGGCCCAACATTTCATCTCTCCCGCGCGGCAAAGCCGGCCCACCGCCGCCGCGTCGCCCCTCCACTCGGGAGACCGACATGTGGGCCCAATGTCGGACCTTCCTAACATCTAGCAGCCAGCCGCCGGCCAAGCAAAGCCGCCCGAGCCGCCCCTTCTCCCTCAAATCCGCGTCTTAATCCGGCCATCCGAGTCCGATTGTTAGGGGGGTTTTTTATCCTCACATCTTCTCTATCTTTCCCTCAAGAATCGTAGCAATTGGTTGAGTATTTGCCGCGAAATCAAACTCGTTTTCGAGTTTATCTCCAAAACCGAGTTTTGATTTCCGATCGATTCCTTGCGGGAGGAGTCCGATCTCTCAATCCAAGGCTATAAATAGGACCCCTAGTCCTCCTCTTCGTTTGCCCACTCTCCGGTCCTCTCCGTGACTCTAGAGCCGCCGTGCCGCCACTAGCTCGCCGCCGCCCTGGCCATCCTCCATCCGCCGCGCGCCGCGCCTCGCCGTCGCCGTCGCTTGACGTCGCCGCCTTTGGCTTTGCCAGGAGTGGAGAAGCCCGGCCGCCACCTCTCCTTCGCCGCCGCCGGCCGCCGTAGCCGCGCCACACGCAACCCGAGCCGCGCGCACCCACCCTCTCGTCGCCGGCCGTCGTCGGGTCATCGGTAGACGTTGTGGTGAGTACCGCCGGGTTCGTCTCGTCGTCACTCTCCGTGTACATACCCTCCAAATTCGCAGCCGGACACCTAAGCTCCGGCGAGGTCGCCATCTCGGTCCGGCCACCGTTGATGATGTCATCATGACATCATACATCTTTTTCTTTTTCCTTTTTATCTAATAGATTAAATCTTCGAATCATACTAATAACGTAGATCCGTTTCAGGGTTCAAGTGCTAAATTTTTCTAAAAAAAGATCTACATGTTAAAAATATTCACATGTACTGTTTATGTTTGTTTTTTTAACTGTTTGTTGATTTTAGGTTTTTTGGCTTGTTTTTCCGACGTTCCGGAGGAGAGTGTTTCTGTCGAGGAAGGTTCCGAAGTGTTTGCGGAAGCTCAAGGCAAGTCACACAGATCCCAAACAACCTTTGAAGCATGTTGAACCGTTTAAAGCTATTATTTTATTTCAACTATGCATTTTTTCGAATATCATGGGTTGGTGAACCTTTCCCATTAATTAATGGCTGAAGATGACTTTATTTTCCTATGGGTTATAATTTGATTAGGCATGAAACTTATATATTGGATTGGTTCAGTCTAAATGCCTATATGTATGTTTGCTTAGCCGTGCTTAGAAACATTAGCTAACTAAAGGGGTTAATTATAAACTATGTTATATAATTATTATTATATTATGGTTATGATAACTGGTAGCTAACGATGGTTAATCGTGTGATATATAATTAATTGATAATTAAAACCTGGTTAAGGTGGTTTGGTGATGGTTTGTGCTCATGAAATTAAGGACCGGTTTCGCGAGCTAACTGTTGTGAAACATTTACCGTGCCAACCACAAGCAGCGTGGGAACGGCTTTATCTTTTATATTGCATGATTCATTATAGTGTGCCAGACTATGAAGGGGCAGAAGTCATGCCATCTGGCCTTTGTTGAGGGGGAGATTATGATCGCAGGAACGGTGCACTGTGGTGACTTGTGTTGTGCAGGGGTATTGTCACAGTTCCTTTTCGAGGTACCGTGAGTGGTGCTATGGCGCATGGTACATGTTGTGGTGATTGTGTCTTGTGGACATATGGTACACCTCTGATCAGAGTTAAAACTATTCGAATAGCTGTACCGCGGTTATGGGTGAGTTGAACAATGTTTTTACGTGATTAGTCCCATATTATTAATCAATGGTAATTGTGTTAAATTAATGTGACTCCTGGTTTGGAATGGCATATTCCTGGTTTGGAGGTTTGGTTTGTTCAACCGGGGTTGGTTGTTCATATGAGGTTGAGCCTATGCAACACGGGTGTGTTGTATGGTGTTATTTAATATTGCTTAATTATTCAACTGTTTTACTATTCTCTTAATATTTATTTAAATGCTGTTTATGCAAATGAGCTATTTATGCATCCTTTGTTATCCTGTGCACTTGCATATTTGCTGTGTGGCTTGTTGAGTATGTCATATGCTCATTCTTGCAATATTCAATCATCAGAAGAGGAGTATCTCAGGCGAAGGTGATGATTTGGAGGATTAAGCTTGTTCCTGGTTAAGATGCCTGTGGAGTGGAGTCGCCATAGCTGTTCCGTAGTTTGCTTTAGTTTGTTTTTTCCGCTGCGTAGAATGTTATTCTTTGAGAGGAACTATCCACCTCTGTAATAATTTATTATTTGCGAGTATTAAATAGTTCTTTATTTGTACTCTATTATCAATTTGTTATTGTGTGCCTCAGTTGATTCCTGGACGAGGTTTACACACATGTAAGCGTTCGGAATTTTGGATAGAAATTCTGGGCGTGACAGGCATGCAGGAGTTTCAAGACCTCTTTCTTTAACAACTTCTCGCATCCATTATTGAGCCGTCATTGAGGTTCCCTAGAGGGAGTACTCTCGGGGTCAATAGGGATAACAATGAGTGCAAAGTGCGGGATTAATCCTCTGAGATCTTGAAGGGAATAGCCAAGAACAGAACGGTGCTTTTCCAACATTGTTAAAAGACGTTGAGTATCGTCTTCGGAGAGCTTGTCACTGATTATGTGTCACACCCTGAAGCTCTTCCCAAGCCTAAATTGAAGTTATAAATGGTCTCAGAAAAATACCAGTGTAAAGCAGAAGTAAATCTTAATAAATTAATGCAAATAATAATCGGATTTGGCATGTGGAAATTTTTCTTGAGTTCTACATGTCGAAATACGCTAACAAGATTTTTAGTGGAATTTTCAGGCATAGAATAATTTTTAACCAAATTAAAATTGAGCACAAGGAATATTTAATCCCAGGAAAATCCATTTCCTTCGTTTTCTTTCTTTTTCCTTTTTTTTCTTTCTTTCGAATGGGCCGCCGGCCATTCCCTCCTCCTCCTCTTCCGCTGGCCCGGCCGAAGGCCGAGGCCCAGCCGAGCTGAGCCGCCGGCCTGTCTCCTCTCCCGGGGTCGCCGAATGTGGGGCCCACCTATCGGGCCCGTCCCCTCCTCCAGCCGGGACGCGCGCCCGCAACCGCCGCCGCACCCTGCTCCCACGCCTCCCGGGCCACGTCGCCCACGTCACCCTCGCGCTCGCGTTCCCGCGCCCACTCCCCTCTCTCCCTGGCCGCGCCCGGCGCTCGAGACGGCCAGGATTCGATTTTCGAATCCCGCCTCTCTCCCTCTCCCTATTTAAGCATCCCACTCTCCCTCTCTATTTTTCCCCATTTCGCCAAACTCTCCTGTGCCCTCTATCACCTATCGCCGTCGCCTCCTCTCTGCCGCCGCGCGCCGCTCCGGTCGCCGCTAGCTCCTCTAGCTGTAGACCCCGTTTTTTATAACAGGAATCACTCGTGTTAATAGTACCATTTCCCTGGATCAAGTAGTCTGGTACTCACGATTACATTGCCGAAATATCAAGTGCGCATACAAAGATTGTCTAGCGCGAATTATTACATCATAGGCTCGCAGGCAGTCTTAGATCATAGAGACTAAAGGTCCACAATACAAACAATAACAGAAATAGATAAGGCAGCAGATTATAGACGCGGCAATGCCATGGCCACAGGCAACGACCGTAACTAAGACTTACGGAGCGCCGTTATCCTCCGCATCCTCCTGAAGATAAGCATAGGGATCCTCCTCGACTTCATTTGCCATCCACTGATTAAATTTTGTAATAGCAAGAGTGAGTACCAACTGTACTCAGCAAGCCATCAATAACACAATGCATATGATAGTGAATATTCAAAGTATGGCCATTGGTTTATTTGCATAAAGCTAGTTTCACAATTCTTTTCACAAGCTTATTATCTAGCATAGACTAATCCAGTTTAATTCCAGTATTTATTACACAGCAAGCGGTTCTGTTCACCATCCATTGTCTTCCAAAGATGGCTTCCCGTTACTGGCCGTAATGGTTTTCTGGGGTTTACTCCTTCTCGTCTCTCGAGAGGATGATCGCCAGTACAAATCATCATGCATATCCCATCCACTCAATTTAAGAATTTAGAGTCTAGCCAAGTGTAATACATGTCCCGATGCTCAATATCCGCGAGCACGCTATTCGAATAGATTGGTTTTCACACACATGCAGTGGATGTACACTTTACCCATACTCCGCGACTTGCCCAACACTGAGCCTAGGTCCCAACGAATGAGACTTCACGGCATAGCCTTTCATAACCTCACGTTGCAGTACCCGCTCCATGAACTTGCATCCTCATGCACTCTGGGCGTCATAAGTTTCTAGCAGTGAGAGAGTTCTGGCGCTACCGGAAGGGAAAACTCACACATGCATTAAGTTTTAGTTAAATTAAGCTTACACATGGCAGTCCTACCGATGGCGACACCACTGTAGGCACTCGCCTCCCGGCCCACCAATGGCTGCCCCACCATAGCCCTGACTCCCAACACCAAGAATAACCACTATGCAGGGATACTGCCTTCGCTCGGCTATGTACTCCGCTAGGTCTATACCCATACGAGAAGTACGTTTGTACGAGGGTCGTTTATGCTTAACTTCATGGCTCGGTCCTTAACTGACCAGGGACGACACTAGCCTTTTCCGGACACCACCAAGTACCCCAGCTGCCCCGGTCGAAAACAATGTTTAATTTTGTTTCTCTTTTTCACAATTCATGTTATCCTTGTCATGGCAATGTGGTCCCCACGCCTCTACATGCCACATCTAACTACCCTCCCCTAAGGTAGTTGTCCAAGCATATAGCATTTGATAAATATGAGAATGCATGATTCTAATTAGCATGACTAAGCATTTGTTCAATGTCGACTAAATACACACGTTAGCAGGGTTACAATGGTCATACAGGTAATCAATATCAAGGCATGGCATACTTAACAGTAGGGCATTCATATTCACATATGTATAGCATGCAATTTTATTTAAATCAACATAATTCGCAATAGGTTCAACATGCTCAAAGATTAGTGATGATCGACTTGCCTTGATCGCAGTCTTGCTGACCCAGATCTTCGATAACTCAGCAACTCCTTCGGAATCTAAATTTACGTGCGAAAGATTCGATTTGAATTCATTAGAATTCAAATTAAATCACCAAAAATTAAACATTACAAAAATAAATAGCAAAAGTGGTTCCATCAGCAAGATCTTGATTTTAGATGAATTTAGGTTCAAGTTTCATTCAAATCCGAGCTAAAATGAGTGAGTTATGCTTGTTTAAAGATTCAAATTTGAATTAATTCAAACAATTGTGAAATGGCACTGTGCAGCCGAGAGGGCATTATTACAGTGGCTGACATGTGGGGTCACCCATTTCTTTTTCCTCTGTTTTTATTTTTTCTATAGAAAATGTACAGAGTCATTGACAAGTGGGACCGGCCTGTTTGACCCGAGTCAAAACGGTTCTTTAATCCCGGTGGGTCCTCATGTCATTGACAGTAACTTCATAATCAATTTTTCTTAGATTTTCCTAATCTCCCGGTCCCACATGTAATAGAGTAATTTGCATTAGATTAATAGATGATTACTGTGCACTAATCACAATGTGGGGCCCACAGCTCCCCTATCTGCCTTTCCCTTTCTTTCTCTCTCGGTCGTCTTTCTATCTCGCGCACGCGGCTGAACAGAGGAGCAGCGCGCGGCGGTGCGACGGCCCGAGCCAGAACGGCTCGGCGCTCGTGGGAAAAGCAACGGCGCATCACCGGAACCCATCGGCGGCGGCGGTGAGGCACGGCGGCCACCCGACGCGCGGCCGACGGCGCGCCGGCGGCACCGAGATCGTAAGAACGGCGGCGGCGAAATGGTGGTCGATTCAAGTGAAATGACTTCGATTTTAACCATCTAGGTTCACATGGAGTATAGAAAAGCAAAAATCTAGCCGATGCTACATTGGAACGAGGTCTCTCACGGCGAGCTCAACCATGGCGCGGTGGCGGCCGGAGTCGGCATGGCTAACGTGGCGCGCACCCCAAATCGAGGGGGCTGCTGGCTTTCTAGGTGTCCAGGCAATGCTACAGGCGCGAGGCTTACCACGAAGTGGCGAAACAGCGAAGTTCGACGGCGAGTGGCGCGAGCGCGGTTGAAAAGGGGCGGACGGCGGTCGGCGACGGGCGCAGGTGTTCGACGCTCGTCCTCCCTCGGTAGGGCCTCCGGCTCCCTCCAACAGCAGTAACGGCAGCGCGCACACCACCTCAGCACACCCCGCCACCCACACTGGCCGAGAAGCCCTGTGGCGCGGGCGCAGCCGCGCTCACCAGATGTTCGACACCCGCGGCGGCTGATCTGCTCTCTTCGGTGGAGCAAAAGTTTTAGAAGAGAGAAAGAGTAATGGGAGATTGAGTTTGGATAAGAACGAGCCAAGGTCAAGTCTATATAAGCGAGAGGGAGAGCGATTCCTTAATGGATAATGGTGAGTGATGACACGGCTTTGTTTCGATTCTCTCCCAGGTTCTGGTTCAGTGTACAGGCGCGGCATGATTGCCTATGCGGTAGTATGCAGGAGAGGTCTCGCTAGCTGGAGAAAGGGGCGCCGCATTACCCAGCGGTCGCAACCGGGGCGACAAGATGGAGACGCGACGGGGACGCGATGGCGACAAGAGCGACGGCGATGGGCAGTGGTAACGGCTTGGATAGGGGGGCGCAGGGCTATGCCCTAGGGTGACGCGGGCGTCGTGGCGGCTGTTATCCTTCCATCCCGAGGGCGACGTGCGAGGGGACGGGATGACGCGGGCACCCGTGGCGGCGCAGCCTTTGGCACGGGGCTTTTGGCGGCTTGGTCGGCGGCAGGCCCACATGGCGTGGCATCGACGCGGTGCGGCGCACGGGTCGGGACAGGCAGGCGCGCGGCACGGCAGCGGTTGGAGAGGGCGGCGCCGGGTGTTCGGTCGGGTTAGGCATAGATCGAACACCTGGCGCGCAATGAACAGTAGCGCCAGGAAAAGAAAAAGGAAGAGAAGAGAAAGGATAAGGAAAAAGGAAGGGCTAATCTGCAAAATGGCTTGGAATTGAGTTGTAATTCTATATATTTTGGACTCAAGATTTCAAACATTTGATTTGAATATTTATTTGGTTATTTATTAGTTCCCAAATGAATTTGCTTCCCATAGATCATCCCAAATACAAATATTTTAATTTGCATTTTTATTTATTTATTCATATCTCTACCAAATGGTTTTACTCTATATTGGATTATTCCAAAATTAACTTAAATAATTGGGGGCTTTGATAGTCCTAAAATTAATTAAAATATTCAATGGGTCCATTATTAATATAATAGCACATCGGTTGAACTTATTTGCATAACAAGGTATTCATGTAAATTGTACTTATTATTTAGATGCGCATCTTTACTTTGATTTTTCCATTGAGGTGATTTACAGTTTGGCAAGCAATATCAACCATAACATTCATCATGATGCAAAAGTTTTAAAAAGTTCAAAATTTTAGTGATTTTTATTATCGAGGATTTTTTAGGATGTTACAAACCTATCCCCCTTAAATAAATCTCGTCCCGAGATTTCTTACCGGTCATTAAACAGATGTGGGTATTCAGTCTTTAGAAATTCTTCACTCTCCCACGTAGCCTCCTCTTCTGTGTGATTAACCCATTGTACTTTATACATACGCCAAACTTTGGTCCGGGTTCTCTTCTCAGCCTCATCTAATACTTTCACCGGATGCTCCGGGTAGGTGAGATCACTACTAATATGAATATCTCCCAATGGGGTTTGCTCCTCCGGTACTCGCAAACACTTCTTTAGCTGTGACACATGAAACACAGGGTGTACATCGGAAATATTTTCTGGCAGCGCTAGCTGATAGGCTACTTCCCCTCGCCTGGCAGTTATTGGAAATGGTCCCACATATCTCGGTGCAAGTTTCCCTTTGACCTTGAACCTCTTGGTTCCTCGCAGCGGGGACACTTTCAAGTATACGTGATCGCCTACATTAAACTCTAAATCCCTTCTCCTTGTATCTGCATAGCTCTTTTGTCTAGATTGTGCTACTTTTAAACGATCACGAATCAGTCGAACTTTCTCCTCAGCCTCCTTAATTATATCGGGCCCAAATATAGCTCGTTCACCGGTTTCTGACCACATTAGTGGGGTTCGACACCGTCGACCAAACAATGCTTCATTTGGTGACATCTTTAGGCTGGCCTGATAACTGTTGTTATACGAAAATTCGGCATATGGTAGGCACCTTTCCCAATCCTTGGTGAAATCTAAGGCACAAGCCCTTAACATATCTTCCATCACTTGATTTGTTCTTTCAGTCTCTCCATCTGTCTGCGGATGATATGCCGTGCTAAAGGCGAGGTAACTTCCCAGAGCTTCATGTACTTTATTCCAGAAATGGGAGGTGAATTGGGTACCACGATCAGAAATGGGAGCTTCATGTACTTCATGCCGGGGCTGCCGTTGATGGAGGTCAACGCCCTGCCCAGAAGCGGTCGGTGGATGAAGTAGAGAAGGGGCTTGTTTTTCTGTTGTTTGTTCTGTTCGTTCTTTCTTCTCAATCTGATATGGTGGCTTGCTGGCTGTATAGTGGCTGTGATGCAGTCTCAGGGTGAGCACGTTTGCTGGGGCGTTTTGAGTTAAGTGAGAACTTTTTCTTCCTGAGATTTAGATATGTTCTATGATTTTCTGGTTAGGCATGGATTTGTGTTTAGTTGCTCATCTGCTGAGCATTGGGCGAGCTGCACTCCCCGTTGGCTTCTCATTGTCTGAAAGAAGGGGGACGACGACGCCGACAAGGACTCGAGGAGGAGAAGATCCCGTCGGGAGGAGCGCGCGCGGGGCACGCCGACGCCGACGACCACCATGGCGACGCCGATGACCACCGGGAGAAGCGGGGCACGCCGACGCCGACGATCACCATGCCGACGCCGACGACCAACATGCTCCGCGCCTCCGCTTCGCCGGCGAGGAAGTGGCCGGCCAAGTATAACTGTATAAGGTCGGAGAGCGGTGAGGAAGTGGCCGGCCATGCCAGTCAGGAAAACGTTCGCGGGAGCTCGACGGCCGCCTGTGCATGGTGCGCGACGTCCGCCACCGCAGCGACGACGCCGGCGGCTCGCTGCTCGAGATATGGAAGCTGCAAGACTATGACACCGGGAGCTGGTCGCTGGACTACCGCGTCGACCTGCGGACAGACGCCGGCGTGCCAGCTGCTGACGGCGCCATGGCTCGTCGTCCCGCTCAGGTACATTGACGACGATGGCGATCTCTCCATAGGTCCTTCTCGTGACCACCGCGCGCCGCCCCTCCTCCCCACCGGTCGCCGCCCGTCGCGCCATCCTCCTCGCCGACAGCCGCCCATCTCTTCGCCGCCGTCACGCCGTCCACCCCGCCGGCCACCGCTCGTCTCGGCAGTCCCGGACGCCGCTCGTCTCGACAGAGAAGTGAGAGAGAGAGAGATGAGGAAGGGAGAGAAGAGGGGAAAGAGGGAGAGGAGGCTGACGTGGATAACTGACATGTGGGGCCCACGTGGGTCCCACGCTGACTCAGCCACCACGTAGACCAAAACCGGGGTCAAAACCACCGAAGGACCTCGAGTGACCGGTTTTGTATAGTTAAAGGACCCCACATATTTGGTTTTGCGGTTCTTGGACGTTTTTTATCCCGATAACAAGTTGAGGGACCTTCCGTGTACTTTTTCCATCTCTCCGGCTTGGCAAGGAAGTATTAGGATGTTTCATAGACTTTTATACGGGATCGACTTCTCGGGCTTGGACACTAAAGTACAGGGATATGATATAGACATCCATGGGAGAGCCAACTCAGGGAGGAAGGGTTTAGAAGGTGGGCTCCACCAGTGGGTCCTACATGTAAGTGCTTATCTCGTCCTCCTTTCTCTTCTCTTCCTCTGCTTCTTGTGTGCGTCTCAGAGAGGGGGTGGAGGCGGCTAGGGCGGCGGCCCACGGCCGGGTGGCGGCCGAGCGCGACGAGGGCGGGGCGGTGGCCTGGCATGGCTGCGTGCTGTGCTGGAGCTAGCGCTGGGGTGGCATGGGGGTGGGGTTCGGCAGCCTGGAGCGGCGGTGCTACCGAGTAGAGGAGAGGAGGAAGGGCGGTGCCGGTTGGAAGAGGCGGCCGACGGCTGAGTGGCGATGGGGAGGCGGCCTGGCGGGGGAGGATGGGGGAGGCTGGCAGCGTGGGATGGGAGGGTTGGCGGCAAGGAGGAAGAAGGGGCTGGCGGCGGGCAGAGTATCGGCCGAGCGCGGTGGCTAGGCCGCGAGCGGTTTAGCGCGACGGCGCGAGGGAGAGGAGGAGTGAGGTCAGGGTGCCGGTTGGGTTGGGGATGGAGGGCGCGATGACCGTGTTCAGTTTGTTGGTGCGAGGGTGGTGATGGCCATGGCGGTTCGGGGTGGAGGAGAGACGGCAATTCTGCACATATGGCGCGGGTGACGGCGCGGCGTCCTGGGCGAGGCCAAGACGTCGGCCGGGCGCGTGGGAGAGGGGATGGTGCACGGACTGGCTAGGTGTCGGCCACGCCAAGGAGGTGGCGACGGTGCGCACGATGGTGGCACCGCGCCGAGAAGGCGACAAGTGAGTGGGAAAACAGAGAGAAGGCGATCGACAACACTAAGGAACGGCGATGGGAAGGTGGGCAAGGAAGGGAAGGAGGAGATATGCTCACATTGCGGCAGCCGAGTAGCGGGACACCGTGCGTGGTTGATGGGCGTCGACGATCGGCTCGCGGATCATCCTAGGCTTGCTGTTCGTCCTCGCAGACCACGTGTTCGATCGTCGTCAACAAAGGAACACACAATGCTAAGGGACAACGTCAGCGGGTTTGTGCAAGGTAAGAGTTAGGAGTTAGGGTGTTAGCGAGTTAGGAGTCAGCGAAACGAAAGTAAAGGAGTCAGCGGGTTAGAGAAACAAAAATGGAAAGGTCAGTGAGTCAGAGGTTAGTGCAACCGAAAGTAAAAGAGTCAGCGGGTTAGTGAGTCAGTGCACAGATCAACAAAAGGGTTAGATGTTAGGGGTTAGTCGTTCAAAGTCAGCCGTTCTCGAATCAAACAACGGCGCGCCGCAGCATGTGCGCGAGGGAATGGAGTAGTGGCGACGACAGAGCTTGATCAGGGAGGGGGAGGAGAAAATGGAGGGGTTCATGGCTGTGGTGGTGTTTATATAGGCTCCTTGGTGTTGTGGTTGTCTGCATGGGAGGACAGGGATTTTCTACACCTAGGTGCCATGGCACCTATCATTTGCATGTGACTTAAATAGTTATAGAAAAAATTTAAAAAATTTAGTAACATCATTTCTGATGATATAAGTCTATACATAAACATGCGGGACTAAATTTGATCTACAACTAGAGAAACAACAATAATAAAATCAGACAGTGAATAGTACCCGTACAGTGCAGATAAAATTTGTTATTTTTGTTTCTTCATATATCGATCGAATTCAGACTTGCATGTTTGCATGGTGTCTTATATTATCATGGACTATCTTATCAAATTTTATGAAATTTTTATATAACTGTTTAAATTATATGCATACGCCTAGGTGCTATGGCACCTAGGTGTAGAAAATACTTTCTGCTGCATGGGAGGCAAGGTGAGTTCTCCTCTGTGAACTTGGTGTTGATTTTCGGTGTGAACCCTCCTCACTGTGTTGCACATGTTGGTTTGCTTCCTGGGAATGGCTTGGTGGGTTTGGAGTATGGGTGCACACGTTGCTGCTGCTGGGGAGGGACCCTGGCATTTGATGGCCGCCAAAGTTGGGTGCATTCTACTGTGGTGAGCCGGCAAAGGTGGTTGCAAACTACTGTAGTGTCTTGTGGGCATTTTATCGAACAGGTTCTGTGCATGCTTCTGCGTTAAGGGAGGTAATGTAGACTTTCGGTGGTTGGCTGAGCAAGATAACAGGGGTGGGCTGCTAGGTCGCTGGGGAGGTAAAATAGACTTATGCTGGGTTGTTCGTTGGGCTGAGAGAGAGAGGAGAATGGCCCAATTGTAATAGGAGTTCTTAGTATTTCCTGGGATTTGTAATTTGGTAATCTGAACTTGGAACTTGTAAATGGGACTGTATAATTGGACATTGATTTTTACTCCGTATGTTGGACTGTGTTTGTGTGGTTAAATATGGGCCATATATGTGGACGATGTGACTTGGGAAGTGCCTTGGAAATGGGATGATATATGTGGACTGTATGGTTGGGACTGACATATGTGCACTAACTGTATATTTGGATGTGTTTATTTGCAACTCGCACTGCCATTCTTGTTTGCATCCCCTCAGGGGGTTTTGGATGTTGGAAACCTGAAATTGGAGTTGCTTGGACGGATGCACCGTTTTGCCGCTTAGGAATTTAGGCATAACGCCCGACAATCAATTTATCAGTCATTGTAGGATTATCTTGAGAGTGTTCGTACGAACGAACAATAGTAGCGAAGGGAGGATTTTAGGAACGACGTGTGGCATACAAATCCAATCATCGCGGTAGGAATAGATTTGAGGATATTCGAATCAACGTACGATAAATAAATACGTCGATCGTTTGTAGATATTCGAGGGAATTATCAAGTCGAAATAATAGATCGGTTTGAAATAACCGGAGGGTAAGAATTGAGAAAGATATGTCGCATTGTGACATAAGAAAAGATTTTCGGGTTATATGTTCAGGTCTGTGATTTGTTTAGTACCGAAGCACTTAATAAATCACTTAATAAATTAGACCGTCAAGATAAGGAAAGGAAAGGACGTTGGATAGAGGACGTCCCTTTAGGAGATAAGATTTAATCGAGATCTTTGGCACACAACCTAAATACACACAAATGCATACTAAATCCCAGCATGTAAAAAGGTTTAAAAAGATTTTTGATTATTTCGAATTTTTAACTCCGTATTTCAGATTCAAAATTTTTAGGGTGTTACAGCAAACCCCCCTCCCACCTGGTCAAAGGTCCCCCAAGTTGGTCAAACCCGCCTATGACTTTCCCCACCACCTCCACTCTTCTCAGCTCTCGTCTCCAAACGACGTAGTAACGTGATGTTCATCGTGCAGTAACACCATGTATTACTTGCACTGGTGGAGAAACCATCTTTGGTCGGTCGACCAGATTTCACAATAGTCCCAGTTATATTAAAAACCGGGACTAAAAATATATTTAGTCCCGGTTTTAAAGCTCTAGGGGGACTTTCCAATCTTTAGTACCGGTTGGTGTTACCAACCGGGACTAAAGATCTATTTGTAGTCCCGGTTGGTAACACCAACTGGGAAAAAAGATCGCTATACACTTTACTCCCGGTTGGTGTTACCAACCGGGACTAAAGATCTATTTATAGTCCCGGTTGGTAACACCAACCGGGAAAAAAGATCGACGCGGAGATCGGAGAGGCCTGCGCGATTCGATCGAGGTATCTCCTCCTCTCCTTTTAACTCCTCCCACCTCCTCTCCTCAACCTTATCTCCTCCCCTCCTTTTAACTCTCTCCTCAACCTTATATATTCCTCTCCTTCTCCTCTCTACACTGCAGCGGTGCGGCGAGGGTGCCAGGCCGGCGCGAAGCGGCGGGGCGCGGAGGCCAGGCCGCGGTGCGGCGGCGGCCTCGCGCGGGCGCGGAGGGCGGCGCGGCGCGCGGCGAGGCGACGGCGGCCTCGCGGTGGGCGGCGCGGCGCGCGGCGAGGCGGCGGCGGCCGCCGGCGGCCTCGCGGCCGGCGCGAGGGTGGCGCGGCGCGCGGCGATGCGGCGGCCGCCGGCACGGAGCGCGGCGAGGCGGGGCCGCCAGCGGCCTGCAGCTGTGGCCTGGCTGCCGGCGCGAGGGCGGCGCGGCGCGCGTTGAGGCGTCGGCCGCCGGCGGCGGGGCGCGGGCCGGCCGGTCGGCGAGGCAAGGCGGCGCTTGCAGTTTTTTTCTTTTTTTTTTGAGAATCTGAGCTGAGATTGTTGTATGATGTGTTTGATTTGTGTGAGATATAAATATGTGATTGAATTTTGTAGAAGTTGTGATGTAATTTTTTTTTAGATTTTGTGATGTATTTGAGATGATCGATTTGTGGATTTGAAGGCAATGTGAGGATGATTGTTTTGGGAATTTAGGGACAGGATAGGGTTAGGGTGAAATGAATATATTAAAAATAATGAAAAATAATGAAGAGAAGAAAAGAATAAAGAAGCAACCGGATCTGCCTCTTTAGTCCCGGTTGGTGTTACCAACCGGGACTAAAAATTGATTTTTACTCCCGGTTATGTCACCCGGGACTAAAGATAGCGATCTTTAGTCCCGGATTCGTAGTTCCGGTTGAAAAACCGGGACTATATAGGGGTTACGAACCGGGAGTAAAAACCACTTCTCTACCAGTGTTGTAGTAACAATATTGAAATGTAGTCATAATATAGTCATGTCGGATCTATTTTTGATAAGCAATTTTTTTCTAACATCATGGTGCAAACGGTTTTTAAAAGTAGTACATGATGTGAGAGATATTACCCTACAAAGATTGTTTTTAAAAATTTAACTCTCTACAAGCAGTGATACTATATCATATGTATTACTATTGTCTGCTATGTGTTACTGCAATCACAACATACGATTACTACATGATGTAGTAACGATTATAAGTTTCACAGTAACATAGTGTGTTACTGCGATTTCTTGATAACGTTACTGCACGAATGCGTATAATAAGAAAAGAAGTGCAGTAACATGGAGGGAGGGGAATTGGCTCGGTTTAAGGTGTAGTAACGTTCTATATGTTCTACAGTAACAACGTGTTTTACTGCAGTTATTGGATAGTGTTACTACATAAACATGCGGTAATATGTAACTGTCAAGTGGTAACGTGTATAAGCCGTGCAGTAACACATTTACTTTCGTGTAGTAACAAGTATATGGTTAGCATGTGAGACTTTGAACTCATATGTTTTTGTTTCAATTCCTGATTTAATGCAATTCACCACAATATTACTGTCAAAAGTGTAGTAACGTCATATACATTCATGCAATAACACTATATTGGAGGGAGGAGACTGGTTTTCTTGAGAAGAGGGAGGAAGAACGGTTTCTTGAGGAGGGGAGTATGTAGATGCATTTTGAAGTTCTACCCTCCACATGCAGTAACACTATAGCATCATTGTGAAAACGGTTTTGAAAAATAATACTTATCTTGTGAGATATTGATTTTCAAATATTGGCATTTTAAACTTTAACCCTTCACATGTAGTAACAGAATATGTAATTTGCAGTAACAAGGGCATATACATGCAGTAACTTAGTTTTAACAAATGTATAAAATTGTTCAAAACACTCCTACATCAATCAGACCTCGCTCAAAGCCACCTACAGACTTTACCTATAGCCCACCTATTCGATCTTCATCTCGTAAAAATGATATATTAAAACTACAATTATCGTGCAATAACATAGCTACTTGGAAGTGGTAACATACACCTATTACGTAGTAACCCTTCTACTTTTGTGCAGTAACAAGTATATGGTTAGCATGTGAGGCTTTAACGCATATATTTTTGTTTCGATTCCTGGTCTACTACAATTTTACCACGACGTTACTGCCAGAAGTGCAGTAACGTCCTATTTGTTCTACGGTAACATGGCGTGTTACTGTACTTTTACGATAATGTTACTACTAGAGCATAGTACATGTTATGAGTTTCGTAGTAACATATCTTTGTTTTTTGTTTTACGATGGTAGAGAAAGATATTAGAATTGATAATCATATTACTTTCTCACAAAATTCTTGAAACAAATAGCATCATTAGATAAATTTGTTATAAGAATGTGCTTTGAACTATGAGGTCATGGGTTCAAGTATTGAATTAAGCAATTTATTTTTTATTTTCCTAGAAAAGAGAAAAAAGAATGTTTCAGGGAGAAAAAAAGGAAGGGATCGGGAGAGAGGGAGAGAGAAGGGATCGGGAGAGGGACAGAAATCGGGAGGGGAGGGGGAAGCGAGAGAGAAGGGATCGGGAGATCGGGAAGGGTATCGCGGGAGGGAGGGAGGGCGGTGCGTAGGGGATCAGAAGGGAGGAGGGGGGAATAGAATAGTTATTCTATACCCGGGTGTAGAATTGTCTCACCCTGTGAATCTATTCTACACCTCTCCCCTAGAGTAACTCTTCTACACCCCCCTCCCATGGACCAAACCCACCTCCCCCACCCTCCCTAGGCCCAAAACCCCCTCCCACCTCGATCAAGTATATGTACCTATTATGTAGTAACACTTTTTCACAAATTGGTTAGACGAATGTGCTTTTGAACTAAAGGTCATGGTTCAAGTCTTGAATTTGCAATTTATTTTTTATTTTCTAGAAAAGAGAAAAATGTTTCAGGAAGAAAAAAACAGAAAAAAAAAAAAAAAAGAGAGATCGGAGGAGGGAGGAGGGAGGGAGAGAGCAGAGCGAGAGGAGGGGGGGAATCGGGAGGAGAGCGGGAAGAGTGAGATCGGGAGAGGAGAGGAGCGAGAGAGGGGGGAGATCGGAGGAGGGGGGAGGGATGGGGAGGGAGGGAGGGGGGTTATAGAATAGTAACCCTGTGTTATATAACTATTCGGATTTGCCTAGAAATATGGCGCCACTTTTTCTGTAAAAAAAATAGACGATTTTTAGACCCTAGGATCTGTATCAAGATTCGTGCTAATGCTTTCCGAGAAAATGAAGGTGCGGTGCGGCGGCGGGGAGGTCGATCCCGTGATCGACGAGTTACAGGCTTACAACACCAGGCTTTGACCAACTGAGCACAAGATGCTACTCGTTCTGTCCTCAAAGTAAATCGTAATAATGAAAATTACACTATAGTGATAATTTATGCAATTATATGCCACTTACATTGTAATTACATACTAAATACATATGTAATTTTGGGACTTACATATGTAATTTTGAAACTTACAGGAAAATACATTAAAATTACATATGTAATTTTAGGACACTTACATATGTTAATTTTGGAACTTAACAGTGAAAATACATTAAAAATAACATATGTATTTTGAAACTTACAGTGAAAAATACATTAAAATTACGTATGTGATTTTTAAATTTATTTAAGTGTAACTTTTGTGATCGTTAGTTTTCTTATCGTAAATTTATTTATATTGTGTATTATAATAAAGTTACTTATTTGTTATATTTGCCAAGGCTCATTAATGGTCAACTTTGTGTTTGAAATGGCGTAATCAGTGTGAAGTCCAATCGACTGTTTTGGACTAAAATTTGTGGCGCCAGATATATAGATGGACCTATTCTATATATATGTATGGGTAAGACTATTCTACCACCTGGGTGTAGAATAGTATTATTCTATACCCCTACCCTTCTCATCCTGTATCACTCCCTCCCTCCTCCCGATCCCCCCTCCCTCTCCGTCGCTCCCCCCTCTCTCTCTCTCTCTCTCTCCTCCGATCTCTCTCTTTCTTTCTATCTCTCTCCCCCTCCCCGTCCCCCTCCCTCCTCCCGATCTCTCTCTTCTTTTCTCCTCTTCCCCCTCGTCCATTCCCTCCTCTCTTCGTCTCTCTCCTCCCTGCTCCCCCTCCCTCCTGCCCGATCTCTCTCTTCTTTCTCTCTCTCGTACCCCCCTCCGTCCTCTCCTCCTGATATCTCTCTTTCTTTATTCCTTTTTTTCCTGTTTTTTTTCTTCTGAAACATTTTTTATCCTACTAGAAAAATAAAAAATAAATTGCTAAATTCAAGACTTGAACCCATGACCTCATAGTTCAAAGCACATTCTTCTAACCAATTCATCTAATGATGCTATTTGTTTCAAGAATTTTATGAGAAAGTAATATGATTATCAATTCTAATATCTTTCACTACCAAAACTCATAATATGTTACTATGCTCCAGTAGTAATATTGTTGTAAAAGTACAGTAACACGTGACGTTACTGTAGAACACATAGGACATTACTGCACTTTTGGCAGTAACGTCGTAGTAAAATTGTAGTAGACCAGGAATCGAAACAAAAATATATGGGTTAAAGCCTCACATGCTAACCATATACTTGTTACTGCATAAAAGTAGAGGTGTTACTACATAATAGGTGCATATTACCACTTCCAAGTAGTTGTGTTGCTGCACGATAATCATAGTTTTACTATGTCAGTTTTACGAGATGAAGATCGAAAAGATGGGCTATAGGTAAAGTCTGTAGGTGGCTTTGAGTGAGGTCTGATTGATGTAGGAGTGTTTTAAACAATTTTATACATTTGGTAAAACTATGTTACTGCATGTATATACCCATGTTACTGCAAATTACATATTCTGTTACTGCATATGGAGTGTTAAAGTTTAAAATGCCAATATTTGAAAAGCAATATCTCACAAGATATGTATTATTTTTTAAAACCGTTTTCATAATGATACTATAGTGTTACTGCATGTGGAGGATAGAACTTCAAAATGCATCTACATACTCCCTTCCTCAAGAAACCGTTCTTCCTCCCTCTTAAGAAAACCGGTCTTCTCCCTCTAATATAGTGTTACTGTATGCATGTATATGACGTTACTGCACTTTTGACAGTAAATCAGGAATTGAAACAAAAAATATATGGGTTCAAAGTCTCATATTCTAACTATATACTTATTACTGCATAAAAGTAAAAGTGTTACTGCACGGCATATACACGTTACTACTTGACAGTTACACATTACCGCATATTTATGCCGTAACACTATCCAAGAACTGCAGTAAAACATTTTGTTACTGTAGAATGTACAGAACGTTACTGCATATTTGGCAGTAACATCGTGGTGAAATTGTAGTAAACCAGAAATAAAAAAATGGATTAAAACACACGAGTAAACCGAGCCAATTCCCCATATTATTGTAGTAATGTTATCAAGTAATTGCAGTAACACACTATGTTACTATGAAACTTATAATCGTTACTACATCTTGTAGTAACGACATGATTTGATTGCAGTAACGCAAAACATGCACTAGTAACACTTTTGATATACTATTATTGCTTGTGGAGAGTTAAATTTTTAAAAACAAATTTTGAAGGCCAATATCTCTCATATCATGTACTTTTTTTAAAAACCGTTTGTACCATGATGTTCGAAAAAAAGTGCTTATCAAAAGTAGATCCATCGTGACTATATTATGACTGAATTTCAATTTTGTTACTGCAAGTAAAACACGGTGTTACTGCACGATGAAAAAGACGTTACTACGTCGTTCCGGGATGAGAGCTAAGAAGAGAGGGAGTGGTGGGTTTGACCAAGATTTGACCGATATGGGACACCTTTGACTGAGGTAGAAGGTGGGTATTAGGCCCTTAGAAAGAGAGGAGGTGGGTTAAGCGACGAAGACTAAGATATGATTTTTGCGGTTTTATTATTCTTCCCATTTTTTCTCTCTTTCGGTAGATTGTCTGCTTGGATTTTTTTTATCTATCTATAAATTTGTGATTTATCTGCTCTATGCGAGTAACATTTTATCTATCTATAAATTTGTGATTTATCCGCCCTACACGAGGTGTTACTCGCGTGCATGGGAATGAAGGCCGATTGGACTTACAGACAAAAAAGTTGATGTGGCGAACAGAAAGTTGCAAATTTTTTAAGTAGTTAAGATATATTTGCAATTTATACTTCATATATGTACTTTTAATCAACAAATATTATGTATTTATCTTAATACCCTTGAATTGAACTGGGCCAGCCCTTGTCAAACGTGGAACATGGTAATCTACCACGCCACCTCACAGTCCACACATTTTTCACATAGGGCTGATGAAGGCTTGTCGCAGGGTTAGCATGTGTTATCTTGTCACATGTTGTCCTGGTTGAAGTAGGGTTGATATACGTTGCATCACATTGAATGCGAGGCTTTATGGGTTCCCTACGTTGCTGCTCCCCTGTGCACTCGAGGCCCAAGTGCTAGGGCATATGTGTCCCAAGCACGTCTCACGCCGGGCCGCACCTAGGGTTGTATATGGCCCAATCATAGCCCACGAGGACTATGCCGTGGGGGTGGATGTGGTCCGAGGGCTAGACACAGCCATGCATGATAAACAATCAACCACTTATATCAGAATCACATAAAAATAATTAAGTTGGGTAAATGACCTATAAAAATTGTGGTATATTTTGAAATCAGAGATGAATTTCTTGCAACAAGAATGTGATCGACAGCGAACAGCTATACAAAGCTAAATTTCATGAATATCAACTGTCCGATGGCTATCACTAAGAAAAGGAAAAACTTAATAGTGGTAGTGTGTTGTAAGCAAGAAAAACCAAGCTCACGGGCAGACCAGTATATACGAGTCACTTTCCGTACGCATGTCATTTCCTGAATATGTCATCCTATTAACTGCAGTGGTTATTGTTAATTATCCAATTGGAAGTGCGATTGTTGTTGGACTAAGCATAAGTATTTCAGACTTTATTATCACAACAGCGGCATTTTCAACTGGTTCTGGCAGACCTTAGCAAAGCGACCATTCGTTTAATATTCCAGCCAGTAAAAGACCTTGCATTTCACCGTCCATTTCTATGTCCGACATCTTCATTGGTGTCACGAACCCGATCATCCAACTCATGTTTTTCAACCTCCAACATCTTGGCAGGGACAAAAGGATATTCCGGAAAGGACGTCCGCGCATCCGCGCAAGCGCACCCACACAAGCGCGCAAAAACTCAAGGGCATTGGAAATTTCCAACGAAAAGTTTCATAATTGTAGGTTGGAGTCGAATGACCCGTATCATCTACTTACCTTGGCCTCTCAATCCCATCATGTTTTTCTTCAAAAAATTGGACATTATTAAATATTTCACTGGATAGCTGGTACTAATAATTAGAAAGGATGGGTGCTATATGATGTATAGCTTATACATTTATGCTATTGAGGGGTGACAGAGTCATGTAACTATTCGTTGAATTGGTGATTAATGACAAGGCATGCATGTTTGGTGCCAATCTAACACATCTATATAGGGGGTGTTTATGTTTAGATCCCACTCTAAAATTTTACACCCTGTCGAACGTTTGAACACTTGTATGAAGTATTAAAGATGGGCTAAAAAATAACTAATTGTACAGATTGCGACTAATTTGCGATACGAATATTTTAAGCCTAATTGCTCCATGATTTGAAACAATGTGGTGCTACAGTAGACATTTGCTAATGACGGGTTAATTAGGCTTAATAAATTTGTCTCGCGGTTTATTGGCGGATTCTGTAATTAGTTTTATATTAGTGCCCAAACACCCCATGCGACACCCTATATAATATCTAATGTGACACGTCAAAACTTTACATCCCTATATCTAAACACCCCCGTAATCCATATAGTTGATCCTACTAAGTGTAGTTAGTACTCCCTCTGTCCCATAATATAAAGGATTTGGTGTGGATGTGACACAGTAATGTGGATAGATGGTCTGTCCAGATTACTAGGATGTGTCACATCCACCCAAAATCACTTATATTATGGGACGATTATATTATGAGACGAAGGGAGTAGTATTTTTCTCACTTGTGGTACTTCCAGATCACCTTAATTCTTTTTAGCCATTAGATTGAAATTCAACATTCCAGATTACCTCAAAGCCATTTCACTATTCACCATTGGATTATGTTGGACAGATGTTGGTATTTCTTAACGACATTACTAGAAATATAATTCCCAGCAATGACGCAAAAATACTCCTGGTATATTATGGTTACAGAGTTTATCCGCAAGCGCACGGATATACCATTATAGCATTTCACCCGTGTGCATTCCAATGATATCGTATTTATTTAATCCCATGAGAAGATCGTAGTAGAGAGAACCGTACTAATAATTTATATATTACTTGTAATAATCATAGTCTAAGCAGGGGTTAATATAATCTATAGGGTAGAGTGACACACAAGCATAGAACTACTCATTCTCATACTAAATTATCTAAGCTAAGTGGAAAGAAAAAAGAAAAGAATCTATTCCTATACTTCTAATATACATAGTATACATACATTTTAGTTTTATGATTAACTAGCTAATACCCTCTTTTCGATGCCCTCCTAGTAATTCGAGAAGCCACTCCTGACTGCTAAGTTCCTTACGACAGCCGGTCATGACCATACAACCGGGGCTAAATACGGAGGAGTGCCCTCCCTAGGAAATTAACTTAGGACTATATACACGCGCGGAAGAATACCCGTACTGAGCTATCACCATCAATGGCCCACTTCTCATCTGCAACATATAACCTCAAATAATGATATCCCGTAATCTAGACACCACGCCTAAACTACCAAATACTACTCTAATATCATCGTCATGACATAGAGTAATTGCAATAGCAAACATTATACCCGTACCTATGCATCTCCCAGATAAGCTAGCGGTATAATCAGTATAACAGGAACATAAAGTAAAGTTGGCATTCATATACTCGAAAAGTATTTCAATACCAGAAATGTATAAAGAAGAGTATTCTAAAAAAAGTACAAGTCTTACAAAAGAAGAAAGAAGAGCTGCTAGAGACATACCCGAACTCTTTCGAAGACTTTCGGACTCCGATTTCTATACTATTCCTACTCTACTAGCTTGAAACTATTAAACTAAACTTGAGAGAAATGATAAAGCTCTTGCTTAAAGTGTGTGTTGAAATGGAGGGAGTGAGAGCCTTTTGTAGCTTGAGTATGATGGTTATGACGGTTGGGAAGGTCGGTAATACCCTCCAACCGTCATTGGGGATCAATCCCAGCTGTGCATCAAAACCCTACATCGAATAGAGCCGCGGTGGTTTCGACCGAACCCAATGGTTCGGCCGAACCATTGGCTGGGCCGGCCTGGCCCAATTTCGGCAGGTGGCCTCCTCTTTTGCTCCCATACGCAGACTTGTGAATTTTGGCCCAATTGGTCATGTCATTTCTGCATTCTTGGCCCATTCATGCATAAGTTTGATTCTCGACATCGTCCGATTTATTGATCATCTGATTTGATGTCGATTCTCCTTCACTTTATGGTTATTCTATGCAAAAGGTTAGTAAACCTAATACTAGTGGAATATTATTATTCTAACATCTATATGCATTGCAAGCATAACTAGTTCTCCTCTATTTTCATAATATTGACGGTCGAAACTGATCGTTAACGACAGTCAACAACAGCTCAGATTTACTTTGAGTGTGATACGTTTTGTAGATTCCTTCCACTTCATGCATTCGATGCCATAATTTTGCTAGCCGAGCATTTCATCAACATGCATGCATGAAGTAGGATTGAACAACCCTCCTTAATGCCATCCACAAATCAACTAAGGCGATTGAAGAGCCCTCCTTATTGATAATGATTGAGTACCATCGTCCCATCAAGCAATTTGAAATCATCATAGACAGTTCCATCGTCCCATCATTATTGGCCAGCCCTTGGAGTTTGATGTCATCTTTTGCCTTACCATTAGTTGAAATCATCATACACAGTTCCTCACCTTGATCCCTAAATACTCCCTCTGACTCTAAATATTTGACACCGTTGACTTTTTAAACATGTTTGACCGCTCGTTTTATTCAAAAAATTTTGTGAAATATGTAAAACTATATGTATACATAAAATTATATTTAACAATGAATCAAATAATATGAAAAGAATTAATAATTACTTAAATTTTTTGAAAAAGAAAAAGGTCAAACATGTTTAAAAAAGTCAACGGCGTTAAATATTTAGGGACGGAGTGAGTAACTTAGGAACAATCACTTGCTCCAGTAATCGGTGCCGTTGCTACTGGTTGGCAGAGTCATTGTCATCTCTGACCGTATGCAACAAATTTCCCATCGCAGTATTTATTTGGTAGCTGGCTTGATTACGCTTTCCCTTTTGCTAACCCCATTCAAATCGCTATTTGCCGCAATGCAGGTATTTATCTATTTGATTATTGGCCTCTTCAAACTTATATATCAAGATCTCACATCTTCACACTTGACAGTACATTAATAAGTATTGTTATTGTGTTCAAATATCATATGCTAGCATTGTATGGATTCCTTTAATCATAGTGGTTTCGTCCAAAGGTCCTCAGCAATGTATGGAGAAGCAGATGCAGCAATATCGCCTGGTCAAGCAAAAGGAGAACGATCAAGGGCAGAAAGGGGAGGGGGTGGTGATTGCAGAGCAGAAAGGTCAGCCACATATTCCCAATCCCTCTCATCCTGGTATGTTCCCTAGTCAGAAAATTGTCTGTCTCAGATGCAAAGAGATCGAGAAGGCACCTTGCTAGGGATTGCTGTGCAAAAATCTTCTGTACCAACTGCTCCAAACCTACACACAAAACTGAAGTTTTGATCACTTTAATGTGAAGGGCACTAAGGTGGAGGTAAATGTCTCTGAATGGACTAGTGAATCTGCAGCTATAGGAAAAATGCATGTTGTTTGGGTATCAGTAGAAGGACTTCATGATGAAATGAAGGGTTACCAGGCTTTATATGAGGTAGGTTCTAATTTGGGGGTGGTTATGGAAGTGGATATGCCTTTGCTAGCTGCTAAGAATATTGTCAGAATAAAAATAGGGATGATGGATATCAAGCAATTCCCATTTAGGCTGATATTATCTACTCCTGAGGCTTTGATACATGAGGCATGTTTTACTATGGAGAAAGTGGTGGAAATGGGTTGGTTTAAAGGACAACAGCTTGAAAAACAGCATGACATAAAGGCAAACATTGAAGACAAGGAAGATCAGAAGTCTGATACCAAAGGCAAGCAAGGGATGGAGACAAAACAGACAGTTGGGTAGCTAGCAATGCTTCAGCATAGGGGAGAATGCAGTCAAACTCAATTTCCCGGTATAGAGCAGGTGGAGATGTTGACTGAGGAGGATAAGAACAAGGCTTTGCAGATCATACAAGACAGGAAATTGGCACTGGTGCTGCAAGAGAAGGAAGCAAAAGGTCAGCTCAGTGGGGATAAAGCTGCTGAAGATAACAAACCTGAACACCTCATGTTGGAAGTTGAAGAGGCCTGCAAGTCTGCTCCACAGGATGTGTCAGTAGCTTGAGAGACACAAGAAGGACAGCTTGATAGCAATTGTGAGGTTGGTGTGGAAGTGGAAGGCGATGAGGAAGGGAAGTTGCAGCTAGGAGACAGTGAAGAGCTTTTTGACTCACAAGATTCTGAAGATACCTTTGCCAAAAGCTTGGGAGTGGTTCTACCTGAAGAGGAGATGGGAAGTCAAGAATAGGAAAGAAGGGCAAGTAAGAGGTTCAGGGACAGGAAGGACAAGAAGACTTTAGAGATGGCCATGAATAGGAAAGAAGCACATAATGCTTTTCTCAACAAAGGTCAAGGCTCATCCTCTCTTCATGACTCAAGTATTTCTCTTGGTAACTTAGCTAGTCTTATAGGAGTCAGCCTTGGCTGCTCTATTGAGGCTGTTGATTCTAATACAAAATTGATCAATGATTTAAAGGAAGCAAGGGTTAAACTCTTTCTAAAAGAACGACAAAAAAATGAAGGCAGTAGTTCTAATGAAAATTAAAAAGGGGACCTTAGTGAGTTGGATGATGTTTTTAAAATTGTGGATGAATTTGACTCTGATGATTTATGCTCTGATTTTGACTTTGCTGAGGTTCTTTTGTCACAATCTCATTCACAAAACGGAAAAAGAAGGTGTAATAGAGGAAACCTTGCCGTTGTCAAGGTCACTCCTATGTCAAATATAAAGAAAACTGGGAAAAAACAAAAAAAGAAAAAAATGAAAGGCATTCTATGGAATATCGGAGGTATGAGAGATCCAGAAAAACTGAAACACCTAAGAGATTTAATGATTGAACACAAAGTTGGTTTTGTGGGCTTACAAGAAACCATGAGACAAGAGTTCTCTAGTCATTTTTTAAAAACTTTAGGGCAAGGGAGAGACTTTGTATGGGAATGGATCCCTTCTTCTGGGAGGTCTGGTGGAATTTTGCTGGGGCTTGATGAGGAAAAGTTCAGAATGCTAGAAATTAGGGAGGGGCACTTTTTCTTGAAAGCCACTCTGAAAAATCTGGAAGATGAACAGGAATGGGACTTAATGGTTGTGTATGGTGCTGCACAAAAAGACCAAAAGGAGGATTTCTTGAGAGAGCTGGTTCAGGAATTAAACTCACAAAGAAAACCATTGATTTTGGGGGGTGATTTCAACATAATTAGGAGAGATAGTGAAAAAAAAATAAACCAGGGAGCTGCAATAGATGGAGTTTTTTTTTATTTAATGCCATAATTGAACAAGAAAACCTGAGAGAAGTAGATATGGATTTAAGCAACTATACCTGGCGCAGTAGTCATGAAAATCCTATTTTTGAGAAATTAGAAAGACTTATGATAACATGTGAAGTTGAGCAAATTTATCCCATGTTGTCAGTTCAATGTTTAGAGAGGGTCTTTTCTGATAATAGTCCCTTGATGGTAGTTTTGAAGGACACTTGTATTAGAAATACTCCTTTTTAATTTTGAAACTAGTTGGTTCATAAGGGAAGATTTAGATAAGGTGGTAAATGAAGTCTGGACTTCATATAAAGGGGAGGGCTCCAGTCTAGATGTTTGGCAGGGTAAACTGAAGGCTGTTAGGAAAAGATTAAAGGGTTGGATCAAAAATTGGAAGGAAAGATATAGAAGAGAGAAAGCTGAAATTTTAGCTCAGATTACATCAATTGACAAAAAAATTGAAATGAATGGGATGACAAGTCAGGATAGGGATGTTAGAAAGGAATGGGGAAAAAACTAGTTTATATTATGAGGGAAGAAAGGGTTAAGTGGTTTCAGAGGTGTAAAGATCAGGAAATAATTGAAGGTGACAACAACACGAAATATTACCATGCTAAAGCAAATGAAAGAAGGAGAAAAGGTCAGATTCACAAGTTGATTCAAGAAGAAGGGGAAATAAAAGGCCAACAACAACTAATGTCATATATCACTAATTATTATAAAACTCTGTTTGGGCGTAGTGATCAGATTTTAGATCTGTCAATGAATATGGAGGATTTCTCCAAATTAAAGGAAGAGGACATGAATGATTTGACCAAAATGATGTCCAAAGAAGAGGTGAAAGCTGTAATAGATGAGATGAAACTAAATAGAGCCCCAGGCCCAGATGGGTTTCCAGTAAAATTTTATAAACACTTCTAGGATTTGATTTCATCAGACCTGATGAAGGTAATAGAGGATTTTCAAAAAGGAATAGTTGAGTGATAAATTATGGAATGATAACCCTACTTCCAAAAATTAAAGGGGCCGTGCAAATCCAAAAGTTTAGGCCCATATGCCTGCTAAGAGCAGGTACAATAGTAGACTATTAGCCAGCTGTAAACATATTTTAATGAGATAAAAGATGAGAGAGAAGAGCAACAGGCTACAGATTTGTAGCTAGCTGCAGCACAGACTTCAAGATGCAATGTGTGTTTGACAAGTGAGACTATATATTAATAGTATAGTAAGCAACTATTGTATGAATTGGCTATTAGATCGGCTATAGATGAATTGGAGCTAGTAGTGGGCTATACTATTAAACTTGCTCTAAATGTTAGTTCTAAAATCATAACTAAGATCTTGATGTTAAGATTGAGTAAGATCATTGATTATCTGATTTCAGAGAATTAAACAGCTTTTATAAAAAATAGAAACATTATGGAAGGGGTTCTGATTATGCATGAAATTCTAAACACTGTGCACAAAAAAAGCAGAATGGGATACTTTTTAAGGTGGATTTTGAGAAAGCTTACGATAAAGTCAATTGGGATTTTATTTTCAAAATTCTTCAAGCAAAACATTTCCCTGAACTTTGGTGTGATTGGATCATGAAAACAATTAGAGGAGGAAGGGTGGCAGTTAAGGTCAATGGCCAAATTGGGCCTTATTTTAAGACTTACAAAGGGGTGGGGCAAGGAGATCCTTTGTCTCCACTTCTTTTCAATTTAGTTGTGGAAGCTTTAACAGTGTTGATTCAAAGGGCTGAGGGACAGCAGTTGATTCAGCGGTTGGGAGTTAATGTTGATAGTCATATTTCAATTCTTCAATATGCGGATGACACTATTTTTCTGATTCAAGATAACCTAGACTATGCAAAAAATCTAAAGAAAGTACTGTGTTTTTTTGAGCAACTTTCAGGTCTTAAAATTAATTTTAACAAAAGTGATGTTTTCGGCTTAGGGGAAGCAAAACAAAAACAAGAGTTATATAGTCAGATTTTTACTTGCAACCTAGGGGATTTGCCAATGAGGTATTTGAGCTTTCCAATTGATAAAAAAAGACTTCTGAACAAAGATTGGAAGAAGGCTGAGGAAACAATTGAAAAAAAAAGTTGGTTGCTGGCAAGGAAATCTTCAGTCAATTGGAGGGAGGGTGACTTTAATTAATGCTTGTCTTAATTAGTAACACTCGTTTGTACATGTTATCTTTCTTTAGGGTGCCTATTGGGGTCCGAGAGAAAATGGATTTTTATAGGAGGAGGTTCTTATGGCATTAGGAAGTATCATTTGGTTAATTGGAATACGGTTTGTTCTCCCAGGGAGACAGGGCGTTTGGGCATTTTGGACTTAGAAATCATGAACATTGCTTTGCTGGGGAATTGACTTTGGAACCTTGAAAATTCTGAGGGTTTATGGCAGCAAATGATCAGACAAAAGTATTTATCCAAAAACATTTTGGCTGCTGCAAAAACAAAATCCGAAGCCTCCCATTTCTGACGGGGGTGATGGAGGTTAGAAAAAGTTTCTTTAATTTTTGCTCTAAGAGACCAGGAAATGGGGAAAACATCCTTTTTTTGGGAAGATAACTGGTTAGGAGGAAAACCTTTGGCAGAACAATTTCCTTTTTTGTATAGAGTAACTCAGAACCAATTCATTACTTTGGCAAAAGTTAGAAGAAAGGGTGGGGTTGCATGACTTTCAGAAGAAATGTGATAGGAGATGCACTTGCTGACTGGAACAAAATTAAGTCTTCTTGTGATGAGATAACTCTGAACAATCAAAGAGATGTGACAGTTTGGACTCTGACAAAGAATGGAATGTTTAGTGTCAAATCCTTTTATAGAGCCTTGAAGCTACAGGGGACTGTTTCCATGATTGGGAGTTCTCACAAAAAAAATTGGAAAATTAAAGTTCCCTTGAAAGTGAGGATTTTTCTGTGGCTGCTGCTTAAAGAGAGTGTTTTAACAAAAGATAATTTGATAAAAAGGGGTTGGAGGAAGGGTATGATCTCTATCATTTTTGTCAACAAAAAGAAACAATTCAACATTTATTTTTTGAGTTTCCTTTGGTGAGATCCACCTGGAATGTTGTTATTTGTGCTTTTGGTATGAACCAGATTAAAGACTTGAGACATATGTTAATTTCCTGGATTCAACCTTGTGACAAAATTACAAAACAACTAATGCTAGTTGGTGTGGCTGCTGTAATATGAGCCACTTGGAAAGCAAGAAATAAGGCTTGTTTTAATCAAATTTTACCAAATAATCCAACTAACATTCCTTTTTGTCGGATTGGGCTGTTTTGCAGAATTCGGGGGAAAGACAAGGAAGGTTGCAATGGGGAGCACAACTGCTAAAACAAGTGGCAAATGAGGTCAACTCGCAGTTCGGATGGCGCATCAGGCAAAGAAGATTAGCTGGTAGCTAGCTGAGGACGCATTGGAAGAACTGGGGAGAAATGAGATTACTTGTGGAGAGAGAGCTTAAAACACTAAGGCCTGTGTTTTGAGGTCTAGCTGGCTTTCGTTTGTCTCTGTTTCTTTTGTGAGCACCTAGGGGTTCTATTCCTCTGGTTCTAAGACTGTTTTTTTTCTAAGAACGTCTGCGTTTCTTTAATGGAAATGGAGGGCTCTACCCTTTGCTAAAAAAAAAAACCAGTGGTTTCGTCCAGCAAAGATTATATATTTCTTTTCCTCATCAGAACGGCATAAGATCTGGTTGGATAATTTTCAACTGAGCCAATACAGAGTGCAGTGTCGCAGTACGTGTGAGGTAGACCTGACATTTCAAATTGCTTGATAGGTTTAATTTTATTTTCTAAAGAATTAACTGGATGGATATACAATCTGTTATTTGTACATATGATTCATTCTTTCAGTTTGATAATTTGCGGGCATTTGTTTCTCTTATTTCAGGCCCTATCTCTTATTTCAGGCCCTTTTGGCATTATGTCCGCTCAGCTTTGCTGCAGCTTGCGCGCTGTTGCTCCGCTGATATAAGTCACTGTAGTCTGTAGATGGCAATGCAATTAGCCATGTAAAAGCAGTAAAGCACTACAGCAGTACGATGGGAGCTTACAAAGATGCTTACTACTTAACCAAGTAATCTACTTATGTTGGAGTCAGTAACATACTTACATACATACATACATACATATATATATATATACACACATATCTATGAACATGTTTCTGAGAAAGGAAAATATATACATCTCTTCATAGTTTAGTACTACTAGGCAACAGAGTTTATAAAGTTTTTAAGTATAATTTCAGATTTCTCTTTGGAGTATATTTTTATTTTATCATAATATCATTTTCGTTTTTGCATATGCACAAAGTCCCACCGCAACGTGCAGTATTCTATCTAGTTTTGATAAAAGACTTCTTCAATTAGTTCACCATTGACCCATGAAATAAATAAATTAACTCTATTCCACATCCCATTCCGAATAGTGATTCACACACCTCATGTCCTCATTAGTACACTAAGTGAGGAAAAGAAAAACATGATGATATATTGAGAGATAATTAATATATCAACTGTCATTAGATGATGTATAGATTTTGCCACAAGCAGAGAAACGAGGTCTATCATTTATTATATACTAGACGAAACCGCACACGTTGCGGCGCACTATTCGTGTGTAATATAACTTTAAAATTTCAAAGTATAGACATGAGAAATATTATGGACCTATAAAACACCTCACATATGAAAACTGAATTACTTCTTGTACTTATTTTTTATAGCATTCTGCACTAAGTGGTGAATGAATTGTAGGATCGAAGCACAAGAACTAAGCCAACCAGAGGGGGGTGAATGGTTGGTATACCTAAAAACCGAAAACTTTTAGCAGAAATAAAAGTTACCCTCGAAATCGACGGAGATCGGTCTGACCGGAGTAGATTAGCCGGTCCGACCGAAGCGTAGCCGCCGGTCTGACCGGTGTTGATCTAACAGTCTAACCGCCGAGATAGCCTGCCGCCCGTTGTCGCCGCCATCGGTCTGACCGCCGTGTTCCCTCCGGTCTGACCGCCGCTTGCCGCCGGTCTGACCGCCGGTAGATCGCCGGTTAGACCGCCGAAACCCGGTAAACACAAATCGAAGAACTCTTAAAGTGGATAAATAAAGAAACCATATTCCGAGACCAAGCTATCTCCAACTTGACTCATTAGTAGCAAACAACAGTATTACATACGTATAGTATCCATCTAGAAGCCATAATCATGAAATAATCACGGATATTCAAACAAACAACCCGAAACCGAAACCGACACAGCGTCGGCCGGTCAGACCGCGGGCTGCGCCGGTCTGACCGCGCATATACCACCGGTCTGACCGGCTACCAGAGCCGGGTCTAACCTGTCACATAAAATGACGAACCTGCGATTCACCTGTGAAATCCAATCATCTCCAAAACCACTTCGAAAATAAATTCCAAATAACAAAACCAATAATCTTCGATGCTAATTGTTCATCACAGAATAATAATAAAAAACACCTTTGATTTTACTTGAATGTTGAGAAACCTTATAATCAATGAAAAATGGTAACTGTCAACATTTAATGTCTATTGGATGGTTGTGATGAAGCATAGAAATGATCCAATGGCTATTGTTTTGGGGGTGATGTGGCTCAATGCATGTTTAGTGTGTGGTGCCAACTACTCCCTCCGTCCTTAAACATTTGACGCCGTTGATTTTTTTAAATATGTTTGACCGTTCGTCTTATTCAAAAAATTTAAGTAATTATTAATTCTTTTCCGATCATTTGATTCATTGTTAAATATACTTTCATGCATACATATAGTTTTATATATTTCACAAAAGTTTTTGAATAAGACAAACGGTCAAACATATTTAAAAAAATCAATGGCGTCAAACATTTAGAGACGGAGGGAGTATATAGGATATAAAAATACGTGATTCACACAAGTTAACCGCACTTGTTATTGTTAATTATCGAGTTGGCAGTTTGTGTCACTGTTATTTGAATAAGCACCTTTAAAACTTTATTATCTCACCTTTAAAACATCGTTATCTCAGCTTCAATCGAATCGGGTTTCCAATTTCGTCCTGACCAGAGCGACAGTTCGTTTGATTTCTGCCACGAAATTTCGTTGGATTTCATTTCCCACGAGGAGCTTCCAGTCTTCCACACATACGGTGTTTTTCCATGGCGCATACCTGCACAGACGCTTACGCTAGCTAATCGAGCGTTATCCGACGAGTGGTTATAGGACGCCACAGTGGGCAACACAAGGCCACTAGCCCACTTACTATGAAGATATGCGTCGATATGATGTCACTGAACATCTATGGGCAACAACAAGGCACCGTCAGAAACGGAGGCGGCTCGGCATGCGTATGCTTCTGAACATGCATCATCTTCTTTCCTGTGACCTCCCAATCCCAATATCCCACGTTGATAGAGAGAGCTTTGGCGGACGTCACACCTTGCCACAAGGAGGATCCATCACTGGAATGAACTACAAATTTGTAGCTCCTCTTAGTCTTATGATGGAGATAGCAATTCATCAAATCATATCGGTTATTATGACAATACATGTTTGGTGCAATCCATTTCTCGCACGTTCTTAATGTATTGCAAATGCAATTAATATTGTTAGCCTGCACATCTTGGTGTAAAAACAACTCCACTTTTCTTCTATATTACCTCGCAATTGGCCCACTGAAATACATTACTACTAAATAAAAAAAACCCGTGTACTAGTTTAAGTTACACGAAACCATATAAGTTTTGACACGTGACACATAACCCTCAGGTATTACAAAACTTATATTTCATAAAACCACATAATTTGCAAATTTAATCTAAATCTGACATGAAGGGTACATGATTTTTTTCGTGCACCATACTTATGTGAACATATAAAACTATTATCTCACATTTAGATTTATGTTAAATTGGTCAATTCCGTGGTTTCGTGAAACAGTAGTACCATAGTACTCAAAATTATTTCTTACATACCAAAACTCGTATGGTTTCGTGGAATTTACTCTTTTTTTAAAAAGCATTCCACTTGTTATCAAATCTGAGTGTGAAGGAACATATTCATTCTTCCTGTTGTCAAATCTGAGCTCGTCTCCCTCCTTTTTGCTGGCACCAGTATGATTTGTTCTTTATTTTCTAGATCTGATTTGATTGTTGTGTTAGAATGTAAATCCCGGTGCGTAGGTAACAAACTGCATGTTTCTTTGATCATGTGTATGTAATTGCTAAGCTAGCGTGTATATACGGATTTAAGATGTTTTCAGTTAACAATGAAAATTGCAATGCAACTAAATTACAACATATATTTTTTAGGAAAAAGTCTAACGTATATCCCTAAACATTGGATAAAACTCCAATCTAGCAGCCTGAGCTTTGAAATCAGACATCCAACCCCCAAATTTTGCTATATAATTTATATTACCCTCTTAGCTGGTTTAGGACGGTGATTTTGTTCAATTGAAATATTAGAAGAGCAGCTTTAAATAGCTACCATCTACATACAGTCAACTATCGGTCGTCAATTTATACTATGGTGATGTTGTATTAATATTATATTGACATTCGTTTGTAAATGGGAGCTAAAAAATTACTAAAAAAAGAAATATTTAGGTGAAAATTTTAACATAATGTCCAATACATGCATCTCATATCGGTAATATCATCCAACATATATGCAAATTAGATAAAAACCATTTAGCAAAACCACCTTAGGATGTTATATGAATGGTATTTCAATCAAAGTTTAGGGGATACTTGGATATATATCCCACACACATTAACCATTGTACTCTCTCCGTCTCAAAATGTAGCAACCTAGAATGTGATGAGACTCACTATAGGGATATGAATCTGGACATGGGCCATAACCGCTAGTTTGCTATATTTTGGGACGGATGTAGTAGGAAGATCCATAATTGCTACTACTACTTACAGTGGACCACACCCTTATTGTCAACTGTTACACGTCATTGGCCTTGCCCTTAATGCGTGAGAGATAAGAGCAATAGAGCAAGTACAATAGCGGACTATAAGCCAACTATAAACATATTTTAAGAAGATAAAAGATGAGAGATAAGAGCAGCGGGCTACACATTTGTAGCCAGCTGTAGCACAGACTCATATGCATGTGTGTATGATAGGTGGGACCAGATATTAATTATATAGTACATGTTAATAGGTAACTATTGTATGAATTAACTATTAAATTAACTATAGTTGATTTGGAGCCAATAGTTGGCTATACTATTAAACTTGCTCTTATCAACTTGGCCGGCCACGTAAATCTAAACGTGGGCTACACCCAAGACCTCCAAATCTCAAGGTTGAAATGGCATGGATTGAACTTAGTTCTCCCGAATTTAATTTCAGATACTGCATATGATTTACAAATAAGGTTGAATATCTTTTAAAACAAATAATCTAAACTTGGATCAGTACGTAAATATTACTACTGTAGATTCGTACATTTTCTCGAACTTTGTTTTCCGACCCACTATTGTGGTTTGCATGACTATATTTCTAGTAACAGCAATATGGTACTGCGGATAGCTAGTCATTGTGGTGATTTCTCTCAAAGAACAAAGATGCACAGTACGAGTGTGCATGAAATGACGAAAGCAGAAGTGGAAGTTGAGTACTCGTCTCCGTGTATAAGCCACGAAAGACGAATTCCCAGCACCTCCTATGCCCAAGAACGAGTTACTATATTTTCATGCGTGCTTGGAATGCCGATGAAGACCGATATGCTTTTCTTTGCACCCTAGACTATAAATTGCCGTCAATCTAGCTATCTACTGGGTGTGGTATCCCGGCTCAATTATATATCTTCCTGCAAATATATAGTAGGAATACGAGTACTCCACATATGTACTATATATCAGGAATCAGTGACTAAACTTTATTCCCTGTCATATCGGATGTTTGGATATTAATTTGGAGTATTAAATATACACTACTTACAAAACTAATTACATAAATAAGAGCTAATTCACGTGACAAATTTTTTAAGCCTAATTAATCCATAATTAGCACAGGTTTACTATAGCATCGTATAGGCTAATTATGGAATGAGTCCACGATTATGGAATGGGTTTTGTCAATAGGCTCAATAGATTCGTCTCGCGAATGAGTCTACGGTTATGGAATGAGTTTTGTCAATAGTCTACGTTAATTTTTAGTCCCATCCAAACAGCCCAAAACCCACCGTTCTTGCCTTCCACTGTATTTAATAAGACAAAATTCCTGAGTTTTGCTGTTTATTGTAGCAAATGGCCTCGACAGAGTGGCCTGATATGTATTCACTGTTTCTTGATTTATGTCTCTGCCATAAAGACAAAAGATTAGGCCAAGTAAAATGGACGATAGACTAGATGACGATCGATTTTTTATTGGATTATGTGAGCTAGGTTTGGTATTGACAGCTAAATTTAGGGTTAGTTTAGAAAGGGATAAGAGGATTTACCCAAGGACAGGTTTGTGATCGCAAGTATCCGTCCGGGGCCTAACCATAGGTGTCTATGTAGTCTGACTGGTTAACTAACAATCCGAATCCAATTTGTCTCGTTTGGTGTTTTTTTCTCGGGGCCGGGTTTCACTACTACAGTTCTACCATCATAGCTCAAACAGATTTGTTTACTTTTTGTTGATGATGTCACAATGAAAGAAAAATGATTTGCACCACTACATCACTTAACAATTAGCTCTTTTGGCTCAAGGCTTCAACCAAACAGCCTCTTAAAGTTTGTCGTAATTAGCTGCTGGATACTTGAGGTATTATTTTATTATTTTCAGTGAAAAACAGAGAGAGAAAGAGCGTTAAAAGTAACAATATGCCCCTGACACTGTTTTTCTTCTAACTCTTTTCTTTACACTAGTACAGATCCTTCTATCTGTGACGGGCTCTAATATGCTTAGAAATAGCGGGCCGTCATAAGAAAGTTATCTCAATCGGGCCGAAAAGTGCCCGATTGAGATATGGTCGCACAGACATGTTAGATGGGCATAAAACTTAAGCCCGTCACGGATGACACCTATCAGTGACGGGCCGTAGTTTAGGCCCGATTGAGATAACATTTCATATCTCAAACGGGCATAAAGTCATCTGTGACGGGCGCTAGTTGTGGCCCGATAAAGATAGGTCATCTGTGACGGGCTATAGTTTGACTGGTCGTCTGGATCAAAGCTATCGGTGACAGGCTTCACTTAGGGCCCGATTGAGATATATTCATTCGTGACGGCCGTTTGCCCGATTGAGATAACTCTTCACATCAGTGACTTCTAGCCTGTGACGGACGATGTGCCCGATTGAGATGGGGTTTACCGCCCGATTGAGATGAGGGTATCCCTTCTAGTGTTAAACTCTCTTTTCTTCTCACCAATTCTTTTGCTTCCGCCGTGCGGCGTCGACAGTGGCGGAAGCTGACTACACTTGAATAGTGAGGTCTCAAGTTAGAATCCTATATACCGCTCTGACATATATATTTCTTGTGAAATTTTTTGTGTACATAATTAATTACCTAATATGAATGAGTGTAGTAAAATACTACATTATGTTTTTCCTCTTATTTTTGGAGTATATATCTGGGAAATCTACCCCTTTCAATATGCTCTTGGAAGCCTTCTGTTATGGTGATAACGGAATAAATTAATCCCCATCAATCCATTTATTATTATACGCGTATAGTAATTACTATACGCATTATGTTTGTTGGAAGATTCACTGAGATCGTTCTCGTTAAGTAAAGTTTTGGCCGGTATGCATTTTTTTATATATGTGTGAGGTGAAACTGGAAATTAAGTCTTGTTATGGGGTCGATATGTATATTTTTATTTCGGATTTCTTCTGTAACGAATTTTGTAAAAAGTTATCGTTCCTAGAAAACACTTTCTCTAGGAGTGCACGTTGGAAATCCAAGATGTTCTGTAGTGCACCCTCCGCCACACTCACCACTACACCGACGACAATTGATGCCACATTGCCACAGCATACAGCGATGGCTCCTGGATCAGATCTTGGCAAGATGGCGGCACACCAAGGCCAGAAATGTCCCAATACATTCCATGCTTAGCGATAACTGGTTATATACGTACATTCGATTGTGCACCTCGGAAACTTGCATAGCCATCGCTCCCTGGTTACTTGATACACCAAACCGTTTGTAGTCCCGGTTTGTAACCCCCCTTTAGTCCCGGTTTCCAAACCAGGAGTACCAATCCGGGACTAAAGATCGCTATCTTTAGTCCCGGGTGAAATAACCGGGACTAAAGATCGATCTTTAGTCCCGGTAAAGATCGAGCTGACCTTTTTTTTTTTTACATGGCCCTGTTGCTGCATGGTTTATATATATATATAAACCGTGCA
>CM020181.1:25886488-25922634 GCA_009805545.1 Oryza longistaminata
GGTAAGCGAAACTACTCGGTAATCGTGTAACGATTTACCGGACGCAACATTTTCGTTGGAGCTATCAAAGGTATGGAAACATCAACCTAAGGTAATATAAGTGCGACTACTATGTTGGTCCGGAATCGGACGTATAAAAAATCCGAGGCCTAACATGTTAATCGTGTGAACTAAGCAATGCACTTTTCAAACAACTATCTTTTGCAAAGATAGGGGCAATGTGACTCAAAGAGGCTTGCCGGTGCACAGGGTTGGGGTCTTCTCCTTCGAAAGCGCATCCGGGCTTCTCGAAACTCGGCTCTTAACGCGAAAACAAGCCGAAAAAAAGCAAAAGGCAATAAACAAGCTCAAACAGCAGAACCAACTAGCATGCACACTGTTGTAGATCTCAATTTGGAGAAAAATTTAGGAACTTGAACAGGGGTCAATCGGTCAGTTACGGTTGTTTTCTATGAATTTTCAAAGTTAGGTAAAGAGGATTTTTCTGGCGAATTTCATTTATTGCGACGGGCAAGGGAATATCGTTGGAATATTTTCCGCATAGCAGTAACAGCAAAGAGAGGGGGCCACCTGATCAGCGGCCAATGGAGGAAAGAAGGCGGCGGCGCCCGGCTGTCGTGGCTTTGAGAGAGGAAAGGAGGATGGGCGCGGACTTCGGCAGCAGCTCAGGAGGTACTTCTTCCTCCTCCTGTCGCTTGCTTGGACCTCACGGCTCGGCCCTGGAGATGGCGAACGCACCGCGGCGACTGGGGCGCGGCCCGAGGCGACTCAGCGGCCGAGGGAGGCTGAGCAGGACGGACTCCAGGTGGCGGGCTCCGGCGGCGACGGCGGCGCCGGTGAGCGAGGCTGTTCAGGCATTCGATAATCTTCCTGCTCTTCGCCTCTTGCTCGGGCTTGAAGGCTGTCAAGTGCCGCAGCAGCGGGGCCGCTCGGCCTCCGCGGCCGGCGGGCCAGGAGAGGCTGGCTGGCGACCTCGGCGGTGCTCCAGCGGAGGCACCGCCGCGTGACGGCGCGCTAGAAGGGCGGCCACAAACGGCATAGGTGGCGGGTACAGGAGCAAACGAGGAGAGAAAGAGGGAGAGAGATGGGAATGGTGTGGGACTTTGGGGAGCTCGGGCTTCCCTTTTATAGGCGAGCAACGCAGTTGGCGAGGCTGGCGGTCTCAGACGCGGGGGAATCGGAAGGTAGGCGGCTAGCTGCTCGGCCGGATTCCTGGGAGGAGGGGTCGGCGATGCGACGCCATGGGTCATGCACCGGCTGGCGACTCGACGGCGAACGACACGAAGGACGTGCAGAGAGCGGGAAACGGCGGACGGAACATGGGTGACGCGCGGCCGACAGCGGCTACGGCGCGCGAATTTGGGCGGTTAGCGGACTAGAGAGGGTTGACGCGAGCGACGTGGCGACTTACGCGAGAGAGAGGGAGAGACTGTCAGCTAGTGAAACACTCATGAACACACGTGAGATTGGCTATCCTAGCTTGTTAGTAGGTCAGAACGCATGAAACAGTATCTGACGAAATACGCAAACACAGAAAAACAGAGTTTGGCTGCTGCAAAAACTTCGCAGCTTTCTAGGGGTTTTTCTTTCCTTTTATTCACCTCCACAAAGAGTCTCGTTCACATGCGCGATCTTGCCGGATCAACGACTGACCGGTGCCATCCCACGATCGATGCCCTGCTCGATCTCTTCTATACCGAAAAAACAGAAACGATAACTAACACTGACCCGAGTTTGCTAATCTTCAGCCAGCGCATGCAACTTAGGAATCCAATGCTATTACAAAATGCAAACGGCTAATTTAAAAAATGCAACTGAAAAAAACTGGCTTTCGGCACCACAAGATTATTTGGATAAAGCTAATCAATTTCCCCCCTAATGCTTGATGTGCCTAGCTCCAAACCCATTCTTCTTCCGGAGTTCAAAGAAAACCGAACCTCGTTTCCAACATGGCTTAGTCAGTATTATCCTGCAAGCTGATCTTCTGTTCGCACATTACTCCACAGCGTTTGCTTCTTTCCACACACTCCCCTGATTAAAAGAAATCCGAGTGTCAATGTGCTTACTTCGATCATGGAGTACCGGATTTCTCTGCAGAGATTGATTGCTCGATTTGTTATCAAACTTTCATTCACAGTTGGCCAGGGTCTCTCCAAAGTAATATATGCCAATAGCCTACTATGAGCCAAAAATCTTGACAAGCACCAGTAAGTGCAGCAACTATACTCAGAACTTCCACATGACGACAAAGCTACCACCTTCTTTTTCTGAGATTGCCCAACTGATCAAACTGTCTTGCCGCTATACAGTACACCTGTGGTGCTCTTCCTATTTTCATCAAACCCCAGGCCATATCACTGTCACTGAACCCCAATTCAACTCTGAAGGTTCACCCTTTTCCCTATCTCCCAAAACCAGCAGCCAACATCAAGAAGTTACCTTGCAATGTATTCTCAGAATATGGCTTCACTGCTGCCCAATGGTTCAGAAGTTGGTTTCTCCATAAAATCTGCTCACCTCCCCCGACAGAGTAAGCAAGATCTGGCCTTCTGTGCTTCACCAAATTACCTCGAGACTTCCCACAGTAGCTTCTATACCATGTTGAAATCTACTCCTCCCTCCACCTCTTCCCTCTTTTCAGTTTTTCAAACCTAGCTTCCATGCGGGAACGTTGAGCTAGACATTGCCCAGCCTTCCATCCTGTCTTTTTAGGATTGTTTGCTGCATAAGGCAGTTATGACAGAAAACACTCCATATCCTTTGGACAACCTCCATTTCCCGATTTTAGTAATACAGCAGACCTAAGTTCACTCATGCGAAATTTCTTCTTCATCTCCTCCTTGAAAAAATCAATTTCACATTGCTTGAGCCACACCTGATTAATCAGATCATCCACATTACATCCCACTCCATTCAACCTTATGAGCTTCCTGTTCCTCTCACATACACTGCACCTCTCAGTTTCAGCTTGATGAAATTCAGAGAAATCAAAGTGTTGTGAGTTTTGCATTCCATGGGCTCGGGGAGCCTCGCTTTCAGCCCATACAAAGCTATTTTGAGCCTGCAACAGCCTGGCCTTCGTTTTCTTTTCTCAATAAAACCAGGTGGCGCGCACAACATAAAACTTCCATCTTCAAAATCACATTCAGGAAAGCAGACTCACATCCATTGAATGAAATCTCCCATCCTTTGCTTGCAGCTACTGCAATCAGGACACTCACAGTTCCATTCTTAGCCACTTGGGGCAAACACTTCTTTCAAAACACTTCCTTGTTGTTGGCACATATCCTTTGCTACCACCTTGCTTTGTGTCTTCACCACCACTCACTGATGGATCCTTTTTCACACTTTATAAGACCCACTATATAACCCAATTGCTTATGTCCAACAGGGAGCTCAGCAAAAGCTTCCAAAGTCTGATTGTCTTCAATGGGACTTTTAAGCTCCTCTTGCATTCGCCTGCCCCCAACAACAACTGTTCGTTCAGCTTCCTGGAAGATCTCATTGGTTCCTCAGCTTGCCAGCAAAGCATTTGGTCGCACTATAATCAAACATCTACAGGACAGGTTCAGTAGCAGATAGCGCCCTGATAGGGCATTCATTGTCCCGGCGTGGACAGAGTTTGGATTGCTGAGCAAAACTCCACCCCCGCCGGCCGCTTCCGGTACGGTGAGGGCGAGGGCCATCGACGCCGGGTACGCGCCTCCTCGCACAGGCGTGTTAGCCTGTCGCCCAAGTCGGAACAGCAGAGGTCCACGGAATTCACAAAGAAATCCACCGTGAATTCCTCCTCTTTCAGTCGCCTCTGTCTCAGGATCCCCTTCGCGCACGCCCATGTCGCGCGCCTCGTCGAAGAACGACCATCAACGCGACACGCAAAACGCGCCGCCGGCCACACGGGTCACCCGGTTGGTATTACCAACCGGGACTAAAGATCAAATATGCCCATTACCCTTTTGAACCGGGACTAAAGATCATTTTTAGCCCCGATTTTTATTGCATCCGGGACTATTGTGGAAATCGGCCGACCGACGAAAGATGGTTTCTCCACCAGTGATATATATAAAGCGTTGGACTCCATGGGTTGTTTCATTACCATTGATTGCTGAGATTTTTATACTCCCTCCGTATTTTAATGTATAACGCCGTTGACTTTTTGACAAACGTTTGACCTTTCATCTTATTTAAAAAATTTATGTAATTATAATTTATTTTATTGTGACTTGATTTATCATCAAATGTTCTTTAAGCATGACATAAGTATTTTTATATTTACAAAAAAAAATTGAATAAGACGAGTGGTCAAACGTTGGTTAAAAAGTCAACGGCATCATACATTAAAATACGGAGGGAGTATTTTACTAGTGTTCCATTTTAGATTTTAACGGCTTGGGTCACGCATAATGGGAGAGAATATATAGGTGGATCACACGCGTATATATAGTTGGCAGTTTGGTAATACAATTGTTAAAATGGATGCCAGAGAGAAGTCTAATGGTGAATTGGTGATTGTGTTTTAGTGGGATTGTAGTTTTAGTATCCCGAGTATATATGGTGCTAGGCTGCTACGAGTCTGCATGACGTCCTCTGTATCACGCAACAGAAGTGAAATTAATCATTAGCTACCTTTTTGAGGAGACAGAAACACCATGGAGACCTTCTTCAGTTAAAAATGGAGAAAAGGAAATACTTAAACCGCCAGTGACTAAGAAATTTCTCGCTACGGCTGCAGTCTTAACGCGCGTTAGTGACTATTCCATAAGCATAAACACTAACAAGTTCTTTAAACGTCTTTTTAATATGATGCCAGGTAAAGGCATCCTGTACATCAAAGTTATGAATCTTGACGTCATATAGATTCACAGCTGACCATATTTTCATTTGAGATTGTTTATGGTTACTTAGAAAAAATGCTCGTGCATTACAATACGTCAAAACATTTTTTTACAACATCAATCGGGAGCTGAGCAATAAATTGAAACATTGAGATCGCTATACATTATAATTGAAAATATTAATGAAAAGCATTCCTTGGTTTTGGTCCGAAGGCCTATTCATTCCTTCCTTTTCAGCCCCAACCCAATCCGCTACCTCCTTCTGCTTAGCTTGCCTCTCTTTGACCTAGCACACAAGTGGAGCCGCGGACATAACTAGCAAAACTTCTTCAACCTCCATGGAAGACTGCCCAGTCCTGTGCCCATACGATGCCCGAGCCGATTCTCCCTACCAAATCCGGACGAATCTTTCTCGATCTTCTAAAATTGGTTAAATGCTTCTGTTCCACTTGGATTTCTCTTTCCATTTTTTACAAAATTGGAGTGAATCCACATACTTTTGGATAAGAACAACCTGGGGAAGCTCGCCGACCGGCCATCATTGAAATCACTTAAATCTAGCAAATTAAAGCTGTATTGAAAGAAAAAAAAACAAAGGGAAAATAATGAGGGCAGAGTGGGGAATCAATTTTTCAATCAAATGAAGAAGAAAACACATTAGGAGACATTGATGTGGTGGTGACGCTAGAGTTCAGCCCGAGAGGGCATGGAGGCGCGCTACGCTCATGGGATCGGACGGGGCTGGAGGAGTCGGACGAAAAAAATCCGAAATACTTATGTTTTTTTTAATTAGATATAGATTTGAATTCTTCTGATAACCTTTGATGAGAGAATACTCCATATCGAAGTTGTAGTTATCAATGCATGCAATGCAGAACTTTGTAGCTGACAACTTTTTCGTTTGATATGGTTTGCGTATCCGAATATGCTTTTCAAGTTACTCTCAGATTTATTTTTAGAATAATTTTTCAAATGACTTAGCATGGATACAAGTTTTATATCAAAGTTACGGAGCTCGACGTGATCTACAATTACGGTGCTGATGACCATTTTTCATTTGAAATCATTCTAGAAAATTATATTAATTATTTTTTTAAGTTTGTTTTGCTAATGTATTTAATTAATTATGTGCTACTTCTATTTGTGAGGAATGAGACGAACATTAGGTTCGAACATTAGGGCTGTGCTGGGATAAGGGGGTTCTCAACCCCTCTCCCTCGTATTCCGCGCACACGCTTTTCAAACTATTGAATGATGTGCTTTTTTAAAATATTTCTATATGAAAGTTGCTTAAAAAAATTATATTGATCTATTTTTTTTTTAAAAAAATAGCTAATACTTAATTAATCACGCGCTAATAGACCACTTCGTTTTCCGTGCGGCCCAATGTATCGAAAGCAGCCTTAGATAGCATAGTTATTTAAGTCCATTAAGTTCTTCATAATATGTATGCTATCATGTACGAAGCGAATAGTGAGGTCCCAAGTGCGAATCCTATGTACCGCTCTGACGCATATTTTCTTGTGAAAATTTTTGTGTACATAATTACCTAATATGCATGAGTAGTAAAATACTACATTATTTTTTACCTCTTATTTTGGGACTATCTGCGAAATCTACCCCTTTCAATATGCTCTTGGAAGCCTCCTGTTATGGTGACAACGGAATAAATTAATCCCCATCAATCCATTTATTATTACTATGTACGCGTTATGTTTGTTGGAAGATTCACTGAGATCATTATCGTTACGTAATGTTTTGGCCGGTATGCATGTTTTATATGTGTGAGGTGAAATTGGAAATTAAGTCTTGTTATGGGATCGATATGTATTTTTTATTTCGGATTTCTTCTCTATCGAATTTGTTTTTCTTTCTCAATGTTGAGCTTAAATAATTTCACTATATATGAATGGCTTTATATATGAGCTTAAATAATTTCACTATATATGAATGGCTTAAATAATTTCTTAAGTAAAGATAGGTTTGGGATCTAATTAGCACCGATAAGATTGCCCATTCAAGCTAGTTATTTGCCATATCGACAAGAATATATAGGGATAGCCTGAGCTAGTTTTGATTAAAAATTTACGCACTATCGAATTAATATTTTTATGTGCGTGATGATAGCTCAGCATGAGAAAAAAAATGACACAAAACATAGAAACCACAGCAGGGGAGGCACTTAAAAACCATATATATTTTCAAGCTAGCTGAAAATAAAGCTGTTCTGAACACTGGAACAGCGAACTGCGCGCGTCGATCGGATGCCATATGCAACACGAACCCCTGTCCGTCAACAGATAGATTCAGATCAGAATATGGCAATCGTGCAGTGTACTGTTCTCGCCACAGCAACAGCCGGAAGGACGACGACAAGCCGCCGGATGTCGATCGAGAGAGCTAATGGAAGAGGTCTCGCGTTTCCCAGCATCAGTGCCGACTGAACAGTTAGTGAGGCCGTGAATCTCCCAATGCATCCCATTCCCATGCTCTCGCGGTCGCGGCTCACCACATACTAGTTACTGTAACGACTGGGTGTAGCATTATACATGTTTGTAGATATATATGTTGGGTTTTACACCTTGGAGTCTCGGGCATTTATCTCTCTCCGGGACTCTTATGGTACTTTCAACTAGAAAATAGACGCAACAATTGGCGCGCCAATTAAAAGCATGTGGTGTGTGGGCTCTCTTGGAGATGCATAAATTGGCCATTTTTTATTTTTCTTGTGAGATTTGACAACTTTCCTATATAGAAAGAAATTATTATAATAGAATTCACTTCCGTAACACATGGTAAAAGTACCCACTTGAGATCATTTAGTCGGGCGTATTCCACAATATGAAGTTAAAATTAGTGGTATAAGATATATACATGTGGGTATCATGTGGCCCAATCAAAGGCCAACATAATTACCGGGTTGAGATTAGTAGCTAGATTAGTATAAAGGCACCACTTTAATATACGGACGTTAAATATATGTAATGAGACTTAAAACAAAACATTTTTTAAAAACATCATTAGAAGTGTCCGAATTTTGACTTAGATAAAATTAAAATGAATTATAAGCTGAAATGGAGGGATATAGTGAAATCCACTGTGTTTTAATACTTCTTAAGCAGCATGAAATCAATTTGCCCATTTAGCAATCAACCAATCAACCAATAGCTAGGATTCAGTACGCAACGTGATCAAGGTGCTTAGCATTGATTTGTACAATCATTAATTATTTTGGTCGAAGTTTAAGTAAATAGGACTTTATGAATAAGTGGTTGATAGTCATTGGTTCTAACCTACTCCCTCCGGTTTTATCATCATTGGCCTTTTAAAAGAGGTTAACGTTAAACTTTTATAATTTTAACTCTCAGTAAAGACTCTAAAACAACATATATAAATATCCCCTAACAATGATATGTTTTAAAATGACACCAATCTAAATATCCCCTAATCTTTAACAGATATCTATTAGACCAAAGTGGGGTGAGCAGAGGCTGATAATATCTTGATGTGTATCAATTTTTATCACTCAAAAGAATATCCCGTCGTTTACTTAAATTAAAACCATCTAAACTGTTATAAAAAGTTCTTAAAAAATTTGATAACACTCATAGGCGGTTATAAACAGAGATGATAAAATGACGGAAAGCGCCATCTAAACGGTTATAAACCATCTCTGTGTATGGATAGGACGTCATCTTACGTCTCACGTGAATAACTATATGTACTAGTCGTCAACCCGTGCGTTGCACGGGTTATTACTATTGTTTTTATTAAGATAAAAGATTTTTATGCTAAATTTGTTGGTTCTTGAAAGAAGCTTATAACAAAGATAAATGTGTACTCCTTATCTTGGTTTGCTTTTTCTTTTATTAAGTGTGTTTGATTACATTTGAACTACACTCTTTGTATAAGTGATACTCTGTAATAATTGGCTGTAACTCTGTTGAGTCAAGGCTGGGATATAAATTCCATTATCTAAAAAATGCCTAATACTATAATGTTCCTTTTCTTCTTAAGGTGGACGCCTAATAGAATGTTAGAAAGGCTAAGCCGTCAATGGCAACAAAAGCTAAAATAGAAAAATAGTTATATATCTGAGCCAATTTTCTTTCTCGAAAGGAAGCATAATGTATTTCATCTCCTGGCAATATAACTAGGCTAGTAACCTACAATTCCTGTGAGAGCACAATTCCTCCTACAAAACTGATATTTGCAGACAACCCAACATTATCTTTACAAATGGGCCCAAAACAAGTTCATTGTGCACAATGTTATTGAGGGTGTCCCGTAACAGCATCTTGTGAAAATTAATTTTCACAGAAGGACTTCTTAAGAATTCCATCTGTGAAAATTAATTTTTGCAGAAGGGATTCTTAAGAGTTCCGCCTATGAAAATAGGTTTATTTTTCCCATACGGACAACATAATTTATTGTTAACAAAAGAATTTGGCATCATATTAGGAGAAAGAAGAATGAGATCGAAGCGGATTTGGTGCGGAATCGAGCTAATCTCCAAGTGGGACTACGCGTCGGCTGAGTTTCGCATCGGCTAAAAACCGGACAAAGGTTTGACTTGGCCAAAATGGTATAACCTTGGCTCGGCATGGGCCTAGATCAAGATAACCGTCATTGCCAGTCAGAGATATGGCTCATGAGTTACCTACATATGTTCCATCGGCTACTTTCATAATATTGTCTTAAACTTCTTTATTTGATCTGATAGACAATATTACAGCTAATGAGGCATGTTTAGGGTTTAATATTCACTGATCTACCCAGTCTATAGCCGATTTGGTCTAAGTACATCGGCTGAGACCACCAATGATATGCTATCGGCCTATCGGCCGATCAGCTCTCGGCTGACTAACTCTTCTTTTGTCTTTTTTTGCTAATTGCAGGAACAAATCAGATGGCACGCTCTTGACACACTCGAGGCTAGCCTTGGACCTGCACTAGAGTTAAGCAAATCTCCCATTCCACCGTGTTTTTACATCAACACATACCTGCCTTCAGCACCACGATGCCTTCTACTCTCCTCTCCGTCACTTAACATCTCCTATTATCTTTATCTCCTCTCCGTCTCTCATTCTCTCTTGGGGCAACGGTGACAGAGGATGGCCGTGGTGGCACAGGTCGGAGTTCATCAACCTTGCACCTGCCATTCCCACTTCGATGGTGGGAGGGACGATGTTCGTTGCACACGGGTCTTGGTGTTAGGGAGTTTTTGGCGGCTGGCCTTGAGGCAATGGATTCGTCAACTGCGCCCCTGCCAGAGAAGATCCAGATGGGGAGTGCAGATCCGGTACCAGTGTCAGCACCGGGAAGGAGTAGCGGCAAACAGGAGCGCTAAATTCTACGCTGGGAAGCTTGGCGAGAGTGGGTCCGTCGACAGGAAGCGCGCAACAACGGATCTTGTGGCAGGGAGCTTGGCAACTATGGTTCTTGGCCACGATGGATTTGAGCTAGGTTTCCTTTTCTTTTGTTTTTTTTTTTGCTGAAAATCTTTTTGCAATCAGACCAGGTAATGTCCCTGTCTGTTAAAACCTGTTTTTGCACCAGGTTGCGGTGGCCACTCGAAAAAATTCTGATTTCTACAGACACCTCGCTCTAGCCGGTTGTGCTGTCCGGATGGCCGCCTTCGAAGATTGAATTTTGACTTTATAAAAATCATTTTTAAGTAATGGATGCTTCTGCTTGCCAGTGGTTACTACTTTTAACATCATTCTATAGTTCCTCTCACCTGCAAAATCAAGTGTGGTAGAATACAGTTTCTTATGCCTATGATTCCAAGATATTCTTTAGATAGTGGAGAATCATGAATTAGGACAAGACCCAACTACAAAATCATTCCAACCAGGCCTGTTTTGGTTCCACCCCAAAATTTTACGCTATGTCACATCGAGCGTCCAAACACCTGCATGAAGTATTGAATATGAGCTTAAAAAAAAACTAATTGTACGGATTGCGACTACTTTGCTATACGAATCTTTTAAGCCTAATTACTTCATGATTTGACAATGTGGTGCTATAGTCAACTTGTGCTAGTGACGGATTAATTAGGCTTAATAAATTTATCTTGTGGTTTGTTGACGGATACTGTAATTAATTTTTTTATTATTGTCCAAAAACCCCATGCAGTACCCTGTATAGTATCCGATGTGACACGCCAAAACTTTACACCCCCGGATCTAAACACCCACTTAGAAGATGGACATAGGTTCACCTGACATTGAAAACATTATGAAAATGAATGTATTTTTACTCTTGTGTGGGTCCACTAGGGGTACGAGACCACTGCATCATTTCACCTGACATATGTCAATTTTTGTAAGCCCTACCAACATCGTTGACAGTGCAAGCTTGTAAGAAAAAAAGAGCATCATAACAGGCCTACCGATACCTCTCACATCTAAGAGCAGGTACAATAACGTGATTAAGCTGGCCCCAAAATTTCTCTCACCTTCCTAATCCTAGATTAAGGTAGCAGAATTTAAGAGAGAGAAACGAGCAGGCACTTAACCTGGTGCCGGGCGATAGTGCAACATCCAACGCCGTATCGCTCGCATGGAGCCCACAAAGGCGATTAAAAACACGTTATGTGGGTCCCACAAGAAAAATCCCTGATCCCCTCCTCCACCGCATCTCAACCACCGAAAATCTCCTCGCTCCGCCGCCGCCTCCTGCCCTCCACCGCCGCCGCTGCCTCAGCCGAATAGATCGAGAGGGGAAGAGGAGGAGGAGGAGTGGAGGAGTACTGATGGGATCGAGGAGGAGTACCAGCGTGCGAGGGAGGAGATAAGGACGATGGGATCGAGGCGTGCGGCTCCGGTATTTTGTCTCGGTTAGTATAAACAACCGGGATTAAAGGTAGTGATGCCTGACAGCTTTTTGAACCGGGACTAAAAATGATATTTAGTTCCGGTTGTTAACATCAACCGGGACTAAATATCATAAAGTCCACATGCACTTTTAAACCGGGACTAAAGAGTATTTTTAATTAATCTCAGTTCTTATTGGAACCGGGACTATTATGATTTTTGCCCAATCCTTCAAAGATGCATTCTCCAGGAGTGAGACACTGCAGGGTTGTAATAACAATGAACATAATAACAGACTTACCGATACCTCTCACACCTAACTTGGATGTTACATCGCAGACACCGTGTTAGCTTGAGGAGCAAATCAATTGCTGGTATCTGCGTTGCATTGGCAGTGTGTATTGAATTATGCCGCTAGCTGCTCTTTGTCCTCGTGCTGGTAGCTCCCTTTTATGTTGGTTCATAAAAATATTGGCAGCACACGTTCATGTTGCGCTGTTGTACGTAGTAAAAAGGGAATGCACAACCATTTTGCAGATAATGAGCCAGAATCACTGACCATGTGCTTCTATTTAAATGTAAAATTGTTGAAAAATAAGAGGTCATGTATTCATGTTGTCGTTCAACAAATTCATCTGCTTCTACTTTCATATCCTGTTTTTCACTTTTGGTGTTCGGTTGCGTACCGTGGCCGAAGAAACAATAGTCAAGATATTAAATCCATAGAAGGACAGACAGCTACGAAGATGGAAAGGCTATGGAAAATTTCACCACGTAGACAGTGATGCGCCCGCACAAGGGAAGCGAGCAGTGAAGCCACAACCACTACTCCACGAGACACCAAACCAGAAGATTATGTAAACAGTGCGTACGCCGCACTATCCCTGGACGCCAAAACCGCGACACAAAGGGGAGTGGATTCTAATCCCTCGAGGGGATATCACCTCGTATACCTTTTTCTTTTAAATTCGATGCAAATAGTTGTGAAAAATTCTGAAAAAAATTGACAATGTAGAGTATAATGATACCTACTAGTCCACCAAAATTCATGTTCAAATTCGATCTACACATCGAGAAACAAAAAAGACAAATTTAGATATAAACAGTACGCTACTATTCATACGCTGAATTTGTCTTTTTTATATCTCGACGTGTGAGTTGAGTTTGGACTTGAGATTTTGTGAAGTTGCATATATGTGTTGTATGAATGTTGTCAAATTTTTCCAGAATTTTTCATAACGTACCGTTTAGATGGTTTTTGAGCAAACGAGGGAACATCCCCTCGAGGGATTAGAATAGTTTCCCGACACAAAGCGAGAAAGCTCTTTCCGTCGCAGGTGCTGGACCCTGCATTTCCGACGCCTCTCATGCCAACGAGTATACGTCCAGCTCGACCCGTAGCTAAATTTCAAGAGGTCATCTACCAACTTGTCGACCCGTCCAACTCCCACAAATCGCACGCAGATAATTTTTAGTTTAAACTATAGCTCCACGCCTAATACTAGAATGTTCCTTTTTTTTTCTTAAGGTGAACGCCTAATTGAATGTTAGAAAGGCTAAGCCGTCAATGGTAACAAAAGCTAGAATAGAAAAATAGTTATATATCTGAGCCAAATTTCTTTCTCCAAAGGAAGCATATTGTATTTCATCTCTTGACAATATAACCAGGCTAATAACCTCTCAGTCAAAACTCAGAACACTGTGCAAGAGCATTCAAGCACACCATATCGTGTGAGAGCACAATTCCTCCTACAAAACTGATATTTGCAGAAAACCCACCTTTATATTTACAAATGGGCGCAAAACAAGTTCAATGTTTACAATATTATGGAGGGTGTCCTCTAACAGCATCTTGTGAAAATTAATTTTTACATAAGGGCGTCTTAGGAGTCCCGTATGTGAAAATTAATTTTTACAGAAGTGCTTCGAGTTCCGCCTGTGAAAATAGGTCTATTTTCGCATACGGACTAATTAACATACCTGCCTTCAGCACCACAATGCCTTTTCCTCCCCTCTCCATCACTTAACATCTCCTATTATCTTTATCTCCTTTCATCTCCTCTCCGTCTCTCATTCTCTCTCTTGGGGCTACGGTGACAGAGGAGGGATGATGTTCGTTGCACACGGGTCCTGGTGCTAGGGAGTTTTTGGCGGGTGGCCTTGAGGCAATGGATCCGTCAGCTGTGCCCCTGCCCAGACAAGATCCAGCTGGGGAGTGCAGATCCAATGCCAGTGGCAGCACCGGGAAGGAGCAGCGGCAAACAGTAGCGCTAAATTTGGCGTGTGAAGCTCGGCGACAGTGGATCCGTCGACGGGGAGCGCCGCAACAACGGATCCTGTGGCGGGGAGCTTGGAGATTGTAGTCCGTGGCCGTGGCCGCGACCGATTTGAGCATGGTTAGGGCTAGGTTTCCCTTTTCTTTTTGGATTTTTTTTTTGCTAAAAATCTTTTAGCAATCGGGCGAGGTAATGTTGCTGTCTGTTAAAACCTGATTTTGCACGAGGTTGTGGTGGCCTCTCGAAAAACTTCTGATTTCTACAGACACCTCGCTCTAGTTGGTTGTGCTGTCCGGATGACCGCGTTCGAAGATTGATTTTGACTGTTTGGAAAAATCCTTTTTAAGTAATGGATGCTTCTGCTTGCCAGGGCTTACTACTTTTAACATCATTCTATAGTTCCTCTCACCTGCAAAATCAAGTGTGGTAGAATATGATTTCTTATGCCTATATATGATTTCAAGATATTCTTTAGATAGTGGAAAATCATAGCGAGTATTGCAACTAAAAACATGAAATAGGACAAGCCCCAACTACAAAATCTTTCTAACCATGTGGCTTAGAAGATGGACACAGGTTCACTTGACATTGAAAACAATATGAAAATGAATGTATCTTTACTCTTGTGTGGGTCCACTAGGGGTACGAGATCACTACATCATTTCATCTGCATATGTCAATTTTTGTAATCCCTACCAGCATCGTTGACAGTTCAAGCTTGTAAGAAAAAACGAGCATCATATCAGGCCTACCGATACCTCTCACATCTAACTTGGAATGAAGTTTCATTGCAGACAGCGTGTTATTTCCGGGAGCAAATTCGCCATTATCTGCTTTGCGTTGGCAGAGTGTACTAAATAATGCCGCTAGCTGCTCTTGTTGTCCTCCTGCTGGTGTCTCTCTTTCATGTTGGTTCATATAGATATAGACAGCACACGTTGCTCGTAGTAAAAAGGGGATTGTACAACCAGTTAACAGAAAATGAGCCAGAATTATACGGTCCATGTGCTTTTCTTTAAAACTAAAACTGTCTGAGAAAAAAAAGAGGGCGTACATTTATGCGTGTTATCCTTCGACAATGTAAACGTTGTCATTCAAATTCATTTGCTTCCACTTTCACATCCTGTTTTCTTTTTCTTTTGATTTTCGGTGTGTATGCTGGCCGAAGAAACAATAGTCAAGATGTTGAATGCACAAAAGCCGAGATAAAGAGATGGAAAGATTAGAGCAAGTTTAATAGTATAGTTAAACACTAGCTCCAAATCATCTATAGGCAATTCACACATAGTTACATGTAATCATATACTACACTATTAATAACTGGACCCATATATCGTCACACATACATTTCTCTTAGATACCGTGCTGCAGCTGGCTGTAAATCTGTTGCCCGCTGCTGTACTCTATTATCTTTTATCACCTCGAAATAAGTTTACAGCTGGTTTATAATATGCTATTGTACCTGCTCTTATGAACAAGTTCACCGCGTAGACTGTAGACTGTACTGCACCGCACAACGCAAGTGAGCAGTGGAGCCACAACCACAAGACACCAAATCACAAACAAGAATCGGTAGCCAGTTCACGCCGCAGTATCTCCGATGCGCCACCCGCGAAGAAAGCACAGCAAAGCAGGAGGGCTTTTACCGTCAAAAGGTGCAGGCCCCTGCATTTCCGACGCCTCCCAAGCCAACGACTATAGGATGCCAACGACTATAGGACACAATCCTGTCAATTCTTCTTGTCAGCACAAAAACACGTAGCGGCCCCATCTTTTCCCGTATATTTATTCCTATCAATCAAATTTTGAATTTTCAATGTTAAATTTAAAGCTAATTTTGAGGTTTTTCATCGAAGTTTATTTTTCAGTCTTTGTTTTTAGGTCACTAAGAACACATATAATCATATATAAAAGTTTAATTCACAAATTACTTATGGTTATAAATATGTCGTGTGGCTTTCCTCGTAGGGCCGCTAGCCTTTCCTCATCTCGCTCTCAATGCAGGGTCATCATGTTTTATACATAGCTTTTGTCATCACGTTTTAATGCGAGGAGAAATATCAAGAGCTGGGCCTGTCAGGACATCTACTCACATGTGGATCTGCCCCACTCCCACAAATCACACACAGGCTGTGTGTCTAGTTCACACTGAAGTTTAAAAGTTTGGTTGAAATTGAAACGATGTGACAGAAAAGTTATGTGTGTATGAAAAGTTTAATGTGATGGAAAGTTGATAGTTTGAAAAAAAACTTTGGAACTAAACAGGGCCACAGATAATTTCTAGTTTAACCTAGCTCCACGCCTAATAGAAATTTAGAAAGGACCAATGATAATATTTAGTTTAACCTATCGCACGTAAACTAACTATACTGGGTAATTTTACCATTCTTCAAAAAGTACCGGGAGGTACCACACTTTCTAGTATAAAATTTGGTACTTCTAGGCACTAAATACCTTGATTAAAAAAATTAGTATAAAATTTAGTTACCTCAACATACTTTTTCTAAATACCTTGATGTAAAAAGAATTAGTATAAAATTTAGTTACTTCAAGATACTTTTTCAAGTACCATAAAATTGCTCAAATATATATGATAACTCCAGTACCTTTTTCTTAAGGATGGTAAAATTATTTATTTTGAAGGCAAAATTAGTTATATAGCATCTAAAGTTTCCATTTTTAGTTTTATAGCACAGAAAGTTCATTGTTAACTGTAGTAGCACCCAAATCATACCTCTGTTCCTGTTTATAGCCTTTCTGTTGCTCTCTCCCATTTTCCTTTTTCTTTTTCTGTGTTGGAGAGCGACTGCTAAGAAAATGGGCCATCTTGCCCTTCTTTGATTACGAGAATAGTTTTGATCTACCGACCGACGAAACGAGCGAACAATACTCTGCTCTGACCTCCCTTGCCTCAGTCGTTCTCGCGCACGGAAGGACGCGGCAGAGGCGGCGGCTGGCCTCATCTGAACCATCGCCTCACCCTGCTCCTTGCCCGGATCTCTTCTTCTCTGTTCTGACCATGTGACATCGGCCTTTTCGGCCCTAGCGTGGCCCCGTCCGTGCCGCCAGTGCCGATGTGCACGCGAGAGGCAACTCATCCCCTAGCAGCAACGGCCGTGCTGAGTGCCCCGTCTACCGTCGTCGAAAGCGACAGCACCCTGTCCGTCCGGCTCACCCATCACTGACGCCTCGTCCCTTGAACGGCAGCGGTCTCTTCTGTTCTGATTGGGCATGAGAAGGCTAGCCACCGCTATCGCCGCGTGCGACAGGGGTGGCAAGAACTGCCGAGCTCGTCGCCACCGAGGACGGACGACGGGATGACTATGTTCGCTCGTTTTGTCGGGAGATCAAAACTAATCCCATAATTAAAGAAGGGACGAGATGGTCCAATCTCTCAGTCATTGCTCTCCAGCACGGTTAAGGAAAACGGAAAACAGAAGAGTGCGACGGAAAGCCTATAAACAGGGGGCGTTTTACGGTGCCCCTCACTGCTATGTCTTGTAGTGTAGTAGGATTATATCTGAGCATTGATTTTTGTGGGCATTTTCGACTATTTCTTAATCTTGGTGGAAGCGTAAATCTGTAATTTCGCGTGTCCATGGCTGCAAGGTCCAAGTCACTGCCCTTCCCCCATCCTTTCATCGACGTCGCCATCGTACGCGAGTGTTGGAGCACCGTAAGTGCCGCCGCCGATAAGCCGTTGCCGTCACCCTCCACTCCCCTCCACGGTGCGAATCAAACTCCCCCGCCGACGAACCCTGTCGCGAGTGGCGCTGGAGCCCAGCGACCTCTTCTCGGTGCGTTCCCTGCAGGCTGCGTCGTGGCCCTCACTGCCTGCCGCCTCTCTGCCCTCCCCCTGCCGCGTCGCTGCTCTCCCCTCGCTTCCCTCCCAGCCCGGCTGCATATCTGCACTCCCCCGGCCTCGTCGCTGCCCTCTTTAATTCGCCGGATGCCTGTCTGCCCTCCCCTGGTGCCTCTTTGCCCACCCCGCCAAGCGCTTGCCTGCATTGGTTGTGGAGTCGCCGACAGACATCTGCTTTGGATTTGATTCAGGTAATGAAGCATATGGCTAGAGAATTCTTTAGGAAGGCCTCTTCTTGAGCAAGATTATCTATTTTCCTCCTAGGTTAAAGATTTCCTTTGTGCCATTGATTAGAGAAATTGAGGAATGTTTTTAATGGTATGATCTGTGCTAGATTTAATTTGATGCTGTGTATGTCGTTAGATCGGTACTGTAAGCAGTCAGCTTGTAACTTGATATTATATATGAAAAATGAATGTTTCGGATTGACAATGGAGTTTAATGATTTGATTCTTGGGAGTGTAGTTGTGTTATAAATCGATATATGGGTATATTTGGTTTAGGAAAATAACCTCGAAGTTTCCTGATCTTGTGCATATATATAGCAATTAAGATTTCCCTGTATGTTATAAGTTATTAATGTACATATAAGATCCGTATTAGCTTAGAAATACTGGATGACTCTAAATGTGGATTTTTTTAAGATTCATCATCTACCCACATAGTACATTTTGGTTGTATAAAACTTTGTGGTTTGACTAATAGTTGAACATTGGAAATATGAATTGCAGAAATTTGGAATGACTGGTGATCACATTAGTTTGAAGGAGGTCGCGGAGTGTGATAACTAAGGAGTTTAGAAGCGAGGCAGAAGGATAGAAATTCTATAATGATTTTTCCTTTTGATGATATATTCTTGAAAAGTAGATGTATTAATACTTTAGAGTCAAAAAAGTGAGACTTCGTGTGGTTTTGTAATTGGGAATAAAAACTAGATGTATTAACTGTGTAAGTTCCCCATGCAAATTTCGTTGTATCTGACTCGGTGCCATGTTACTCTTTGATGATTTTCTTTAAAAATAATATGATTTTAATGGAAAATCGCAAAAATATAGGTCGGTTAGACGAAATTGTAAGTTTAGCACCCTGTCGAACAACCATGGTTCAACAGGGAAACCTATCGAACAACTGTGGTTCGTACCTGTCAAACTGTGTAGTTGGTAAAAAAAAAAAGGTACTTGCTATAGTACGCGACTGGGACATATCGAACATACAAAGTTCGATAGGGGCAACAGGCCATGTTCAATAGTGTCGATGCTACAGTGATACTACAGTGTTTTTCTATTTTTAAAAATTATTTTATGACATGACAGTTGGACATGGTACCTGATGAACTGCAGTTGTTCGATAGGTACTTTGTCGAACCACAGTTGTTCGATAGGGTGCTAAACTTGCGATTTCACCTAACCCACATATATTTTTGCGATTTTCCATTAAAATCGTATTATTTCCAAAACAAAATCCTCTTTGATTCACTGAACAAATTGGAGACCTCCTTTTTAGGGCCAATTTTAGGAGAAAAAGGACCAACTGCAGTGTTGTTCAACTTGGGCTCATATATTTGACATTTGATGGATGTTAAATTCAACGTTTTCTGAAAATTATCGCACAGTCTAACTGCATCATATATTTCCTATGCCTGCAGCGGATGACCAGTTGATACTGCCATTTCTGAATTCATTATCGCCAGAGAGATCAGTTGATCTTGAGAATCTCAACAACGAGAACAAATGAAGTGTTTTGCTTTGGTTTCAAATTCGTTGCAGTTTCTGTGATCCAAACTTTCAGTGTTACACAAGGCATGGAAGTGCATGACAGTATTGGTACTGAAAATTGCATTGGTACCGTAGAAGAAATAAAAGGGCAAGGTAGTTTAAATGTAATAAGATCACAATTCTGACAGTACTGAATATTGCACTGCTAGCTTATAATTTGCCCCCCTTCTGTTCATTGCGCTGTATTTTCAGAATCCACGGAATTCGAATTTCAGTGCTCTGAATTCTCTTCTAAGAACATAATCTGATATGCATTTAACTAACTTTTGCGCTGACATATTTTTTACTGAAACGGATGCAATAGCTTTGGCCATTCATTTCACATGGATTGGGAATAAAATTGTAAACTTTAACTTTTGTTCGTCTGTTTCATGAACTGGGAAAAGCATATGTTCATGCGAAAATAAGAGGAGAAGAAAACGCGATAAAAAACAATGCCACGACCTGGAACTAATGCTCAGGGCTAACTAATCAGTAGCGATCTGGTCGCCGCCGCCGCAGACGCTGGTTAATATCCGCCTCTACACTACAACTCAAGAAAGAAACACGACGGCCCTATTGCAATGCATGTGCAATTACAGATCACACCCTCTCTTAATGCTGAATTTACAAGAATGCCTCAATATTTTTTTCGAAATTATCTTTCTACTACACTACTACCAATGAATTTTCACCCTTAGATCTCATCTCTTCGACGGTCCACATCCATCCAAAGGTACACTAAAAAAATCCATAAACAGGAACGGAGGTATGATTTAGGTGCTATTACAGTAAACGATAAACTTTCGGTGGTATAAAAACCAAAAAGAGAAAATTTGGATGCTATAGAACCAATTTTACCATTTTTAAACTATAGCCTTATAGTGAAATATTCGGCTATGGTGCCATGAAAAGATGGCATTTGTTACTCTCGTATCGCGCTGCAGCAATCCTCAACCCACCACATCGTATCGGCCGGGTAAACTTCAACCAAAATTCCTCGCCCATGCCGGTTTGCTGTGTTTGATCTTCCCACCTTTTCACTTCCTACTACTCTTAGTCCAATCAACGAGATGCTGCCCCCGTTTGCATGGCAAATGGATGAGAGACGATATCTCGGGAACATAAGGCAGTGAAATATTCCCAACATCTCCCATGCCTAGATATCACAGATCCAAATCTATACTGGTGTTTGGCTGAAAACATCTCCATACTTCAGATAATGGAGGCAGTTCTAAGCATGTATGTATACTGGTGGTTACTCATCACCATCAGGGCTGGTCCTGACTTTTCAGGGTGCCGGTGCAAAACTAAATATAGAGACCCTTATCATACTATATAATAATAATCAATATAACTATTACCATACACATTTTAACTGCGTTCACAAATCATATTTACATAGAAAACATTGTACATGTTACCTCAAAAGTTTCTCCTGACATTTCTAGATGTGAAATCATTGTCATTGGTAAAGGTACCAATATCGATTTCAACCAATAAATTCTTCTCAATGCATAAAGGTGCCAAACCATTTAACCTTTTTTGGGACATTGAAGATCTCAAATAGTTCTTCAATAATTTCAATTTCGAAAAGCTTCTTTTGGCAGATGCCACAGTCATGGACACTGTAAATAAGAGCCAATAAGCAACATAAATTTTAGTGTAACAATCTACATCCCTGAGAAATTCAAATATCTCCACGGCAGACATCTCTTTATCTGGCAACGTCAACTGCATAACACACTTAACACAGAAATTATACTCCCTCCGTTTTCTAATAGATGACGTCGTTGACTTTTTCTCACATGTTTGACCATTCGTCTTATTCAAAAATTTTATGCAAATGTATAAGATATAAATCACACTTAAAGTACTATGAGTGATAAAACAACTCATAACAAAATAAATTATAATTACGTAAATTTTTGAATAAGACGAATGGTCAAACATGTGAGAAAAAGTCAACGGTGTCATCTATTAAAAAACGGAGATAGTATCATTTAACTCAACATCAGATGAACCCCTTAGAGAGAAAATTTGTGCACTTTTTTTTGCGGGAAAAAAACTGATATATTACTCAGCTAAAGCCTCCTCATTCACAAATTGTGAGATGAGATTACAAGAACCATCTGGCCACAACTCTGAGAGAGAATTAGTTCGGCCTCTATAAGCTAAGTAGTGACTAATGTTATTCTAGCTACGCTGAATTTTCTGAAAGCTGCAACTCTTCTATGTCTCTGACAAGGTAAGCAAGCTGGGACATCTCCCTTCTCGCTGACTAGATCATATTGATAGCGACCAAGCAGTCCGACTCCACAATGAGTGGCAGCAGAGTTCATTGTAGAGCCAGATTGATGCCTTCTTTGCAAGCAAGAAGTTAAGACTCAAGAGGACTACTACACCTTTCAATAAAACCACAGGCTGAAAAAAATGACAGAACCTGAACTGTTTCTGAGAACCACACCTAAACCTCCTGTACATGTCTTTTAGGTCAACACCATCCAATGAGATTACATATTTGCATATTAACAGATCAAATCACAATGTTACAAAATTTCAATTTTTCATTTGATGATGGAAAATTAGCGATGATGTATTGATATATTGGTGTTGCACTCATCTGAATATAATCCTCTTTTGTCCAATACTCAAGGGGGCAGCCGGTGGCAAGCAAGAAAAGTAATCAATCAAGCAGGCAGACAGCAACTGTGGTCGGGCGCCGGCCGCACCTCATGGCGTGCAGGTGGAGATGCGCAAAAAATAGTTACGTATAAACATATATTACACTATTAATACATGGTCCCATCTATCATATGCATATTGTGTCCTGGAGTCCGTGCTACAGCTGGCTACAAATCTGTAGCCCACTGCTCTTCTCTCTCCTCTTTTATCTTTTCGATATTTGTTTATAGCTAACTTATAATCTGCTATTGTACTTGCTCTGAGGACGAGAGGATCAGAAGACGGCAGGTAAATCGCTGTGAGGAGGAGAAGATCAGAAGACCGCAGGCTGCGTCAAATGCGGCATCGCGTGCGCGTGAGTCACGTCTTCTCTTCACCTTCTGCCCTTCCATTTCCACGCATCTGTTCGCCTTCGCTTCCGTGTTGGGCTAGGCCTGACGAGAGGATGGCTGTCGCTCCATTGCCCCCACTCCCCCCCGCCCTAATCACTATCTCACACGGGCATGCATGTGTCGTCTGCTGCTTTTCAAACTTACTTGGCAGAAAAGAAAAAGGAAAATTAACCGCAATATATGTGCAGTGTATGATTCAAAGCTGTGCTGTAGATTGTTTTCTAATGTTCACCAACAACTGTAATATTTCTGCTTTCAGCTGGTTATTTATTTGTAAAATTTGGAAACTAGTGCCCAAAAAGAGAATTTGCTCGCTAAGATGCCACCGAAGTCATTTCAAATAGTCATCTACCCTCTCAATTTGTTTCTCCACGTCGTTTTAACTGGTGAGACGCATGCACCATGGTAGATGTCCTGTCTGGTCAGCATTTAGCAATACCCTCACACCAATCCTCGAAGAAACGTTTGTGTTGACGAGGTTGCCTAAATGCGGCACGATGATCACATCCAAAGTAAACCAATGCTGTGACCACTTCCAGCATTTGATAATTGCAATGTACGTTTCTTTGTGCCTCCGATCCCAAACTATTTTCCAGATGTCTCCTATACCTACATGTATACCACATCCATATTTTCTCCAGCTTGCTCCTCCTCGACTTAGTGTATTTTTTTAAGAGAAGAGTCCCGGTTTGTTCTTATATTGTTGGTGCGTGCAGCAACACGAAAGGCATATAAAGAGCTAACGATGAATATGGTGCGTCTGTTATGTCCAGGCCACAAGATTCATAGTCGTATATGTTGGAAGAACATTGATTTAAATGGCTCACTAGACAAACATATGCATGGCAAACAATGTACTTACTTATCGTATTAGAATCGCATAAAAAATTAAGTTGCACTACCACGGAACAGGCTTTCATTGTCGGTTAAAAAATGGTATTACTGCCCTTTTTGTCCGGTAGTAGGCCGGTGACAGTGCTGACCGAGTACAATCACACCAGTAATACCTATTCTCAGAAAAAAAAAAGGAAAATCTGAGATGATTGAATTGTTGCCTAGTTCATATGTGCACAAATTTCCAACAATGCAGTTCAACTTTTGCAGTAACCCACATGGCTGTCCAACTTTGTAATAGGTTGTGTTTGCTAGAATGGGTTGGGAACCCATCTCCTACGAACGGAAAACGGAACGGTACATTAGGACGTGATTAATTAAGTATTAGCTATTTTTTTTAAAAATAGATAAATATAATTTTTTAAGCAACTTTTATATAAAAACTTTTTTTAAAAAACGCACCGTTTAACATTTGGGAAGCGTGGGCACGAAAAACGAGGCGGAGGGAGTCGGGAACTACTACTTACGAACAGAGCAGAACAACTTGGACCACTTTGGATCCAGAACAAATCCATTCTACTCTATAGATCCACTCACCAGTCACCACCACCACCTACAGAATTTTGCAAGAACATTCAAGAGCAATTTACACTACAGATCCACACACCGCCAATACATCCACTCACAAACGAGTCTATCATCGCTAGATCCGTTCGCCACCGTGAGAGCCAGATTGTGGACAGTATGAGTACCGGGTAGTCACACAGCCTACATATGTGACTACATATCAGAGCAGTACTGCATATATATAGATGAGATAGAGTGGGACTTGGTTAACAAGTTGCCCAAGTTGCCTTATATCTCAAGGGAGAGTATAGACGTACGTGAAGGCATGAACTGGGTGAACTGTAGTTCAGCGTTCTACAACTCCATCAAGAATCAGAAGAATAAGATGTAAGCCTTACAGAACTGAGGTGAGACTAATTAACTCAGAGTTGTATTGTTCTGAAAATGGCAGCCAAAGGGCCTCCTATAGCTCCCAGTACATGGATATATATAGTAGTAGTTGGTGGCTGCAACTCAAATTACATAATAATTAAATTAGATAGTAGGAGGTTGCAGCAATCCTTGCATCCATACCCTAATATATGGTGCTCTTTTGATGGTTGGATCGGATAACCCATATGTTTGATTATCTTGCTAATGGCATTTGTGAAGCAATTATGTTGATAACTGATTTGCATGGTAACGGAATGGTTTTTCTTCTCTTTATTCTCCCTTGCAAGTCCAAGCACCATATTACAGTAATTATTAGTTGAATATACAGTATAATAACTATCAATAGAAAATACTAATTGATATTTAGGGATAGCTTTCACCTGTCGTTATTTGTCTGTGATGTGCACATCAAACAGTAAGCTAATCAGCAAAAATTTGGAGGGCAAAACAATCGTCATCCCATGGACTCACACACACCATCATTTCTAAGAACGTCTTTAAAACAAGAAACTGAAAGCGTAGAATGATTTGAAATATTTTGATTAATTAAAGTAATGTTAGCGTTCACCTCAGAATAAACTTTCTTCTCTGGTTTTGTTTGGCCGGATTGCGTATAATTGGGCCAAGAATATTGGTTGCACTCTTATTCGTTAGAACATTAGTACGTGTTGGTGCTAGAGATGTCCTCATCAATCTGAGCGAGAGAGCATGCGCCAGAGTTGGAACAGCGGCGCGTGGACCCTTAGCTTGACCCTGCTGGTCCGAAATCCAGTCGACGTTTTCCTTTTATCGGTTCAAGTCACAAACCAACAGTTATTACTGTCATTTCGTGCGTCATTCCTCTCAGCTCAAATTTGGTTTGAACTGGTTGTGATGGATTATAATTGTCCGTTTATAATTAATAAACAGGTAGTGAAGCGTTGGAACTTGGAAGTTAGCCGGTTCTATGGCAGTGTTGGGTAAATAACCAATGAAAGTTATGGCGTGCCGATCGTCATCAGAAATAGATCCATCTCTGAGGCACTGCTTGGTGTTACTTTGCCGCCATTAATAGTTAGGGAACAAAATAATCCATTTAGTAGGGGTTCTATTTGTTTAGAAAAATCGATATGATAAGGCCCTGTTCTTTATAGAGGATGTAAATAAATGATACGCCACATAGCATTTATCATTTTATAGTCAGGACTATATATGTTTTGATGTTATGGTTATTGTTAAATTTGAGAGGCGATTTATAGTTCCAGTTCAGATTTCTTTTCTGAAAATTTCGATCGAAATTCTGATTGGCGAGTGTATATTTGATTTTGATATATATGAATGAACACATATTTTCAAAATGAGATTTTAATTTTTCACACCTTTTGTAAAGTCTTTTGTAGTTCAGGGACCTAATTTCCACAGAGAAGCTTGGACTTGCGAGCAAGCTTAAGCAAAACTGATGAAATTGGGATGTTCTAAACTTCAGATAAAGATTTTAAAGAAGTTTGTGGTCTCCAGGACAAAACATTTTCAAGTGAGTAATTTACCGCACCATGCAATAGAAGACAGAGAACATAAGCAAATATTTTTCCTCAAGCAGCTTGTTTATGGCAATGCGCTCAAAATAGAGTTGCTAACAACACTTGTGTTACAGCAGCTTTTGCAATACTCCTACATGTGCTACAGTGTGGTGGTCTCTTATAACTGTCCTACTGAACTGCAAAGGCACCACTCGAACAGTGTGAACCGTGGCTTTGTAGTGCACTGCAGCCCAGCTCTACCTGTTCACTGGTCAAATCATGTCGGAAAATTGCGGCATTCTCTTCAGTGTATTCTCAGCCACATTGGCTGCGGCCCTGGCGAATATAGAAGCCGACAGATAAACGAGAGAGCTCCTGGATGAGATCTTGGTGCACAATATTTTGCAATTATCCTGAAATGTTGACGCCATGATGTGCCCCAAAAACTCCCGATGCATCCCATGCTTAGCAATATATGATATGTGTGCCACTCTGTAGGAGATGCTTGCTAGCGTGTGTTAACCGGCTGCATGACTTTGACAGCCATGTATCCCTTGGCTGCATCCTATATATAGTGTTGGACTCCTTGTGTTGTTTTATTATATTTGGTTGCTCATATTTTATATCGCACAACTCTGTCATAATTTAGGTTGGTAGAGTAAATGGACATAATTCATGGGCAGGGATAATGTGGAGAAGAATCAGAATGAATGGGGATAGATTGGATTATAGTAAATGAAATAACAAGGAACGGTCCTGAACCTAAACGGCGCGACGCTCTCCGTCCCACTGAGAAGGCAGGCCGATGGGCACTAAGATAAATCTTGATCTAATGCCTAACTGATCTGGGATAGGATCCCTCCTTATATAAATAGATGACCCATTAATCTAATCCTAACAAACCTTATCTAATCCTAACAAACTCTAATCCTATCCAAAGGGTCTAGGACGCCCGGCCCAAAGCCCATGACATTACTCCCCTCTTTTTCTCGAGCTGCAGGCAGACCCTGCTATACTCTTAAGCCTTTTACATCTCGGCTTGATTATATATAACTAATACTGTTGCAAACAACCCTACTCCTATATTGTCATCAGGGACATGGACAGAGGACCCCTCCAGAAGCCCTGTGCGGAAAATTAGGTCCACACCAAAATCCAATTCTGAAAGCCCAACTAGACTGACCCGTGTGGTAAACATAACTAAGCCAATATGGATCAGCTGCTAATTGAAGCCCAGTCCACCAATCTGGCCCATTTAAACTTGCGCAGCTGAGAGAAAACAGAAACCCTATCTCCCTCTATCGTAATCAGCGCCACCCAAAAAGAGTGCGATGCGCCTGCTTCACACCACGCCACCACGGTAACAGAAATCGCCGTTTTCTCCGCCGCCGCTGTTGAAAGTAGTGACGGAAACAGCTTCGCCATTCCTGCTGCTTCTGAAAACCACGCCACCACAATACCATGGATGCCTTCATGCCGCCAGGTCGTGTGGCCATCAATGTGGGCAGAAGGGCTACTGGTGGATGGCCAAGAGGGGCCGCTACATTTGGCTGCTGCAGGAGACGCATCCTGCTCTGGAAATAGCGCTTGAAGTCTTGCTGCCGTGGGCGCAGGAACGTCACGGCCCGCCGGTCAGATCGCTCGGCTGCTCCGAGAGGCATGGCCTGCTCGGCTGATTGAGCCGCCAGAGCTTGGAGTTGTGCCGCTAAATCCATCATCTTCCTCGAGATCTCGGCAAGACCTTCGCTGATGTTGGGGACCGCAGCGATCTTGTCACCCATGGGCACGGAACCGAGGCTCTGTTACCAAGTTGTCATGAGCAGGGATTATGTGGAGAAGAATCAGAATGAATGGGGATAGATTAGATTATAGTAGATGAAATAACAAGGAACGGTCCTAAACCTAAACGGCGCGACGCTCTCCGTTGCACTGAGAAGGCAGGCCAATGGGCACTAAGATAAATCTTGATCTAATGCCTCACTGACATGGGATAGGATCCCTCCTTATATAGATAGAGGACTCCTTAATCTAATCCTAACAAACCTTATCTAATCCTAACAAACTCTAATCCTATCCAATGGGTCTAGGACGCCCGGCCCAATGCCCATGACACATAAGACGTATGACACATGTATATATAGTTACCAGTTTAAAATGTAGATGGTTTGCATAAAAGGTAGTGACAGTTTAATTTGTAGTACAATTGTCTATGTTGGTGCAAGCCAAAACTTTATCGTGATTATTCTGTTATTTTAGTGAGATTAGTTATAGTTTTAGTATATCAAGTACATAAGGTGTCAGGGTGCTACAATCACTCTATACATGTATGTGTTCTCTGTATCATCACGCAACAACTATGTAATAACTCAATAGCTATTTCTTGTATACAGAAACAGAAACAACAAACAATGCTTCCGTTAAAAGAGAGACAAGTTAATACTTAAAAGTAGAGTCTGTGATCTTTCTCATCACAGACTAAAGACGTGTCAAGACATGTATGTGATTGTTATATAGACATAAACACTAGTGTTTTAATCAAGTCAGGTGGAGACATGGTCTATATTAATCTTGTTGATGTCGGCGCGATCCATAACTTTGTAGCCAACCAATCTTTATCAAACTTCAAGACTGTTTATATGTTCGAATATGTACTGCTACAGATTCTTATATCAGTTTTAAAACACTAGATCAAAGTTGTAGTTATACACTATGCCAGATCCTCACACCTGTGACGGCATATCTGTGACGGGCATAAGTATTGGTCAGTGATGAGGGTCACCTTTGACGGATCCTATGAGATGCCGTCATCGGTGAGCCATCCGGCAGCGACCCGTCACAGGTAACTAGTCACCTGTGATGGGCCAAAAATGGAACCCGTCAAAGGTGAGGTAAAGTCACCTCTGACAGGTTAGAAATATATGGCCTGTCACAGGTAACTAGTCACCTGTGACGGGCCAAAAACGGAACCCGTCAGAGATGAGGTAAAGTCACCTGTGACGGCCAAATATTTGTGTGCCGGTCAAAGATGATTAAAAAAAAAATCGTCATCGTAACCTCCTCCTGGCTCCGAAGTCCGAACCCACTCCCATCGGTCTTATCCTTTTTTCTTCCGCCTCCCTTCTTCTTCCGCTCTCCCTTCTTATTCCGCCTCCACCTGCGCTCTCCCTTCTTCTTCCGCCCCTCCCTCTTTCTCCCTTCTTTTGAGCGCCGGCGTCCAAGCCGCCGGGTGCCGGCCAGATGTGGCTAGATGTGGCCGGGCGTCGGCGTCCCGTCCCCGAGCGTCGGCGTGGCGAGATCCGGCGGCTGAGGAAGGGTGAGATCCGGCGGCCGCCGCAGCCACCTCGTCAGGCAGTTCGCCGCGAGAACCGACTTCTGCTGGCCGCTGCAGCCACCTAGTCAAGTCCATCGTTAAGCTGAGGCCCGGCGGAACGTCGGCGAGATAGGGGATGCCAGATCCGGCCTCTCCAACACCGGATCCGGCTCCTCCAAGGGCTAGCCACCTCCTCAAGGGCGAGTTAGGGGATGCCAGATCCAGTCGGGGAAACCGGATCTGGCTCCTCCTCCATCAGCGAGCAGCCACCTCCAAGGCTAGCCGCCTCCTTCATCCCGAGCGGCGGCTGCCATAGTGTCCACCTCCTCCTGTGAGCACCGGTCCTCGCCGCTCGTCCATCTTCGAGCATGTGTTTGTATGTGTTTTATATTCTTTGTGATTTGATTTTAGATCTTGCAATTATCGGTGCCAAGTTTTTAATCGGGGTGTGTTCTTGTTGAAGCCGCATGATGTGTTGCCGCTGGAGATTAATCGCAGGGGTGGATGACTGATGTGTTGCCACTGATTTGTTTGTTGAAGCCGCATGATGTGTGTTGTTTTTCTTGAAGGTGGTGCATTGGAAGTGTTTAGAGTTTCGTTGTCTTTGGTGATGTTGCTAGAAAATTGGAATCTGAACATTGTAGTTATCAAGTAGTTTGCAGTTACACTAGTTTGTTTTTATGTTCATTGTAACATCAACCTTGTAAGTTCTTGGATCAGAAATGTAGTCTAAAATGTTCTGGATTATTCAGCGTGGATATGTAAATCATTGTTGTAGCGAGGTATTTTTTTTTTGGGTTCATTTTTCACACCTGTGACGGGTTGGCTGCTTTAACTCGTTTGAGGTGGCATAATCTGTGACGGGTTCTAATTATAACTCGTCAGAAATATCTCTCACCACTAACGGTTTGCTAATTCTAACCCGTCACAGGTGTCTCTCATCACTGATGGACCTTCAACCATCACAGGTGAGGTTAAGTCATCAGTGACCACTAATCTGTGACCAAGGGACAAACCCGTCAAAGCTGAGGGTTTGGACCCGTCACAGATGACCTGGCCCGGTGTAGTAGCTGATAACTTTATTTTTTGAGACCGCTTACATGTCCAAATATGCTTTACATGTTCTATCCTGAAAAACAAAATTTTCAAATTTTAAAAATGACTTTGGATGTAGACATGCTCTGTATCAGAGTATGTGGAACTCAAAGAGGTATTCTATTTGTAATTGATGGCCTTTCCTTGGAAATCACTATAATTCTCAATATGAATTACCTGTTTCAAAGAGGTAAGCTCAAAAAAATATCATCCCCTGTTCAAGTCAATAAGTGCTTCATAAGTGAAATAGTAAGAAAACGATGCATGCAAAGCAGGTTATGCAGGGGGAGTGTGGCCAATGGTCCGAATCCTATATACCACACGAACATGTACTTTCGCGTGAAAAATCACGTGACTTGTGATTTACAACTGCTTATGTAAATACCTTATATACCTAGTATAAAATACAACAGTATGTTTTCGTCTTCTTTTGCCTTCGGAAAAATATTTGCTTTTCTTTCCGATTAAGATACATATTCTAGCACGGTTTCTTTTATCACGTTTTTCAAACTTCTAGATGATGTGTTTCTTTATGTTTGTTGGCAGAGCTTTATTGCATCTCTTCATGTAAAAAGAAAAATATGTCTTTGTAGTGAAAAAAATACTTAAGAACTTAAGAAAATCTAACATATGCACTTAGGGCAGCATCTTTAGAATCTAAGAAATACCAATAACAAGCATCTCATCCTAAGAAATACTATCAACAAATCTAAGTTATATGAAATGCCATCATATATGCGACTTTACGTAAGAAATACTATCACCGTAAGCTATCGACCTATTCCACTCCATTAGCCCCATTCTCTTTTTTCCAAACGCCCAAATTAAACAGACTTAGAAGCACCCTCTGTGGCGGTGACGGCTCTAAACAGACCCGCCTATATGTAGGTTGCATACTTAATAATGCATTATCATTATTTTTCATACAAAAATTTAACCAGATATATGGGTTTTCTTTAGCCCCACTACGGTGCTCTCTACTGGTATTAAAAATCAATCTGAACCAGATATATGGGTTTTTTTTCCTTCTATTTTTTGCTTTTCTTAATGTAGTATGAGCGATGCCAGTGCAATGGATGGTCATAGATCGATTTAGCCTTAAAAATCATGAATGACGAAATAACTCCTGATATATGGGGTTTTTTTTATATATATGTCAGCTGAAATTGGAAATTAAGACAAGTTTTGGGGTCGATTTATTATTTTATTTTGGATTTCTTCTATGAAGAATTTATTTTTTTTCCTCAATTCGAAATTTAGGTTTGATTTTATATATGAATAACCTTATTCTCAAAGTTTTTTATGGTTAAGGGGACCTGATTAGCATAAAGCAGCTTGACATTGTAAGCTTGCTTCAGCATCAATGAAGATAGGTACATACTTCCATGAAAATTTTACTTTTCGAAGGCAACATACTTTCCATGTGCATGATTATACCATATAGCATGGACAAAAAAGGACACGTAATTTAAAAACCATTTGTTCGACAAAGAATTGTAGGGGAGGCAGCTTGCAAGCCCATCTGCCCATTAACTGATACGGATTCAGCTTGGAAAATACCGGCTGATGTTCCTCCCGGTGCAGGCTCCACCGTATTCATGGTCCGCATGGATAGTACCAGAAGCTACAATATATATATTGAGATTCCAGGCTTCCCTGCGCAACCCTCAATCGTTGCCCTGCGCCCCTGCCAATTTCACTTGAAAATGAGGCCCCAAAACTCCAGATACCTCCTATATATGCTCAGCAATATGCATGAATGCCATACCACAGATATTGCAGATGGGTTGAGACTTGCTTGTAGGCATGCTAGCGTGTTAACTGACTGTAGGACTTTTTTTTTTTGTATATATGTAACATGGGTTCTACACCTTGGAGTATGTCTCGCACAGTGGTCTGAACGGATGCTCCATTCGCAGCAACCACCACTAGTACACTGTGACCACACTAATGATTTGGCGCATGGTGTCATGGAATTTGGTCATAGAATTAAAATCCGATGCATATATGCATGGGGGCAAACACACCCACTTCTGAATCGTACACAATTACATCAACCATCTATACGCTTCGTCTACAATTAGGCCTCACAAGTCACATCTGCAAGTGCTACATGTTCTAACCTATCAATATTACCCCAATGTTTGCTAATCGAATAAGTCCAAATGCCCCCCTTAAACATTGATTGAAAGTTCATGTAGCCCCCTGAACTTTGAAATCAGACATTCAACCCTCTAAATTTTACAATACCGTTTTTATAACCCGATGCATAAGGTGGTTTTGCATAATTCTTTTTATCTCATTCATATACAAGTTTACAACTAAACTTCATGGGGTGCAAAGCTTAGGGGTATTAGACAAACATCGATCCAAATTTGAGAATTTTTTAAATAGTAATTTTTTAATACTTTTATCTCGAATATGCAGGAAATCTGCATGTCATTTTATTAGGAGAGTAAGGAAGTGAAGGGGAAAACGACCCCCCCACCAAGGTCTTACAACAAACAACACCAAACTAACACAACCAAACGCCAACCTCCCTACGGAGCTAGCACTATAGCCATAGAGAATAACTCACGTAGCAGTGATGTTCTTGCCCGAAAGGGCGCCCTCTGTAGCCACTGCTTGGAGAACAACTTCCACACTAGGGAGAACTCCATTGAAGACATAGGCATTTCTGTATTTCCAAATTTATCAGGCAACCAAAATGATAATCAATTTGAGCTCCTTTTTTCTCAACCTTTTCAATGCCTTTTATCACCAACTGGAAGCATGGAAAATAAACCAAACCTTTGAAAGATCGAAGTCCGAACTTGCCTATTGAACACACAACTCATCAAAATATATTGTATAGATTCCTCCGCTTGGTCACAAAGGAGAGAAGCTGCCAGATGAGGCAAACCTTGTTTAGCAAGACGATCGGCTATCGAACATCTATTGTAAACTGCAAGTCACATAAAGAACTTGCAATTTAGAGGAGCGCAACTGTTCCAGATCCTTCGCCATGGGGCAAACTGGATGATCCCAACAAAGAAATGTAAACTCCTGAACCAGTACGTTTTTATTTGTGATTATCAGGCACCTCATGCAAGAAAACCCCTTGCAAAATGTCCCTAACATGTAGATATTCCATAATAACCACCATCGTCAAAGTCCATGTAATATCCTGAACTTTGAAACCGGACATTTAAACCCTCTCTCCCCCCCCACCCCCGGTAAACGTTACATATAACCCCTAAGATGGTTTTACATGGTTTTTTCATCTAATTTAAATTTGAACTTAATTTTGTCCTTTTACTCCTTGTTAGCTCTTACTTACAAAAGAGTACAACCATAAAAATAGTATGGTATCACTGCATAGCATAAATTGATAACTTACTACTCCTGATATACAATTATGTTATATCAGTTGTTTGTTTAAGCTTGCAAATACCCAAACCACCGTGTGAAACTATCTTAGGGGCAACATGAATGGTATTACAAAGTTTAGTGGGTTCAATGTCTGGTTTTATAGCTTAGGGTGCAAGAGGAACTTCCATAACGAAATAGTAAATTTATTATACTTGAGATTTCAAACTGACGAACAAAATGATATTTAGTTACTGTAAATTAGTAAAGCATAAATAAGTTCTTTTATTAATTATTTATTGTTTTTATTATTCTGGTTTTTGGATTTACTACATATCCAACTGACCCAACAATTATAAAACTTTAAGTTAATCTTATGAACAATGTCCATGGATACCCCTCAGGATTCCAAATTTATTTGTCGTGTTTTTCTTTTTTTTTTTGGAAAAATGGTGTGCCATCTCTAAGGGAAATGAAATTCTGGAAAAATTCACCTAAATACTAGGTGACAAGATACTCCACTTGATTTGATACCTCCATTAATTTATTCCAGACAGTCAAACTTGTAGGATCGAACACAAGCAACCAATCCTACCAGAGGGGGGGGGGGGGAATGGTAGGGAAAACCAAAAACCCAAAAATTTTTAGCGGAAATAAAAGTTACACTCGAATCGATGGAAATCTCGACGTAGTCCTGTCGCCGCCGGTCGGACTGCTCGCACGCCGCCGGTCGGACCACCTTGCTGCCGCCTGAACCCGAAGAAACACAAATCGAAGAACGCTCAAAGTAGATGACAACTTTATTGCTTCTCTATGTGTTTACAAAGTGCAATAACAGCACTCCTTACAAAAATCTCGACTAAACTTGAAACCCTAACTAAACTATCATCTCCACGCTCTGAAAAGCGATATCGGGAAGCCTCACGCTCCCCCTCTATTTATACATGAGGTAGGCAGCCTAAAGCCACAAACCAAACTCATACTAAGAGTCCTAAACACCTTAGAAAACCCTCTAGTACAAGAAACAAACTTTACATAACCAATCATACCAAATTTGGACTCCTTCCAAATTCGACTCCGCATCCCATACGCACACAATACCTCCATCGTAGCCATATGGAATCTCCATCAACCATGTGCATCAACTATAGCATTAGTATCCCGCATGATATCTGACCACCACGGACATCGTCTTACCACCAAGCCGACTCCCGGTCCATCACCGCAAATACTCTCCCGAGACATCGAGTCACCTACACATGAAACAAACAAAGAAACCATATTCCGAGACCAAGCTATCCCCAACTTGACTCATTGTTAGCAAACAACAGTATTACATTCGTATAGTATCTATCTAGAAGCCATAACCATGAAACAATCACGGATATCCAAAGAAACAACCCGAAACCGAAACCGATACAGCATCGGCCCGTCAGACCGCGGGCCGGCCGGTCTGATCGACCTCTCAACACACGCCGGTTTGACCGGCAACCTCCGCCCGGTCTGACCGGTCCCGACAAAATAGTAAACCCTGTCACCTGAAAATTGATTATCTCCAGAATCACTTCGACGATAATCCCCAAATATCAAAACCAATAATCACAGATGCCAATTATTCATCACAGAATAAGAATCAAAACACACTTTGATCTTACAAAACTCAATACAAATAAATTTCAAATAACGAAATTACTTATATTTCTGCAGCTAAACAACATTCAGTAAAAAAATTGAAATCTTTGCCATAGTTCATCGTGTGTGGTAGTTCACAAAACTTATGATATGCACACTATAAAATAAGAATTTTTCCCAACACAGCTGGGTTTTATATTTCGATGCTTAAAGACGCCCTCTCGCTGTCCTTGGCAAAGAATATATCAGCAAGCCAAATTCAATAATCTGGACTAAATCATCAATCTCAAATGGACAGAGCAAAGCGATCCACTGCGGCCACCACCTGGTAGGGGCGTGTGCCCATCGTAGCGTAGGATAAAACAGGATTACTCGTTACTCGAACCCTGCAGGCTGCAACATGCTTATGTTGCTGGCGGCAGGCAGCTTGAGGTGTTACCCACGTATCGGGAATACGGTAGCAATCGGGCCTGCCGCGGCTGGCTTAGAGATTCCCTCGTCTCCGCCTGTTAAGTGGAGCATCAACCAGCAGCCAGAATAGTTTCCGATGCCTTCCATGCCTGCAGCCAGATAGTAGCTAGGAGACTAACTTCAATTTTCACCTCCGAAAAGAGACCGTCGGTGCACATGCACCAGCTCTCGGTGTCACAACGTTAACATTGGACTACCATATTTATTTGTAGATAGCACTACTACACAATTAATTTTTTCATGCGGTCGGCGGATCTGCCCGTGGGAGACGGAATGGTAGCGGGATCCACGCGGGAGAGGAAGAGGGGGGGGGGGGGGCCAGATGCACCCCTCCTC
>CM020181.1:25922659-25937165 GCA_009805545.1 Oryza longistaminata
GGGGGGCTGTGGGATATCCTGTGCTTGTCGCTTAAAGATGCAGCTCAGAAGACTGGATCAGTCAGCTCATTGCTCAAACATTGTTGTATGGTGAAGTTGCTAGTCTAGGCATTGCAAGGGCTGAGTGCTAATTAATCATGTAATAAGCAATGAAATTCGTGTGTTGGGGGAAGTTTTTTGTACTATAATCTAGAATTATTATGTAAATGCTAAACGATATAATTCTTTCAATGCCTTTATATAATTTTCATGTTTAACCTACTATCTGAAAAAATGGTACAAAGAGTTAGAATGATGTGATTTATAAATTTAAATATATAGATTGATATTCAACAAAACTTGCAAATGAGAGAAGGAAAAGAAAGGGAGATAATATGATTAATCATCAAAAGGCAAAACTAAGGTTTATATGACTTCAAAGACAAGAGAAAGAGAAATAGATAATTTGATTTCATTAGATTGGCTAATGAATGCGAGGTATACGGTTTAATGAGAGAAAAAGATAATATTATCTACTTATATGTCTAATGGGATGAACTTTTATACTTATATGGATTAATTATTTTCATGATAACAAAGTGGTCCAAAAGCCTTTTTTGCTTCTCGGTAGAATTAGGATTGCCGGATAGCATGGCCCTTTCTGTTCTTTCTATTATGTTAACAATCGATCGGACTAACAACGAAAAATCAAAGATCAGCAGTATACTTATGTGGCATGCAATTACTCTTTAAGTTTCTTCTTATGAATTAAAAGACAAGGTTTTGTTCCCTTCTTCCAATTCTTTTGGGTCAAGTTTGTTTTTGCTCTAACACACACGACGAAATACTACAGAAATAATTTCTTTCCTTGAAGGACGGCAGCAGATAGTATATATATATATATAGAATATATTTGAGGTACAAACAAATGACTAAAGTAAGATATATGATTTAACCAATAACCTACCCTTAGCAGTTAGATTCCATTTTAACTCATCTTGCTCAGGAACAACATAAGTGTTTACGCTACTAATTAGAAGCTAATTAATATCCCTCAGCCAGGTGCAAATTTAAAAGCGTCATTTGGAGGATATCTGAAATGTTGGCTTTGTTTTATGTTGTAAGCACATTGTAAAGGCAATGATATTTCTTCACGCAAGTTGCTTACAACATTTATATTTCCAAAATGGACTTGAGCTGCATCCTTGAAGTGGAAGAAGCCAAACATAATAAACAACTAGTTTGGCTTCATAGACTAGCCCAAAGTGTGAATCCTACAACTTCCACTCAAATTGAGAGAAAGGTTGTTGACCCAAGTATTTGTTTATGCAAACAATTGTTGGCAACTACTAGTTGTAACTTGTAACACTTAATAGCCGTTTTGCCTGAGAAGAAATATGTTTCTTGACATGGCATATATACCAAATCCCTTGATCTTTAGGACGGTGTAATTTATCTTATCTCGCAGTCGGTACTATGCGTTTATGACCATCTCCTTGCCATAATTGCATAAAGTAATCAATTTTTTTTATCAACCCGTTTATGCATGCAAAGAAGTATCATATACATCGGAGACTCCCTGAGCTGGAATAACACGCTTAATATACAAGTTATAAGACCGACTAAATCCTAAGCTTAAGCTGCAGCTTCACAATCATTATCCACTAGACATTATTATTTAAGCATCATGCAGCATGCTATACTATCAATAATTTTTGTAATTTATTAGATTTTAGTGATTTAAAATGCAAGCATGTTAATCATCTATATATTTTACATCCTATTTCAATATTATCTCTCTGATTTCTTTTAATATCCCATATAATAGTTTCATCTCCATAGCTTATGTTATTAATATTTTCTGCTCATTAAGCCATGGTCACATCAATTGGTTTTTTAGTCTTTTGATGATTAATATAGGGGTTAAAATATCTTATGGCTTTTCTTCTCTCATTAAGCATATCATCTGCTTTTTTTTGCCCCTTAGATAATGGTCTAAATTATATTTTCTTGTTTGTTCTCTCCATAAAGCACATCTTATTTTTACATTTGAATTGTCATTTTTTATATACTATTTAATTAAACGGCACATTTTCAATTTATGGAGCTTTATGTTTATTTTTAATCTATCTTAAGGCATTATTTTTACTTTTTGTTATTATAATAAACCTCTGCACTCGCAATTTGGGGGGGGGGGGGGGGGGGGTCACTAGTAATAAGTTGTGGAAGTCTCGCCCAAGTGATAAAAGCTTACCTTTCCAACTAGACAAGCGTTTCTCGAAACGTTTCTAGCATCTTCTTTCTATCCGAGTAACTTAGCTCTCTATACTGTATAGGAATTCGTAAGCTAGCAGAATGGGAAGTTCCCAATGGCCCATTCGCAACGAGATGCAGTATATTGATCTTGCAATTCCTTTGGCCTTGAACCAGACAATAATATATCCGCTTTTATGGAAAATTGAATTTTTTTAAGCCCGATAAATTGGTTCAGAAAACTTTAAGCATCTCTGCTATGCCCAGATGGGCTAGTTTTTTTATTGAAGCCAGAAGCCATGGAGGGCCAGGGATGCAAAAACGACTCCTGGACTCCTTGGGGCAATTCCTGCATTATAGGCATCGGTAATATTGAGGGCATCTTCACGCTTTTTTGATGATTTCAGCTAGGCATTCTCTCTGCATGGCACACCGGGCATCCAAACCCGACATGTGTAAGAGTGGCTACTGTTCCTGATCGGTGAACTTCGGTAAAAAAAAAAAAAAAAAAAAAAAAAAAATAAAAAAAAAAAAAATACCATTTCTCATATGCTTGCGCACTGTGAGCCAAAACAAACAGCAATGTGGTGCCAGAGTGCCTTCCTACCATCAGGTCGTTTGAAGGACACACATCGTTGACATCTAGTCCGTCGAGGTCCTCCGGACGGGGCCGTGTAAGTCAGGCATTGTTTTCTCTTCCAATTTTTGACAGTACTTCCCAAATTTGAAGTGCAGTCTGAATGTGAGTTTTTGTTTCTCACTAAGTTGCCTTTGTGGTCTAAGCTTAATTAAGTTATTTAGCCCATGCAATTAATTGGTCTTAGTTTAAATAAGATAGTAAGTATACAGGGCTGGACTTAAACTTGAGGTGTGTTTCATCCAGGGTTCCAAAACTTTAAAAAAATATTGCATCTTTAAAGCAAATTTGCTAAATAAAATCACTTAATTACAAGTTTAAGTACTATGTATCTTACTGCATTGTAAAGTTTGATATATAGCCAAGTCATATGTTTGATATTTAACAAGATCGTTTAATCTAACAATTTCAAAAAAAAAAGGTGCCTGAAAACTTGAGGCGCTTATATTTTCAGCAGGCATTACTACTTTTGTTGTCTATTTAGCTTGTACAACAATTTGTAGGTTTATGCACGTTTGTACTAATTGGTGAAACCTGGTCTATGATGGCAATAATAGGAGGAACCAACATCGCATTTGCAATTGGAGCTGGAATTTTGAGTCGATTCACGAAGGGACACTTCTCCATTATGAGTGAATACTTATACAGGCTTAGGTTGTACTTTTTATGTTTTTTCAGAAGCTGTCTTAGCACATGTCTTATTTTTTGCCTCAGATAAGTCTTTTTGGTATATTTTGATTTATTTGTGGCTTAGGTGGTGTTTGGGAAGTCACTGCTCAAAAAGCATAAGTCCTCCCAATAGTAGGGATAAAAGTTTTTTGTGAGACGGACTAAAGTTTAATCCTCCTTCCAAACACCCTTAGTCCTTTCTAACCTCTGTAGTTATGGAGCTGCCTAAGTCTAAACTATAATTCATCCTGTGCGTGTTGTTGGTGGGTGTAGCACAAATCCAAATGTGGAAGTAAGGTGAGGATAATCGATAGTTCATCCTGTAGAATGGTAGAAATGGTGGTGCAATAAAACATGATGACCTAGCGTCTAGCGTTAACCTCTGGTCAGGAATTGCCACACCACTCTCTGTGCATGCCGGGATGTGTGACAAATGCAAGGGTGTGCAAATGGGAGGTGTCGAAATGAAGGCTGCTATATTATTTTAAAAGCATATGACTTCTTGCTTGGTCTGGCTGGCTTACCGCATGGAGCATCAGAGACAGAGGAGATGGTTCAGCGTGACACTGCCATACTGCTGCTCTGTTAGGTGGCCTTCAAGGTGGTAGCTTGACTTCAACTGTTAGGTGCCTAAGGCTGTGTTTTGCAATCCATGTAATAAACGGTGGGCGTTTTTTTTTTGCATGATTTTTTAACTACTAAACCGGTGCGTTTTTTTGCAAAAGTTTATGTACAAAAGTTGCTTAAAAAATCATATATAATCCATTTTTGAAAAAAAATTAGAATATTAATTAATCAACGCGCTAATAGACCGCTCCATTTTCCTGCGGAGAGTTTAGTTCCACTATCCCATACTCCGAACACAGTCACATAGTGTGTGCGCACCCACCAGCGCGTGGTAAAAGTTTTCATATACATCAATGCATATGTCTTCCTTCTCTGCATTTTACTCTCTGATTATGCTTCTTCGTCAGCACAGGACAACTGGAAACAAAAGAAAATCAGAATAATGAGAGAGAAAACATAATTAAAGGCAGGCAGCATATAATGAATTTGGACAAGGAAACACTTTTAACATTGACTGGTAGTGTAAACTATGAATACATGATCTCTTTATTTTCATATTTTTACTTTTTGATAGAATTACTCCATAACAAATGGTCCTTTTAAATGGGCTGGACTTCTTCTCCAGTTTGGTTCTATTTCTTTCTTCTTTTTTAAGTATGGTACAAGCACATGTGCGGTGTATTGCCTCTATCTATGTGACCGCCACCAGCACAAGAATAAACCAAGCAGCTAGCAAAATCAGAAAGGCACGCCAATAGACTCTGCTAATGCCATGAAAATTGGGAATTTTCTCCTAAATTATGTGGCCAACAACGCTATTAAATTTAGGGGTGAGAGGCACTGAAGCATGTTATTAAGGCTAACGCTCTCGGCTGTTATTACACCGGTGGCACCGTATAGGCAATGTGCTGAGTGTACTATAACCCTAAAAAACTAGGCAAATGCAAAGTGGGTACGAAATAAAGAATCCAATTTACCGTAATGCTACTATGGAAAACTTGGTTTTTAGTGTTATTAGTATTTCTGTATGGACCCACCCAAAAAGTACTGATTATAAATATTGATATTTTTTCATTATCACAGTGAACTGTTGTACGGATTGTAAAGGGTCTTTGCGATCCCACCCCTGAAACTAGCGAATGAGGATGAGTGGCTCCCCCACTTATATCACTACTGGAAAATGAATTTTTGGGTGAACTGTCCCTTATAATCTGGTGATGGCGCGGGAACAAACATTCACCAAAAGGAAATTTTGTGGTGACCTAGAGCGTCCATCACGAAAAACTGAGGTTTTTGGTTAAAGAAATGATAAGGCAGTCACCAAAAGCGAGTTCTGGTGAGGGTTACCATTGCAGTCACGAAATGCCCGTGGAGAGCTGGAAATAAACACCGAGGATCCTTCCGTATTATCTTTGAAAACATTCCAATAAAACGAGACGCTTCATTAGTTCGTCCCATGCGTACAGGCCGATCGCGGCTGCGCTCCGCCGCATGACCGGACCGGGCCGCGACAACATCGCCGCCGTCACCAGCTGCCTCCGTTCTCCACTCCCTCTGGAGCTACCACCCTCTTGCCTTGCCCTCTCTGTTCGGCGCGCTACTATGTTGCATCTCTCGGCGGGTTGGTCTAGCTCAACCTCAACTCCTCAAGGATTGCATCTGGTTTGAGGATTTGCTTAGTTCCTCGGCCTACTCTCACAGAAACCTGGCTTCTCCTGCTGCTCCTGCTCGCTCCTTCAAGTGAGCATGAAAACAAGCTTCTGGTGTTTTAAATGCATCTAGGTGACCGTAGGTGTTGGATGAATTGCACATTGTGTAATTTTGGTTGAATGAATTTGGGGCTGATGGGCTATGGCAATATTAATGTCATGTTTTTTGTTAGATGGACTAGAACTTTTGTAAGAGGTGGTTAGAAGGCAATTCCTGAGGTGTCTTTCGATATGGCATCCCTAATGTAATATTATGCTTGTATGTATGCATGGCTCTACTGACCTCATTCCAGTAGATGTTTTTTGTCAGTATACCTAAGTCCTGATAATAACACTTGACCCAATGATTTCCATGTTCTTGACATTGGCCATGCAAATTATTCAAGTTAATTACGATTTTTTTTATAGTGTTAGTTAGTAATTCTTGATATGCGAGTGTTTATGATTTGTTGTCTGGATTTGCAGCTATTTATTATTTATATAGCTATAACTAACTTCAAGTGATGCCACATTCATATCAATTTTCATTCATTGAAGTCCATTAATGTATTCAACCTGATTTGAATGAAATTTTTCTCTTGTTTTGACTTATTGTGTAAACTAATTATGCTCATGTGTGAATCATATTGAGGTATCGTTGACGTGATGATTTTTCTTAATGTAAAAAGCAGTCATGACATGTATTTCAAGTAGTTGTTGATTTGTTGCCTTCCATGCTAAGCCTTTGTTATTATATTTGACTTGTTCATTTCAAACATTTGATTGCCAGTAGAAGTTTACTGTAGAAATTTGTTTTAGGGTGCACGGTGAGCAATTCTATTGTAGCTATGAATGAGTATGGATTTAGGATTTTCAATGGTGATATATGCTTTTTATGCAAATTTGAATGTAAGAGATGGATGGTTTTTGTGTAATATGTTGAACTTACTTGGCTAATACCGTAGTTAGACTATGGATGTACAATAATTTTTATATTTATTTTTGGACATATCTAGGCAGTAGATGGTTTGTGTATATGTGGAACTCACTAAGTGTATTTTCCGGATGGTAAAGCAGTAGAAGAGAATCATGGTTTCGTGACAGCTATTGCCATCAGGGAAAGAATTTTCCCTATGGTAACAATTACTCTTAGAAAACATAGCCAAATGAACATAATGAAGGGGAACTAGCCTTTTGGTGAGTGCTAGACAGTACTAAATAACTTGTGATGGACTTGCCTCACCAAATATTGAATTTCGGTGAGCACACAAATGGTGACGGCATTTTCGTGATGGCATGCTGGCACCAAAGTTTTTTTCGTGCGCATTCCTGACTTTTACATGATCGTGAGGGGCAGACACAAGATCTATTCTCTAGTAGTGCATATTAGGTTTTTTACATTCCAACGGCAATATGATACTATTCAATAATCTCCCGCTCACACATTGGTGGCCGCTCAGCGTGCCCGTTCACCGTCTCATTCAACCGGGTATCCCCTACGGGTCCCTCACGTATAGGCGCGGTATCTATGGTCTATCAGGGCCTTCCAGCTACTTTGTTCCTCGGGTCAGAGATAACTAGCCCAGCTCTTGATACCAATGTATGATTCGTGAGGGTTTTCCCACTCTAAAAATAAGCCAATGAGTGGACGTTCCCAACTTATATAATTAGGGAAATTGGAACCTGCAATTATAATTTTGCAAGTTTGAGATATGCCATCCATGATCCAATGTCATTGACTCATGTGGTCTACATGGTCATTGAGATTACCGATGGCATATCTCAAACTTTGCAACCATGCTCTAGCCAGCATATTGTTGTGATTACAAGTGTAATCCCAGAAAAAAAGCTGTACCTCCAACGTGGATTTCCTTATTTCATTTTTCACGTCACACATCAATTTTTCTCACTCCATTCAGTGTGGATTGTATAATGTTTCTTCGGGCGTTTGTCTGTCTTTGACACACTGGCCCGTTTATTCCAATATCCACAAATCAGCATATAAATTTTGAATTAATGGTGGGGTTTATTTGTCTACGATATTGTATTACAGCACAAACATAGAATAAGTGTTCTCTTTTCTTTGATGGTGGAGTTGTTTTTATGTCATCTCTTTATTCTTTGTTTAGAAACTTGTTATTTGGTTTTTCAGTGCAAGACATTGTAATAAGTGGTTGTAACTTGTCTTGAAGTAAATGCCAGATTTTATCTATTAGCTAAAAAAAGAGGTTTTTTACTGCTTCTTTCTTTTAGTTGCCAAATTTCTACAACAAACCTTTTGTATTGTAGATATGGTGAGGCACAATTTGTAGCCAGAGACTTTTCGTGAACCATCTTTGGGAAGGGTGAGCACATTATATCACTCCACATCAATGCACAACTTTTCCATTAGGTTTCCTTTAGTTTTTATATTACTACTCATGCAAATAGGTTGTCTACATTGAAGGTGTTAGGCCCGTTCGAATCTCATGAAGATTAAAAGCAGACATGCAAAACGAGAAAGCCATTAACATATTTAATTGAGTTTTAATTATTACAAACTTGCAAAATGAATATATTGATATTCCAAAGTACCTTTCTTATACTCCTCTGTCCCAAATTAGAGACCTATATTTTTTTACACTGTTTTTAATAACTACTTTGACCAATATTTTATTTCATTCTATAATCCAACAATATGAAATTAGCATTACATGAAAGTACTTCAATATAAATCTAGTGATCTAACATGTTAATACTGTAGTAGACATAATTAGTATGATTATTAGTCAAATGTATACGAGTTTGATTTTTTTTAAAAGGGGACGCCTATAATTTGGGAGCGGAGGGAGTAGAATGTTTTTACACAAAACGCGTCGTCTTGTAGTTTGAAAAGCGTGCCAATGGAAACAACGCAAAATCTAATCTTTATTTGTATTTTTCTTTAGGGGGGGGGGGGGGGTGTTTAAGAATTTACATGACCTTTCAAACTTATAGTCGTTCATGGCATGTGACTATATATACGGATCGCAAGTTAAGAGGGAGATAGAAGAAGGGGCTGTTTGGGTTTTTTTACACTGTTCTCATTATATTAGTTCTGACGTGCTGACTTGTCTTCGTTATCTATCGTTTTGCCAAACTTTCTAAAGGTTAGGAGGTGTGGCACTATCTAGATGCATCAAGAGCTTGGTAATCAAGGTACACAGGCTTGGGAGGCATTGTGGACATCTATACGTCAACTCCACCGTCTATCATTGGTCATTACGAGCGGTACCATGCCCTATTTGCCGCCATGTTGATGTATCCAAGAACTGCACCGTGTCCAGTTTGATGGTGTCTCTGATTTGTTCTCGCTATGATTCAGCATGGACTAGCAAATTTGATGCCACAAGGGCGATTCTGTCTGCAGGTAGCCATGCAATACCATATAACCTGAGATCGATACTACTATTTCTTTTTTTTATTATTTTTTGGCTATCTGTATCAATCTAGGTTGCCTAAAGCTTATTGGAAATATCTAAATTGGCAGTGTGTAAACAAGTAGTTCGTGTAGCTCTCATGTATCACATACAACATCATTTAACCTAGGGAAACTTTGCGTGCAACTGTGAACTACTCCCTTTGTCTCATTTTAAGGTGTAGTTGTGGTTTTATATGTCTAACATTTGAATGTCATCTTATTTAAAATTTTCTTTATGATTAGTATTTGAGGTCCTCATAAATAAGCCTTTTCCATTTCAGGCAAAGCCATTCCATGGGTTGGCTTAATTGGCTGCCAGGTGTTTATAGCTTCTTAGTTTGTGGTATTGGGATTTTTAGTTTTTGTGCACGGCCACCACAGAGTTCACAGCATTAGGCCCGCTGATGGTCTAACTCCCTTGAGAGCCTCACTGTGTTTGGCTGAAAAGCTCCAGCCCAAGCCCCCACTGTGTTTGGCTGAAAGCCCAGCCCACGCCTCTGCCAAACAAGCCATCCGATGAGACCAGTGCTGTTATTATATGATAAAATATGAATAACAGTTTAATAGGTGACTTATTTTTTAAATTTTTTTTATAAAATTTTTAGATAAGACGGATAGTCAACGTTGGACGCAGAAATCCACAGCTGCACTGAAAATGGGACAGAGGGAGTAAGATTTTTTAAAATGGTTTTAAGTACTTCACACGTGCTTTATTTATTGATTTGGTATTTCCTGTCTTCCATGTTTGTATTCTTCAAGCTTTTCTGTTTGCATACAGATAGCAAGCTAGCATGAGTTGCAACATATCGTATATCATATATATTGCTTGATAGCACATAATATTAACTATGCCACCAGATGCATGAAAAAGCTCAACTAGGCTATACAAGAATGGTTTCCGTGTTGAAACTCCAAACGTTCAGTTCCCACCACACAATCTTTTTTATGACTGCTATGACACTGGTGAGAAATGATCTTTACTGGGTCGACCAAAACCATAATAATCCCGGTTTCAAAAAGAACCGGGACCTAAAAATGATCTTTAGTTCGGTTAAAAACCCCTACGCCCTTATTATGATCTTTAGTCCCGGTTGTTCCCCCTGCCAGATGTAATGTCAGGAGGCCGAGGATCTTTACTCCCGGTTGGTGTCACCAACCGGGGACTAAAGATCACCACTTTAGTCCCAGTTGTCTAATACACAACCGGACTAAATTATTATCTTGATCTTTAGTCCGGTTGATATTACCAACCGGGACTAAAATTGAACGCGTAGTATATAATCCCTATCACTTATCCTCTGCTCCACAATCGCAACACACAGACCGAATCTCTCCCCCTTCTCCTCCACTCCTACAGATCAGATCTACCCTCTCTTCCTCATCCCCTCTCCTCCACCTCCTCCCTTCCTCCTCTTCCTCCCCCTCCCCTCCTCTCCTTCCCATCCGTCGGGCCGGCGGCCGGCGGGGCCGCGCCCGGCGGCCAGCGGTAGCGGAGCGCGCAGGTGGCGGCCGTGGCGATCGGCGGCAGCGACTTTGTTTGTTTTTTTTAATAATTTGTGATTCACTGAGATGTATTAAATTTGTGATTTATTGTAGGATCTGTGATATTTTTGATTTGTGTGTAATTTTTTAGGATCTGTGATTATTTGATTGGTGTGTATAAGTAACTTTAATATTTGTGATGTGGATTTTGATGTTGAATTGGGATGTTACTTTGATTTGGGGATTTGGGGTTCGATTTGGGGATTTGCATGCCACTTTGATTCGGGAGAAAATAAAAAGGAAAAAAAGGAAAAGGAGCCATCGGTACTGCCGCTATTTCCTCTTTACTCCGGATAGTAATAGCACCCGGGACTAAAGATCTCTCTTCTTTATTCTCGGTTGGTCTTACCAATCGGGACTAAAGACGTTATTTCAACCGGGACTAAAGATGAACATCTTTAGTCCCGGATTGCTACTCCGGTTGGAAAACCGGGACTAAATGGGGTTACCAACTGGGAGTAAAAATGGGTTCTCCACAGTGTGAGTTCATACTTATAGTTTATTTACCCAATATGATAAAAGCATGCTACACAACTACAAAACAAATTTTCTATACAAAGACCCCTGCAGTTTGCAGGCATAATTAAACTGGTCGTGTCTGCAAAAATGACCTGCGTTGTCGTATATCGCAATAAAAGACCCTGTAAAAATCAATTTTCACTGTGGGCCTCTTAAAAGGCTCGCCCTCTCTCTCTCCATTCCTTTTTTTCTCCCACTAAATCCTCTCCCCACTACTCACAACCATCTCTCCTCTCCCCCACTCCTCGCTACTCCTCTCTACCACTCGGCCTCCTCTCCCCAATCCCTCAACTCATCTCCCCTCTCTTCCCTCCGACGGTGGGTTCTAGCGGTGGGCGGCGGCAAGGGCAACGCAATAGCGCGCGAGGACGGCGGGCGTGGGCTCCGACGGCAGCGGCGGGCAAAGAGCGATGGTGGCGGCAGCTAGCTCGGGCGGGAAGACAACTGCAACGGGCGAGGGTGAGATGCCACCTGCGGCTCTGCTACTGCCGGCCGCCGGGTGCGGCCCCGCTGGCCGCCGGTCTGACGGATGGGAAGGAGAGGAGGGGGAGGGGGAGGAAGAGGAGGAAGGGGAGGAGGTGGAGGAGAGGGGATGAGGAAGAGAGGGTAGATCTGATCTGTAATAGTGGAGGAGGAGAAGGGGGAGAGATTCAATCTGTGTGTTGCGATTGTGGAGCAGAGGATAAGTGATAGGGATTATATACTACGCGTTCAATTTTAGTCCCGGTTGGTAATATCAACCGGGACTAAAGATCAAGATGATATTTAGTCCCGGTTGGTAATACCAACCGAGACTAAATCAAATACATCACAGATCCATACAATAAATCTCAAATTTATACATCCCTGTGAATCACAAATTATTAAAAAAAACAAACAAAGCCGCTGCCGCTGCTGCCGCCCGCCGGCCCGACGGATGGGAAGGGGAGGAGGGGGAGGATAGAAGGAAGGGGAGGAGGTGGGAGAGGGGATGAGGAAGAGAGGGTAGATCTGATCTGTAATAGTGGAGGAGGAGAAGGGGGAGAGATTCAATCTGTGTGTTGGGATTGTGGAGCAGAGGATAAGTGATAGGGATTATATACTACGCGTTCAATTTTAGTCCCGGTTGGTGACACCAACCGAGACTAAAGATCAAGATGATATTTAGTCCCGGTTGGTAATACCAACCGAGACTAAATCAAATACATCACAGATCCATACAATAAATCACAAATTTATACATCTCAGTGAATCACAAATTATTAAAAAAAACAAACAAAGCCGCTGCCGCCACTCGCCATGGCTGCCACCTGCGGCTCTGCTACTGCCGGCCGCCGGGTGCGGCCCCGCTGGCCGCCGGTCTGACGGATGGGAAGGAGAGGAGGGGGAGGGGGAGGAAGAGGAGGAAGGGGAGGAGGTGGAGGAGAGGGGATGAGGAAGAGAGGGTAGATCTGATCTGTAATAGTGGAGGAGGAGAAGGGGGAGAGATTCAATCTGTGTGTTGCGATTGTGGAGCAGAGGATAAGTGATAGGGATTATATACTACGCGTTCAATTTTAGTCCCGGTTGGTGACACCAACCGAGACTAAAGATCCTCGGCCTCCTGACATACATCTGACAGGGATCTTTAGTCTCGGTTGGAAACCCCCAACCGGGACTAAAGATCATAAAATGACGGTAGGGTTTTCAACCGGGACTAAAGATCATTTTTAGTCCCGGTTCTTTTTGGAACCAGGACTATTGTGGTTTTGGGTCGACCCAGTAAAGATCATTTCTCCACCAGTGTCATAGCAGTCATAGAAAAAGATTGTGTGGTGGGAACTGAACGTTTTGGAGTTTCATCATGGAAACCATTCTTGTATAGCGTAGTGAGCTCTTCATGCATCTGGTGGCATAGTTAATATTATGTGCTATCAAGCAATATATATGATATATGATATGTTGCAACTCATGCTAGCTTGCTATCTTTATGCAAACAGAAAAGCTTGAAGAATACAAACATGGAAGACAGAGGAAATACCAAATCAATAAATAAAGCACGTCTGAAGTACTTAAAACCATTTTAAAAAATCTTACTCTCATTTTCAGTGCAGCTGTGGATTTCTGCGTCCAACGTTTGACTATCCGTCTTATCTAAAAATTTTAAAAAAAATTTAAAAAACAAGTCACCTATAAACTGTTATTCATGTTTTATCATATAATAACAACACCGGTGTCATCGGATGGCTTGTTTGGCAGAGGCGTGAGCTGGGGCTTTTCAGCCAAACACAGTGGGGGCTTGGGCTGGGGCTTTTCAGCCAAACACAGTGGGGCCCTCAAGGGAGTTAGACCATCAGCGGTGCCTAATCCTGTGAACTCTCTGGTGGCCGTGCACAGAAACTAAAAATCCCAATACCACAAACTAGAAGCTACAAGCACCAGTCACAAAAGATCCCTGGTGCAGCCAATTAAGCCAACCCATGGAATGGCTTTGCCTGAAATGGAAAAGGCTTATTTATGATATCATAAAGAAAATTTTAAATAAGACGAACATTTAAATGTTAGACATATAGAAACCCACGACTACACTTAAAATGAGATAAAAGGGAGTAGTTCACAGTTGCACCAAAGTTCCTCTAGGTTAAATGATGTTGTATGTGATACATGAGAGCTACACGAACTACTTGTTTACACACTGTGCCAATTTACATATTCCAATAAGCATTAGGCAACCTAGATTGATACAGATAGCAAAATAAAAAAAAAGAAATAGTAGTATCGATCTCAGGTTATATGGTATTGCATGGGCTGATTGCACACAAATCGCCTTGTTGGCATCAAATTTGCTAGGTCCATGCTGAATCATACTGAGAACAAATCAGAGGAACAACATCGGGAGTGGACACTGGTGCAGTTCTCGGATACGTCAACATGGCGGCAAATAGGGCATGGGTACCGCTCGTAATGACCAATGATAGACGGTGGAGTTGACGTATAGATGTCCACAATGCCTCCCAAGCCTGTGTACCTTAATTAATTACCTAAGCTCTTGATACATCTAGATGGTGCCACACCTCCTAACCTTTGGGAAAGTTTGGCAAAACGATGGATAGCGAGACAAGTCAAGCACGTCACAACTAATATAATGGAACAGTGTAAAAAAACCCAACAGCCCCTTTTCTATCTCCCTCTTAACTTGCATTCCGTATATATAGTCACATGCCATGAACGATCTATAGTTTGAAGGTCATGTAA
>CM020181.1:25937179-25962755 GCA_009805545.1 Oryza longistaminata
CCAAAAAAAAAAAAAGACTAAATAAAGATTAAGATTTTGCGTTGGTTTCCATTGGCACACTTTTCAAACTACAAGACAACGCGTTTTGTGCGAAAACATTCTACTCCCTCCATCCCAAATTATAGGGCATCTCCTTTTTAAGAAAAATCAAACTCGGTAGCATTTGACTAATAATCATACTAACTATATCTATACTAAATATTATGCATGTTATATCACTAGATTCATATTTTGAAGTACTTTCATGTAATGCTAATTTCATATTTGTTGGGATTATAGAATGAAATAAAATATTGGTTAAAGTATATTATTAAAAACCGTGTAAAAAAATATAGGCTTTATAATTTGGGACAGAGGGAGTATAAGAAAGGTACTTTAGAATATCAAATATATTCATTTTGCAAGTTTGTAATAATTAAAACTCAATTAATCATATGTTAATGGCTTTCTCGTTTTGCGTGCCTTCTTTTAATCTTTATCTTCATGAGATTCAAACGGGGCCTAACACCTTCAATGTAGACAACCTATTTGTATGAGTAGTAATATAAAAACTAATGAAAACATAATGGAAAAGCTGTGCATTGATGTGGAGTGATATAATGCGCTCACCCTTCCCTAAAAAATGTTCAACTGAATAGTCTCTGTGTAAAAATTGTGCTCACCATTCTACAACACAAAAGGGTTTGTTGTAGAAATTTGGCAACTAAAAGAAAGAAGGGTAAAAAACTACTCTTTTTTTTAGCTAATGGATAAAATCTGGCATTTACTTCAAGAGAAGCTACAGCCACTTATTATTACATAATTCTTGACTGAAAACCAAATATAACAATTTCTAACAAAATTTCTAACAAAGAATAAAGAGATGACATAATAACAAACTCCACCATCAAAGAAAAGAGACACTTATTCTATGTTTGTGATGTAATACAATATCTAGACAACATAAACCCCCACCAATTAATTCAACATATATATGTGATTTTTGGATATTATATAAACCGGCCAGTGTGTCAAAGACAGACAAAGCCCAAAGAAACATTATTACAATTCCACACTGAATGGAGTTGAGAGAATGTATGTGTTGTAACGTTGTAAAATGAAATAAGGAAATCCCACATTGGACGACAGCTTCTGATACACTTTAAAGTCACAACCATGTGGCTAGAGAATGGATACGTTTGTTGAATAGTCCCACATTGGTTGTGGAATAGTAAAAGATCTAATATATAAGTGGGGGAACCTACCATCTCATTGGCTGGTTTTTGGAGTGGGAAGACCCTTCACGAATCTACATTTGGTATCAGAGCCTGGCTAGTACCTCTGACCCGAGGAACAAAGTGTGTGAAGGCCTGATGGACCGTAGATGCCTGCAGGGCCTGTATATGTGAGGGACCATGGGGATACGGTGAAGAAACGGTGAACGGCTAAGGGCCACCAATGTGTGAGGGGGAGATTATTGAATAATCTCATATTGGTTGGGGAAGGGTAAAAAACCTAATATGCACTACTAGAGAATAGATCTTGATGTCTGCCCGTCACGATCACGAAAAGTCAGAATGCTGCCACGAAAAACTTTGGTGCAGCATGCCGTCACAAAATGCCTGTCACACTTGGTTGCTCACGAAATTCAATATTTGGTGAGGGCAAGCCATCAGTTATTTAGTACTGTCTAGCACTCACCAAAAGGCTATTCCTCTCATTTTGTTCATTTGGCTATTTTTCTAAGAGTAATGTGTTAGCCATAGGAAAAATCTTTCCCTGATGGCAATAGCTGTCACGAAACATGATTTCTCCTACTGCTTTAGCCATCGGGAAATACATTTAGTGAGGGTGTGGCAGTCACCAAACTGCCTAGATATGTCCAAAATCAATATAAAAATTATTGTACATCCATATGTCTAACTACTGTATGTACCAAGTAAGTTCATATATTACACAAAACCATCCATCTCTACATTCAAATTGCATAAAAGCATAGATCACCATTGAACATCCATAAATCCATACTCATTCATAGTACAATAGAATGCTCACCTGTGCACTAAACAAATTTCTACAGTAAGACTTGTACTGGCAATCTATAATGTTTGAAATGACAAGTCAAATATAATGACAAAGGCTAGATAGAAGCAACAAATCAACAACCACTTGAAAATACATGTCATGATTGCTTTTTTCATTGAAAAAATCATCACGCAACAATACCTGCAAATATGATACCATACATGAGCAAATTAGTTTACACAATAAGTCAAAACAAGAGAAGAAATTTCATCAAATCAGGTTAAATTACGTAACTGGACTTAATGAATGAAAATTGATATGAATGTGCATCACTTGAAGTTGAGTTATTAGATAATATAAATAATAAATAGCTGCAAATCCAGACAACACAAAATCATAACACTGCATATCAAGGTATTACTAACTAACACTATAAACAAATCTGTAATTAACTTGAATAATTTGCATGAGCCAATCAAGAACAGGGATCATTGGTCAAGTGTTATTATCAGGATTAGGTATACTGATAAAAACATTCTACTGCAATGAGGTCAGTAGAGCCATACATACAAGATAATATTACACAGGGATGCCATATCTCGATCAAACACATCCATGGCATGCAGCTGCAATATGCAATGCTCTCTTCTGCACCAAGGTTACAGAGGGTGGTAACATTCTGTACCTTTAGGATAGCACAACAATTGTGATGGGTTATTTACATCTGGCCATTATGTTATATCCATATCTTTTGCACTAATTGTTTCTGGAGCAGATACCACTTTCACAAACACTATTAAGCAAACAATGATAAAAAAACAGGAAATTATGTAAAGCTTCTTGCTATACATGTGCAATTAGTTTGTAACCTAAAAATTTACAGAAAATATATCCTTATCCACCGAAAAAAGTGATATATTGGAATACAGTTAAGGAACATCTGTGTTAATACTTCACCTTTTTCAGAATTACAACTTTGAAGCATGCTAATATTTCCTTGACCACTCTGATATTGTTTATCTTTCTCCAACAAACTTAAGATGTAGGCCCCTATATAGTGCAAAATAAGAAGAATTCAGAACCCACAAAATTTATGCATTTTTATCTGGAAGGAGGTTGGCATATTTCGGAAGCACCAAATGATGACAAGTATACTGGAAAATGAAGAGTAATATCTAAGTAACTGCAAGTAGTAGAATAATATATCTGCATTCTCCATGTACATATGAAAGGAATAGTAAATGCAAAATTTGAGACTCAAATTAAAAGCATTAATATTGTACTAGTTAACTTATGAACTGTACAAATTTAAGTTCAATATATGGATCCAAACATGTGAAAATTGTAACATTCATCACTATTGCAAGGAACCAGATTGCATATTGTAAAATGCATCACTGGTACAAGGAGGACTGAGAAGCTCGAGGAGAATGGAGGTCACCAGAGAGGAGATCAGCGGCGGCACAACGTGAAGGATCGAATTATAAGAACTAAGCCAACCAGAGGGGGGGTGAATGGTTGGTATACCTAAAACCGAAAACTTTTAGCGGAAATAAAAGTTACCCTCGAAATCGACGGAGATCAGCCTGACCAAAGTTGCCTTGCCGGTCTGACCTCTCGGATGCCGTCGGTCTGACCGGTATAGATCAACCGGTCTGACCGCCAAAGCTGCTCGCCGCGCCTGTCGCCGCCGCAGGTCTGACCGTCCGTATGCCGCCGGTCTGACCGCCGGTAGATCGCCGTTTAGACCGCCGAAACCCGGTAAACACAAATCGAATAACTCTTAAAGTGGATGACGACTTTATTGATTCTCTCTGTGTTTACAAAGTGCACCAACAGCACTCCTTACAAAAATTTTGACTAAACTCGAAACCCTAACTGAAAACTCAACTCAATTACTCTCTAAAGCGATACCGGGAAGCCTCACGCTCCCCCTCTATTTATACATGAGGTAGGCAGCCTAAAGCCACGAACCAAACTTGATAACAATCCGGCCCAGGTGGGGTCGGCCGAGGCCCAATAACTTAAGGTTGCCCGGACCCCAACAGTTCTTTGGCACACCCACTCAGGGAAAGGCCCAATCTCCCTAAAAGACTAGTCCGGTAGGGGAAGGGTGGCTCTCCCTTTTAAGGTGGCTTCCTCCTCCCAAGCTAAGCAATGTGGGATTATTCAGAGGCTCACACGGTCGCCGCCCGACTTTAGCGTCTCTGCCAGCGGGTAATAGTGGAGGATGTCCTCATCAAAACTCATACTAGGAGTCCTAATCACCTTAGGAAACCCACTAGTACAAGAAAGAAACTTTACATAACCAATCGTACCAAATTTGGACTCCTTCCAAATTTAACTCCGCATCCCATACGCACACAATAACTCCATCGTATGCCATATGGAATCTCCATCAACCACGTGCATCAACTCTAGCCTAAGTATCCCACATGATCTCTGACCACCACGGACGTCGTCTTATCCCCAAGCCGACACCCGGTCCATCACCGCAAATACTCTCCCGAGACATCAAGTCACCTACACATGGAACAAACAAAGAAACCATATTCCGAGACCAAGCTATCTCCAAGTTGACTCATTAGCAGCAAACAATAGTATTACATACGTATAGTATCCATCTAGAAGTCATAATCATGAAATAAACTCGGATATCCAAATAAACAACCCGAAACCGAAACCGACACAGTGTCGGCCGGTCAGACCGCGGGCTGGCCGGTCTGACTGTGCGCATACCGCTGTCTGACCGGCAACACCTGCCCGGTCTGACTGGACCACATAAATTGATAACCTATAAATTCACCTGTGAAATCCAATCATCTCCAAAACCACTTCGTGAATAAATTCCAAATAACAAAACCAATAATCTCCAATGTCCAATTGTTCATCACAGAATAATAATCAAAAACACCTTTCATTTTACACAACGCATGGTGAGGATAGTGGCATTGGCGCAATCCATCAGGCCACCACGATGCAAGAGTCCATAGTGCAACTGGCAGAATCCTGGTTTCCTCAAGCTTCAATAGAGAAAATCAAGCCTTTGAATAAAAATGTGAAATTCATATGATAAAATTGTATCCAAGTGATTTGTACCAAATTAATTAATCTACTAAAATACAACAAAGTAGAGTTTGATTTCAGTAGTTGTTACCATCAGTATTTTATCTGCTACTGTTGGTGCTGGACATTTTTCTGAAGAAATATAACTGACTGATAAGTGAATAATAAAGTTAAGAGTACAAGTAAAGAAAAGTAAAACTTATACAAAGATTTTTTTAACCCAAAGATCACCTAAATTAATAGGACCATCTTGGCAGTGTCACTACAAATAATGGTTCTAATTTCTATCATATACCATAAACTGTGCTATGTCGAATGTAGTTGTAAGTGGGAGCATGCAGTTCTGTAGTAGATAAAACGAAGATCGAAAGGACACCTCAGGATTTGCTCCATCTAACAAAAACATGACATAATAATGCCATAGCCCATCAGCCCCACAAATCAATTCAACAAAATTACACATGTGCAATTCATCCAACACCTACTGGTCAACCTAGATGCATTGAACACCAGAAGCTCTGTTTTCATGCTGCACTTGGAAGGAGGAGCAGGAGCAAGCAGGAGAAGCAGGTTTCTGCAGACTGGCCGAGGAACTAAGCAAATCCTCATACCAGATGAGGAGTTGAGGTTGAGCTAGCCACCCGCCGAGAATGCAACATAGTAGCCGCGCCCGAAGCAGAGAGAGCAGAGGCAAGAGGGGTGGTAGCTCCATGAGGGGAGTGGAGAACGGAGGCAGCAAGAGGGGTGGTAGCTCCATGAGGGGAGTGCAGAACGGAGGCAGCTTGGTGACCGGCGGCGATGTGGTCGTGGCAGTGCGGTCACGGCGGCGGAGCGCAGCCGCCGGCCGGCTGTACGCATGGGGAGGAACTAAGGAAGGGTCTCTGTTTTATTTGGATGTTCAGTTAATACGAAGGATCTCTGTTTTATTTCCAGCTCTCCACCGGCATTTCGTGACTGCAAATGGTAGTACCTCACGCAAACTCGCTTTTGGTGACTGCCTTATCATTTCTTACACCAAAACCTCAGTTTTCGTGATGGTACGCTCATAGCGGTCACAAAATTTCTTTTTGGTGAATGTTTTTCCCGGCCATCACAGATAATAAGGGACAGTCATCAAAAATTCATTTTCCAGTAGTGATATAAGTGGGGGAACCACTCACCTCATTCGCTAGTTTCAGGGGGTGGGATCGGAAAGACCCTTTACAATCCTACAACGTTCACTTGATAATGAAAATAATATCAATATTTATTAATCATTACTTTTGGGTGGGTCCACTAACGATACTAATAACATAAAACTATTTTTCCATAGTAGCATCAGGTAATATGTGGATTCTTTATGTCGTACCCACTTTGCATTTGCCTAGTTTTTAGGGTTATAGTACATCAGCACATGCTATACGGTGGCCACGATTGTAATTAAGCCTGCCAGTGGGCTGAGATCCAATTTGAATCCACCCCAGCCCACCTCCTCATGGAATGGCATGCCAAACCAACCCACCCCATTTCCTCTCCTCCAAAATCCAAACCAACCCACCCCGCATCAGATTTCAGTCCAACCCACCCCAAACCATTACACTAAAATGGGTTCAGCCCACTTCACTGGAATGGATTCAATCCATGGATCCCAGCTACACTACAGAGAGCTTGGAGCCAGGAGGCCTCGTTACTTCTTTAGCCATGGATCTCAGCTACAGTATAGAGAGCAGCAGTGTAGACACACGTGCAGACAATTAATTCAAAACAGAAATATTAAAAGAACATCATTGCTTGCTGAAACACTGAAAATTGGGCAAAAACAAGAAAATGAAACAAAAAAAATACTCAGAATGATACGCATCGCATTGTTTGTTAGCTGATCCAGCACTGAAATGAATACCAGAAGACTAATGATGTCATATAATTACAATTAAGTCAATTGCTCACTACTACAGCAATAATAAGAGCCATAATAAGGTTTATATCTTCAACAAAAACTACCAAAACATCATCTATGCCTTGATCCATATGCAGTTGTAGATAATCTGGAAGAGAAAGAAGCCATCAGAAATTTATATTTCAGAAATAACATTGAAAGATTACAAGTTGAATATTATTATTTCTATAAGATATGACTAGCATGAGTTAGTGGACACACTAGTAAGAATGAAGAATGAATCCATCCATCCCCACTATTCAACTAAATATCTATACAACTATATACAACCACAAGGACTTTCAAGAAATGGAAAAAAAAAAAGAGAGGAAGAAAACAAGGTTGAGAGCCCCAAAATTCTGCAGCCAGAATCAACATAGTAGGATACAACATATCATATCAAACAATTTTGCAAGAGAAAGAAAAGATTTTTCTCTATTTCTACCAAGTACTCTACTAACTCTTCCTGAAAAAAAAGTACTCTACTAACTGCTGACCTAATTAGCTCATGGAAGCTCAAATCATGGACTAGAGAACACCCTGAAGCCCTGAACTAATCTGAACCCTTTTGAGTACAAAACAAAACATTTGGCCTGAGCAGCCTCATCAAGAGGAGAAATTGAGCGGATTGATCTGAGCTGAGCACATCAAACAGAAAGAAAAGATTCAGAGACAGAGAGTTAGAGCTGAAGATGGTACCTGGCAGAGGATGACAGAGTCCTGGTTGGGGCCTTTTTTGCCCCTCTGGGAGAAGAGAGAGGCCACCTTCCTTGCTTATCCTTCACATACACAATGCTCTCATCTATCTCCTGAACATGCTCTAGCTGCTCAAATAAGAATATATACAAGTAAGGATACAACTAATAGATATAAAAGGCATTGCAAGGTGTTACAAATTCCGCCTAACATTTCACCAACTGATGAACAAAAAACAACATTAAGTTACTGAGCACAGGGACCCCACCATTGTAAAAAAAAAACAGCCATCATACCAAACCTTCTTCACAAAACATCATATGGTCAGTACTCAGTACGAACCTAGATCAAAGAAAATTTGGCACAAATATTAGTAATACTGGTGGGCACTCAGACAAATTAATCTAGATTTTGTGACTAATCAAACAATATAAAATGAAAACACATCTACAATTACTATTTGTATGGCACAGACCACAAAGTCTGAGACGAAATACAAGGCGTGAGATATTATACCTTTAATCCCCTTGTTTTTTGGCTCTATGTAGCCAATCTTTTGCACAAACAAGTGCCTCGAGCATCTCTGGTGTCAATGAGCTTCTTGTGTCTCCAAGAATCCTTCCTCCACTGCTGAAAGCGGACTCTGAGGGCACGGTGCTAAGTGGAATTGCAAGAAAGTCTCGAGCCATAATTGCCAACACAGGAAACTTTTTGGAATTTTTCTTCCACCATGCCAAAACATCAAAATCCTCACTATCATCCTCACATACTTCTTCTAAATATGTATCAATCTCTGACTTCTGAGTACGTGCAACCTTCCGGTTTGACTTGAAGAGGGTGAATTCATGCTCTAGCTTTCTTTTTCCCAAAACAGGTGAGCCTACAACACTAACTCTCTCACTAGACTGTGACATGTAGGATACACCCCTTCTTCTTGCAATTCCTTCATATACATGAAAGTATGATTTCATCTCCTCTATAATAGAGTCCACTTTACTTTCAACATTAGAACCATGGGGAGACACCTTCTCATAAAAGAAATCCAAATAGTCTCTTTTCCTTCTTGGATCTAACACAGTGGTAATAACAAGTGCTAAATTGGAGTTGTTTGCCAATTTTTCATCCCAATATTTTGCAAACTTGGTGTGCATAGGAGCAGCCAATCGTTTTAAAAGATCGCTGGTTTGCCAATCAGGATCACTCAAAGCATGACGGATACAAAGAACATGGGGCAAGAATGTGTGTGCAGTTGGTGTCCTATGAGCTGATACACCTCTAGTAGCCTCTTCAAAAGCCTTAAGAAATTCACAAATTGATTCAGCATGCAACCATTCTTCATCAGTTGGTAGAAGTTCACAATTTTCAGAGGCATAGCTATTGAGGACAGCCTTGTAAGGCAATATTTCTCTAATCATCTTGAAGGTCGAGTTCCAACGGGTTGGTACATCAAGAGTGAAACCAGATTTTGGAGGAAGACTTTTACTAGAAGCAATTGAATTAAACGCTTGAATGCGTGAGGGTGAATGCTCAATGTACTTTAGGATCTCACGGATCTTATCTATTGCTGCACGAATCACCCTCATCCCATCTTGAACCAACAAATTGAGGATGTGTGCACAACACCTCACATGAAAATGTTTGCCTTCCAAAACCAACTCATCCTTAAGAGTTTTCACTAATTCTTGACAAGCAGCGGTGTTGTTACTAGCATTGTCTAAAGTTAAGGTGAATAGTTTGCTACTCAAGCCCCACTCAGTCAAACACCTCATCATGGCTTCTTCAATTGCAAAGCTAGTGTGTGGATACTTCACAGGCTTCAAACTTATAATTTTCTTTTTCATTTTGAATTCAGCATCAACATAGTGGGCTGTGACAACCATGTATCCTAGGTTTTGATTTGAGGTCCACATGTCCGATGTTAGGCATACACGCGAATCAAGATTCTCTAATTCAGCATGCAATTCTTGTTTCAGCCTATTGTAATAGTTGTAAATCTTGTCGCGGATTGATTGACGACCCACAAGTTTAAAAGTTGGCTGCATGGATGCCATCCAATCATCCAAGTAGGGATCCTCAATTTTATGGAATGGTATCTCAGCATGGATGAAATATTTTATCATCAACTCTTCAGTCTTTTTAGGATCAAACACAAAATTTTCCACGGGTTGTTTCCTAACTGTTGATATAAACCTATTTCTAACTTCACCATCAACTAGTGGACAAGATTCGCAAATATGGTTTATGAGATGGCTAGTTCCTGATTTTCTAGTCGCTGACAACATTAAGCCACAATATTTGCATTGTGCTTTTGGAAGACCATCTATCATGACAAGCTCCTGCTCAAAATGTTCCCACACTTTTGCTCTCTTACGTGTTTGTGAAGGCAGCTCATGACTAGAACTATTGGCAGATGAACTTTCAGAATTTTGCATAGACATGTTTAATAAACCTGTGTTTGACAAGAATAGAAAATTAATATCTACATTTGCTACTTGTGCAGAATTAATATTTACATTTACTACTTGTGCTAAAAACTAGTGAAATGATAAGCATACCCAACAGCAACCTGTTATACACCGTAATCATGCATCTAGCATTTGGGGGCTGGACATGTTTCTTTTCAAAGAACCGTGCATAAATATTCTTGTGCACTTTTTTTTTTCACCTTTTGAAACTCCACTAATAACATAATGAATATCAAATCACATCTTTGAACAAGAAAGACAGGCCTCATGTCATGTCAACACATAAAATAGTTAGCTACTTAATACTACAGTGAAAGACAGCCACCTAAATCAACAGATTAGTAGTTATATGGAACTGAATGAACTGACATTCAAAATGTTTTATCCTTTGACCAACAGCTTAAAAGTTTAAGTGCTGGATTTTCTAGATGTGCTCAACAGTCACCATTAAGCAGCAAAAAAGCTGCATGCTTAATAAACATGACTTAGAGGTTGGGACTTGGGAAAGGGTGCAAGTGCACTGATATATTATAAACAACCATCTGACAGAATTAATTGCGAATAACAGAACATTGCTAGCAATCAATTTGTGTAATTCCAATTTGTTCAAATCTCCAACATCTTTTTTTTTTCTTTTTCAGTAGCATTGCAGTATACCAGAGATCTAGATGACTTCTCAAGGTTAGATGAGACATTGGTACTGCTAATTTGGCAATAGCTTCATAAGTCTTTACCTTTCAAGAGTTAAGACCTAATTATTGTGACTAATCCTGATGTCTGATGGCACACATACTACAATCCAGCAGAGTATGTATCACATGAGACAACTAAGATGGGACACCAGCTGCGGCATTAAACCCAACAGAAACCCACCACTCTTCAGCATCTCCAATCGAACCAACCCACATTATCTAAAAATCGAAACAAAGAAAAAGCACAAAAATAGCCAAGGTACCATACCAGGATGCTCCCAAGAACCACTTCCAAGAACAGTCCCCCCAGCTCACCGAGATCCAAGATGGAGGTCACGCAACCGCAGATCTGCCACCTCCCTGCCCACAGCAAGAACATATATCAGCGGAGCTCGACCAAGCAGAGAGAGAACGCCACTTCAAGAAACATGAAAGATGAGTCACCTTCTTGAGTGAGTCCGGCGACTGTGGCGGCGAACGGCGGTGACGGTGCTCGGCGGTGGCAGCGAACGGTGGTGACGCCACGCGGCGGTGACGGCGCTGCGGCTTGTGGCGGCGGGGAGTGTAGGGTTTGGAGTGGAGTGGGGATAGTTCGGTTTGTTTTGGAGGCTAACCCATGGGCTGAATCCATGGATAGTCTTCACAGGCCAACCCGCATCCACTCCAGCCCAAACCGCAATTCTTCACAGGCCAACCCGCTCCAATCCAAAATTAATATCAGCCCATTTGAATCCAACCACCACCATCCAAATCAACATCCAATCCATTTCGCCCAATAAAATCCAGCCCACTGGCAGGCTTAATTGTAATAACAGAGAGCGTAGTAATAACATTCTTTCAGATGCCTCTCACCCTAAATTTTACATAGCGTTGTTGGCCACATGAATTTTAGGAGAAAATTCCAATATTTCATTGGCATTAGCAGAGTCTATTGCGTGCCTTTTCTGTATTTTGCTAGCTGCTTTCGTTATTCTCGTGCTGGTGGCGGTCACATAGATAGAGGCAATACACGCACATGTGCTGTTGTACATACTTAAAAAAGAAGTAGAATAGAACAAACTGTTAGAAGAAAGTGAGCCAGAAACAATGACCATTTGTTTATGGAATAATTCTATCAATAGTAAAAATTATGAAAATAAAGAGATCATGTATTCATGTTTACTACCAGTCAATGTAAAAGTTGTACGTTTCCTTTCCAAATTCATATGTGCCTGCTTCGATTCCCATTTTTCTTCTCTCATTATTCTGATTTTCTTTTGTTTCTCAGTTGTCTGTGCTGGACGAAGAAGCAATAATCAAGAGAGTAAATGCAGAGAAGGAAAGACATATGGATTGATTGATTATGAAAACTTTTACCACGTAGCTGGTGGTGCGCTACACACTAGTGACTGTGTTCGGATATGGGAAGTTGGGACGCACGGAAAATGGAGCGGTCTATTAGCGCGTGATTAATTAAGTATTTGCTAATCTTTTTTCAAAAATGGATTAATATGATTTTTTTAAGCAACTTTTGTACATAAACTTTTTGCAAAAAACACACCATTTAGTAGTTTAAAAAACGTGTAAAAAAACACACCGTTTAGTTACATGGGATTGCAAACACAGCCTTAGGCACCTAACAGTGAAGTCAAGCTACCACCTGAAGGCACCTAACAGAGAGCAGTATGGCAGTATGCACGCTGAACCATCTCCTCTGTCTCTGGATGCCCCATGCGGTAAGCCAGCCAGACCAAGCAAGAAGTCATATTCTTTTAAAGATATAGGCACCTTCATTTCCGACACCTCCCATGCACACACAACGGGAGTGTAGGATAGTTGTATCAATTCTTGTGCCCTAAAACACCCCTTGCAATATTGTCACACATCCCTGCATGCACAGAGAGTGGTGTGGACATCCTGATCCAGATGTTAACGCTAGGTCATCATGTTTTATTGGCACCACATTTCTACCATTCTACTGGAGAACTATCGATATCTCACCTACTCATATTTGGATTTGTGCTACACCCACCAACAACACACAGAGAGAATTTATAGTTTAACTTAACAGCTCCATAACTAACAGAGAGTGTTTGGAAAGGAGGGATTAAACTTTAGTCCCTCTCACAAAAATTTTAGTTCCTATGGGAGGGGCTTATGCTTTTGTGAGAGTCCCTTCCCAAACACCACCTAAGCCATCAAATAAATCAAAATATAGCAAAAGACTTATCTGAGCAAAACAGACATTGTGCTAAGACATGTCTGAAACAAAAAAGCACACCTAGCCTGTTATTAGTGTGTCACTTATAATGCGAGAAGTGTCCCTTGGTGATCGACTCAAAGATTCCAGCTCCAATTGCAAATGCAAGTTGGTCCTCCTATTATTGCATCATAGACCAGGTGTTCACCAATAGTACAAGGAAAAAGTACGAATTACCCCCGAACTATTACGGTCGTCCGAATTACCCCCTGAACCACAAAACCGGACATTCTTCACCCCCAACTATATAAACCGGACGAATTACCCCCCTCGACCCAATCCGTGGTGGTTTTGGTCTACGTGGCGTACGCGTGGCAGTTCAGTCAGCATTTTTATTTTTTAAAACATAGTGGGGCCCACCTGTCATATACACACTCTCTCCCCTCTTCCCCCCCTCTCCCTCCCTCTCTCGGCGAGCACGGCAGCCCACGGCGGCTCCAGCGTCGTCGTCGTCGTGGTCCTGCACGGTGGAGCCATCCGAGGTCGCCATCACCTCCCCTTCTCCACCACCGTCCCGGGCCTCAGGTGCAGCGACGTCGGTCTCGGGAGCCACGGCAGCTCCTCGTCGGCGAGGGGATGGGCCGTCGTCGCCGTGCCGCACCGTCTCTGTCGCCGCCGTACGTCGCCGTCGCCGCTTGGGTCGGCATGGGACGACACACAGAGCTTCGTGATGCGCGCGCCGTCGAGCACCATTTCGCGGCCGGCGGTGAGCACGTTCGGACATTCCCACCTCCGCGTCGAGCACCATTTCGCGGCAGCTCCCACTTCCGCGTCCCGTGCCCCCTCGCAACGGCGTCCGCCATCCACCGCCCGCCCCGCGCGCTTCCTTACGCCGCCGGCCTCCGCGCCTCGCCTGACACCAGCAGCCGCCTCCGCCTCCGCCCCCGCCGCCGCCCGCCGCCCTCGCCCACCGCCGGCCTCGCCTCGGTGCCCGCCTCCGGCCTCGGCTCCACGCCACCGCCCCAGCCCCTCCGCCTCCGCCCGCCCGCTCCGCCGCCCACCGCCGACCTCGCCTCCGCGCCTGCCACCGCGGCCTGGCGCCGCCTCCCGGCTCGGCTTGCTGCGCCGCCGCCCCAGCCGCCTCCGCCGCCGCCCGCTGCCCACCGCCAGCCTCGCTCTCGCGCCCGCCAGCCGCGGCCTCGTGCCCCGCTCCGGCCTCTCCTCCGGCCCCCGACCGCCCCAGCCGCCTCCGCCCCCGCCCGCCGCCCGCCGGGCCCCGGGCCCGCCTCCGCCGCCGTCCGCCGCCCTCAGCCGCGCCCCTCGCCTGCCTTTGACCGTGAGAGAGAGGGGGAAAGTGAGGAGAGTGAGAGAGAGAGAAGAGAGAGAGGAAGAGTGAGAGAGAGAGAGCGTATGACAGGTGGGTCCCACATTTTTTTATATAGAATGCTGACTGGACTGCCACGCGTACGCCACATAGACCCAAACCACCTCAGATTGGGTCGAGGGGGGTAATTCGTCCGGTTTATATAGTTGGGGGTGAAGAATGTCTGGTTTTGTGGTTCAGTGGGGTAATTCGGACGACCGCGATAGTTCGGAGGGGTAATTCGTACTTTTCCCATAGTACAAATGTGCATAACCTATAATATTGTTGTGACAAGGCTAAATAGACCAATAAAAGTAGTAATGCCTATGAAAATATAAGGCCTCAAGTTTCAGCAACCTTTTTTTTTTTTTTTTGAAATTGTAGATTAAACGTATCTTGTTTAAATATCAAACATTATGACTAGGTAGAGTATTCAACTTTACTAATGGAGTAAAATAAACTAGCAGTTCTTAAACTTGTAATTAAGTGGATTTTATTTAGCAAGATTGCTCTAAAGATGCATATTTTTTTAAAAGTTTGTGGACCTGGATGAAACACACCTTCAAGTTTAAGTACCGCCCATGTATTCTTATATTATTTAAACTAGACAATTAGACTGCATTCGGCTGCATAACTAATTAAGCTAGACCACAAAGCAACTTAGTGAGAACAAAAACTCACATCAACTGCACTTCAAATTTGGGAAGTACATCAAAATTGGAAGAGAAAACAATGCCTGACTTAGACGGCCCCTCCTAGGGTCCTCGTCGATAGTGTCGACGATGTGTGTCCTCAAACGACCTGATGGTAGGAAGGTACTCTGGCACACATTGCTGTTGTTGGTGGCTCACATGTGCGCAGCATATGGAAGAAGGGATGCCGAAGTCCATGTTGGGAATAGTCCCACATTGAAAGTTTAGGGGGAGTGGCACCAACTTAAAAGGGAAGGGATCCCTCACCTCAAGAGCTAGCTTTTAGGGTGTAGAAAGGCTTTCTCCAGGTTGGGCCAACGTCTCCCGGTTTTGGGCCAACAAGTGGTATCAGAGCTAGGCCCACAATCTCTCTAAATGCCGTGCACACTCGTGTGGTGTAAGCCCGAAGCCCAGTGGACCGCGGGTGTGAGGCCCGTATGTGCCTATGTGTTGGGCCGGTCAGTGGACCGCGGGTGTGAGGCCTGTATGTGCTCGTGTGTGGAGCCCGGTCAGGGCTAAGGGGCACCAATGTGTGACGGGGGAGATTGTTGGGAATAGTCCCACATTGAAAGTTTAGGGGGAGTGGCACCAACTTAAAAGGGGAGGGGTCCCTCACCTCATGAGCTAGCTTTTGAGGTGTAGAAAGGCTTTCTCCCGGTTGGGCCAACGTCTCCCGGTTTTGGGCCAACAAGTGGTATCAGAGCTAGGCCCACAATCTCTCTAAATGCCGTGCACACTCGTGTGGTGTAAGCCCGAAGCCCAGTGGACCGCGGGTGTGAGGCCCGTATGTGCCTATGTGTTGGGCCGGTCAGTGGACCGCAGGTGTGAGGCCTGTATGTGCTCGTGTGTGGAGCCCGGTCAGGGCTAAGGGGCACCAATATGTGACGGGGGAGATTGTTGGGAATAGTCCCACATTGAAAAGTTTAGGGGGAGTAGCACCAACTTAAAAGGGGAGGGGTCCCTCACCTCATGAGCTAGCTCTTGGGGTGTAGAAAGGCTTTCTCCCGGTTGGACCAACGTCTCTGTTTACTTATTAATGTAAAGTGACACCATACGTTTTATAACCCTGAAACGGCAGGCGAGTTATCCGTTTGTTTGCATAGGTAATTCACGCTTGTTGTCATGCTCTACATTTTGCCGCGCCGCTTGCCGTCGGAGCCACGGCCCGCCGTCCTCACAGCGCGCTATTGCGTTGCCCTTGCCGCGCGCCCACGCCTAGAACCGCACCGCGGGAGGAAGAGAGGGGAGATGAGTTGAGGGGATTGGGAGGAGCGATGGCGAGTGGTAGAGAGGATAGCGGACCAGAGTGGGGGAGAGGATGGAGATGTTGTGAGTAGTGGGAGAGGATTTAGTGGGAGAAAAAAGGAATGGAGAGAAGAGGGCGAGCCTTTAGAGGCCCACAGTGAAAATTGATTTTACAATGGGTCTTTTATAATGCGATATTTACGACACGCAGGCATTTTTGCAGACACGACCAGTTTATTATGCCTGCAAACTGCAGGGTCTTGTATAGAAATTTGTTTTTGTAGTTTGTGATAGCATGCTTTTTTAATCATCATTGGGTAAATAACTATAAGTATGAACTCACACTTGGAGAACCCATTTTTCTTCTCCAGTTGTAACACTTCCCATTTTAGTCCCGTTTTTCCAACCGGCGGTAGCAATCCGGGACTAAAGATGTTCATCTTTAGTCCCGGTGAATAACGTCTTTAGTCCCGATTGTAGACCACCGAGAATAAAGAGAGAGATCTTTAATCCCGTGCTATTACTATCCGGAGTTAAAAGAGGAATAGTCGGCAGTACCTGATGGCTCCTTTTCCTTTTTTTTCCTTTTTATTTTCTCCCGATCAAAGTGCATGCAAATCGCCGCAATCGAACCCCAAATCCCCAAATCAAAGTAACATCCCAATTCAATCATCAAATCCACATCACAAATATTAAAGTTACTTATACACAGCAATCAATGACATCACGAGATCCTAAAAAAATACACACAACATTCAAATATATCAAACAGATCCATACATAAATCCACCAAATTTAAATACATCTCAGTGAATACAAATTATTAAAAAAGACACAAACAAAGTCGCTGGGCGTACCGGCTTGATCGCCACGGCCGCCACCATGCGCGTCCGCTACCTGGCCGGCCGCGCGGCCCCGCCGGCCGCCGGCACCGACGGATGGAAGGGAGAGGAGGGAGGGAGAAGGAGGAAGGGGTGAGGTGGAGGAGAGTGGAGATGAGGAATGAGAGGGTAGATCTGATCTGTAGGAGTGCGAGGAGAAGGGGGAGAGATCGGTCTGTGTGTGCGATTGTGGAGGCAGAGAGGAAGTGTTATAGGGATTATATACTACGCGTTCAATTTTAGTCCCGGTTGGGTAATATCAATCCGGGACTAAAGATCAAGATAATAATTTAGCCGGTTGTATTACTAACTGGGTACAAAGTGGTGGATCGTTAGTCCCCGGTTGTGACACCAACGGGAGTAAAAGATCCTCGGCCTTCTGACATTATCATCTGGCAGGGGGAACCAACCGGGACTTAAGATCATATAAGGCGTAGGTACGTTTTAACCGGACTAAAGATCATTTTTAGTCCCGGTTCTTTTTTGAACCACCGGGATTATATGGTTTTGGTCGACCCAGTAAAGATCATTTCTCACCAGTGTCATAGCAGTCATTAAAAGATTGTGTGTGGGAAACTGAACGTTTTGGAGTTATCAACACGGAAACCATTCTTGTATAGCCTAGTGAGCTTTTCAAAATGCATCTGGTGGCATAGTTAATATTATGATGGCTATCAAGCAATATATATGATATACGATATGTGCAACTCATGCTACTTGCTATCTGTATGCAAAACAGAAAAGCTGAAGAATACAACATGGAAGACAGGAAATACCAAATCAATAAATAAGCACGTGTGAAGTACTTAAAACCATTTTAAAAAAAATCTTACCCCTCTGTCCCATTTCAGTTGCAGCGTGGATTTCTGCGTCCAACGTTTGACTATCCGTCTATCTAAAAATTTTATAAAAAAATTTAAAAAATAAGTCACCTATAAACTGTTATTCATATTTTATCATATAATAACAGCACTGGTCTCATCGGATGGCTTGTTTGGCAGAGGCGTGGGCTGGGCTTTCAGCCAAAACAGTGGGGCTTGGCTGGAGCTTTTCAGCCAAACACAGTGAGGCTCTCAAGGAGTTAGACCATCAGCGGTGCCTAATGCTGTGAACTCTGTGGTGGCCGTGCACAGAAACTAAAAATCCAATACACAAACTAGAAGCTATAAACACCGTGCAGCAATTAAGCCAACCCATGAATGGCTTTGCGTGAAAATGGAAAGGCTTATTTATGAGGACCTCCAAATACTAATCATAAAGAAAATTTTTAAATAAGATGATCATTCCATGTTAGACATATAAAAACCCACAACTACACTTAAAATGAGACAAAGGAGTAGTTACAGCTTGCACCAAAGTTCCCTAGGTTAAATGATGTTGTATGTGATACATGAGAGCTACACGAACTACTTGTTTTACACACTCTGCCATTTAGATATTCCAATAAGCTTTAGGCAACCTAGATTGATACAGATAGCCAAAAATAATAAAAAAAAGAAATAGTAGTATCGATCTCAGTTATATGGTATTGCATGGCTGACTGCAGACAAATCGCCTTGTGGGCATCGCAATATTTTGCTGGTCCATGCTGAATCATAGCGAGAACAAATCGAGAGTAAACAGCCAATCAAACTGGGACACATGGTGTGACGTTCTTGGATTCATCAACATGGCGGAAATAGGGCATGGGTACCGCTCGTAATGACAATGATGAACGGTGGAGTGACGTATGAGATGTCCACTAGTCCCTCCAAGCCTGTGCCTTGATTACCTAAGCTCTTGATGCATCTAATAGTGCCACAACCTCCTAACCTTTAGGAAAGTTTGGCAAACGATAGATACGAGACAAGTCAAGCACGTCAGAACTAATATAATGACAGTGTAAAAAAACCCAACAGCCCCTTTTCTATCTCCCTCTTAACTTGCATTCCGTAATATTAGTCACATGCCATGACGATATCTATAGTTTGAAGGTCATGTAAATTCTTAAACACGCCCCCCCCCCCCCCTCCTAAAAAAAATACTATAAAGATTAAGATTTTGCGTTGTTTTCCATTGGCACGCTTTTCAACATACAAGACGACGCGTTTGTGTAAAAAACATTCTACTCCTCCGTCCCAAATTTAGGCGTCCCCTTTTAAGAAAATCAACTCGTTAGCATTTGACTAATAATCAATACTAATTATGTCTATACTAAGTATATACATGTTATATTCACTAGATTTATATTTAAGTACTTTCATGTAATGCATAATTTCAATTTGTTGGATTATAGAATGAAAATAAATATTGGTCAAAGTATGTTATTAAAACATGTGTAAAAATATATAGGTCTCTGCTAATTGGGACAGAGGAGTATAAGAATAGGTACTTTGAATATCGAATATATTCATTTTGCAAGTTTGTAATAATTAAAACTCAATTAATGATATGTTAATGGCTTCTCGTTTTGCATGTCTGCTTTTAATCTTCATGAGTTCGAACGGAGCCTAACACCTTCAATGTAAGACAACCTATTTGCATGAGTAGTAATTAAAAACTAAAGGAAACCTAATGGAAAAGTGTGCATTGATGTGGAGTGATATAATGTGTCACCCTTCCCTAAAGATGTTCAACTGAATAGTCTCTGTGTACAAATTGTGCTCACCATTCTACAATACAAAAGGTTTGTTGTAGAAATTTGGCAACTAAAAGAAAGAACGGGTAAAAAACCTCTTTTTTAGCTAATAGATAAAATCTGGCATTTACTTCAAGACAAGTTACAACCACTTATTACAAATTCTTGACTGAAAACCAAATAAACAATTTCTAACAAAGAATAAAGAGATGACATAATAACAACTCCACCATCAAAGAAAAGAGACACTTATTCTATGTTTGTGCTGTATAAATATCTAGACAATATAAACCCCCACACATTATTCAAAATATATATGTGATTTTTGGATATGGATAAACTGGCCATGTGTCAAAGACAGACAAAGCCCGAAGAACATTATTACAATTCCACACTGAATGGAGTTGAGAAAAATGTATGTGTTGTAACGTTATAAAATAGAAATAAGGAACTCCCACGTTGGAGGACAGCTTCTGATACACTTTAAAGTCACACAATAATGTGGCTAGAGCATGGTTTGCAAAGTTTGAGATATGCCATCGGTATCTCAATGACATGTAGAACCCACATGAGTCAATGACATGTGGGTCAGGATGGCATATCTCAAACTTTGCAAAATTATAATGGCATGGTTCCAATTTTCCTAATATATAAGTTGGGGAACGTACCACTCAATTGGCTAGTTTTTAGAGTGGGAAGACCCTTCACGATACTTACATTTGGTATCAAGAGCTTGGCTAGTATCTCTGACCGAGGAACAAAGTGTGTGAAGCCTGATAGACCATAGATACCTGCGGGGCTGTATACGTGAGGGACCGTAGGGATATCGGTGAAGAGACGGTGAACGGCTGAGGGCCACCAATGTGTGAGGGGGAGATTATTTGAATAGTATCATATTGGTTGGGAATGGTAAAAAACTAATATGCACTACTAGAAGAATAGATCTGTTGTCTGCCCTCCCTCACGATCATGAAAAGTCAGAATGCTGCCGAGAAAAACTTTGGTGCAGCATGCCATCCAACGAAATGCCTGTCACATTGGTTGCTCACGAAATCAATATTTGGTGAGGCAATCCATCACAAGTTATTTAGTACTGTCTAGCACTCACCAAAGGTATTCCCCTCATTATGTTCATTTGGCATTTTTTCTAAGGGAATGTTTAGCCATAGGGAAAATCTTTCCTGATGGCAATAGCTGTCACGAAACATGATTTTCTTCTACTGCTTTAGCATCGGAAATACATTTAGTGAGTCACATTATACACAAAACATCTACTGCCTAGATATGTCCAAAATTAATATAAAATTATTGTACATCCATATGTCTAACTACGTAGTACCAAGTAAGTTCACATATTACACAAAACCATCCATCTCTACATTCAAATTGCATAAAAGCATATATCACCATTGAAATCCATAAATCCATACTCATTCATAGTACAATAGAATGCTCACCTGTGCACTAACAAATTTCTACAGTAAGACTTCTACTGGCAATCTATAATGTTGAAATGACAAGTCAAATATAATGACAAAGGCTAGATGGAAGCAACAAATCAACAACTACTTGAAAATACATGTCATGACTGTTTTTTCATTAAAAAAAATCATCACTCAACGATACCTGCAATATGATTCCACACTGAGCAAATTAGTTTTACACAATAAGTCAAAACAAGAGAAGAAATTTCATCAAATCAGGTTGAATTACATACTGGACTTAATGAATGAAAATTGATATGAATGTGCATCACTTGAAGTTAGTTATTAGCTATATTAAATAATAAATAGCTGCAAATCCAGACAACACAAAATCATAACACTGCATATCAAGGAATTACTAACTGAACACATATAAACAAATCTGTATTAACTTGAATAATTTGCATGAGCCATCAAGAACATGATCATTGGTCAAGTGTTATTATCAGGATTAGGTATACTGATAAAACATTCTACTGGAATGAGGTCAGTAGAGCCATGCATAACATACAAGATAATATTACATGGGATGCATATCGAAAGGACACCTCAGGATTGCTGCAACCACCTCTTACAAAGTTCTAGCTCCATCTAACAAACATGACATAATATTGCATAGCCCATCAGCCCCACAATCAATTCAACAAAATTACACATGTGCAATTCATCCAACACCTACTGGTCAACCTAGATGCATTGAACACCACCAGAAGCTCTGTTTTCATGCTGCACTTGGAAGGAGGAGCAGGAGCAGCAGGAGAAGCAGGTTTCTGGAGAGTGGCTGAGGAACTAAGCAAATCCTCAAACAGATGCAATCCTTGAGGAGTTGAGGTTGAGCTAGCCACCCGCCGAGAATGCAACATAGTAGCCGGCGCCCGAAGCAGAGAGAGCAGAGGGCAAGAGGGTGGTAGCTCCATGAGGGAGTGGAGAACGGAGGCAGCTTGGTGACCGGCGGCGATGTTGTCGCGGCGGTGCCGGTCATGGCGGCGGAGCGCAGCCGCCGGTCGCTGTACGCATGGGGACGAACTAATGAAGGTCTCTGTTTTATTTGGATGTTCAGTTAATACGAAGGATTCTGTTTTATTTCCAGCTCTCCACCGCATTTCGTGACTGCAAATGGTAGTACCTCACGCAAACTCGCTTTTGTGGACTGGCCTTATCATTTCTTTAACCAAAACCTCAGTTTTCGTGATGGTACGCTCATAGCGTCCACAAAATTTCCTTTTGGTGATGTTTCCCAGCCATCACAGATTATAAGGGACAGTCACCAAAAATTCATTTCAGTACAGTGAATATAAGTGGGGAGACCACTCACCTCATTCGCTAGTTTCAGGGGTGGGATCGGAAAGACCCTTTACATCCTACACACAACGTTCACTTGATAATGAAAATAATATCAATATTTATTAATCATTACTTTTGGGTGGGTCCACTAAGAATACTAATAACATAAAACCATTTTTCCATAGTAGCATTAGGATAATATGTGGATTCTTTATGTCGTACCCACTTTGCATTTGCCTAGTTTTTAGGGTTTAGTACATCAGCACATGCTATACGGTGCCACGGTTGTAAATAAAGAGAGCGTAGTAATAACATGCTTCAGATGCCTCTCACCTAAATTTTACATAGCGTTGTTGGCCACATGAATTTTAGGAGAAAATTCCAATATTTCATTGGCATTAGCAGAGTCTATTGCGTGCCTTTTCTGTATTTTGCTAGCTGCTTTCGTTTATTCTTGTGCTGGTGGCGTCACATAGATAGAGCAATACACGCACATGTGCTGTTGTACATACTTAAAAAAAGAAGAAGAATAGAACAAACTGTTAGAAGAAAGTGAGCCATTTAAAATGCCATTTGTTTTGGAGTAATTCTATCAAAAGTAAAAATTATGAAAATAAAGAGATCATGTATTCATGTTTACTACCAGTCAATGTAAAAGTTGTTTGTCCTTTCCAAATTCATATATGTGCCTGCTTTAATTCCATTTTTCTCTCTCATTATTCTGATTTTCTTTGTTTCTCAGTTGTCTGTGCTGGACGAAGAAGCAATAATCAAGAGAGTAAATGCAGAGAAGGAAAGACATATGGATTGATTATTATGAAACTTTTACCACGTAGCTGGTGGTGCGCTACACACAGTGACTGTGTTCGGATATGGGAAGTTGGGAACTAAACTTCCGCATGGAAATGGAGCGGTCTATTAGCGCGTGATTAATTAAGTATTTGCTAATTTTTTTTCAAAAAAATGGATTAATATGATTTTTTTTAGCAACTTTTGTACATAAACTTTTTGCAAAAAACGCACCGTTTAGTAGTTTAAAAATCATGCAAAAAAAAACGCACGTTTAGTTACATGGATGCAAACACAGCCTTAGTCACCTAACAGTGAAGTCAAGCTACCACCTGAGGCACCTAACAGAGAGCAGTATGGCAGTGTGCACGCTGAACCATCTCCTCTGTCTCTGGATGCCCATGCCGGTAAGCCAGCCAGACCAAGCAAGAAGTCATATCTTTTAAAAGATATAGGCACCTTCATTTCCGACACCTCCCATGCACACCCCTTGCAATTATTGTCACACATCCCTGCATGCACAGAGAGTGGTGTGGCAATCTGATCCAGATGTTAACGCTAACGCTAGGTCATCATGTTTTATTGCATCACATTTCTACCATTCTACTGGAGAACTATCGATATCTCACCTACTCACATTTGGATTTGTGCTACAACCCACCAACAACACGCACGAGAAATTTATAGTTTAACTTAGCAGCTCCATAACTAACAAGAAGTTAGAAAGACTAAGGTGGTGTTTGGGAAGGAGGGATTATAAACTTTAGTCCTCTCACAAAAATTTTAGTCCGCTAGCTATGGGAGGGACTTATGCTTTTGTGAGAGTGACTTCCCAAACACCACCTAAGCCATCAAATAAATCAAAATATAGCAAAAAGACTTATCTGAGCAAAATAGACATTGTGCTAAGACGTCTGAAACATAAAAAGCACACTAGCCTGTTATTAGTATGTCACTCATAAGGTGAGAAGTGTCCCTTGGTGATCGACTCAAAGATTCCAGCTCCAATTGCAATGCATGTTGGTCCTCCTATTATTGCATCATAGACCAGGTGTTCACAATAGTAAAACGTGCATAACCTACAATATGTTGTGACAAGGCTAAATAGACCAACAAAAGTAGTAATGCCTCTGAAATAATAAGGCCTCAAGTTTCAGCAAACCTTTTTTTTTTGAAATTGTAGATTAAAACGTATCTTGTTTAAATATCAACATTATGACTGGTAGAGTATTCAACTTTACTAATGGAGTAAATACATAGCATACTTAAACTTGTAATTAAGTGATTTTATTTAGCAAATTGCTTTAAAGATGCATATTTTTTTAAAGTTTGTGGACCTGGATGAAACACACCTCAAGTTTAAGTACCGACCCGTGTATTCTTATCTTATTTAAACTAGACAATTAGATTGCATGCGGCTAAATAACTAATTAAGCTAGACCACAAAGCAACTTAGTGAGAACAAAAACTCACATCAACTGCACTTCAAATTTGGGAAGTACTATCAAAATTGGAAGAGAAACAATGCCTGACTTACACGGCCCCTCCTAGGGACGCTCATCGATAGTGTCAACGATGTGTGTCCTCAAACGACCTGATGGTAGGAAGCACTCTGGCACACATTGCTGTTTGTTTGTGGCTCACATGTGCGCAGCATATGGAAGAATGGATACGAAGTCCACCGATCAGGACAGTAGCCACTCTACACATTGCGGTGTTTGGATGCCCGGTGTGCCATGCAGAGAGATGCCTAGTGAAATCATCAAAAGCTGGATGCCTCAATTTCGATGCCTTATAGCAGAATTGCCCAAGAGTCCAGGAGTCTGTTTGATCCGGGCCTCCATTGCTTTCTTGGCTCAAAAAAGCTAGCCCATCTGGGATAGCAGAGAGTGCTTAAAGTTTTTGTACAATTATCGGGCTTAAAAAAATCAATTTCCATAAAAAGCGATATATATTTGTCTTGGCAAGGCCAAAGACATGCAAGATCAATATACTGATCTCTGGATGTGCCATTGGGAACTTCCCATTCTGCTACTTAGAATTCCTATACATTATAGGAAGCTAAGTTACTCGGACTAGAAAGAAGTGCTAGAACGTTCGAGAAACGGCTTGCTAGTTGGAAGGTAGCTTTTATCACTTGGGGAGACTCACACTTATTTACTAGGTGACCCCCTCCCCCCCCCCCCCAAATTGCGGTGAGAGGT
>CM020181.1:25977453-26008635 GCA_009805545.1 Oryza longistaminata
TTTCAACGTCTTGATACAAAGCAGTATCGGAGTATTAGCCGATACATGCTAGATCTATCCGATCGGCTATGCTATAAACATATATAATCCTGTTATGGATGTATATTTCGATCTAAGTGATTTATACTGTCTCGGTGTGATTACCGATCTATCCCAATCACTTGATTTAAGTAAATATCAATATAAGGATTATATACTGTTAATATCTACAGCCGATCAAGTAGGTTTAGTTTTTCTTTACTTATTCATAATTGCCGATCGATATACAGATGACATCGGCTCGAATATAAATGATATGTCATCGGCATCTGGCCGATCGGCTGTCATTTATAAACTTAACCACGGTTCCTTTGTCTTTATTTCTTGTTGATTACAGGATCAAATCAACTGGTATGCTCATACATCCGAAGGCGAGTTTTAGACCTGCACTGGAGTTAAGCAGATCTCCCAGGCCTCGTGTTTTCTGTCAACATTTAGGTTAGTTGGGAGGCATGGGAGGTTAGGTACGTTGGCATGGGAGGCATTCTGGACATGACTGCATGAACTCAAGGTTTTCTCTCAACAGTAAGTTGTTCCCAAGCAGTATATAATTGGTCATTTCTTATGGTTCTAAGTATTTTTCTTTCTCTCGCACGTCTACATGAACTTGTCACGCGATATACTCTTTAAGCTTTTCCATTCATATATTTTCCTTGATCGAGCACAAAGATGCCACGAGATGTATATAGAGCTCGCTAGAGCGTTGAAGAAAATTTTTGGATTCAAATTTCCAACCTTTTGGTTCCGCACCACACAATTTTTATATTTCAATTCTGTAACATTGAATCATAACAATAAGTCTAGTCTGGCTGAGGTACACAGTGGTAGGTAAAACGACGTACGTGCTATCTATAGATAAAAATGGTACTCCAAAATGCATAGGACGACCGATCGAGCTCCAATAGGAAAGGCTTTTGAACGACACACGCTTTCTGTCGGGAAAGGCCTTTTCCGACAGAATATGTGACATTAAAGGTAGCCTTCACCTACAAATGGATTGTTGTTGTATTTATGAAATGGTGCAATGTCAGTTATCTGCAATCCTTTTTGGAGGCTAAACTTAATGTTAGTATCCTACTAGTTGGCTGCTAGGCACGGGAGGCATTGAAAACTATTCTACTTGCAATAATTTTGGCACATGTCGTAATGCTGCAACAACAAAGCTTTCAACAATGACAAAGCCGACGGGAATGTCCTCGAGCGCAGCTCCTTTATTAGCATAGATGTTTGAACCCCACTCACATAGGTTGTTCATGAATCCCATAATTAAGCTCTCTTTGTGAACCCATGACGTTCTCCTTCTTGTACATATTAAAACCCTCATTTAATCAATAAAGTTTAGACTCCACCGTTCCCTGAAAAAATATCAATAGTTGGGAAGTGCTGATATATGTCAGACTAAGTGCATATAGTCAATCTCATCAGAATGTAATGTGAACTGAGATATTTGGAATTTGCTCGCAACTAATATAAAACTCATCAGAAAGAATTTCACGTGACGTGGCTAAGATTGGTATTAGACTCTTTCTAAAATTTCATCAATTAACTCATGGGCCCTAAGAACGGGAAAAATATATTAGTGGCATATGAGGAATTTGTTATTTCTTATTAGTCGCATGACACCATTTCATCTGTCAAGAATATAACACTCACCATGTCCTTCCTGGCTTCCATGTATCCAGCACATGCCATGCTACCAAGAAAAGCTCAATAACTTATATTCACATGTTATGTAGCATAGATATGTGCAGTTCTTAACTAACTAGAATAATGTTATGTTTTTTTAGAGAGAAAAAAGATTGTGAAAGAGGCTATATATGAACCGAATTGTGCACATTCTATTCGTCCGAACTCTAGCTGTGACACTTTCAACTTATCTATAACACCTCATCTATTCTATTACTATACGGTTTAACTACATGTAGCAGAAACTGGCACTAGTTCTCAAACCGAGTTGTTTCTCAGTATAATCATATTACTATACAGAGATAACATAATATGAGGGAAATTTTAAAAATGCTGTGATGCGAAGTATGGGCATGAGATGCACCAGGATAGAGAAATGCATGCACTAGTTATGGCTTATGTGAGGAGTGTTAGGCATGAGACCACATTGTTATTTTTGATTCACATCTAGAATCCTCGGTACGCTCACTAGCTGAGAGGCATGGTCCATGTTCATCGCGATGGCATGTGCCTGCGAATTGTCTTCAGGAAATTATTTCAGACCGGAATAGAAGTGCCCCGAGCAGGTTGCGAGGCACTAAAACCAATTTGTTTGTGAGTCTATGGAAAGAGGGGCATATACCGTAGCCATCCTCACGTATTTGAGTAGGTCTATAGCAATGGTCCACCGAATGATCCTTTGAGATAACACACATATAAGCTTGTCATATTTCAGACAGGAACCTCAAAATTATCTCAGGTCTACACAACACACCACAAGGTCAGATTTATCATCAATTGGGCTACAAAGTCAGATTTGCAGTTCAGTCAAAAAAAAAGGGTCAGATTTGCAGATCAACCAATATAGTTTATTTTAGGTTAATCATGATTTAATTGAACAACGACATGTTTTTTTTTTTGCCAAATGTGTGATATATTTATAACAGCTAATTACATTTGCATTACCCTATTGAAAATGCATGAGAAATAGATTCCACCGAACATGTCAGTGTCATTTGATCACAAGCTCAATGAATAGCCAAAGGACTAATAAGACACACGCCCACCTACCACTATGTAAATACACACTCAAAGCCACGAGCGTACCCTCTAACACATTTAAAAAGACGGAAGTCAATTAAAAAAATCCATGACTCTAGCATACAAATTTCTCTACTACTTAAAAATTCTGTAGTGGTGACGGTGAAGCCAAAGCTGACAGACACGCGGAATGCTAACCCTGCGATCGCTAGATCCAACGGCCAGATTGATTCCCTCGTGATCCTACCCCTCCGCCCGCGCCCCTAACCCAACCCCTCAGACTCCCGCATCCATCCCAATCCTCCGGCACCACCCCTCCCCTGGCGACGGTTCCTTCACCGCCGCTGGCTGATCTCTCCTACTCCCCTGCGCCCCGTCCCTCCCTCGCCGGCTGCGCCTCTGTCCACGCGGCTACCGCTGCGCCTCGCCGCCGATCTCTCCCACCCGCGTTGCTGATCGCCGGCTGCTTCGTCGATCTACTCCGCGCCGCCAGAACAGCCACGACTGCGCCTCCGGGAGACCGATGCTCGCTGCTCTTGGCTCACTCTCCCCAGTCCGCGCGACCTCCGCCGGTCACGGTTGATCCGTCGCCTCCGCCTCCGTCCTCGACGCCACTGTCTCCCTCTATAGGTACAGTCCCCTCCTGCCTCACCCCAACCCGCTCCCTTCTCTCTCTACCAAACCCTAATTACTCGGCCAGCAGCCGATTGCCGGGGTTGGCCTCACCGCTCGGCCCCCTCCCTTCTGCCACATGAAAATCTGCTCAATTTTTTTTTTACCAGTGAAGCATGTATGTAATCTGCTGAATTCATCATAAGGTGCTGAATATAGTAGAGAATCAGATGTCATAATTAGTGGAAAATCATACATTGGCCCAACATATACAGCAGAGGTCCCAAATTAACTTTTCAGTCAAACAATTGCAATAATCGGGTACCATCGCTCAATATCTGGAGTGGTGCAATCTACCCCGAAGCACTATAATGCTGTTGCCTGGTGAATTATGTGAGGAATCCTCTGAAGTAGTGGCACATCAACCTTCTTCGCTTAACTGGAACAATAGAAAAGCAACAGGATTTTGTCAGTTTCTTCAGACATCGGCCAACATTGTTCACTTCTGTAAAATTGCTAATCATGGTTTATACTACCAGGTAACCCAAACAGGATCAAGTTGACCTAATTTCAGTTTTATCACACACAAATCCGAAATTAGTTACTTGCCCTTCCATTCTACATTCATGTTAATGAAATGTTGTATTCTCTTGAATAAAATGGTTAAAGTATGAATAAACTGGGTATTTGATTGATGATTCTGTTATGCCCTTAATGTAATTTTTGGTCGAAAATTAAACAGAGCGTGCATCTTATTAATAAGACATTCTAGATTCTTTTTGTGCATGAGGATAGATGCAGCAGCCATATGATTTTCAGCTGCTACTATGCGGGACCTTTCGGCTACTATTATGAGATTTATGCGAACCTATATATATTTAGCTCGACCATAGTGATAGATGCAATTTCTAGCTTGAATGGTGCTTCAATAATCATATATTGTGAGCATGGATATTTGCTGAAATTGTTTCCAATGATTCACATATTGATGCCACCGTTATAAAATCTGTCTTTTTTCTGCTGAATGCATATGCTGCCATGTTTTATGTTCGTAATAACAATTAATATATGTTGATACATCATGTAAAGTTAAAAGTCATCCTAATAGAATAAATATATGAGAAACTGTAAAATTGCTAATCGTGAAACGTATCTCAAAAAGTCAACGATGTCATACATTAAAAACGGAGGGAGTATATTTTACAAGACTACAATTACAGTTTCTGGTGCATTTGCCAAGCACTTTTCAGCAGGAGATTAATTTTTTGTGGTCCTGGTATATGTACATATGGAATAAATCATCCATGGTGGATGCGCTCAACAGAAACACACCAACATGCCCATGTCAATAACCCAACCATTGATATTTTGGTGCTTATTTAGGATGTTTGCATGAATTAGTAGTACTATATTGCAGGCAGGTCAACGCTCTTACTGAAAACAGCCTTTTGAATGGACAGAAGTCTAACAGTAGTGGTAATCAAATCTTCAACCTTTTGAGTTTATATAAAGGATTATCTTCACAGTCTGTTGAAAAAAAAATTCAATGCTATACTACAAGAGTTGTTTTCTTTTATGATTTTCAAAGTTATTCTTCAATTTGCAAATATTGTATTTTTTTATTTGTTATGTGCCATAAGCAAAATGATTTGTAATTGTTTATATTTCCTCTGTATAGTAGCGGCATGGAGGTGGAAATCCTGGTGGTGTGGAGGAGAACCTGGCGACGTGGAGGTGTGGAGGCAATCCCGTCCCTGCTGCGAAGGCGGGATAGGGGACTAGGGTCTGTGATTGTGTGAGAGTGCACGGTGATCTGCCTACCATCTTCTCTGTCCCTGTCACTGTCTAAAGCACTGCTGCCCCCCAGAGTGCACGGAGTCATTTGATCCTAACACCGCCGGCCTACATCATGCTCTCCAAGCTCCCTCTCTTATAGAGAAGGTTACACCAATTTCTCCTCTCTTTTCTCAAATTTTGGGATTTGTCAGAAATATTGTGGATTTCAGATGTGACAATTAGTGGATCGATTATTGATTGATTTCATGCTCGATAATGTAAACTGATATACATTGCATTTGATAACGTAAAATGATCAGGTTAGGTACATTTCCATAGTCACAGATGGCAATGTATTTTCCTTTAGAACACACTTATGATAATTGACCTAGCAATCTAGCATGGTACATGCAAAAGTAAGGAAATACTGTGTTGAATACTCAGCATCACAGCCACATAAATGTGATTATTTACAATCTTGTGGATAGTCGGTATATAGCAACTACACAAGGATCATGGCATCAACAGATAAAACTGACAAATGGTCTATATGTATGTTATCTGAATTTCACGAGTCAATTCTCAATGTGAGGTCGATTGCAGGCAACCGGCGAATGTGGAGCACAGAGCTCACATGATTGGATAAAAATCCAAGTCCAAATTCATAGGTAAGCTAGCAATTGGAATTTTCGCTGAACCGAAATTGATTTTTAATTGTAGGTTTGTGTTCGACTTTGGATCCTGATATTTGAGCGTTAATTCATGATGACTATAAATCAAATTGCAGCTTGCACTCCTGATTTGTAAATCTGATCCCTTGGCATGGCGGCATTCCTTCATCCATCGCCTACTTTATCACGCGAGAGTGCATGGTGATTATGCTTATATTGTTTCTATTCTATTTCACGCGAGAGCCATCAACTTTAACATCAGTACTTCCTGTTTTGCAGATCTTAACAATGAATGCACTACTGTAGATGAGATGACAAAGAAAGACTTGAGCAATGTCCCAGGCGACACACTATAAGGAGAATTGCTTTGCGACGTGATTCACGGTGGCCACGAGCTATTCATGGTTGGCAGTGGCCACGTCCATCACCTGATTTTTGTGATGTAATGTTGAGTAGTATGTGTATGTGGCTCATGTGTTCTCAAGTCTCCATATCATAACCTTGTGTGTTCTATAGCGATGTTTTAATTGGTGTGACAATGATGCATGTGCACTACAAACTGCTGAACTTTGATATTTGTTGATGAGTCCTGAATAATCATGTGATATTTTATTTCATCTATTTTTTGTTTTTTTTTTTTTGCTATTCCTGGTACTAATATGTGAAACTATGAAGATGGTGAATAATTATTGTTTGTGACAAACAAGGTTTCCATTGCAATGAAGTTGCATTAAAATGGTTATTTGACATTATTTAACCGTGTGATTTGAAGTTGATATAGAACATTTAACCCCGTTGCAACGCACGGGCACCAACTAGTATGTGTAAATATTGGTAGGTATCAACAATTAAACTAGAGTGGGTCAAAGCATCATGGCTTACCCTACTCCTCTGTATCATGACTATATAAGAGTATACAACCCCATCCTTCAGAGAGAGTGTACTAGCTAACCAGTAGGAATATATATAATGTTGAACCTTTGGGTAAAAAAAGAGTCATGGGATTGAGAGGTCTTAGGAAAGAACAAAAAACGGGTATTTGGACATGCTGTCACCGAGCTACGATGACCTAGTAGTCTGTGTGGGAACTTCCTACAGCATCGAATCCTGTTGGCCTGGCCTCTGGTGGTGTTCATGTGGATTTGGGGTGTACACAAGGGAAATCATAATGAAATTACATGGGAATTTCCTAATCTTTTCTTTGGTAGAGGTGAAGAGAATTGACATGTAGTTTAGATGGATAATAGATCATCAGTAAAAATGGATGGCTGAGATTTGTTTAGGCAATCATAAGTGAAATGGACGGCTGAGATTTGTTCAGTGAATACAAAGAAGGAATTTCCTTTCGACTCTCACCCCCTACCCAGGTGTTAAAAAGAAAGGGATTCTTCCGTCAATTCTGTATCACCATCCCACCAAAATTCCTATTTCATGTAACCAAACATAACACTTATTTGTTCCATACGTACAAACTGTCAATACCTGCTTAAAATCCCTACTAACCTATCACACCCTTGAGGTTGCAATGAGATGATGCGTCGGTGCGTACGTTTCACAACTGTGTGTATGCCACTAAGAAAGGTAGACGAGGATGTGGAGCAGTGGAAGAAATTCAGAACCGTTACTTCGCTAGCTAGGCTCTCTCGTCCAAAGTGAGGCTCAAGTTGAAGGGTCAATGGATCGGGTTGAACAAACATGTCATTGGTGGGATGTTGAATTCATACGGATGCGAAATCTAACAAATAATAGAACTGTTATAAAAAAACAAATAATAGAACTACAACCAACCACTCTGTAAGTACTGACGGCTGCAGTTAATTGGATCAAATGTTTATGTGTACTATAGACATACCTCGTTCCATTGCTTATATTCTTCGTCTGGATTTGAGAATACAACTGTGTACATTTATAATTATTAATATTCTCTATCCTATAAAATATGAATTTTGTCCATCTTATTTCTTCTAAAATATAAGAGACTTTGTAATCCTCGGATAGTATTTTATTCCCAACTTATCAACTTTGATTTTGTACTAGTTTATTCGGTCAACTTACCTTTTGTGCCACGACTTTACATTTGCTATACGTCTTTAATTTTTGTAAAAAATACCCCTTATATTATGACACACAACAGCAGTATGATAGTTTGATTCCCACTGTTATACTAGTATCAAAAGAAAATGCTAAACAAACGGATGGCTTTATTTTACATGCTTAATTCTACTACCTGCATAAAAAAAAAAGAAATCATGCGATTTTTTTGAGATATTGAGGTTAAGCGAAAATACTACGATGTATCTCTTGGTGAGTTAGAGGGTGACTAGAGGTAACATTGGCCAAAACATAAAGGCAAAATTTGCTACAGGACACTCAATGGTCTTTGTTGTTAGACATTCAAAGAACGTGCATGTGTGATAGGACACCATAGAAACATGGTAATTAGCTGATAGACACTGAACGCATTATTTTACTATATCCGATCCAAATGGAGAGTGAAACTTTCAAGAAAGACAAGTTTGCCCTAAGGCATATTGTTTACACCCAAATTTAGCACCTAGGTTTAAATTAAGGAATTATTGCCAAAGTTTGGCAAGTGTCGGGTTTCCTTCATAGTGCCAGTCAGACCGCAGGTGTGTGGCCGGTCTGACCACAGGAATATTGCCGGTCAGACCATCAGAGTCCGAGCCCGAGTTTGTTTTCGTCCGGTCTCGGGAGGCTATGTTTCGGGTTTCCTTTGGTCTCTATCCCGAATTGGACGTGGAGGAGGTCCTGTAGGAGGCAAGACCAACCCCTATATAAGGGACAAGGTCGGTTCAAACAACGTATCACACACTCTTTACACAAATCAATCGAATCGTTTTCTTTTACTTTTACTTTTCAGCCATATTTTCTACTTCACCCTAGTTTTAGTCCATCTTTGTGGATTTGCACCGTAAATCGTCTGCTGTCGCTGCGAGAGTGCGATTACTCCTTGGTAGGTTTGTCCCGTAAACCTTCCGTTTGCCCACGAGATGGATAGTTATCCTCTTATCGATTTTAATCGGTCTAGAGGCTGATTTTGATCTCTAAATCGGCTCCGCTAGCCTGTTTAGCTTATCTTTCTACAAAACCCACCTTGATTTGGCGTTTGGCTAGATCGGGGTGGTTGGCAACTCCATATCACCGCAAGGCATTTAGGTGTCCCGATCGTGATTGTCTTCTTGCCAAAAAAAGTTGCCAACACATATTTCTTTTTAACTCGACCAGGTCTAGTTCGAATCAGAGATACACCAGGAGAATAAAATGGACTCGAGGGAGTGAAAATGGACAGGATTTGGTTTGAACTAGACCGAGTCGTGTTACAAGATGATGGACACAATGGCAAATTTTTACTTTTTGCTCTGTTTCTCTCTCCATTTGCATAGGATATAATAAAATAATACGTTCAGTTTCTAGTAGCTAAATACCAGTGTCCTGTAACAAATACACGTTTATTGGGTATCCTGTAGCAAAGAGCTCGAACTTTGAGTGTCATTAGCAAATTTTGCCAAACATAAATGTGAGGTGGTCAGGTGGCTAGAATGGGGAAAGATCGAGTGGAACCTATCAAATAAGTGGAAACATATGAAAACCAGACTTAAAAGTTTTGTAAATTCAAGAAAAATTACTTGGAATATAGGCTTGAACAACACTGTCATCAATTTTTAAGTGCAAACTCAACCCCATTTAGGAGGAAATAAGTCGAGTCTGCACTTGAGATTTGGTAAGAATATAGTTTACATCTATACAAATCTTGTATTTTTTTTCATGATTTTATAATACTTTGAGGTCCAGCTTTTATGGGTTTTCACCAAATATTCCCCTCTTTAGGACCCCTATGTTGCGACAAATTTTGAGAGCCAGGATCTCTTAAATCTTTGACAAAATGAGTACTACTAATTTGGTAATGGTGTTTTTATTATATTTTAACTGAAGTCTATCTGTCCAAGCCAACTTACCAGGTTACAACTATCAAACACAGTTGTTGCACGATTGTATTGTTCATGCCACCTTACCAGCAGGGTACAATTGTCAAAAGCATATATTTCAAAGGGTAGAGGTGCTAATATGTAATATGCTTTCTTCTTCTTGCTAAATTTGGCCTAAAATGGGTTTTTGCTTTTGCAGTTTATATTACAGTGATGGGTTACTCCATTTTTCTGTTAACCATGGAGTTTCCTTTGCTTAGGAAAAAATAAAAAAAATGGTTGGTTTGCTTACCCGCACTTCCGCTGTTGCGCAGAACTGTGATGCGTGTGCTTGTGGAACTGAACCTAGTTGGCACAGAACCAAGGAGTCGGTTCAACTATAATCCGAGACACTGCAGATTCAGGATGCAGCGAAAGGGCAGAATCACACCGTCGACACACAATAAGTCACAGCACCGGGACAGAATGTCTCAGCATTTCTGACTGGATACGTTTCTGGAGCAACTACGTTCTCGACACCTTCCATTCCTCATCTCGATCGACACCATCCATGACTCATGCATGTCATCAAGATCATATCGGAGACTCTCGATAAATGAACTCCTGACTGAGTGCGCTACAAACTTTGCTTCGATGAGGGGCTTCGATGATCTCATTGTCTCGTATGTACCTCTGCTTATCTGAATGAGTCTCACTGCCATGCATACGGGACGGTCAGTCTTAGTTAGCTACATGTAGATCATTTATAACATGGAACGCGACTTCTAGACCGTCGAGGTCAAATAAACTAACACTAGAAAAATTATTTTTACGGACGGCCAAAACATAATTTTTAGGCGGCCATAACCTCCATCTACATCCAAACTGTTGTAAAACCAGCCCCAAAATCGACATCAGTAGCTAAACGCGAAAAAAACATCATAGGAGATCCAAACATGATGACCACACCGAGACATGATATTTGGTAATGGAGTTCAGCCGTAGCCTACATCTCCGGTATACTGATTACGGGCGCTCCTCCCTGATCCAGTATATACAGCTTATCAGAGTTACAACGACTTATGGCCGGACGCCGGCAGTAGCCGCTCCCTCTCGTTATGCTAAGTCGCTATGCGCTTACCGCGCAGGCAAGTCCCTCTATTTATGAGAGATTCTAATATATAGTCCGACTCATACTCTAGTCCTAATACCTATTACAACTCCAAGTCCTAAACTATAACCGACTTTGTACACATATTCGACACAAACTCTAACACAAACGCCTGCGAAAATCAATGATTTTTACAGGCGGCTAAATCCACCTGCCTACGAAAATATTTTTCTGCGTAAAAAAATGGCAGCCCATCAGCCCTACCCGCCGCCCCCTCCACCCATCACCACGAGCTCATGCCCCGGCCCGCTGCCACCACCGACCTCCTGCCTCCGCGCTGCTGCCGCTGCTGTAGGTCGTAGCCACCGGCCCTCCCCACGACGTAGCTGGATCCGGGAGGAGAGGGGAGGGGAGGGAAGTCACCGTCTGGATCTTGGAGTGGGAGCGTCGCCGCCGCCGACGATGGCCTCCCGCCTCCACGCCGCCTCAGCCGTTGCATGCGGCCGACCACCCTCCCCACGACGCAGCCGGATCCGCGAGGGGAGAGGAGCGTCGCTGACCTCCCGCCTCCACCGCCACCGTCCGCTCCGCACCACCGGCCACCGGCCTCCCCCCTCCCCCCTTTGGTCGGATCTGGGAGGGAGGGGAGGGGGAGCCGCGCCGGGGGTACGCCGTCACCGAATCCCACCGCCCCCGCCGCTAAACTCTCTATTGCTGAGGGAGAGGAGAGGTGAGGTGAGGGCTAAGGGACTTAGAAAAAATCTTACCGATTCGCGTCTATTTATATTCCACGCCAATTTTCGCAGATGGACCGCATAAGAGGTCCGCCTGTAAAAATAAAGGGTATTTTCGATTAGCCTTGTAATTTCGCAGGCAAACAGCGAGCTTCACCCCGGTTGAGATTTTCGTAGGTGCCCATTTGGCTCCGAGGGTCATACCCGCCTGGAAAACTAAAATGCCAACGTCGCTAAAAATCGTTTTTCTAGCAGTGTAAGAAACAAATTGAATGACCTGCTTTTCTTTTATAGTAGGGAGAATATACCAGCATTAATTGAACTTTTCAACATGGCATTTTTGCGGCTTGCTATAACGCTCGATCGACTCTGTCGATCTTTGATCTGAAATATTTGGACATTTCGAACCATTCACGTTAACAATGCTGAGTCAATATCTATAGGTTCTTAGTGAAATTAATACTGTAAAATCACACTAAATCAGCAACCAATGCTGAAATGTCTTCCTAAATACAAACTGAAAACGGATATTAATTGTCGTTGCAAATTTTGTATACAACTTAGCATGACTTACTGGATAATTTCAAACCCTGAACGGGTTTAATTCTTTGTTGCTGTCGCGTCTAAGATCGGCGTGTGATTAAAGGTAAATTGTTTTTTTTTTTACTTTGTTTACCATGTGCACGGTGCTCTCTTCATTGGGCTTCCTCTTGTCTGATTGTTTGATCAAACAATTAGAAACGAAGGAAAATCATTAAATTAAGCAACAGCTAGCAACCTGCAACTAGAAATTGTTTCATCTAGGTGTGACTGGCACTACTGGGGAAAGCCTCGTTACTCCTGGTTTGTAACCCCTTTAGTCCCGAGTTGCAAACCAGGACCCCGAATTCAGGACTAAAAGTAGGTATCTTTAGTCCCGATTGAAATAACCGAAAAAAGATAGTAGTGCTACCATCTGGACTAAAGGTTTTTCTTTTACTGCCTTGCATATTTATTTCCCCAAATCAAAGATTCACATATTCACGTCACAGATCAAATGCATCACAAATTCTCGAAAACAAATACATAACAGATCACATACCATCATCCATTCATCCAATCCAAGAACACATTAATCATCAACATCACCCATGAGATCTCATCCACGAACACAATTATGAAAAAAAAATCAAAATCACAAATTATGAACACAATCGCCTCATGAACACAATCACAAATCCATGAGCAGCAGCATATGCTTGTTGTGGCTGCTGGTACCCGCCGTGACCGTGATCCGGCCAGATCCGCCCGCGACCGCCACCGGAGATGCCGCCACCACCGCCAAATCCGCCACAGCAGGGACAGTTGGCGGGGGCGGGGGAGGCGAGAGGGAGAGGTGGAGGGAGCGGAGGGCGCTGCCTGCGAGGGAGGCGGAGGGTGCGGAGAGAGGGGGAGGGTGCGCGCGAGGAGATAAGGATGAGGGAGGCGTGCGGCCGCAATTTTCTTTCCAATCTTTCGTCCCAGTTAGTATAAAAAACTAGGACTAAAGTGTTGATATTTAGTCCCGGTTGTTAACATCAACACGGACTAAAGATAATGGAGGCCTGACACAACCTGATGACTTTTTAAACAGGGAATAAAAATGATCTTTAGTCCCGGTTTATATTTGAACTGGGATTATTGTGGATTTTTCACAACCCAGCAAAGGTCAGTTTTCCAGTAGCGTGGGTTGTCCATGCATTGGTGTGTATTTGTACAATTGCTTGCATGCATTAATGCTCATCGAATGAATGCGGTTTGCATGCAGTTTTGGGAATCCGAAGATTATTTGTGGATCATCAATGATTAATATAATAGATATAAATCGTATGTATCATCTTGTAAAGTAGTACTCTCTCTTATTTCATTTTAATTGACGTTTTGGACAAGGTTATGGTCAAACTTTTATAACTTTAACCATCAATAACTTTAAAAATACTTAGTTTACCGAAGCTATAACAACATATATAGATTAGTCTTTCAAAATACTATAATAAAAGTAAACATGCATTTATTTATTGTATATATTATAATAGAAAAATAAGGCCAAACATATATTTTGTAGACCGTGTTATTGTCCAAAACGTCAATTAAAATGAAACTGGAGGGAGTAGTAGGGCCCCTTTGATTCGCAGGATAGGAAAAACACAGAAATAAGAAAAACACAGGATTTGAAGTAGTAAGTTTCTCAAATACTATAGGAATCAGCAAACACAAGATAAGCAATAAGAGTCATTTGATAGTGCTATAGGAAAACAAAGGAAAGTTTACAAAGAGGTCACACCTCTTGCTATTTTACCTATGAAATGAGAAGCATAGCAATACAATCCTATGGAAAGTTTTCGAACATGTTGGAAAAAATCCATAGGAATTTAAATCCTATGAAAATCCTTTGCCAATCCTATAAATCAAAGGGGCCCTCATATTGTTATAAAATTATAGATTTTATAAATTCAATATAAATTGCCCTAATTTTGTGTCAATGCACTTGTTTTTCTTCTTCCTCTGTTTTTTTCTCTGTTGTGCTTATACCGCTGCAATATCCACTCAAACTCTCACAAACCAACCAAGCACTTGGCGTGGAATCCCAAGTAGATTGCCAAACACAGTAATTCTTATCATCTGGGACAAGGAAGGTCACATTCTTGGCACTAATTAGCCGCTTAATTAGCACCCTAGTGCTCTCTGAAGTCGCGTGCATCATATCACAAGGCTATTTCTGGCACTCGCTTTGGCTACCATGGTGGTGTTCTGCAGGTACAAAGTGGCATTACGAACCTCTCTTGCTCTCCACCGGAAGGAAATTACGCCATTTCCCTCGGGTGTACATATGAAAGGAAGCATGCCTTCCCATATCTCTACAATCTTCTGTCATCAAATGGGACAGTCAGCAATGAGTAACATCCTGATACTTCTCAAGCCCATCTACTTTTGTTTCAAAAAATAAAGAAAACTGACGTCTACTTGAATTTTCATGCATGAATAGCACTATAGTTTGTAGTCTCTTGACATCTGCAATCTTTCATCCTTGTAAGATGCTGGTTCTGAGGCTACCCTTTGTTGTCCCAGTGGTGGCTTGCAATATTTTGTACCGCGGCATGGTTGATGGTTATTCTTTAGTACTGACCGAAGTTCAGACAAGGCACATGCCTCTTTAGGAAATATACTCCGAGATTTGTTCATCGAAAAAATGCAACTACTTCAGAAAAACTTTTAGTAGTGTCAGTGTCATCTAGCCAAGTGTCAAAACTCACTCTGATACAGACTGGGAAATAAACAACAATAGCATTCCCATCTACAACTCTATTTCAGCCATTATAATTAAGATGCCATCTAGTTTTCAGTAACGTGAACAGGTAATTTAATTTGCTATAAAAATCTAATAGTGAAAAATAGCAACATTGAATCATGAAAGATTAATGAAAGAAGTCTATTTTACTCGGTCGAACCAATTCAATGGAGCACTTAACTCCTAAGCCATTCAAAGTAGTTCACTTTACTTCTTAGTAAGATTTATATTTTACTCTTTATATAAGTTATATTTTAAGCTAAAATTTGTTAGAGCTATAGATAACACCATTATCAAAGTTCAAAAATATTTTGAAGTGTTTTTGCTTCAACTTCCAAATTTTAATGTTTATATCTGTATCAAGTACTCCATCCGTTTCATATTATAAGTCGTTTAACTTTTTTCCTAGTCAAACTTTATTAAGTTTGATCAAGCTTATAGAAAAAATTAACAACATTTAAAATATAAAATTAGTTTCACTAAATCTAATAATGAATATAGTTTGATAATATGTGTATTTCGTGTTGAAAACACTACTATATTTTTCTATACTATGGTTAAACTTAAAAGTTTGATTAGAGAAAAGTCAAACGACTTCTAATATGAAACGGAACGAGTAGCTTTCAACCTATGTAAACAGTAAGGACAATTTTCAGTGTAAAAAAAAATGACATATATAGAGAGAAACAATAAACAAAAATAATGTTAGGGGTATGAGGTGAACCGTTTTCCATAGTTCATGTTGTAAAATGAGAAAAGAAAGTATATTACAGGATTAAGTCCTCCAATGAAGCCGTTCGGGGAAATAAAAATGGTCTGTTTTTCAAGGTTAAACAACCTGATAATTACATAGATTTAATACATTCTTCTACCTAGATGGAACTGCCCACTATAATTTTAAGACCAAAAGGCAATCACAAGTTCGCCGCAAAAGATGGTAATCACAATTGCTAGACCTATTGGATGTTTAGGTCATGAAATATATTGCCGTTCTTACCGCCTAACCTAGTAAAATAGCAGGAAGATACAAACTATAAGTGTGACCAACAGTATGAAAATATGCTTCAAGACAGTGTACGTTGTACCCTTGGATATCCGGTTGATTTGTCCTCGCGTACATGGCATGCATCTACTTGGAGGAAGTGTTCAGAGAATTAGCATGTTCAGAAAAATAAGAAAAAAATACTCCAGAAAATACCATGATCAGCCATGTTTGTTAAACAAGAACAAGGGCTCTAGATGGCTTGTCGAGCACATATGCAAAATCAAAGTGTTTTTTATTCTTATTTTGTTATGATCAATTGTCATCTGAGATTATTGGTTTTGATATTTGGAGATTATTGGCAAAGTGGTTTTGGAGATGATTGGATTTTCAGGTGATGAACAGGGACCGTTGTTTTGTCGGGTCCGGTCAGACCAGGCAGGTGTTGCTGGTCATACCGGAGGTTTGCGAGCGGTTGAACCGGCCAGCCCGCGGTCTGACCAGCCAACTCTGTGTCGGTTTCGGTTTCTAGTTGTTTGTTTGGATATCCGTGGATAGTTCATGTTTATGGCTTCTAGATGGATACTATGCGTCAATAATACTGTTGTTTGCTAACAATGAGTCAAGTTGGAGATAGCTTGGTATCGGAATATGGTTTCTTTGTTTGATTCAGGTGTAGGTGTCTTGATGCCTTGGGTGAGTATTGCCGGTGATGGATCGGGAGTCAACTTGTAGATAAGGCGACGTCCAGACGGTCAGATATCATGCGGGATACTTAGGCTAAAGATTAACGCACGTGGTTGGTGAAGATTCCATATGGCATATGATGGAGATATTGTGTGCGTATGGGATGAGGATTCGAATTTTGAAGGAGTCCAAATTTAGTATGATTGGAGTTTGTAAAGTTGGTTTCATGTACGGGAAGATATACTAGGTGGATTAGGACTTCTTATATAAGTTTGGTTCGTGGCTTTAGACTGCCTACCTCATGTATTTATAGAGAAGGAGGGTGAGGCCAGCTCCCGGTATCATTTTAGAGAGCATTGAGTTGTAAGAATAGCTAGGGTTTCGAGTTTAGTCGAGATTTTCATTAGGAGTGTTGCCGTTGACTTTTTAGCACATGTTTGACCGTTTATCTTATTTAAAAACTTTTGTGAGGTATGTAAAATTATATGCCTACATAAAAATATATTTAACAATGAATCAAATGATAGGAAAAGAATTAATAATTACTTAAATTTTTTAAATAAGACGAACGGTCAAACATGTGCTAAAAAGTCAACGGTGTCAAACATTTCGAAACAGAGGGAGTATAATAGAAGGCTGTAAGGAGGCTAAATTGTGAGGTGAATGAGAGAGGAGAGGAGAGGAGAGAGAGGGGAAGCGGATGATAAGCTTACAGCCGGTTTAGACACAAGAAACAATAAAATATGTGAGAGAGACAGGTAGACCATATATTTGTAGTTAAGAGCTAACCACTATATAAGTTGTCTGAGAGGTAAACTGTAACCACTATATACAGTAAGCAGCTAGTTGTATTATTAGCCTTTACTCTAACTGCGTACGCATGATCTCCACAACCTGGGCTCCACTTCCTATTTACACGCACTACTACAATAACCATTTTTCCGGACGGTTGGATCGATTATCCTGTGCGGTCGCTCGGCGTGCCTGCAGCTCCTCGTCTGGGAAAATTTTTATTTTCGTGTGCGGGCGGGCCGACCGCACAGGATAATCGATTATCCCGTGTGGTCGGGTTATCTCGTGCAGTGCAATAAGGCTGACCACACGGGATAGTCAAATTATACCGACCGCACGGGATAATAGGTTACCCCCACGGCTAGCACGTGCTAGGGCGACCGCACGGGATAATTCGTGATGTCGCCCTAGCACATGCTAGCCGTCTGGGATAACCTATTATGCCGTGCGGTCGGTATAATTTGACCTCACGGGACAATAGATGGAAAATTAGCCGAAAATTGAGCGAGCTCAGTTATAAACATCAAATTAAATCAAATTACATAGAATGTATAGTGTTTATAGTATTACAAGTATCTCCCGCGACAAATAAACATTATAGTCCACAGCATGTTCCCTGTCCCACAACATTGTCCATTTCTAAAAAAAATGAAAAAAAATCGTCCTTTCATCCGAACGAAAATAAATTTAATAGAGGCAAACCCAACTTTTCAATTTAGGTACTAAATACTTTTATAAACATGTAATGGAATCATTATGTGTTTGATAAAAAAAATAAAAAAACAAAAAAGTGCCTACCCTATTCCATTTATAAAAGTGCAAGTTTCTCGTATTCCACCGATGAAAACTGACAAAAATGGAAGCAAATAAAGGAGGAGAACAAGCTCTATACCTTTTATATGGAACCCAATCAAAGTTTTGAGGTCGAAAACCTTCCCCCCTAATTTGTGGATGTTTAGGAGAGAGAAAACGCCGGAAATACTATTAACGGTCGGGCTGGGGGCTTATATGCCCCCCGACCATCACAAGCGGTCGCCTTACGGATTATCCCGTGCGGTTGTATTATGCGGACCGCATGGGATAATCGATTATTCGATGCGGCCCATAGCCCGGCGCTGGCATTCGCCTAGTTCCAGGCGGAGCCACTTTTGACCCGCCTGGAACCAAAAGGGGCCGGCGTCCAGGAAAATCACATCTGTAGTAGTGACGCAAGAGGCTTATCGGCTCAATCTACGGACTCGCTCTACGTGCAACACATGCTTGCATTGCCTAACTTACTAGCTACCTAATAACCTTGCAAACCAGGCACAACGTGAACCTATCATGTTCCCAGCTACACATGCATGCATGAGCTCTCATGCAACTATTTGAACATATGACTTGATCAAACTAAACTAAGACGACACCATATAATCATTTACAACAAGATTAGTTCCAACAAATTTGATGAAGGGAACAAACATCAGATTAGTACAGAAATCATAATTGACTGATCGACATGAGGCCACAGCGAGTGCAACTTTACAGTAGCCTTTTAATTTGCTATGGTTGGACTTCCTGTGCCTCCCTCAACATACTATATACTGAGCCAGCATGGGCTTGCATGAGTGGGCTAGCGATTGTCCTTAGAAATTTCTTGTTCTGAATTTGTGTTGAATAGGACTATTAATAAAGCTCTAAAATGTAAATTGAGATTTATAAATGACTAGCAGGATTTTTTGGAGAATGTTATTCAAAAGTATGATCTTGCATTTCAAATAAGTCACTTTCAATAGAAGTTTTTATTGGGATACACAGAGTACGGTAGAATAAATAAAAATTATCTACCGCGTGAACCAGGAACCATGCAAGTATAAGATCGTGAATCATTACCACTTGATGTGCTGTGCAACGGAAGTAGGTGCTATGAAGCGAAAGGAAAATCGGCAACGTAGCGTTCATCGATGTAGAGGAAGTGGTCGATCGCAGTAGCCCGACCTCCTCCTTGTGCATTCGTCTCACCGTGCTCCCACGCCGATCAACACCACAAACCAGAGGTGGCTCTACCGGCATCCACACGTTCAGGGATGGAACACCACGCGCGGGCGGACTCTCGGCTGGAGCACATATTGGATCTGTTAGGAAACGATAGGCAAATAAACGATAAAGAACAATAGATCAATCACAGAAAACACGAGATTTAACGTGAAAAACTCTCCCAAAGCAGGAGAGAAAAACGACGGGCGCCAGCCAACAAAATATCTTCACTATATCAAGGTGAGGTTACAACGCTGCACGACGGCTTACAAGAGGTATATATATGGTGGAACCCGGTTTCCGCTTCGCTCCGGCAGAAGCTGGCCTTTAGTAAGTACAAATGAATTTGGATCACAACTCAACAGGATCTCCATCCAATCCTCTTTATTCTAGCTCATTAAGTGGGCGACCCCGTAGGTTCATGTATACTCAGCTGCAACATGAAAACTTCTTTTCCAGTCCACATGTCAATAGAGACCCTTAGAAGAACATATTTACTTACCAGAAATACATAAAGATCATATCGACTGAATCTCTAGTTTATACTTGTTTGAACTACTTTACTTCATGATATTGATTAAACTCAAGGCTAGATATATAGCATCCTTTAATAGCTCAATCATTTACTCGATCATGTGATTGATTATTTGACTTGGATTGACTCCTCAATCACTTTCGACATAGTCATGCACCTCCATAATGTATAACACCGAGGGCCCCAAAAATATCTCCCTGGAGGAGGGACAAATCCCGTCTTGATTATTCATATTCCATTGACATGTTTCATAGAATGCATGAATACTACTGTAATAACTACCCAGTTACTACACATGTCAGGACTCAAGATAATCTCAATTCTATGGATTCTATACTAACACTAAATGAGACCACTGATAGCACATCATACATATAGCTCTTGTAGTGTCTCTTGTTGGATCTATCTAACAACATGTGTCCACATTATTAATTTGGTATCTCCATACCATAATCCATCAGACATCATCATGTATCAATACATATACTTATCATTGAACCATATTTGTTTCGTACATGATATTTGATCAAGGATCATTTACAAGTAGTAACATACAACATAAATAACCTCATGAACGAATCATATATCTATTAACCAGTAATGAGCTATCTATTTCGAGGAACAAAATATAATAAATATGTAAACATAGTATATGATACAATCATCTTTATGATTGCCTATAGGGCGTATCACCAACCGTTTTATCAACTCTTAGGGAAAGTGCCACTGATAAGACACTGTGTAGAAAATTTTGCTAAAGGGACTCGTTAACTTTATGTTGAAAATCTCTATCTATAATTCCTGTAGATATGTTCAAAACTTTCTAAATAGATTTTTTTTGCCAAAAAACAGCTGTTATTCTTAAGGGCACCGCATCTACCACAAAAGCCAAAGGAAAAGTAAGGTCTACTGCTGGCTAAGATGTGTGGCAAAGGGCAGAATCACTCTCTTGCTGATTTGCTGTCGAACAAAAGATGATTCTGCATGCCCTTGGCCGGACGCCTCAAACCGTTGCTCTTTCTTCATACAACAAATAATTAAATTGACGTCCAGTTGTATAATTCCAAGCATGAATACTGCTACCTCCATCCCAAAATAAGTGCAGCCATGGATATCCGTGCCCAACGTTTGACCATCTGTCTTATTTAAAAAATTTGTGAAAAATTTGAAAATATTTAGTCACACATAAAGCACTATTCATGTTTTATCATCTAATAGCAATAAAAATAGTAATCATAAAAAAATTTTAAATAAGATGAACGGTCAAACGTTGAACGTGAATAGTATAAAACTGCACATATTTTGGGACGGAGGGAGTACTGAATTTAGCTTCTGACAGGTCCATTCTTTCAACCCATATGTGACGATTGCTCCGAGCTAGACCTCGCTGTTCTAATCGTAAACACAAATCGGCACTGATACGAGGACTTCACACTCAGATGTCACTGAGTAGCGATGGCCCACATGGCACCTACGCCTGGTCTAAAGGCCACTCACCACACGCCCACTTGCCCGGGCAGCTGAGCATACTGCACACGGACGCACGCATGCATTCACAGTCGACTTGGATGTTGTGGGAAATTCCCACCGAGACTACTACACGTCTACACCGGCATTCTTTGGAGTCGAAACCTCCAAATCCCAGTGCCTTTTTCTTTCCAGAGACCTCTCAACCCCATCACATATTATCCACAGAACTCAAACATTATTGTATTTTTACTAGTTATCTATTGGCCGTGAGCATTCACCTATGATGCAGAGGCCGGGCGCTGCCCATTATCTTAAAAAAATATATATAGTTATCTATTGCTCGTGAAAGGATATGTTATAGGGAACATATCTATAACCATGATGTAGAGGGCCATGTCCTTTAATTTGGGATGTTTATCGATCTGGAGATTTATTACAAGTTCAATATAATCCATGAAAATGAAATTAATTGTCAATACAAACCAAACCCGTATGTGCAGTGACATCGACGGATTTACCTTGCACAACGAAGCAAGCTAGGTCCCGGCATAGCTGTAGATGAGATTGGTTGGACTTATATATTAAGCAAAAACCACAAATTTTGACAATTTGACTCTTTGCAAAAACTAATTTTACAAATGAACCGTGGCCAAAACTTATTTCAAAAATGACCCTTTTCTTTAGCGCCAAATCGCATGGCGCTGAACTTAGACACCTCAGCGCCAATAGCACGGCACTGAATGCATATTGGCACGCTAGCTCAGCCTCCCATCCGCGGTGGCACGGCATTCAGCGTCAGTTGACGTGGCGATGAGGTGTTTAAATTCAGCGCCATACGATTTGGCGCTGAACAAAAGGGTCATTTCTAAAATAAGTTTTGGCCGCGGTTCATTTGTAAAATTAGTTTCTGCAAAGCGTCAAATTGTCAACATTTGTGCAAACACATAGAACTTGTTTGTTCTTAAACTTATTTTTTAAGCTAACCTTTTGTTCACATGTATTATAAGCAAGTTGTTTCAAGGCTTTAAGTTTAATACTAAAGTCATACCTCCACTTCACATATATAAAAAAATTCTATAGTTTTGTTTTCCTTAAGAATAAGAATGTCTTTAAAAGGTCTAATCGAATAAGAATGTCTTTAAAAGGTCTAATCGGGAAAGCTATTTGTTTACTTAGGTAGACATTTCGACTCATAAGTTAGCTTATAAGTCTAAACAAAGAGAGTCTTAATATGATCAATCCTCCAATGGAGGACTTGGACGTGGCATGTTCAGATTAGCTGTGGTGGGTACGATTTCATGTTTGCATGTTGCAAACGATTTTTTTTCTCCTAAACCACTTACCCAATTTGTGAGTCTTACACTGTTATATTAATTATTAAACAAGATGCCGGGTGATTATATTTTATTGTATGTATATATAAAAGCAAACCATGGGCTTATCCCATCTATGTTTTATCGTTTCAACCGAACTATAAATTGGATGCTCCCATCCATTAAAATCAAACAAAAAATATGATTGATATATCGAATAAATTATGGATGGACATATCCCATCCATCGACGACCATGAACAAAACACACATTTAATAAATCTAACGGACAACCCATTTTCAAGCAAGTGATTTACAACACCGTGGAAAAGAAAGAGGGAACTTAAAAGAACATTTCTTTCAAGCTTTCAAAATAGAGTTATTAGGTAGCAACAATTACCTAGTAACTGTTACACCTCACTAAAGTAGTGACAGAAGTGTGGAATAGCCAGATCTCTGGTAGTAGTATTGACAGATGGCAAAAAAAACTTAGCCCTGAGAAGAAAGTTGAATGGCTGGAACAAAAACTGGGAAGGGCTGTATAAGAAAGGAAAAGAAGAGATTTTGAAAAATATTAATGCTATTGACATCAAAATTGAATCAGCTGGCATGACTAATAGTGATAGAGAGGAGAGAAGGGTGTTAGAGCAACAGCTGAGTTTTATGATTATGGAAGAAAAGCTGAAATGGTACCAAAGAAGCAAAGTTAAAGAAATATTAGAGCGGGATTGTAACACAAAATATTACCATGCAAAAGCAAATGGGAGGAGGAAAAACCAGATACACTCCCTCTCTCAGGAGGAGGGTAAGATAGTGGGACAAAGGGAATTAGTAAATTATATAACACTATTTTATAAGGAATTTTTTGGCCATGCTAAAGAAAACACCATGAATTTTGACATGGGTGGAGCTTCTACAGTCTCTGAGGAAGACAAAGCAAGGCTCATTCAGCCTTTTAGTTTGGAAGAAATTAAGACTGTGGTATTTGACCTTAAACACAATAAAGCCCCTGGGGAGTTTTATGCCAAATTCTGGGACTTGATAAAACTTAATCTCTTAGATTTATTGAATGACTTTCATAAAGGAATTTTGGATGTAGAGAGGCTCAACTTTGGCATTATCACTTTGGTTCCTAAAACTGAGGATGCTGTGCAAATTCAAAAGTTTAGACCTATTTGTCTCTGAATGTGAGCTTCAAAATCTTGACAAAAGTTTTGATGAATAGGATTGAATGTGTAATAGCTTATATTATCTCCAGAAACCAAACTGCCTTTCTTAAGAATAGGTTTATATTGGAGGGGGTGGTAATTCTACATGAAATTCTGAATTCTATTCACCAAAAGAAACAAAGTGGCATTCTTTTTAAGATTGATTTCGAAAAAGCTTATGATAAAGTAGATTGGGTTTTTATTCATAGAATGCTAGTTGAAAAGAATTTCCCACCTCAATGGTGCGCCTAGATGATGAAAGTCATTAGAGGAGGGAAAGTAGCTGTCAAAGTAAATGATGAAGTTGGTCCTTACTTTCAAACTTACAAAGGTCTCAGACAGGGAGACCCTCTATCTCCTCTGCTTTTTAATTGAGCAGCTAAAGCCCTTACTTTGTTGATTCATAGGGCAGAAAATAATTCCTTGCTAGAAGGATTAGGTGTCAATGATGAAAACAAAGCTGCCGTTTTGCAATATGCTGATGACACTATTCTCCTGATTCCTGATAGTTTAGAATATGCCAGAAATTTGAAATATATTATGTGTCTTTTTGAGCAATTATCAGGTCTCAAAATTAACTTCAACAAGAGTGAAATTTTCTGTATAGGATTGACAGAAGAAAGACAAAAAAAAAAACTATAGCCAACTCTTTACTTGTAACATAGGTGATTTGCCTATGAGATATCTGGGGGTACCTATAAATAAAAGAAGGATCCTGAAAAAGGATCGGAAAACAGCTGAAAACAAAATGGAACACAAGTTGGGTTGCTGGCAAGGGAGATTTCAATCAATTGGTGGGAGGCTGATTTTGATTAACTCCAGCTTAAGTAATATCCCTCTCTACATGTTGTCCTTTTATAGAATTCCCCGGGGTGAAGAGAGAAAATGGATTTTTTTTAAGAAGAAGGCTTCTCTGGCATTAGGAAGTACCACTTTGTTCAATGGCCAGTTATCTGCACTCCTATGGACCAGGGGGGTTGGGAGTGTTAGACCTTGATCTTATGAACAAAGCTCTGCTAGGGAAATGGATCTGGCAACTTGAAAATGAAGAGGGTTGGTGCCAAGATTTTCTTACAAACAAATACTTGAAGAAGAAACCCATATCTGTCCTGAAAGTAAAACCTGGAGATTCTCACTTTTGGTAGGGGCTTCTTGAACTAAAGGAAAAATTTTATAGTTTGTGTTCAAACAAAGTGGGAGACGGGAGATCTGTAATGTTTTGGGAGGATAGCTGGATGGGTGTCCGGCCACTATCCTCTCAGTTCCCTGCTCTTTATAATATCACCTTGACAAAACTTATCTCCTTAGCTAAGATAAAAGAAAAAGGTTGGAGTGTGGTCAAGTTTAGAAGGACCTTGGTTGATGAAAAGTTGACAGATTGGAACCTCATTAAACAAAACTTTGCTGATGACACTTTCAGCCAGGTTGCAAAGATAGGCTCCGCTGGAACCTGACTAAGTAAGGGACCTTTTCTGTCAAAACTTTTTACAATGCTCTTTGTATTCAGCAGACACCTACTCCTTTCAAGAGAATTTGGAAGTTTAAAATACCTCTGAAAATCAAAATCTTTCTCTTGCTCATGCTAAAGGGTAAAATCTTGAGCAAGGACAATATATTTAAGAGAGGTTGGAGGAAAGGTGATACTAAGTGTCAATTCTGTGAACAACAAGAATCCATCCAGCATCTCTTTTTCTACTGTCCTATGGCAAGGCTGATTTGGAATATTATCTCTTGTGCTTTTGATCTGAAACCTGTCTCTGACAGTACGTAATCAATTGTTTGGTTCCTGGATCTCTGCTTTTGGGAAGAACCTTAAGAAACTAGTTGTTACTGGTGTGGCTGCTGTGTTTTGGGCCATCTGGAAAACTAGAAACAAAGCATGTTTTGAGAATAAACTTCCTAATGACCCAACTGATGTGATTTTTTCGGTTTGTCATTGATTGGAATCCTGGGTTCCGCTGCAGAGACTGGAGGAAGATCAAAGAAGGTTGCTCTTGGGAGCCAAACTCATAAGACAGGTGGCAAGTGATACCTTCAACTCCAAGTATGGATGGAGGGCCACTGCGAGAAGGATTGGATGCGGAAGATTGATATCTCTGCTGTCGGTCTGAATGCCTGCTGGAACTACAAATTAGGATTTTGGGCTGGTGACTGCTTCTAGTATATCTGAGTCGCTAGTAGACTTTGTTTCAGGGCTTTGTTTAGAGCTGTTTGCTGTTGTTTTGTTCTGTCAGGTGCCATCTACAAAACCAGCTATTCTGATAGCTTGTCTGGGAATGCTCTGTACCTAAACCTCAACCTTGTAGTCTTCTCGTTTCTAGTAATGGAAATGGGAGCATTCTGCCCTTGATTAAAAAAAAAAGGTAGCAACAGTTACTACAGATGATTTTTACAATACATGCCAATGTCATTGGCGATGGTTAATAACGATGCTGAGATGCAATGAAAGGGCAACTATCCTTGTCGAGGGATGGAATCACGTTGGAACTCGCTGATGTTTTCTAGTGCACCCTCAGCCACACTCAAAAGGCTCTCGCGACGACAAGGAAGCCGCTCGATAAGGACAGAGCTCTTGGATGCGATCTTGGTGCACGACGTAATCCTTTTCTTTTTTCCTTGTCACCTTGACCGCATACGCAGGCCAACAATATCCTAATGCCTTCCATGCTTAGCAATATGCTTGCCGCACTGCAGGAGATGCGTGCTCCAATCCTAGCGTGCTAACTGGTTGTATGACTATGTAAATGTACTAATATACGATGGGTTCTACATCTAGGAGTCTCAAACAGCCATCATACACACAACATTACGTGTATATATATCATATGAAAACCTTTACCTTCATTTGTATTGTTCTCTAGCCTACACTACAGTAGAAATGATTTTCCTGGACGAGCACCCTAATAGGTTACTAGAGGATCATAAGTGTCCCCATCTGCAAAAATGACCCCCATTTTAGCATACGGCTGTCTAAGAGGCCCGCACGCAAAAATCTATTTTCACAGGTAGGTCTCTTAAATGGCCGGCATGCAAAATTAGGTTATTTTCACATGCGAAAAGTCCAACCGACCTCTCTCCACCTAAAAATATCTAACTCTCCTGCTTTCTTATCCACTCCTCCCTCATTCTCTCTCCTTATCCTCTCCCTCACATCTCAGTGATGGGCAGCGGGCTCAGGGGGTGGCGGCGGGTTCGACGGCCGGAGCTTGCGAATCCAGCGACGGCAGCGGCTGCGGCGAGCTTGGGCAGCGACGGGCTCGGCTCCGACTGTGCGGATCACGCCGCCTCTCCTCCATCGGCTTCTTCGATCATAACGGCCGGTGGTCGCGGAGTGGCAGATCCATCAGCCACGGAACCGGTCTGGGTGGATTGACCAGCTGCGGGTGACGACGACTACGGGAGCGACAGCAATAGCCGTGGCGAGTTCGACCATGTGGATTACAATATTTGGGGTAGCCTATCTATCTGTTGTCGACAAGGCGGTCTGAAGTTCTGACTCGTAGTCGACAACATGGTTGTCTTCCTCCTCGAATCCGTGCCCGGCGAGATCAGAGATAGCGCTATGTCTCTCCTGACAGTATCCGGAGACACTGTAGGGGACTAGAAATGCCTATCTCTGAAGTCGATATCCAGCGTCTTGTCTTGGCGCATGTTGGCTTGTATGTCGATCTTGTGTCTTAATCTATTGTTCCGTGTCCCCTCTCCTCCAATGGGGCCTTGTATTTATACCCATAGGTGCCCCCTTGTCTAAGTAGAATTAGGGAAACCAATATGGATACAATCCAAGTAGTCCTTGTCTTTTCCATGTAGAACTCTAGTTGTCTTTCCTTATCCGGAACTCCTCCTATATCCGAAGGTTGTTTCCGTATAAGACATAGTATGTGGTGGGTTCTACCGAGAATTAATCAACTACTATTAGATATGTGGTATCCATAACCTTGACAGTAGCTCCCGACATCAATGCAAATGAACAAATTCATATTCTCAACCGCAGACCTTGGAGTAACTGTTATCAAGCTCACGTGACCGTTCTCGGCGAGTTCGGAGATAACGTTAGACTTCCCTTATCAACCTCGTGCGGGCACCTATTGGGTTTGTCTGAGTCAATATCCGACGTCAACCAAGAAAGTACAGAGCATACGACTAAGTCTCCCGTCTTGCTGTAATCGAGAATTTGGATTTAAGTCAAGAAATTTTATCTCGGCGGGTACACCATCTCTTCATTCTGTATTCCTTGTCGAGATCCACCAACCGTTCTTGAGTGATCGAGAAGGCGCAAAGTCTGCGACGGAGCCTTGTCAATATTTGTCGTACTCGTCTTAGTCGATCTTAGTGTAGAATCATAGAGACATGGAGTCTTCGATAATGTCGAATAGAATCTTCCTGAAATCAATACTCAGAAAAGAATATTAGATAGAAATAGCCTCCGAGCGAACGCTCAAAGGGTGACATGTTATAATATGTATGCAAAAAATTGAAAATGAATTAAATTTACATACCAATGTTTTGTGTACGAGCGTCTTCTCTCGATCAGTCAGTTTGTTGAGTCATACACTCTCCCTAGCCCCTAGCCTTGTCGTCGGAGAATCGTTCTCGGAGGATAAGGCTCTTGGACCCTTGACCTGCCTTGGTTGAAAAAGCACTGATCCTAGTCCCTAGTCGTGAAGTTGGAAAACTCAATTTCCGATTACACGGCTTGGTTAATACACACGGCGAGAACTCTTACATGTTCAGATCTTACATAGTCGTTTGTCTCTACATGATCCGACAAGGCCTTATCCGCTCTGGGCGTCCCCAGCCGAAGTTTCTTTAGGTTCCTCGGAGGCCTTGCTAGGACGGTGCAAAGGGACAGTAGGATTGGTTTCAACTCTAGGTATCGTCGTGGTAAGGGATCTCTGGGTAAAACACTTGGCAATATTGTGTACTTGACATCAACTTCGTTGGAGTAGAAGTAGTGGGAGAATCGCTACAGCTCTGGTCGAAAACCAGTTAGTAGTCGTAACTCGACCACTTGAAGTAGACATAGTGGGAGAATCGCTATACCGTTGGTCGAAGACCAGATAGTAATCGCAACTCGACCACTTAAAGTGAAAAAAGTGGGAGAATTGCTACACCTCTGGTCGAGGACCAGGTAGTAGTCTTAACTCGACCACTTAAAGTGGAAATAGTGGGAGAATCACTACACCTCTGGTCGAGGACCAGGTAGTAGTCTTGACTTGACCACTACAAGTAAGGCGAGAGAGATCACTACGTTCTACTGGTTCGAGAACTAGGAGTAGGAGTCTCTTAATCACCTATAGGGGCAATAAAGTTGGTTTATTACATGTGCATATCATGTGGCCAGCATGACTCACATACCCAACTTATAGCATATCCGGATGTCCGCTCGCAATCATATCGGGTGATCAAGCCGACAACTTCGCAAGAACTTATCCGTTAACAACCTTTTCTCGAATAGCCCAGCCATGGTCGGCGCTATGAGATAGGTCGTCGGTCTTCGTTGGCAGGTTAGGTGCGATAACTCCGCTTTTGTCGAGAATGTTCTCGATAATGGGGAGTACTCGACCACAGTCTAGTCGAGTGCTCAATTGTTCCTGAAAAATATTTTCTAGAAGGCAAGACATATAGCAGATAATATCAAGTATGTATTCGAAAAACTGCATGGATCTTCTAGTATTATCAGGATATGATGAGCAGATTAAATAAAAGGGATTATGTAAACCGTAAATAAGCTTGATTCATACGGAAGAGAACAGAGCGAGCCCCCAGCGTTAGACCGTAGTCGGTTTAACGTCGGAAACACTCGCACAATAAATATTGTATAAAAAACATGCTCTAGGTAAACATAATAAATTATAGATCTGACAATATCGTATAGATTGGAAAAATAGGTACGATAAATTGTACATAAAATTAGTAGATCAACACTGTGAATTAATCTACCGAATACCTTTCGTTTGTCCGAATAGCATACATATACATATGCCATATGGATATGTCTGTCGGCTGATCTGTTTCTGTACGTATTCCATGTATATGCATGCGTGATGAACAAGATCGAGACTCGGACTCGGTCAACAATAATGTATTCACGCGTATACAGGAAATTAAGAAGCACCAACCAAACATACGATTAGTAGGAAACCGAGATAATACCGATGTACTTAGGAATAGAACTAAGGTTAGAACGGTAAACCTGGTTGTTGTAGTAGTTGATTTTTGGCATGTAGTCAGCACGAACCGAAGGCTCATATCCGACAATATTGAACCGTTATATATCCTTCACGGCGACGATATCTTGGAGCTTGATCGATCTCGCCGGATTGAATAGTTGATGACGATGATTCCAATCTCGTCGGGAGACGTACTCTAGCCGGGTTGGATCTCCCTGGTCCGAAGTCGTCGAGTAGCTTGTTGTTAAAGAATCCATCTCTTAAACCCATCTCGTCGAAATCCTAAAGCACCAAAATTCCCCCTACCAGGCGCGCCACTGTCGATGTTTAATGTCAGGATTTCGTTATTTGCATAGTATGGGGATCGTTGGTACTAGGATATATGCGAGATTGTAGTAAAAGAGACGGAGGAGAGGATTTTTATACAGGTTCGGGCCCCTGAATTGTCAGGTAATAACCCTACATCCTGTTGGCTGAAGCCGGTCGTTGCTCTTATTCATCATAATCACACCAGTACAATATTTGGGGTAGCCTATCTACCTGTTGTCGACATGGCGGTCTGAAGTTTTGACTCGTAGTCGACAACATGGTAGTCTTCCTCCTCGAATCCATGCCCGGCGAGATCAGAGACAGCGCTATGTCTCTCCTGACAGTATCCGGAGACACTGTAGGGGACTAGACATGCCTATCTCTGAAGTCGATATCCAGCGTCTTGACTTGGCGCATGTTGGCTTGTATGTCGATCTTGTGTCTTGATCTATTGTTCCGTGTCTCCTCTCCACCAAGGGGGCCTTGTATTTATACCTATAGGTGCCCCCTTGTCCAAATAGAACTAGGGAAACCAATACGGATACAATCCAAGTAGTCCTTGTCGTTTTCATGTAGAACTCTAGTTGTCTTTCCTTATCCGGAACTCCTCGTATATCCGAAGGTTGTTTCCGTATAAGACATGGTATGTGGTGGGTCCTGCCGAGATTTAGTCAACTAATATTATGTATGTGGTATCCATAACCCTGAAAAGGTGAGGCGCAGACGAGCGGCGGTGGTCGTTCGCGGAGGCGGAGGAGGTTGCAGATGAGGGGGCTGCCGGGCGCAGAGGCGGCGGCGGTCGCGCACAAAGGCGGA
>CM020181.1:26011175-26086873 GCA_009805545.1 Oryza longistaminata
CCAATTTCTAGACCTCCTTTTTAATTTCACAATCCTTCTTTACGTCGCACAACATCTCACCAAGATCATCTGCACCATCGTTTTCTTCAACAGCTCCGTCTGCCTCGCCTGTTGTATTTTCTGGAAATCCATCGTATTGAGCCCAATCCGGAATGTTGTCGTCTTCTTCTTAATCTTCTTCCATTGCAACCTCTAACTCTTCGTGCGAGATCCAACAATTATAGCTATGCATGAATCCTGACTACAACAAGTGCATATGAAGAATTCTTGATATAGAATACTCCATCTGGTTTTGCAATTTTCGCATGGACAACATATAAAACATTTAGGCTTGTGGGCATTGGCCACACTCAAAAAATAATGCGCGCCATTAATAAATTCCTTCGATCATTGGTTCGTGGTGTACATCCATAGCTGATTCATCTACATTAGGAAGTAATAAATATAAAGGAGGTCCAAGAAAGTGAAACTACTTCAATAATAATATAATAGTTTAAAACATCATAATTAAACAGAAAACTGAGGGTACACATTTTTAATGTATTTTTCTTATTTCTAACGATTTTAATGAGTTTAAAATGGACTTAATCAGAGTCATGGTTAATTATTTATAAATTTTATCTGTCTCCCTAAATTGTAAATATATTTTTCCATGTATTATTCTTCTTTAGCACTGGTTCGTTAAAGATTCGAGATATTTGTTGGTTTTGCCGATCGAGCGAAGATCGGTTGTCCAGTAGTGTCTTATGGGAAGTGCCACTGATGTGAAGAAAATTTTGCCAAAGTGACTCGTTAACTTTATGTTGAAATTCTCTATCATTAATTCCTGTAGATATGCACAAAACTATCTAAATAGTTCTTTTTTTTCCAAAAAGCAGTTGTTATTTTTCTAAAATAGTTCTAATTAGTGTCCAAACATCCGATATTTTCTAGTAGAGGCACTCCATCTACTAGAGAAGACTAAGAAAAGTAAGGTCTACTACTGCTGGCTCAGTCGCTCAGATGTGTGGCAAAGGTCAGGATCACTCTCTTGCTGATTTGCTGTAGAACAAAAGATGATTCTGCATACCCTTGCCCGGACGCCTCAAACCGTTGCTCCTATATATGTCACAGAACAAATAGTTGATGTCACTGAGTAGCGATGGCCCACATGGCACCTACGACTGGTCGAAAGGCCATTTGATCACCACACGCCTGCTTGCGACTGCGAGGATAGCTGAGCACTGCACACGGACGCACGCATGCACAGCCGACTTGGATGTTGTGGGGAATTCCCACCGAGACTACTACACCGGCGTTGTTCGCAGTTTAAGCATCCAAATAAGTGCCTTTTTCTTTCCAGAGACCTCTCAACCCCATCACATTTTTTCCACAGAATTTAAACATTATGTTTTTACTAGTTATATATTGCTCGTGAAAGGATATATATGTTATATGGTATAGCATACAAATATCCATGATGTAGAGGGCCATGTTCTTTAATTAGTTATATTTATTGAACTGGGGATAAATGACAAGTTCAGTAGAATCCATGAAAATGCAATCAACAATTATCTATAGAAACCAAACCCATGCACCCCGGTTGACATCGACGGATTTTCCTTGCACAACGAAGGAAGCTAGGTTCCGGCATAATTGGTACATGAGATTGGTCGTTGGACTTATTTAAGCCAAACACATTGACCTTGTTTGTTCTTAATTAGACGTATTTTTAAGCTAACCTTTTGCTTATACGTCTTATAAGCAAATGGTGGTATCAAGCCTTTAAGTTTATAGTTTAAAAAAAAGAATGGCTTATGACTTTAAAAAGTCTAATCGAAAAAGCTATTTGTGTACTTAGGCTTAGACCATTCGACTCATAAGTTAGCTTATAAGCCCAAACTTAATATGAAGAGAAATTTAACAATATGCATGTTGGGTTCGATTTCATGTTTGCATGTTGCAAATGATTTTTTTCTCCTAAACCATTTACCCAATTTGTGAGTCGGTTTAACTATTCTGTTAATTATTATTAAATCTGTGAAACAAAATGTCAGGTGATTATACTTTATTAAATATGCATATATACGATAAGCGGGCCACATAAAATTTGGGCTTATCCATCTATATATGTTTTATCTTTCCATCCGAACTATAAATTGGATGCTCCCATCCATTAAAATCAAACAGAAAATTTGATCGCTATATCGAATAGATTAGGGATTGACATATCCCATCCACCCACGACCATGAACAAAACACACATTTGATAAATCTAACGGACAACACATTTTCAACCAATTGGTTTACCACAACGTGAAAAATAAGGATAGAGAGAACTTTAAGAACATTTCTTTCAAGCTTTCAAAATAGAGCTAGCTACTATGTACCAGCAGTTATTACATATGATTTTTACAATACATGCTAATGTCATTGGTGATGGTTAATAGCTAAGGCACAAATCCAACAGTGAATCACGATGCTGAGATTCAATGTGAAAGCGCAACTGTCCTTGTCGAGGGACGATGGAATGAGGGAGCTCTTCGATGAGACCTTGCTGCACACCGTGCACCCCTTTCCTTTTTTCCTTCCATGTTGACCGCAGACGCAGGCCAACAATCTCCTAATGCCTCCCATGCATGCTTAGCAATATGTTCTCCTATCCTAGCTAGCGTGCTAACTGCCTGTATGACTATGTAGTTGTACTTATATACGACGGGTTCTAAATCTCGGAGTATTGAACAACCATCACGCACACAAGTGTATATCAAATGGAAATAGGGATGGTAATTTCCTCTACGGGCCGGGTCCCCACAAGGGACCCACCCCGCATTTGGGCGAGCGAGGCATTCCACCCGCTGGGTCCCGGGGTGATATATTACCTCTCAAAATATAGCCTATTGCAGGTCCAAGAAGCCCATCTTAAAATACTAGGAATATAGGATACGATAAAAAAAAAAATCTAACCCTACCTTATCCTCTTGACCCCCACGCCGCACTCGCTAGTCGCCACTCCATCTCCGGATCTTGCCTCTCTCTCGCCGGTCACCCTCCCTTTCTGGATCTCGCCTCACTCGACGCTCTCCCTCCTTACAGCCACAGGTCACCGCCCTCTCCACTCCCTCCCTTCCTCACCGGTAGCCCTCTCCCCTCCCGGCCTTTCCCTTCCCTCCCTCACCGGTCACCCTCTTCCCTCCCCTCCTCTCCCCTGCAGTCTCCACGTGATGGCGTGTGACACAGCGGTGGTGCGCAGGTGTAGTGAGCTAGTGGCGCACAGGTGTGGCGCGGCATGTAGGTGTCGGCCCACGGTGAGCGGAGTTGTGTGGCGAGCACAAGATTCGCACATTGAGAGGCATTTGTGGTCATGCATGCATTGAGTTCATGGATGGAATAATGTATCATGGAAATGTTTGTTTTCTTGATGAATTTTCGATGATGCTATTCATGTATTCATGCTATTTTCGATGATTTGTCAAGTGATTGGATGAAATGGCTTCCCATTGCGGAGGCCCCGGTCGGGTTACGGAACCCTAGAGGGGTCGGGGACGGGGGCTGATTTGGTGCCGCATCTCCACTAGGGACCAGGGCCGGGTGGAGAGGTCCGGGGTCTGGGGCAAAGCCATTCCAGCCCAACCTGCTCCGTTGCCATCCCTATATGGAAACCATCACGACCATCACATGTAGTGTTCTTTAGCCTATGCATCCCACGTGATATCTCCTTAACGATTTAGAGCTCATCTTCAAATATGTCTAGTCCTAATCCATCACTAGCTATACTTCCTGGTTCGTGGTGTACATCCATAGCCGATTCATCTCCACTCCTCCCTCATTCTCTCTCCTTATCCTCTCCCTCACATCTCAGCGACGGGCGGCAGGCTCATGGGGTGGCGGCGAGTTCGACGACCGGAGCTTGCGAATCCAGTGACGGCAGCGGCAGCGGCTGCGGCGAGCTCGGGCAGCGACGGGCTCGGCTCCGACTGTGTGGATCATGCCGCCTCTCCTCCATCAGCTTCTTCGATCATAACGGCCGGTGGTCATGGAGCGGTAGATCCGTCGGCCACGGAACCGGTCGGGGCAGATTGACCAGCTGCGGGCGACGATGACTACGGGAGCGACAGCAGCAGCCGTGGCGAGTACGACCATGTGGATACCAGCGCCTCTCCTCCCTCTTTCCCTCGGCTTCTTCAATCCCCGCGGACGGAGGTCGTGGAGCGGTGGATTTGTCAGCCACGGATCCCGCCAGGGTATCCATCAGCGGTGGGCGACTGTCGTGTCCCAAATTTACCTTAAAATACATCCTTTAAATTATTCATAGAAAAAATAAAATTTGGATTAAAGCCTCCAACCATAAAAATATACAATCTAAAAATCAATTGTGGCTTAGAGAACTTTTGTATATTTTCTCAAGGCCAAAAAAGCTTCACCAAATTCTAGTGGAATTTTCAGAGCACAAATAATAATTATAAAGCAATAAACAAATTATTTGTAATTTTTTAAAAAGGAAAACCCTAAATATCTCCCACCTCTCTCTGGGCCGAAAGTCGGCACAACACATACACTCTCTCTCTTCTTTTCCCCTGCCCATATCCGCCACCCCTTCCCCTCGCAGCACGCGTTGGTAGGTCGGCCCACTCCGCAGCACCCCACGCCGCAGCCGCCGACAGACGGGGCAACTTGTCATCCCACCTCCCCAGCAGCCGCCGCGATTCACACTGCTCCTAGCCGTTTCCGCCCGTATTTGGAAAGGGGAAACACTCCCTGTGATCCCCTCTCCCATTCCCCCCACTTCCCCATGTCTCTCTATTTAAAGCGACCGGAATTGCTCCCGCAAATCTCGTCGGCGCCATTGATGGCGGCCAGGAACGCTGCCGCCAAATCCGGCCCCCTCTCCTCGGATCTCTCTCGGCCCCGCTGCTACTTAAACCATCCCCGCAACGCCCTCGCCTATTTCCACCACCTCACCCTCGGAATCGAGCCACCGTCGTCACTCTCTCTCTCTCCGCCATCACAGCTGAGCTCCATCCGGGCCCGCTTCTAGGTTCTCGTACTCCTTACAGCGATAGAGGATACAATCGTTTGGACATGTGTGTATCTTCTGGACTTCACACGTTGTTTCCCTCGGGAATAATATCTTTTACGAGTTTCAATCACTCGCCAAATGCCTGCAATCACACCATTTTTTGCCTTCCATTGCAAGAATTCCAGCATGGTACCCAACTTTTTGTGCACTTGTTCGCAACCTGGGTGTTTTGTGGTTTGCTAACATACGCACCAATTTCTAGACCTCCTTTTTAATTTCACAATCCTTCTTTATGTCGCACAACATCTGACCAAGATCATCCGCACCATCGTTTTCTTCAACAGCTCCGGCCGCCTCGCCTGTTGTTTTTTCTTGAAATCCATCGTATTGAGCCCAATCCGGAATGTTGTCGTCTTCTTCTTAATCTTCTTCCATTGCAACCTCTAACTCTTCGTGCGAGATCCAACAATTATAGCTATGCATGAATCCTGACTACAACAAGTGCATATGAAGAATTCTTGATATAGAATACTCCATCTGGTTTTGCACTTTTCGCATGGACAACATATAAAACATTTAGGCTTGTGGGCATTGGCCACACTCAAAAAATAATGCGCGCCATTAATAAATTCCTTCGATCGTTGGTTCGTGGTGTACATCCATAGCCGATTCATCTACATTAGGAAGTAATAAATATAAAGGAGGTCCAAGAAAGTGAAACTACTTCAATAATAATATAATAGTTTAAAACATCATAATTAAACAGAAAACTGAGGGTACACATTTTTAATGTATTTTTCTTATTTCTAACGATTTTAATGAGTTTAAAATGGACTTAATCAGAGTCATGGTTAATTATTTATAAATTTTATCTGTCTCCCTAAATTGTAAATATATTTTTCCATGTATTATTCTTCTTTAGCACTGGTTCGTTAAAGATTCGAGATATTTGTTGGTTTTGCCGATCGAGCGAAGATCGGTTGTCCAGTAGTGTCTTATGGGAAGTGCCACTGATGTGAAGAAAATTTTGCTAAAGTGACTCGTTAACTTTATGTTGAAATTCTCTATCATTAATTCCTGTAGATATGCACAAAACTATCTAAATAGTTCTTTTTTTTCCAAAAAGCAGTTGTTATTTTTCTAAAATAGTTCTAATTAGTGTCCAAACATCCGATCTTCTAGTAGAGGCACTCCATCTACTAGAAAAGACTAAGAAAAGTAAGGTCTACTACTGCTGGCTCAGTCTCTCAGATGTGTGGCAAAGGTCAGGATCACTCTCCTGCTGATTTGCTGTAGAACAAAAGATGATTCTGCATACCCTTGCCCGGACGCCTCAAACCGTTGCTCCTATATATGTCACAGAACAAATAGTTGATGTCACTGAGTAGCGATGGCCCACATGGCACCTACGACTGGTCGAAAGGCCATTTGATCACCACACGCCTGCTTGCGACTGCGAGGATAGCTGAGCACTGCACACGGACGCACGCATGCACAGCCGACTTGGATGTTGTGGGGAATTCCCACCGAGACTACTACACCGGCGTTGTTCGCAGTTTAAGCATCCAAATAAGTGCCTTTTTCTTTCCAGAGACCTCTCAACCCCATCACATTTTTTCCACAGAATTTAAACATTATGTTTTTACTAGTTATATATTGCTCGTGAAAGGATATATATGTTATATGGTATAGCATACAAATATCCATGATGTAGAGGGCCATGTTCTTTAATTAGTTATATTTATTGAACTGGGGATAAATGACAAGTTCAGTAGAATCCATGAAAATGCAATCAACAATTATCTATAGAAACCAAACCCATGCACCCCGGTTGACATCGACGGATTTTCCTTGCACAACGAAGGAAGCTAGGTTCCGGCATAATTGGTACATGAGATTGGTCGTTGGACTTATTTAAGCCAAACACATTGACCTTGTTTGTTCTTAATTAGACGTATTTTTAAGCTAACCTTTTGCTTATACGTCTTATAAGCAAATGGTGGTATCAAGCCTTTAAGTTTATAGTTTAAAAAAAGAATGGCTTATGACTTTAAAAAGTCTAATCGAAAAAGCTATTTGTGTACTTTGGCTTAGACCATTCGACTCATAAGTTAGCTTATAAGCCCAAACTTAATATGAAGAGAAATTTAACAATATGCATGTTGGGTACGATTTCATGTTTGCATGTTGCAAATGATTTTTTTCTCCTAAACCATTTACCCAATTTGTGAGTCGGTTTAACTATTCTGTTAATTATTATTAAATCTGTGAAACAAAATGTCAGGTGATTATACTTTATTAAATATGCATATATACGATAAGCGGGCCACATAAAATTTGGGCTTATCCATCTATATATATGTTTTATCTTTCCATCCGAACTATAAATTGGATGCTCCCATCCATTAAAATCAAACAGAAAATTTGATCGCTATATCGAATAGATTAGGGATTGACATATCCCATCCACCCACGACCATGAACAAAACACACATTTGATAAATCTAACGGACAACACATTTTCAACCAATTGGTTTACCACAACGTGAAAAATAAGGATAGAGAGAACTTTAAGAACATTTCTTTCAAGCTTTCAAAATAGAGCTAGCTACTATGTACCAGCAGTTATTACATATGATTTTTACAATACATGCTAATGTCATTGGTGATGGTTAATAGCTAAGGCACAAATCCAACAGTGAATCACGATGCTGAGATTCAATGTGAAAGCGCAACTGTCCTTGTCGAGGGACGATGGAATGAGGGAGCTCTTCGATGAGACCTTGCTGCACACCGTGCACCCCTTTCCTTTTTTCCTTCCATGTTGACCGCAGACGCAGGCCAACAATCTCCTAATGCCTCCCATGCATGCTTAGCAATATGTTCTCCTATCCTAGCTAGCGTGCTAACTGCCTGTATGACTATGTAGTTGTACTTATATACGACGGGTTCTAAATCTCGGAGTATTGAACAACCATCACGCACACAAGTGTATATCAAATGGAAATAGGGATGGTAATTTCCTCTACGGGCCGGGTCCCCACAAGGGACCCACCCCGCATTTGGGCGAGCGAGGCATTCCACCCGCTGGGTCCCGGGGTGATATATTACCTCTCAAAATATAGCCTATTGCAGGTCCAAGAAGCCCATCTTAAAATACTAGGAATATAGGATACGATAAAAAAAAAATCTAACCCTACCTTATCCTCTTGACCCCCACGCCGCACTCGCTAGTCGCCACTCCATCTCCGGATCTTGCCTCTCTCTCGCCGGTCACCCTCCCTTTCTGGATCTCGCCTCACTCGACGCTCTCCCTCCTTACAGCCACAGGTCACCGCCCTCTCCACTCCCTCCCTTCCTCACCGGTAGCCCTCTCCCCTCCCGGCCTTTCCCTTCCCTCCCTCACCGGTCACCCTCTTCCCTCCCCTCCTCTCCCCTGCAGTCTCCACGTGATGGCGTGTGACACAGCGGTGGTGCGCAGGTGTAGTGAGCTAGTGGCGCACAAGTGTGGCGCGGCATGTAGGTGTCGGCCCACGATGAGCGGAGTTGTGTGGCGAGCACAAGATTCGCACATTGAGAGGCATTTGTGGTCATGCATGCATTGAGTTCATGGATGGAATAATGTATCATGGAAATGTTTGTTTTCTTGATGAATTTTCGATGATGCTATTCATGTATTCATGCTATTTTCGATGATTTGTCAAGTGATTGGATGAAATGGCTTCCCATTGTGGAGGCCCCGGTCGGGTTACGGAACCCTGGAGGGGTCGGGGACGGGGGCTGATTTGGTGCCGCATCTCCACTGGGGACCAGGGCCGGGTGGAGAGGTCCGGGGTCTGGGGCAAAGCCATTCCAGCCCAACCTGCTCCGTTGCCATCCCTATATGGAAACCATCACGACCATCACATGTAGTGTTCTTTAGCCTATGGATCCCACGTGATATCTCCTTAACGATTTAGAGCTCATCTTCAAATATGTCTAGTCCTAATCCATCACTGGCTATACTTCCATGGCTTCGAGCAACGCCTACCCATTAAACAAGAAAGAAACCATATCCGAACACAAGTTCAAACTAACTTGACTCACATTAGCACACAAACATCGCTAAACCGCACCCAGGGTGCGCTATATCTAAAACGCTCCCCTCACATGCCTTCTACACCTTTTCTTGGTCATATATTCTTTCTTTCAGCAATTAAATTACTCATAGTAAAATCTTTCTATTAGTAAATAAATTACAAACGGATATGTTGATCTTTACATTGTTATCCCACACCTTTTTTTCCTTGTCCATCCTGACTGCCACCACACATTTCTCTTGCAAAAATAGTCCTCTTATAGTAAATTAATTACTTACAGTTATTATATTGTGATTAGTAAATGGACTACTCGGATGCCTTATCTTAGTAAATAAATTACTATTACTCGTAGTTATTATGTTTTTGTTAGTAAATGAATTACTCGAACGTCTTCTCTTAGTAAATAAGTTACTCCTTGCAATACATTCCGTCAGTAAATCAATTACTCCTTCCGATCTCTTCTTTAAATTAAAAATATACTTATTGTTTACTAACAATATGGCCTCATACTGTAAACCTTATGATTAATATGAACTCATAGAACAAACTCATGTACTCCAAATATTCTTACATTCCTGTCATGCTCGAAGGGTAAATTGGACTTTTCAGAGCTATTAATTGGTCAGCTAATGATAAACTGATAGAATGGGTATGAAAAGAATCAACACAAATTCAATAGTATGCAAAGAAAGTGAGAATAAACAGGGGTATAAAAGAGATTGACAAAAAATTTAAGGCCATACAAAGAATTCTCTCTTTGGACCTATATATCCGTCTATCTATCTATAGTGAGGGATGCTCAAAACCCAAGTATACACATCTTAGCTAGTACAAATATGAACTGTTTCTAATCTTCCTGGTTACTCTAGTGCAGCAAGCTATACATTTGCGAACTTAAGAAGAAGTTAGCTACATCAGTCAAAATGGTGTGTTATCCTCTTCCTCCCTCTAAAGATTTTATCAATATTTTCCACATTCAACACTGTAACAACATACCGATCTGTCTGTGGATGATTTAGAGCATGAAAGTTACCAAGTTTGGTCCATGGGGAGGACCAGGCGGAGATTATAGAGACGTTCAGGTGGCTCCTTATCGGCTCGTTCGCCTAACAATCCGCAGCGGAGACACCGTCGACGGGATCTCCTTCACCTACATCGGCATCGATGGCCTCGTGTACCACATGGGTCATTGGGGTTCCGATGGTGGTGTTCCGCATGAGGTAAAGTCTACCACTGATACTCCTCTCTTCCTCTATCTCTTTCTTTCTATGTCTATGTAGCTGTGGTTTGCATCTCCAATATTTATATATAAAGTTATAACTAGATGGTACTCCATGTGTTGCTGCGGAAATTCATAGAAAATGATTAGCTTGAAATTGTGTTGGATGATTTTTTTATAGGTAATGTTATGGATGAGGCGACAATATAATGGTGCATAGAAAGTGCCATAATTCTCTTAGGTAGCCCAAGCAAAGCGTTGCACACTGTATTAGTAGTACTATTATAGTAACAAGGTTTAAAAGGATCCAGTACAGCTACAAACATCTCCGAATGAGGTTAAGTTTTGCACTGGGCTCTGAAGGACCGATGTTGATATTGATGTTAGATACAAGCTAGGAAGGTAGCCCGCGCAGTTGAGCTGGCATCTTATTTAAACTATCATATTTTTTGTGGTTAGGATTTTGAATATTATGACTTTAATTTGTCTGTCGGTGAAAGAATTTGAAGGTTCCTTTATACTACATGATTGAAAAAATATATAGGTCGGAAATAGTTTAGAAATGCATGAGTAAAATAGAGTAAACAAATTTTGGACCGAGTACAGAAATAACATGAATTTTAAAATTTGTTAACCCACATAGATCAAATCATCATCTATCATTGTGTAAATAAACTGCAGTTAACCAGACAACCTTTGCATTAGCAGCTTGATTGTCTCCATCCCATGCGAAGGGAAAAAAACATGTGCATGCATCTTATTTCAATTTTATTAATTTTATTGTCATAGACATATGCTGCAACTTTTTATATGCACCATGCATGGATACCTCGTAAGCAATATGATTTAGGGATAAGTAGATAGTGGTAGTGAGGATATACCTCCTAAGTTAGAATTGATCAAGTATATTGTATACTACATATTAAGCGTTTTAGTATCTAAGTAATAAATTTAAGGCCGAGTTCTAAAGAGCTTATTGGATTGGCTACTCGCTTATTTACAGTGAGCACGTTTCCCAAATGGCTAAACGTGTAATATTTTATATTTTTCTCATAATTTCTATTATTTTCTCTAATTTATTATAGTATCAGGTAGTAGTTTAAGAGTCTTCGTATGGTGTTTAATGGACTTAAACTTTCCTATGTTTTTTTTGGCATGGTATTGGTTGGTTATGAATTTTTCCTTCAGAATTACTATAATATATTCATGCAAATCAAAGGATAGTATAGTGATGCAATCGATAGGAAGCACACTATTTCTTCCTACAATCCAAAGGAGCTTTGAATTTTAATTTTAAATCCCAAATATAATTTTGAGCTGAATTCAAACTTTTTAATGGTGTATTGCTTTTTGGATGTTACAAAAGAAAACAAAACTAAAGAGATGAACGTGGGGCCTGTGTGGGTACTTATGTATTGTACTTATGTGCATCTAGAAGTGGGGATTTTAAGAGATAAATTTAATTGGTAGTTTTTTAGGTAGATGTAATGGATAAACAATGGATCTACCACAATAAATAAAAACCAACGGTTAAATACTTTTTTCTTAGAATTTATATGATTTATTACAACGCCACGTGGTGGCTTATAAGCGTTTGTAGATATGCTATGAGGCGGCTTAGAAGCGTTTGTAGGGATGCTATGTGGCAGCTTACTAGCGTAAGTAAGAAGTTTAATGGACTTTCAATATATAATAGATAGATATATAGGTAGATTGTCAAGAATAGAAAAAATTAAACTGAGCATAAAACCTGTAAATATGAAATTTACACTCTGGAAAACAAGTTAAAATTTTAATTTGAATGTTTTATGAAAAAAATATAGCGGCATATATAAGTATTGATAGTCCTTTAGTCAAAACTTGTGAATTTTTTAAGTTATGAAACCGTTTTTTTCTTTAATTTGTGACATGTTCATGCATGGCAATGAGCAAAATCCGATGATTTATAGTGGATAGAGGTTTGAAACCAGATGAATTAATTAGACATGTACTATCCAATTATGTAATCCATGTAAATTGTACCTGCAGATTCATCTCGGCCTTATGGACTTTGTGAAGGAAATCTCTGGCACAACGGGCATGTGGGTCAGTGGAATGCGTAACGTCCTACGATCACTCAAGATCACCACCTTGAAAAGGACTTATGGGCCATACGGCAACCCTAAAGCTGGGATCCCTTTTAGCTTCTCAGTTGATGGCAGTGATCGGATCACTGGCTTTTTCGTACGCGCTGGCTTTATAACCGATGCAATTGGAGTCTATGTTCGTCACTGCTAGAGTTTTAGACTAGAAAAAATACCCATGCTTTACAACGAGTAAAGGTTATTTTATTGTTATACGATTTAGTTAAGGTGAAATTCACTGTGGGAATTCGCTTGGATGCTAATGATAAACTGATAGAATGGGTATGAAAAGAATCAACACAAATTCAATAGTATGCAAAGAAAGTGAGAATAAACAGGGGTATAAAAGAGATTGACAAAAAATTTAAGGCCATACAAAGAATTCTCTCTTTGGACCTATATATCCGTCTATCTATCTATAGTGAGGGGTGCTCAAAACCCAAGTATACACATCTTAGCTAGTACAAATATGAACTGTTTCTAATCTTCCTGGTTACTCTAGTGCAGCAAGCCTACATTTGCGAACTTAAGAAGAAGTTAGCTACATCAGTCAAAATGGTGTGTTATCCTCTTCCTCCCTCTAAACATTTTATCAATATTTTCCACATTCAACACTGTAACAACATACCGATCTGTCTGTGGATGATTTAGAGCATGAAAGTTACCAAGTTTGGTCCATGGGGAGGACCAGGCGGAGATTATAGAGACGTTCAGGTGCTTCTTATCGGCTCGTTCGCCTAAACTCACAAATGAAATTTAATATAAAAATCACCCTCTTCAATCAAGCCAATATCCACACACACTGTAAATCGACACCCCACAACATACCACCAAATCTACCATTAGGAGGTTTCAGTGCCAAAAAAATCTTTACCAGCACAAAGATTTTTAAGGGCATTTGTCGTAAATTCACTCCTAATAGTTGCCGCAATAGCAATGAACTCCAGATGATGTTTTTTTTGTTAAACCTATCTTTAGTCTCCCCTTTATCTCTTCGTCCTCAACCAAGCTACGGGAGGCGAGCTCCCATCAAGCACCTCAATTCATCCACGCACATAACATAATGGTATAAAAAAATGTAATATTCTCCACTTTAGTCTTTATTAACAGAATTTGTTCCAGCAAGAAAAGGCTCAGTGCATTATTGTTGGTAGTGCGTGTTGAATTTATTCCCTTTGCTGTGCAATCACGAACTGGATGCAATATTCTGGGAGAATGTTATATTTGGCATATTCTTCAAATACTGGTGAGGAAGCACACACCTTTCTACATCGGTTAAAAAAGAGAGATTGGACTATCAGAATTTGCAAAATGGAAAGTATAGAAATATCATCTTTACATTAATTCCAGGCAGACTGGTGGCACTCGTACAGAAATAGCATGTTGCACTGTTCCATTTTTATTTTTAGAGTAAATTTCAGAAAAGCCATGTTTTTATGGTCAAAGTTATAGAAAATCACAGGTATTATGACATGTGCCACATAACCACAAGTTTTATGGACTATATGTTTCATAAAACTTTACCTTTATTAAAACATTGATTAATCACAGCATATTTGAAGCATTATTTTTCAATGTAGCCAATATGTAAACTATCAACCTTAATCAACAACCAATTTTATATACACTCTATGGTTTAGAATTTTAAGTATTTTATACTCAACATGCACAAAGGTGGGACTAGTATAAGAAGGGACTATTGCAAAGTATATTTACTGATGCCAATACTGTCACTGTCGTGGAAGAGAAGGAGGCTGCCATTGAGTACGTTGAGGCGGAGCTGGCCATGATGACACATCGGCATACAGAAGGGGCTGCAGAAGTAGTGGTGGTTCGGGTGGGAAGATGTGAGAGGGAGACAGGAGATAGAGTGAAGGGGGAAAGGATAAGGACGACGGGAGAAAAAGAGAATGTGGGGGAAAGGATAAGGAAGCAGCTGTTTTTTTTTCTCCCCCGCACTCGGCATTGCTATCTGCTCGATATGTGTCGGTTTAATAAAAACTGGCACCAATGTAATTTTAAATGCACCAGCTAATAAAAAAAGTATGGGAAATATATATGGTTCATTTTTATTAAAGAACCTGCACAGACGAGGAGTTATCAGTGCCAGTTTTTTCTCTCTCAGGATGTGGCGGGGTTGGGTGGGCATGAACCACTTATCATTACCGGTTTTTCCTAATCCAACGCATATAACGTTGTCCCCTATTAGGATTTCTGTAGTAGTGCCTTAAAATCTGAGATGAACCTTTCCATTCTACTTACTGACTTGTATGCCTAAGTTTGGTTTTGATCCACTTATGCTTCTTCCTTGATGAGTCGTTTAACAACCCTGCGAAATTTATATTAGTTTTATCCTTGAACATGGACGAAAATTAAAAATTTATAGAGTAATGTCATCTTATATTTACCTATAATATTAACTTCGTTCTATATATATGAGGCCAAAATTTAAAAGATATTCAAAAAGACATGCATAACATTATTTTAGATTCGATGTACAAAGGTGAGACCAGTATAGCAATTCTCAGATACTGCATACAACATCACAAAATTTGTCGTATATAGGATAAAAAAAAATACAATATAATCTCTTTAGTGTGTATTAAATTTTATCTTGCATTATGTAAAAATAAAGTTGTTTACTAACAATATGGCCTCATACTGTAAACCTTATGATTAATATGAACTCATAGAACAAACTCATGTACTCCAAATATTCTTACATTCCTGTCATGCTCGAAGGGTAAATTGGACTTTTCAGCCTACTTGGTCATATATGACCACGATCACTCTGATACTCCTGATGATGCTCTAACCATTATATTTGGCATCTCAATGGAACTCTTCGTTTGCTTATTTTTGAAAAGTTGTGAGGCCTCAATAGGCAAAATACAAGAAGAATCAGATCAAAATTAAGGAAATTGCAAAAAAAAAAAAAGGTAGTGCGATCAACTGATGTAGAGTCCTTTCCGTCTTGAATGTCATACAAATGATCTGAATATTCGGAACCATCTTCACAGCTGACACATAGAGTTCAGTTGGGCCACCTGACCAGTGGCTCAATTGATACCATTACCATTTGTTAAAAGCGAAATTTAACAAGATTCACTTGGATTTGGAGTTGGATATATATATCGATGCGGAATCAAAGGAGATTGAATCTTACCAAATTCGAAATGCGCATCGGCTGGAAACATAGTTGGAAACGGATTGAGCCGATATGGTAGGTAGCCAATACAGCTTGACTTGGGCTCGGTTTAGGCTTAGATTGGAATAACTGATATTGCAGTATAGAGATTGAGCTCGCCTAAGGCAATTGTATCTAGTAATTAGGATATTTATGTCGGTTTAAATTAGAGATATGATAAGAGTTCGCCATGTGGACTTAATTGTTCGTATTTTATCTTTAGGAAAGCTTGAGTCGTGTCCGTAATGGACAAGTTTTGTACTCAGGGTATCAATATAAGCCCCATACAATTGTAATAGACGGATCGAATCAATACAACTTTGAGCGCATCGCCACCTTTCTCTTTTTTACTTTTCGACGAGTTCTTGTTTCAAGTCGGAGCATCGGTTGCGATCTCTCCACAAGAGGTAACTTGTCTTGATGGCTTGCGCTATCGAGGCTATTATGTCGCTTTAGATGTATTAGTCCTATTATCATAGTCATTATTATCATATATCTTAAATAATCCTGACTTAGTATCTCGATTTAGTCATATCGACTGTTTCTCACTTTAGGGTTTACGCTGGCATCGACTAAATCATCTTACTAGATTATATTAACTAAGTTATCTACCATCCTGAAAAGCGGTTAATGACTTGATTGTCTAGACTTTATGCTTCTTTGCATACTTTGTGATGCATCATCCCTAACCGTGCTTAGAATCATAGAAATTAACTAGGAATTAATCATAACTAAGGATACCAAGGAAGGGGGGTGATGAAAAACTGAAGGTACACTGGGAGAGATGTAGTACACGCAATATGCTCCTGTCTGAATGTCCAAACATGTCACCTCGTAATATCATGGAGCTACTTTTGTCAATCAGTGATCTGGCTTCCGTCACAAAGAAGGATGTTGCTTGAGGTGGCACTTTTACTGTAGCTACATACTGATGGGTAGTTGAAATCCAGCGGTTTGTGTGCCTCCACTCTTTACTACTCAACCCAAAGGCATCACGAATATTGACTGCCCAGACCTGATGCCAATCCTCCAAGTGCATAGCACTATGCAGAGCTTCAGCAATCTCCCATGCCGATCTATCACCATTGGTGGCATCTTTTATGATTCCATCACATACCCAATAATTGGCTGCGTTGGTGCCCCAGTTGATGCCATAGTCATCACCTCTCAAAGCCTTGTACAAGATGCACTCCATGACATGTTTGGTGCTCATATCAGGTTCAAGGACACCGCTGTAGAAGGCTACCTCCTCAGCCTCTACTTGCAGCAGGTGCCTGACACTATTAAGTATGGAATCACTTGACAAATCAGCATATATAGAAACATTACTCTCAGCTAACTTCCTTTCATGCACCTCTCGTATGTCATTGCTATGAAGTGAAAACCTGCCTCGGGAGGTCCACAACACCCTCTTGCCCAAAAGCCCTGCTACAAGGATACCACAATCTTTAAGATCAATGTAGCGGCCACTCCCATTGTGGAAGATCACCAGGAATCCGCGGTCACGAAGGTTGTACAAGATTTCCTCCTTGACATGTTGTATTGGGCCTCTAGCAACCTGGTGTACCCCATCAAAATCGTCCTTCTCATCCCACTGGTCAAAGAGGGCTATCACATGTTGAGGAAGATTCAGATCAATCGCAATGGCCTTCTGCACAGCCCTGGTGTTTTGCCACAGTGAGCAATCAACGTGGATGATTTTGTCCAAGCCTGCTTTCATCACAGTAGCAGCCTCTCCTAACAGTGATGCTGATGATTTGAGCCGTGTGGCAATGGCTTTGAGAACAGCGGATGCCCCCAATCCACCCCAGCCATCAAAGTGTATCACATCTCCTTTGTTTGGACCCATCAGAAAATGGATTATCTCCTCTGCAGCACCACTGATGTTGTCTGCCTTGATCTTGATTACCTGGTATAATTAGTGCTAATAAATCAGATAGTGGTGGCATATCTATACATCAATTGCAGCAATGGATTACATACAAGCCTTTATTTCACAAGAGTACCAAAATAATTATCTTGAGAGTTGAGATGGATGGATCAGGGTAATATGTTTACATTGCCTTTAATTTTGATACAATGATTAAATCTACAATTTAATTCATCCAACAAATATATAAAAATAAAAATTTATATTCTCCACGTGAATATTAAGAACAAATAGAGTTTTTTAACGAAAAAGAACAATAGAATTATTTGAAGTAAAAAATAATAAGCAAGTACATAATGATATAGAAAAGTACAGAACAGAAATCCAATTATTGCATGTTCAAATTAATGTGTGCGACGTTTGAATTTGCCAAGAGAATGCTGCTGACGAGAGACTTTCTATGTTGTTTGGACGAATGACAACTGTTAATTACTTACAATCTAACAACGATTTATAAGAGAAGGTACCTAAAGTAAGGTACTCAAATGTGGGTCAAGTATTAACTTCAATATTAAGTGGAATGTCAGACTAATAGTTTAATCTGTACGTAGTGTGTTAGTATCATATTTGATGATGAAGGCCAAATTAGTAAATAATTAGCCATTCTTCTTGTAGCATTTTCAACACCAAACAACTATACCGTTAAAATATATTATATGTTAGTTTAATAAACTAATTTGATGCTGTAAACTTGATTAAACCTACAAAAATTTGGCTTAGAAAAAAAATCAAAAAGTCCTGTGATATGAATATGAAACGGAGGGAGTATTTGATATTGATTGGCATACAAATCCTGCATCTACCCAAAACAAATCAAATGATGCCAGCCAAATAGAATGGTAGTAAAAAGTAAGAAAGGTACAACAGTCCACACATAGTGACAAATCACACACAAACGGGTAGCAGCACACCACACATTATTACACCAAGCAGCAATACAGGATGAAGAGTTCAGTAGTTCAGCCACTAGATTATTCTGTTAATGCTGAAGCTGATGATTGATCTCGTGCTCTTGTTTATTCTTCCCAAGCTATGAAGCTAGGCCACCAAATTGAGCAACTCAAATTGTATCATCATCTGTCCATAAAGATGATGCATCGTTTCTCCATGGAAGTCCAGCAAAGGCAACAAAAACCAAACAGAAATCACGGCCAATGCAGATGCAGATCGCATCCATGATGGGCAAAATCATGCAGATGCAAAATAAGCAGCAGATCTGTCTGTAGACAAGGCATCTCTTCCTTGCAAGCGAGACGTCACAGTGTCATGCAATGATGCAAAGAGTACAAGGACATACATAACTTATCATTGACTTGAAGAAAGCAGAGTAAGCATCTCTTCTCCCATGACATGCCAAGCCATAATCATTTGAGATAGTAGGGATTACTGGCTACCTGTAGATATGAACCCGACGGCGTGCCAGTGAAAGGCGTTATAGTCAGATACAAATTTAATTTGTAGCGAATGAAAAACACTGAATTTCTGATATTTGTTTCCTAAACAATAATATTAATTCAACTATGTAGAGAAGCTAATGGTGCAACCAATGAAATCAACTCATGCAAATGAAGTAATAAGCAAGATAGGAAGGACAGAGGGTAAATAAGTGAGTCAATCACCTGAGTAGGGAGGTTCTCCGCAGGGCTTTCTTGTAGTAGTGCGAGTCCCATGACATGCCAAGCCATAATCATTTGAGATAGTAGGGATTACTGGCTACCTGTAGATATGAACCCGACGGCGTGCCAGTGAAAGGCGTTATAGTCAGATACAAATTTAATTTGTAGCGAATGAAAAACACTGAATTTCTGATATTTGTTTCCTAAACAATAATATTAATTCAACTATGTAGAGAAGCTAATGGTGCAACCAATGAAATCAACTCATGCAAATGAAGTAATAAGCAAGATAGGAAGGACAGAGGGTAAATAAGTGAGTCAATCACCTGAGTAGGGAGGTTCTCCGCAGGGCTTTCTTGTAGTAGTGCGAGTGGATGGGCTTGTAGAGGGAAGGATGGTGGTTGGCTTCCATGCCTTCCCACTCAAGGCCATCCCACCATTCCTTCTCGCAGTCCACTGTAGGTGGTGTGCTATCGTGGCGACCAACAGATGGCAGCCGTCTGAGGCTCCAACAGCCCTTGATCTTCATGGTCTCGAGCTGGGGCGTGGACATCTTGCGGCCGCAGATGCGCTGCAGCTTGGGTAGCTCGTGCAGGTGGATGCGCTTTAGCCCTCGGAATACTATAGTTGAATCGGAATCCAGTGGGAAGACATCCTTGAGTGCACCGCAGCACACGATTTCAAGTGTTTTCAAGCTACGGCATCCATTGGAATTTGATGCGCATAAGGGGAGTACATGTACCAACCTGGGGCACCGATCTAGATGTAAGAACTTCAGGTTCTCGAATGAATTGTAGCTAGGCTGAAACAATGACGTGTCCCAGTCCCAGATGTAGAAAACCTTTAAGAGTTGAGATGCCCAGAATGTTTCGAGACTCCGGAAAATATTGTCTCGAGTGCGAGGAGCAGTAAAAATAGTGCCTTCTAAGTTAGGACACCTCTCAATTCGGCACCACCATAGGATCCTCCAACTCAAATCTATTGCAGCAGATGCATGGCCTGGGATACTGGTGATAGACAAGCAATCATGCAAGTGCAGGCTCAATGCACTGTCATGCACGAAATCTGGCAAAGTAATGCCACTAGCTTCTTTTATAATAGTAGTAGTACCCTGACGTAAATTAGTTTGCATCTCATCCTGTACGCTGATGTAGCAGTGGGCACTATATGGTTTCGAACAATTAGAAGGACAAGGCCACATATAAATGAAAGATGGGGCATCTCCACCGTCACTAGCATCTCTATCACCATCATCAGCTTGCAAGATGTCTTCGAAGTGGGCGTTAATGTCATCCATATATAAGTTGTCGATTGGCTTCTGCAGGTTTACAGTTGGCACTGGTTGTTTGCAGCCACAAATGCCAGTATGCATTTCTCGGCTAGCTTCTTTAAAACCATCAGTTGCAGAAATATTAGCAGTAGATGAAATCTCAACAGATACACGGTTGCCAAGTCTGTCGTGCAAAAGTGACCGAATGAATCTTGCATTCCTCAATGAAATGTAGAAATCAAAGTTAACAACTGCTTGGTCGCCATGAAGCACTTTTCTTGATGATGAACCTACACTTGTATCGCCACTGGCTGCCTCTTTCTTGCTTGACTTGTCTTCTCCCACCCATCTTGCATCAGTGGTGTCAATGTGTAGCACATACAATTCTGGCTTCTTCCATTCCCTAGGCCATAGTATTGCTCGTAGCTTCTCACAACCCAACAGAATTAGCTTGTTGAGACGTGGAGCTTGCATTGCAGTAAGGTCAAGCATTTTGATTGCTGTATGTGACATGTCCATCTCCACGAGGCTCTCTAACAATCCTCTCAGCAATAGGCTCTTCAGTTGCGTGCATCCCTGGAACGAGATGATCTTTATGTTGGCGGCGACATTGCTGACGAATATAAATGACTCTAGCAACAGAGGCAGGAAATTGTGGGCAAGTTTCTCCAGCTCAACACAGCCATCAAGGGCAATTGTCTTGATACTAGAGGTTGACAGGTCAGGGAATTCTACAAATGATGATGCTTGGTTTGTAATCTCGCAACATGTAACTCGGAGCTTGCCAAGGTTGGGCGGCCTGCAGCTGTTGCTTCTAGCAACATGGCCAGGACCTAGATGGCTTATCCAGGTCGCATTCTTAATCCCCTTCACATTCAACTCATGAAGGTGAACCATTTGATCCATCATCTCTTCTGATAGCAACCAATACCACTCTGTATAACTTATGTCCAACACCCAAAGCTCCCCAAAACATGTTCTATTGTGATGGCCCATTTTGCTCTGTTGATGCTCATCCTCTTCATATTCCTGTTATAAAAACAGGGGTCCACATCTCCTCTCTAAATTTGTTATTTTAAGTCCTCCACTCTTAAGATCTCTAATCCCGTTGGGTGCATGCATGTATTTATTGAGATGATTCAACTAAGGAGGTGATAATAATTGTTTTTATTCTTTGCGTCTATGATGGTTATGCCTTATATTTTGGGACAGAGAGAGTATGAAATTTAGTCGTGTGCAATGATGATGGCTCCCCATATACTGAGTATGAACACAATAGTAATTGCCTAATAATACATGGAGCATCTTCTACATGGAGCATCTTTTTTGAGTGCATGCTTCCCAAACTGCTAGGCAGTGTGTGTTTTGCAAAAAAATTCTATTAAAAAGTTGCTTTATAAATCGTATAAACCTTTTTTTAGGTTCAAAATAATTAATAGTCAATAACCATACGCTAATGCTCACCTCGTATATATTACATATCTTCTCAATCTTCGCTTTCCCCTCCTCTCAAACACTCTCAAACTGTCTACAGAAAAGTGAAAAACTAACTAGTAACTCAATAGACAAGCAAAGAAATAGCAATTATGATTGGGGCTCAATAAGTAAAGATGTACTCATGTAAACACATGTGATCACGCAGGTAACTTTAGCTTTTGATATTGTTATTTTTCAGCCATCTGATTATTTTTCTGAACATGCAGTCAACTAAGGTTGCACACTGCAAGATTTGCAACTCATGTAACGAAGTGTAACATTTTGTTTTCTTTGTTTTTCATTTACAGGGTTAATGGGATGCATTTTTATGCATGTCTAGATTAAAGTTTGTTCTTTCATTTCGAAAATAAGTTAGATCATTATTGTGTTGCATTTCAACAAAAAATGCTAATTATTCGATCGATGTACCCCACGCTTCAATAAAAAAAATAGAAAATAAATAAGGTTTGTAGAGCTCATCCAACTAAGCAAAATAAACAGACACAACTACAAATTGAGAGCCCGATTTTTTTCAAAATATCTGGCGTTGTTTCACCTATTGTATAAAAATGTCTCACTTGTATGTAAAAAATGTTTCAAACTATTAAAATGGAGATGCATTGTTGCATCACAGTTGAAACATATCGCTCTTAAACATGAAACATCGAGCTTCAACTGTTGAAACAGCCACGGAGCCGCAAGAATCAAAGACAAAAAAAAAATGAAACACCATCGAAATCCCAAGTGCAACACTTTGATGCAACATGTGGAACAACCATATATTGACTGAAACATCGAAAAATCATAAAATATGCCGATTAGATCTGGCTTCTTACTCCTCTCTGGTGGTACAATCTACGATCAATGTGGATGAGTGACAAAGGTGGGGAGGGGGGGGGAGATGGCGGCAACAACAGCACAAAGAGCAATGACACAACTGACGATTGCCGACCCTGGTGGAAGGACTGCTCCTCAGCGGCCAAGAGATATGGCCTTTGGCACCGCTACTGCTTGATACCTGTGGATCCCATGATCCCACCAACATTGGTACCATGTACCTGCGATGATGTGAAGCCTCATCGCTGAAAAAGATATTTTTATTTACTGTCTACATACTAGATTATATCTATTGTTATTTCCTATTTAATTGTCTAACTTAACTTTCAATTCAACAAGTTTGTGGCAACAACCGGGACTAAAGGTATCTTTAGCCCACTTGTCAGTCCGTCCCCGATTTTTGAATTTATTTTTAAGAAATACATTACAAACTTTAAAAAATATATAAACTAAAAGTAATACATTACATTACACAATATAAATAATACATCAATTCCATTTAAAAATCTATTTACAATGTTTACAATCTTATAGAATCTATTTACAATGTATATAATTCCATTTAAAAGTCATTAAAATGGTTAGAAAATAAGGAGAACACACTAAAAAATATGTTTAGAATTTTAAAAAATTCTAAAAAATTAAAATGTAGATAATATATGAAAATTATAGTTACAACTTGTGTGATGTTTTAATTGTTCAATGTAGATATTGTATTTACCTAACTTTATAATTTTCTTGCCAGGATCGGACGCAGGCGACTCTCAAGTTTAATTACGTTATTCGAAGGTCGCCAAGCAACACGCTATGGTGAGTCGACATACAATTCGATACGACATGTTAATTCAAATTATATAATAAATTAACTTTATTTTTGTTTACAAATTACTTATGATTACTATATTGTAAATTTATTTTTACATATGAATACTTATATAAAATAGTCGTTGCTTATGATTACACATATATTTCTTTAGTAAGTGAATTTATAAGTGCTTCGTACTTGTCAATATTGTGGATATATATAACAATATACATGTAGGTTGTATATTTCTTAAATAGGTGAAATTTAGAAGTTCTTCATAGTTGTCGACAATGTGGATATATATAACAATATACATGAAGGTGAAATTTATAAGTTGACTGTAGTCATCGAAAGTGTAGATCATTATAACATTTCATGTATTATTTAATGTTATGAACAGATGACAGATCGCGAAGATTATCCTTCATCATGGAAATGATGAATTTCATACATTTATAACATTTATATCATTGCTTAGTTTTTTAATCTTTTTCTACTATCACTATATCCTATTATTTTTTTTATTGAAGACGTGTATGTCTAATATAGCAATCCTCTCATATATAGGTATACATAGTATCCTAATCAGCCTCTAAATCAAAAAGATTAGCTATGTAGTGTCCTTTACGCCTTTCTCCGTACACATCAGACAAATTCATGCACCAAGAACGAGTATTTTACAAGTTCTTACACTAGATTGCACCCACCTAACAAGTTCGTGTACCGATGATGCAATTTACTCATGCATTTTTGTACCAGTTGATAGCACCAAAGCGTACCAATCGGTACTAAATATGCCCTCAGGATTAGTTGAAAAAAACATCTCAATCTAAATCAAATGTATGTAGTAGGTGGGATGGCAGCGCGCGTGAGAGTTAAGGTGAGAGATTTGAGTTTGAATCCCACAACCCACATATTTTTTTTTACTTAGTGTGCATCTTTACTACCGGCTGAAAAATGGTTAAAGATATATAGAGATGTTTGGTCTCGATTTACTGGTCTAGGTTGCTACAACCGGTACTAAAAGGGATTTTAACCGGTATTAAACATCGTTTCTCATGTAGTAAATGATCAATGTTTTAAAAGTTAGGAGTAGACTGAATCATGTCTTAAATATCAAATATTTACACTGGTGGAGAAACCACTTTCGTCGGTCGGGCTAATTCCACAATAGTCCCCGGTTGCACAAAAACCGGGACTAAAGATGATCTTTAGTCCGCGGTTAAAAAGGGTAACGGGCATATTTGATCTTTAGTCCCGGTTCAAATGCTGTCAGGGCCTGTAGGCCCCCCGGGATCTTTAGTCCCGGTTAATAACACCAACCGGGACTAAAGATCCCGGCGATCTTTTAGCCCCGGTTCATAACACAACGGGAGTAAAGTCCCACCCCTATATATATGTCTTCTTCTCCTCCAGCCCGAGCAAGCTTCAAAATTTCTTCAAAAAAGAGGGGAGGTCATGCCAAAATTATAAGTGAATTTATTGTGTTGATTATATCAAATCGGAGGTGCCTAAAAGGTTAGCAACTTCATCCTCCAATGTTTTTTTTTTTCATATTACATTTGGAGCTATGTTTTGCACACTTTTTTGTCTCTAAAATTTTGTTGTTAGTTGATGAGAGAGAATTTGTGTGGAGAAGAAAGAATATATAGAAATTTAGTTTATTTGGTAAATAAGGTTTTATAAAAAAGTTGAGAAGGAAAATATAGTGAAGTTAATCTTGAATAATACAAAACAAAGTAAAATGAAAAATTAAAATAAGTACAACACATTAATATTAGTTTAAAACTTTATAAATAGTAAATATATAATTATTCGGTGTAATATTTCATAATATTTGTATGAATAATGATATGTCATTATTGTGTGAATGTTGAAAGAGTTTGTAATTATTTTATAATTATTGTATGACTGTCTTTATTGTACGATAATTATGTGTGTACGATTTTTTTTCATGTCATGTAGATGGATCGGCAATGGATGTACGCTGACCGGCGGTCCAAAGAGTTTATTGACGGCGTGCATTATTTTTTGAGAGTGGCCAAAGCTAACAGGCAAAAGGGTTTTATTTGTTGTCCATGCAATAAGTGTAAGAATCAGAAGGAGTATTCCGCATCCAGGACTATTCATTTCCACTTGTTTGAGTCGGGGTTCATGCCAAGCTATAATTGTTGGACATCCCACGGAGAGCAAGGTGTTGAAATGGAAGAAGATGAAGTGGAAGACGACAATATTCCGGACTTTGCTCAATACGCTGGATTTGAAGGAAATCAAACGGCGAGGAGGAAAGGGATGCTGATGGTAACAACGTTGCGGATGATCTTGGTCAGATGTTGCAGGACGCTAAGGAGGATTGCGAAAGTGAAAAGGGGGCCCATAAATTGGACAAGATGTTAGAGGACCACAGAACGTCGTTGTACCCAGGTTGCGAGCAGGGGCACAAAAAGTTGGATACCACTCTGGAGTTCTTGCAATGGAAGGCAAAAAATGGTGTTAGTGACAAGGCATTTGCGATTTATTGAAACTCGTCAAGAACATTCTTCCGGAGGGAAACAAGTTGCCCGAGACAACGTACGAGGCTAAGAAGATAGTGTGCCCTCTAGGACTGGAAGTTCAGAAGATTCACACATGTCCGAATGATTGTATCCTATATCGTGGTGAGGAGTACGAGAACCTAGAAGTATGCCCTGTTTGCAAAGCGCTACGATACAAGATTAGACAGATGATCCAGGAGAAGTTGACAGGCAGCTAACGAAGAAGAGAATTCCTGCTAAGGTGATGTGGTATTTCCCTATAATACCACGGCTAAGGCGTTTGTTCAGGAACAAGGGGAACGCTAGAATGATGCGGTGGCACGCTGAAGAGCGTCAACAGGACGGGATGCTGAGACACCCCGCCGATGGTTCGCAGTGGCGAAACATCGACAGAAAATTTAAAGAGTTTGGAAAGGACACACGAAACATACGGTTTGGTTTAAGTACGGATGGCATGAATCCTTTTGGAGAGATGAGCAGCGGCCATAGCACTTGGCCCGTTACGATGTGTATCTACAACCTCCCCCGTGGCTATACATGAAGAGGAAGTACATAATGATGCCGATTATAATTCAAGGCCCCAAGCAACCTGGTAACGACATCGATGTGTACCTAAGACCACTGGTCGAAGATCTTAAACTGTTGTGGAAGAAGGAAGGTGTCCCCGTGTGGGATGAGGACAAACAGGAGGAGTTTAACCTACGAGCGCTGCTGTTCGTAACCATCAACGATTGGCCTGCACTTAGCAACCTATCCGGGCAGTCCAACAAGGGGTACAAGGCTTGCACTCACTGTATGGATGAAACAGAAAGTACGTATCTTAAGCACTGTAGGAAGGTTGTGTACATGGGTCATCGTCGATTCCTTGCAGCAAACCACCCGGTACGGAAGAAAGGCAAGCACTTTGAACATAAGGCGGAGCACCGCACGAAGCCTAAACATCGCAGCGGGAAAACAGTGTTTGCTATGGTTAAAGATCTTAAAGTAGTGTTTGGAAAGGGGCCTGGCAGCCAGCCTATAGAGAGTGAAGATGGTCAGCGGATGTGGAAAAAGAACTCTATATTTTGGAGTTACCCTATTGGGAATTCTTGGATGTCCGCCATGCAATCGACGTGATGCACCTCACTAAGAATCTTTGCGTAAACCTTCTTGGCTTCCAAGGTGTATATGGAAAGTCGAAAGATACACTGGAAGCACGTAATGATTTGAAGCATATGGAACAACGCGGTGACCTTCACCCGGAACCAAAGGAGAAAGGAAGCCATTACTTGAGTCCAGCCAGCTACACTCTTAGCAAGGCAGAGAAGGAAAGTATGTTTGAATGCTTGGAGAGCATCAAGGTACCGTCTGGATACTCCACGAATATAAAGCGAATAATAAGCACGAAGGAGAAGAAGTTCACAAATCTAAAGTCTCATGACTGTCACGTGTTGATGACACAGCTGCTACCAGTTGTAATAAGGGGTATCCTCCCAGACAATGTCCGGGCAACAATAACAAAGCTATGTGCTTTCATGAACGCAATTTCGCAGAAAGTCATCGATCCTGATAGATTAGAAGCCCTGCAGAATGATGTGGTGCAATGTCTTGTCAGCTTTGAGTTGATATTCCACCTTCATTTTTCAATATAATGACGCATCTGCTTTGTCACCTTGTCAAAGAAATCGGTATTCTCGGTCCTGTGTACTTACACAACATGTTTCCTTTCGAGAGGTACATGGGCGTTCTGAAGAAGTATGTTCGTAACCGTGCTCGTCCAGAGGCAAGCATCGCCAAGGGGTATGGAACAGAGGAGGTCATTGAATTCTGCGTAGAATTTATCGAAGCCCTTCGCCCAATCGGGGTACCTGAATCAAGGCATGAAGGGAAGACTACGGGAAAGGGGACTCTCGGAAGGAAAGCAATAATGACGGTAGACAACAATTTATTCCGTAAAGCCCATTTCACGGTTCTGCAACAATCTTCATTGGTGGCTCCCTACATTGAAGAGCACTTGGCTCTAGTTCGCGCCAAAAACATCGGTAAGTCCGATGCATGGATTACAAGACATCACATTGATATTTTCTCCACGTGGCTGCGACAACATCTCATGGGTAACGAGACGATTAACCAACAACTGGCCTTCCTGGCGAGGGGACCATCTGGCTCGATCGCGACATTCCAGGGATATGAAATCAATGGGTACACATTCTACACGAGGGCCCAAGACATGAAGAGCACGAACCAGAACAGTGCTGTTCGTATCGATGCCATGGGACAGGATGGTACGACTGGCACGCATTACGGTGCCATCGAGGACATATGGGAACTTGACTATGGACCTCTCAAGGTCCCTCTGTTCCGGTGCCAATGGGTTAGGTTGACTGGTGGAGGCATAACGATTGATGACAGTGGGATGACAACGGTTGACCTTAACAAGGTTGGATACTCGGACGAACCTTTTGTCCCTGCCAATGATGTAACCCAAGTTTTTAACGTCAAGGACATGTCTAGCAAAGGAAAAAAAGGCAAAGTGACTGACGAGCCGAAGCGCCACGTGGTTCTCCCGGGAAAAGAAAAAATCGTCGGAGTAGAGGACAAGACTGACGAGGATTACGATCAGTTTGATGGGCAACCCCTTTCACGGTGACAATTGACCCTAGCATCCTCCTATCAAATGAAGACACCCCTTACTCACGTAGCGTCACAAGGAAGGAACAATAGTGAGGAGAAAGTACGTCCGGTCAACCGTCACCGCCGATGTATTGCCGTAATTATTCTGTACACGATGTATACTATGTTGGATGTACCGAATATCTATACTAATCAATTGTTGTATGGCATATGTAAATAGGTATGATTATTAGAATTTTTATCAAATTGAAATCATCCATATGCTAGTTATATATGATCATTAGTTTTTTTCGTTAATTATGTATGATTATTAGAATTTTAATCAAATTGAAATCATCCATATGCTACATATATGATTATTAGATTTCTAAAGGTTTTAAATCATGCATGTGCTATTTACATATGCTAATTAGAATTTTTAACAATTTTAAATCATTCATGAGCTTATTATCATTAATGTTCGAATTTAAATAATTGTTCGAATTGAAATAATTGTAATGCATTATTTACTATTATCTTTACTCATAATTGTCAATAATTTATCATTATTTACTATTATCTTTACTCATAATTGTCAATAATTTTTGGAAGGTTTTATCATTAATTGTTCGAATTTAAATAATTGTAATGCATTATTTACTATTTAAATAAATAATTTAAATAATTGAAACACATATGCAAAGAAAATAAAGACATAACTGCTAGTATCTTTACTCCCGGTTCCTAACCCTAACCGGGTTTAAAAGAATTTGGAAATAGCGGGAAAAGATCTTTAGTCCGTTGTTGTTAACAACCTCCCAGTTGTTATACCAACCGGGACTATAGATCCGGGGTATATATATTCCGGCCGCGCCCTCATCTTCTCCACCAACACTTAGCCTTTTTCGATCTCGATCGGCTCCTCCTTCGCCGCCGCGCCACGCCAGGGCAATCCCGCGCCGACACCGCCGTCGTCTCTCGCCGCGCTCGGTGGTCCTTGCCGCCTCCGCCGCAGACGCCGCCGCCGCACTTCTTGGTGAGAGCCGCCGCTGCCTTCTCTCTCTCGATCTCTATCGATCTCGATCTCTCTCTCTCTCTCTCTCTCCACGACCGACGATCGACACGGCCGCCGCCGCGACGACGACGTCGCCACTGCCACGAATGCCGCCCCCCCCTTGAGCTCGCCACGCCACGCCGCCGGGGCCGCGACGTCACGCCTCCGCGACGCCACGCCGGCCGTCGCCACTGCACCAGTACTCCGCCGCCACCGCCTCGAGGTCACCACGCGGCCGCTACATTGTTCGGCCGCCACCGCCTCAAGCTCGCCACGCGCCGCTACGCCACGCCGCGGCCGCGCGCGCCCCACCGCGCCCGCACGCCGGCCGCTGGGCCCCCGACGACGCCGCGCCGCGCGCCCGCACGCCGCTGGCCCGACGCCGCCGCCGCGCCCCACGCGCCGGGCCCCCACGCCGCCGCCGCCGCCGCGCCCGCACGGCGCCGGGCCGGCCCACGGCGCCCGACGCCGCCGCCTGCACGCCACTGCCGCGCGCGCCGCGAACGTGAACGAACGCGAAGAACGTGAACGATACGTGGACGACCTTTGAACGAACGCGAACGAACATGCACGAAACGTGAACGAACGCGAAGAACGTGAACGATACGTGGACGACCTTTGAACGAACGCGAACGAACATGAACGACGCGAGAACGTGAACGATACATGGACGACCTTTGAACGAACGCGAACGAACATGCACGAAACGCGAACGAACGTGAACGAACGCAAAGAACGTGAACGATACGTGGACGACCTTTGAACAAACGCGAACGAACATGCACGAAACGCGAACGAACGTGAATGCACTTGTACTAAAGTGTGAGAACGAACGCGTTTCGACTTATACGATTTACTAGTAATACATATATGATTATATATGTAACTTGGCCCGTTTAGACTAATACATTTTCCTCGTAATGTTGTAGAGAAGACGTCGGCGTCGTCCCTCAAGCCGAAGTGGTAGCTGGCCATCGAAGGAATTCGCGCAGCAAGTGATGTATTAAATATAAGATTGTTGGAGATTTAATATAAGATTGTTAGACTTAGCATATATATTATATTATATATATATATATTTACTACTACAATTCTAATATAAGATTATTAGAATGATAATATAGATTGTTGGAGATTTAATATAACATTGTTAGACTTAGCAATATATATATATATATATATATATATAATATATATGACTACTACAATTCTAATATAAGATTATTAGAGATAAATATAAGATTGTTGGAGATTTAATATAAGATTGTTAGACTTAGCATATATAAATGATTATTACAATTTAATATGAGATTAGTAGCCATTTAATATAAGATTATTAGAGATTTAATATAAGATTAGCAGAGTTTCAATATTACGGTTAGCAAATACATCCTATATACCTAACAAATATTTTTTGTATGCACAGATGGCTGATCGCGATGAGGAACAGATACTATACGATACAATCGCAGAGGGAAGCAGCCAGTACTGGAACGAAGAAGAGGGAACGAGGATCCAAACCAGTACTTGAACGAGGAGGGGAACGTGCATAGGGATGCGAAGGGGAACGAGGAGGGGAACGATGCGGAGGAGGCTAGTGGAAGTCAGCCCTCTGCTGGACAAGAAGAGGGCACGCGACAACGAGGTGCCGCGAAGAAGATAGAGGGTCGGCACATCATTACTGAGGTGGACGAAGACGGCCAACCTAGTGCACCGGCAGAAGCAGCCAAGAATTTTGTACGCCACAGCGGTTGGGTTGTGAGGGACAACGTGCCTGTCAGCATGGTGTACTGGCGCAGAACAAGGGCACGCGGGGATGATGACAGCTTTGTCCCGGACTCAGAGAAAGAGATGTTGTGGACCACAATGCTCGAGACGTTCACACTACCCGCGGGTACGGAAAACTTAGTGAAACAGTGGACTCTGAGAAAATGCAGAACAGTTCCAGAGCTTCAAGGGAGATCTCTACAAGAAATACATCCTGAAGGGACTAACACAGAACTTCGACGTATTCCCAAAGCTAAGGGATCATTGGGACGAGTTCGTTGCTTACAAGACAGGGCAACAAGGGCAAGCGATGATGGCTAGAAACAAAGAAAATGCGCCAAGAAGAAGTACCATCACCACTTGGGTCAGGAGGAATATAGCGTCGCGAAGCTGAAGTGGAGAAGATGGAGGCTAGCTTGCTTGAGAGGGGTATCGAACTGGCCACCGCTAATTGGCCAGATCGATTGAAGTTCTGGTACTATGCTCACGTGATGGACGCTTAACCCAGTTGATGGCTCCCTTGTCTTCAGCGATCAGATACGCGAGGCTGCCAGTCGACTAACGGACGCAGTGGTAGCCTCTTCTCAGGGCACATTCCGACCAGACAGAGAGAAGGATGAGCTGTCACTCGCCCTACAGACTCCCGAGCATCCAGGACGTACACGAGGGAAAGGCGTGATTCCCTGGAAGATTGGATTTAAGGAGGACATCCACACGTACAGGAGTCGGATGAGGAGCAAGAGAGATACCGAGGCGAAGATTGCAGATCTGGAGTACAGGGTATCGAGCTACGAGCTTAGCATGCAAGAGGAGGTGGCAAGGAAGGTGGATGAACGTATGGCCGCACATCGGTCCTAGGATCCCAGCCGTACATTCAGCCTGCAATGGTTAGCCCATCAGGCAATCGTAGCAGCTGCCGCCTCAACGGGGCAGGTCGGATCACAGAGCATGGACGCATGCAACCTAGGACGAAACCTCCTGCCCCGTTGATGAGATCACGCAGCGGACACCATGTGAGCTACTATTCCCTTCAAGAACTTATCAATCAAGGTATGCTCGTAGTTTGATGATTTTTGACTTGTACATTCCACAAGTTGCTGCTTAGGTTGATTACTAATAGACAACCTCTCATCACGTGAAGGTGGCGTCGGGAATGGCCATCCCAACGGACCCTTCCGGGACTTACCACTGCAGTCCGATTCCAGCAGGATACTCGAGGGTCGAAGTTTGAGCTGGTGGAAGCCGCGTACGAGGACCTCGAGTTGGACTACCCAGGAGGGGACGGTGAGACGCATCTACGAGACACAAGCCACGCCATCATACTATGGCGCAAGCGGTACATCATCCTTCCTGGGCGACAAGCGGCATTTCGTGCACCATCTCCTCCTCCGCCATCTCCTCCTGCACCATCTCCTCCGGCTCCTCCACCACCTCCTGCTGCACCTCTCCTCCGGCTCCGCCATCTCCTCCTGCACCATCTCCTCCGGCTCCTCCGCCACCTCCTACTGCACCATCTCCTCCGGCTCCTCCGCCTCCTCCGCCTCCACCGTGTCCGCCTGCACCTCACAAGACAAGGTCTCGCCAAGCTCCACCGCCTGCCCACAAGGGCAACAAAGAAGGCGAAAGTTGACGCCACCAAAAACAAGGAGCCACCGTACGATTGCAGTCAAGAGGAGCTCGATGCTTATGTGGCAGGAGAGGTGAAGAGGCAACTCAAGCCTCGGAGTCCTGAAAAGAAGAATCCTATTGACCCGAGCGTGAAGAACTTCTTCAAGGCAATGTCCAAACAAAACAAGGAGGCGTTACAGATATCGGACTATGGCCGAACACTTCAGAGAGCCTATCACAAGAAGTCCAAACCAGTCCCTCAGCTTGGAGAACAACCAAACAAGAGGTCGAGCCGTTGGTGACCGGCGAAGATTTTGAAAAACGGATTTCATTGCAGACACCGGTCTATCTGTGGATCAGTTGGTTGGAGCCGCACCAATCCGAAGGCGGAAGTGGCATACAAGTTTGAACTCGGTAAACCGCTTGTCAAACCTGAACAGCTGGAGTCCCACCGACACAGATGTACAAATTCCATGAACGGTATATGGAAATGAGCGCCAACGGTAGAGAGATGTTCGGGGCGAGGATCAGAAACCCCTACTTCTTGCAAGGAGACGATGTTCTCTAGATCCATTTCAAGGATCTCTTTGATCTGTACCAGTTGGACGCCCTCGACGTCTCTCTCTGAGCGCATGGATTTTGTGAGTATCTTGGAGTTCGATTTGTTTCGTTCAATAATTAGCTCCTGGCATATATGTAAGCAATAATACTTTCCTTTCATCGTTGTAGAATGGAGATTCAAAGGGCCCGACGGCGGAGGGTCTACGATACTGGGTTCATCGACCCTCGGAAAATCAACTCCGAAATGGTCGACAAGTACGAGAAAGGCACAGAGGACAATCTCGTCCATCTCCTAACGCAGCAGCATTTCAAGACGTACCATATTACTGCCGTACAACACAGAGTGAGTTTTTATTGTCGTTGTCAAAAATTTCATTCCCATACATATAGCATGTACATTTTCGATCATATATATCTCATCTCACGCATATTCCAGATTCCACTGGGTCCTGTTATTCTTCGACTTGGATGCATGCAGAGTCACTGTGTACGACTCAATGAATAAAGAGAGAAGATTTTTGACAACGTCTTCAAACTGATAGACAGGTAATATAATGCCATCTATTCGAAAGTCGCGGGAATCTATTGCTATTATGTTGATCTCAGGTAATAATTAATTAATCATTGCTTGCAACTGCATATGTAGGGCTTGGGATCGGTTCCGTCAATTGGTCCGCGGACTTGGAAAGAAAAACTTGGACGGAGGTTTCATTTCCAGTGAGTACATGCATGATCCAAAATTATATTGAATTGAATCTCTAATTACAGTTAATATAAAGAGTATATTAAATCTCTCTTCGTTTCTCGTGTAGTGTGGCAAAGCAGGAACAGGGAACTAACTTATGCGGCTACTACGTATGCGACTATGCCCACTGCCTATCAAACCAAATATGCACAACACGAGAGCTCGATGTACGTATACATAAACCATTCAAAAGTTCATTGCGTATCGATTTGTTAAGTTGTTTATTAATTTCATATATTGATACGTCATTATTTTTTGAATGATAGCGTATTCACATGAGGGATAATCTCCCACACAAGGATTTTATCACGGCTGTTCAAGAACAACTGATGGGATTCATCAACGAAGAAGTCCTTAATCCCGACGGTGAATTCTACTACGACGGATCAACAATACATAACGTCGGTCCTTCCTCTTCTGACATAACGTCGGCGTCGAAGTCGAAGTCATTGTATAGCAATAGCTACCGAGCAAAATGCATTGTACTATATATGCATGTATATATATATTTATATATGTACACATTTGCTTTTGTGTTAATATATATAAATTTGGTAACATATATATATATATATATATATAATATATAGCCATAAATGTTAAGTGCTTTAATTAAACATATGTGTGTGTTATAATATATGATTTATACACACACACACACAACACACACACATATATATATATTATATATATATGGACTATATATGTATTGTAACATATGTATGTGTAATATATATATATAATCAACCATGCAGCAACAGGCCATGAAAAAAAAAAGGTCAGCTCGATCTTAGTCCTGGTTGGTAACACGAACCGGGACTAAAGATGGCTCAGCCGGCCACGTGGCTGAGCTGTCTTTAGTCCCGGTTGGTGTTACCAACCGGGACTAAAGATCGATCTTTAGTCCCGGTTATTTCACCCGGGACTAAAGATAGCTATCTTTAGTCCCGGATTAGTAGTCCCGGTTGGACAACCGGGACTAAAGGGGTTACCAAACCGGACTACAAACGATTTCTCCACCAGTGTTATGATTGGAATTAGTACAAAGATTACAAGTATTCTGGAAAGAGGATCTAAAAGTCTCCACATATTTTATGTATTGATTACATGAAGAAAATGTAGTATGCTACTCGCAACATTTGAATTTTAGGTGAGAATTAATACGGGAAAAAGAGATTGGTAGTAGTATATATGCATGTGTCACAAAATAAGGGAGGACTATTGGTCAGGTAAGGCATGCATCAGAGTGGCGAACAACAAACAGCAGATCTAGATAGGAGATCCAGCAGGTCATGCCTAAAAACAATTACTTGTTAACTCCCAAGTTCTTGTTATTTTATATTCGTAAACTACCTTATAATGAATCAACAATAAGTGTTTAATAGTCTGGGAGGTAATTGGAATACGGCAAACACTCTCTGCTGTTACGTAGTCTGTCATCACTAAATTCCTTCGAGACAATCGAAGTCAGAAGAGTGATTTACCTCTGTTTCCATGGTGAATACAATGTGTTGTTGCTTTGCAGTATGTTTAGCTAGCACTCGTTAAACTACAAGCTGGACTAGCAGCTCCATCTGCATCAATGCTTTCTGGATCTCCACATCTCACCATCTGCTCGCAAAACTATCTCTTTGAAGCTCCCTACTTCCCTCCAGCCAACCAATATTTCCTACACAGATATAAACAGATACACTTGATCGGTCCAAAGTCCAAACTGTTACTAGCTCCTTAATTACATCGATGATGAGGTACATATATGATGGCTATTCATGATTTGGCTTAACTAATCATTCTCAAACAAAGTAAATACAAGCTGTAATTAAAACTGGAGTGTCAGCATGTATTCGTGAACCCTCGTTGAACATTTATACAAGCTTGAACTATATATAATGATGCGTAAATGGGTAGAGGTATAGACTAATCACCTTGATCTCGACTTCAGGAAACCATGCATGGTTGCATATGCATATGGAGGAAGATGAGCGATAATGTCTGGAGAGCAGACAACTGACATGCATATACTAGGTGCTTCTCTAATGCAGAGGCTTCAATGAAATGACGTGCGGCGTTTCATTCCCTGGCATATATTCCTGCCTTGTGCTTGCTTTGAATTGCTTTTCTGCAAAGCCCCCAAATCGGTCATATGCTGCACGCAGCATCAATCATCAAATTCTTTGCTTGTATCTGTGTCAGATGCCAGGCTAGCTGGGACCTGCCATGAAAGATAACTAAAGGTAAAGGTACAAGGCAGGTAGAGACATGTACGATCCAATTGGGGATGGGCATGGATCAATCGATTGAAGATTTGTCTGGTTAGGTTAGGCCTACATGGAAGAAGATTAGTACGGTAATGTAAAACTATTTCGACCCAGTGATTGATAGAATAGTCTTGGGCATTTGTATTTTTCTTAAGTTTAGCTGCATTTCAGTTCGTTAGTTGTTTCCTCATGCATGTAATAAGCTGACTGAAAATAGTCCGGAGGAACCGGTATTCAGTTCAGACTTTAGCCTTTTTTTAGTCGTTGTGGCCGAGCTGGGAACGAATCGTGGGATGGCACGAATTCTCAGATCTAGCTGTTTAATCGGTCAAGTTTTGCATGTAGCAAACTCCTGAGATGGAGGTGAATAAATAGAAGGGGAAAATCCGAAAAGCTGCAGCGGCATTACGCAACGCAAAACCAGTCGTTCTTGTTGCTCTGTTTTCTTCTTGCTCTGTTCTTCAGTCCACTGTTCACGTCTGGAAATATTCAGAGATAGTAGGATAGCCATAGATCGAGTGCAGAGTGAGGGAAATTTGCTGACAATTGGTATTAGAGCGAGGTTCCGGTTCCGTTTCTGATGTCGTCGGATGGGCGCTACACTCCGCCGCCGAGGCGTGGTGGAAGTGTCGGTAGCAGTAGCGAGCAGGGGAGCAGCAGCGCAAATGGCGCAACGATGCCGCTGGTGCCGCTGTCTAGAGATGGTGGCGCGGCTGCGAGGCTGCCAATGCTGACGAGGAACTACCCTGACTGGGCGTTGCTGATGCGAGTGAGTCTTCAGGCACAAGGGCTGTGGGTGGCGAATTGGCCATCGACCCTTGCTATGCGGAGTACCTCTCTGCCATACTCTAGGCCGTTCCACAGGAGATGTTGCGCGGGCTGGCGAAACATAACACGGCGAACGCAGCGTGGGACCCCATCAAGACCATGCGGGTCGGTGTCGACCGCGTGCGTTAGGCCAAGGAGCAAGGGTTTCGCCGGCAATTTGAATCGATGCGGTTCCAGGAGGGAGAGAAGCCGGAGGAGTTTGTGATGTGGCTCACAGCCGTCGTCGCGAACATTTGCGACATTGGCGGAGTCATGGAGGACAAACATGTTAACTAGAAGCTGTTGCGTGTTGTCCCTAAGAAGAACAAGCCGGTGGCAATTTCACTCAAGCAACTCCTCGATATCAAGACCATGGCCTTGGAGGAGCTCGTCGGGCAATTGTCCACGATTGATTCGTACAGTGACGATGATTGGCTAGTGCCAGTGGCAAACTATACCTCGGAGCAAGTGGGAGGTGCACGCGAAGCAGGAGCAAGAAGGCACAGCCGCCAACAAGGCCCATGGCGGTGCTGGCTCGCAAAATCGCCTAGGCAAAACTACTGGATCACCGAAGGGAAAGGAAACGGCTACCGGTGGGAGCGGCAGTCGTGACATATCCAAGGTGAAATGTTTCAGTTGTAATGAATATGGTCATTATGCCAAGCAGTGTCGCAGGCCACGACGCCAACGCCGAGGGGAAGCAAATTTGGCTCAGGGGGAGGGGGAGCCAACTCTGCTCATGGCTCATGTTATGGGGTTATCTCTCACTGGCGAGGCGACATTCGGCCGAACACCTGGCGTCTACGAGGTGCATATGACAAAGAAGAAAGTGGTCTTGGATCACGACGATGTAGGTGAGGAGAAGGGCACTGCAGAATGGTTCATGGACACAGGAGCCACCAATCACATGAATGGGGCGCGCTCCGCATTCGCCGACCTCGATGCCGGCGTCGTGGGGACAGTCAAGTTCGGAGATGGCTCTGTGGTAGAAATCTGGGGACGTGGCGCCGTGGTGTTCAAGTGTAAGAACGGCGACCACCGCTCGTTGGACGCGGTGTATTACATCCCAAACTGCGCAAGAATATTATCAGCGTCAGGCGCCTTGATGCATGCGGTTACGATGCACATGTCTGGGGTGGCGTTTTCACGCTGCGTAACCCGGCGGACTCCTGCTTGCAAAGGTAAAACTGTCTCCCAGCTATCTTTATATATTGAGATTGGACATGGCAAGGCCCGTTTGTTTGGCGGCGAGTAGGAGCAAGGCGGCAAGGCTATGGCATGGGCATTTCGGGCACTTGAACCACCAGGCGCTACGGTAGCTGGCGCAAGGTGACATGGTCCGCGGGCTCCCTCCACATGGTCACTATGATCAGTTGTGCGATGGGTGCCTCGCAGGCAAGCAACGGCGCTCGTCGTTCCCAGAGGACAGAGCGCAAATGGCGCTTGAGCTTGTGCATGGTGACTTGTGCGGGCTAATCACGCCGGCGATGCCAGGCGGCAAAGAAGTACTTTCTGTTGTTGGTGGATGACATGAGTGGTTTCATGTGGATACGGCTTATTACTGGCAAGAACGAAGCAGCAGCAGCTATTAAGCAATTCAAGTGACGTCGAGGTGTGGAGACTGGCCGAAAATTGGAGGTCCTCCGAACTGATCGGCTCGTCGTTCTGACAGCTCCCCGGCCACCTCGCCACTTGTCCCGTGCACTCGAGCACCTCCATCTTCTCAGCCTCCTTGAGCTGCCGCGTCATCTCAGCCTCCACTCCCTGTGCACCTCGTCCTCCAATAGCTCCTCGGCCTCCTCGCCGCCTGTCCCCATAGCAGAGCTGCGAATCTGGCCACATGGCCATGGCCACGGCGACCACCGCATGCACGTTCACAGGAGGAGGTTCGTGGCCATCGCCATGCACCGGGGCTGAAGAAGAAAAGAAAATAAAAGAGAGAAGAAAGAAAAGAGAAGGGAGAAGAACAGTGTCCAAGGGCATTTTAATACTTTCAACGCTCTTTCTCTTTCTGTTTTTACCGAAAATAATAAAATAATTCCTCTTGTGTCCAGCAGCTAATTACCACATTTTTACAGTGTCGCAAGAAAATACACGTTCTTTTGGTGTCTCACAGCAAAGACCACAAACTTTGAGTGTCCTGTAGCAAATTTTTGCCCAATTACATGAAGCGGCTGGTCGATTTAGCGCTACGCATGCGCATGTGCTTTCAAATGATTAATATCAGCTTAGTATTTATTAATTTGTATATGATAACCATTAAATAGTATTATATTACAAATGAGGTTCAACACTCATTAATTTTGAATCAGTAAATCATCAAAATTATAATTGTACTATTCATTACTTCCGCCTGGAACCAGGCGATCCCGGCGTAAGGCAGTGGACCGCACGGGATAATCGATTATCCCGTGCGGCCCGCGTAAGCCAACCGCCTGCGATGGTGGGGGAGCTATATAAGCCCCAGCCCGACTTTTGCTATGGCATGCCGGCGATTTCTCTCTCCTAAACCTCCACAAATTAGGGGGAAGGTTTCCAACCTCAAATCTGGTTCCATATAAAAGGTGTAGAGCTTATTTTCCTCCTTCATTTGCTTCCATTTTTGTCAGTTTTCATCGGTGCAATACGAAGAAACTTGCACATTTATAAATGGAATAGTGTAGGCACTTTTTTGTTTTTTTCTTATTTTTTTAGCAAATACATAATTATTCCATTACATATTTATAAAAGTATTTAGTACCTAAATTGAAAAGTTGGGTTTGTCTCTATTAAATTTATTTTCATTCAGATGAAAGTACGATTTTTTTCATTTTTTTTAGAAATGGATAATATTTTATTAATGCTTAAAATTGTTGTGCGGCCGTTTAAATAGTCCGTAAAACTTTAATTTGTTATGTGATTAGTTCCCTCCAATTTAAATACATTCTTGTTTGAATCGGGCATGGATGTATTAATGACAAGCTTATTGTAGGTCATGGATTGGACATGGATGTACTACACGAAAAGAGCTCATCCAACGTTCTTGAAGGAAGCAGCCAAATTTGTTGAGGTCGCAAAGGCACATGCTGTGAGGGAGAATTTGAGCAGCATTTTTTGCCCATGCAAAGTTTGTAAGAATGAAATTTTGTTGCAAGATCTGAATGAAGTATTGTCGCACATCATAGAGCGAGGATTTAAGAAGGGCTACGAGATATGGACTTTTCATGGGGAAGTCGGCGGTTGTAACGAAGTGACGGATGATTTCTGCTTTGATGATGCAGAAAATTTTATAATCGAAGACATGTCACAGGGAAACATCCTGGAATGCGGTGGCTCTAGTATAGAGAATGAAGGTATTGATTTTGATCTGGAAGATATGTTGCGGCACGTTGAACCAGAGGTCCTAACTGGTAGAAGACGAGGGTTGGACAATTCGGAAGCGTTGGAAAAAGCAGCGAAGGAGCTTCTGTACGACGAAGCGAAAGGATGCGACAAGGACTATTCGGTGCTGCGCTCGGTGCTTGAACTTCTCAGATTGAAGGCCAGACATGGATGGTCGGACACTAGCTTCAATGATTTGATGGATCTTTTGAGAGTTATGCTTCCTAAGCCGAACCTGCTACCGACGAACACATATCAAGTGAAGAAATTGATATGTCCATTATCTCTAGGTGTTCAGAAGATCCATGCATGTGAAAATCATTGCATACTGTACCGCAAGGAATTCACAGATTTAGACTCTTGCCCAACATGTGGGACAAGTCGGTACAAGACGGGCAATGGAGCCTCCGATGGAGAGGTGGTCGACAAAGATGATGCACCGGTTGATGAGAAAAAAAAGATTCCTAGGATGGTGATGTGGTACCTGCCAGTGAAAGATCGCTTCAAGCGGCTATTTTCCAACCGTGACGACGCCGAGTTGATGAGATGGCACCAGGAGGGTAGTAAAAATGACGGTAAGATCCGACACCCCGCCAATGCTCGACAGTGGAAAAACTTTGATGCACTACACCCGGAATTTGCAAAGGACCCTAGAAATGTAAGGTTTGCATTGAGCACGGATGGAATGAACCCGTTCGATGACTTAAGCAGCACACACAGCACCTGGCTAGTGCTGCTAACCATGTACAACTTGCCTACATGGATTTGCCAGAAGCGAAAGTATATTCTTTTGTCTATCCTTATACAAGGTCCAAGACAGCCTGGGATTAACATAGATGTGTTTCTGGAACCATTGATGGAAGACATGCAAGAACTGTGGGAGGAAGGGTTACGAATGTCGGACGAGTACGGTAGGGAACATTTTACTCTGCATTCCATCATATTCGTTACGATCAACGACTTACCATTAAACTTTTCGCTCTCGGGCCAGTTTAAGGGGAAGTTCGGATGTCTCATATGTATCAACAAGACGTCGTACAAGTACCTCACCTTGTCAACCAAGGGTGTGTACATGCGTCATCGTCTGTTCTTACCTTAGAGGCATATGTGGCATGCGAAGGCTAGATTATTCGACAATACAGTAGAGAACGATCTAGCTCCGGAAACACGAACTGGTGGCTCTGTCTTCGAGCTGACGAAGAACATTAAGATTGTGTTTAGCAAGCCAAAGAAGAAGCCCGTCAACAGGAAGAAATGGACGGATCAGGAAAATACTGATGCACCTGTAGAGGAAAGTAACCTGCCTTTTAAGAATCACTCAATATTTTTCAGGTATCTGGATTACTAGAAAGACCTGGAGATTCGTCATGCCATCGACGTAATGCACCTTGAGAAGAATGTGTTTGATAGCACCATTGACACTTTACTGGACATCCCGTGTAAGACGAAAGATGGGTTGAAGTCCCGGACCGACCTCATCAATTTGGACATAAGGCATGAGCTTCAACCAAAAGAGCTGCCAAATGGGAAGATCGATATTCCTCCGGCTTGCTACTCACTGACACCGGAAGAGAAAAAAAATTATGTAGATGCTTGCATAGTGTGAAAGTCCCGACTGGTTTCTCAGCGAACGTCAGAAAACTTGTATCTTTGAAAGATTTGACCATCTCTGGATACAATGCTCATGATTGTCACAAAATGTTAACAATCTTCCTACCGATTGTTATAAGAGCGGTCAAGCCAATTCACACTCGGTTAGTAATAACCAAGTGCTACTTTTTCAATCGAGTATCACAAAAGGTTTTTGATCCTGAAGAGTTAGGACCCCTTCAAAAATTTGCAATCGAGACAGCGTGCCCGCTTGAGATGTTTTTCCCTCTAGCTTACTTCAACATGATGGAGCATCTGATTGTCCACATCGTACCTTAGATTATCGAGATTGGTCCCCTATACCTACACCAGATGTGGGCGTACGAGAGGTACATGTCCGTCCTAAATGGGTATGTCCGTAACCGAGCTCATCCGGAGGGATCAATGATAGAGGGGTACACAACTGAGGAGGTAGTAGAATGCTGCATTGATTACATGACGGACGCCGAACCCATCGGTGTAACCCCCCTTTACACGAGGGCCGGTTAGCTGGGATGGGTATCGTAGGCAAGAAAAGGTTCTATGATGAGTACTTCAAAGATGTAGCGGAAGCACATAGCAGCGTTTTGCAACAGCTCGTCATCGTCGAGCCGTACATTCAGGAACACATGAACGAGATTAGACCGCAACACTCAAAGAATGGCCATTTGGATTTGTAAAGAACAGAAACGGAAATTTCCTGAATGGTTGAAGGAGAAAGATCTCCCGTTGGGTGAATCGCTGGAGGAAAAAACTTTGCGTAGGCTTGCAAATGGCCCAGCTAGCCTTGTGACCTCATGGCAAGGGTACGACATCGGCGGTTATAGGTTTTACACAATGTTCAAGGACAAGAAAAGCGCATCTCAGAATAGCAGAGTTCGGGTGAAGGCGTTTGACGCATCAGGTGAGAAGAAGTCCTACTACAGGATCATACAAGACATTTGGGAGCTGGACTATGGCCTAAACATACAGATCTCGGTGCTACGATGCCAATGGGTCAGAGACACAACAGGCGTATCCATTGATAACTACGGCCTGACGGTTGTGGATCGTAGCAAGCTAGGACACAAGGATGCTCCGTGGGTTCTTGCTGAGCGTGTTGCTCAGGTTTTCTATGTGAATGACCCTTCAGACGATAAGATGGCCATTGCTGTACCGGGAAAGCAAAACATCATTGGCATTGATAGCATTGAAGACGCGTCAGATTACAACCAATACGACGACATCCCTTTGTTCACAGATTTTCCTAACCGGATCAAGGAAGTTGAGACAACCCTTGACGTAGATCTGATTTCGTCTGTGCGGAAGGATGGTGTTTCCAAAATTGTCAAACATTAGTGAGATGTCGATCGTGTGTACTACTTATTTTGTAAACGTTTTTTGCAAATGAGATGGTGTCCATGTTTATCCGTACTACATGTCGTTCTGAATTTAAGTGATGGTCGAGTACTTTATTTACATGAATCTTTGACGAAGAATAATTAGATGCAAATAAAATTCATGTCTGGTTAATTCTTTGTTAATATATATTTGCAGGTTGAGGGAATTTGTGGTTTAATTAACCACAAAATAAATATTGTTTGTGGTTCATTCGTGATATAATTAATTATAGTGATTAATTAACTATAATTTAGATCGAATATAATAATTAATACAATCGCGTGGACTTATTCCTCGTATATTTAATTTTGCTATATGAAATATAATAATTAATACAATCCCATGGAATTTTTTTAAAGAAAATTGTGCATTTTTTATTCCTGTGCGGGCCACATAAGCCGCCCGCACGGGATAATCTATTATCCCATGCAGGTGCCTAGGTCACCTGCACGCGATGTGCCGCTATAAGGGGTGGGCGGGTCAGCGAAATTTTCTAAGTCCCAGTGAAAATTTCACTGACGCCACTAGGCTGCCAAAATTCCCCCCGCCGCCGACGCCGCCAAAACCTCTCCTCCCACCTCCGCGGCCTCCTGTCCTCCTCTTCTCCTCCCCACACCGCCGCCTCTTCTCCTCCTCCCCCCACCGACGCCGCCGACCTCCTCCACCGCCGCCCAAAACCCCACGCCCCCACCGTCTTTCCTCCTCATCTCCGGTCGCCACCGGCCAGATCCAGGCCGCCGCCGCCTCTCCTCCTCTTCTCCTCCCCCCACACCGCCGCCTGCTCTCCTCCCCCTCCCGACGCCGCCGACCAGATCCAGGCCACCTCTCCTCGTCCCCGGTCGTCGCCGGCCAAATCCGGGCCGCGCGCCTCCTCTCCTCTTCGCACTCGCTGGTTTTCCCGGTAGTGATTTGACCAAATTTCGTTCGAAATTTCCAAAATTTGTCCAAATAATCTCATCTTCGACGGTAAATTCTTCGAGCGACGAAATTGACGAGTGCGACGAAACGTTTTCCTCCTAAATTACCTATGAACTTCAACAACCAGCCCCAATCTAACCGTCCTCTTCATGGATTCTTGGCTGAACTAATAAATCACTGTATTATTTATTGTTTATTGAATAATAGGATCATAACTATTATTGTTTAAATAGTTATTTTAGCATATTATATATTTTCGTTGTTTAGTAGTCGTATCTTTAGTGTCTTGTGACTATGCTACTCGCGGAAAAATTGCAAGATACTAATCCTATCCACATATAGAGCAAACGAACCAAGTGCTGGGATACACTGAGAGCCTGGCATGCAGGCAGTCAGTTCTAAAAAGACTTTATGTTGTCTGTGTTATTTGTCCAACAAAGAATTCATTTTCAACATAATTTTTTGAGTCTGAGAAAGCGGAGGAAAAATGTAATGGTGTTTGAAAAAAATGAAGGCATTATAGTCTTTTGGTTTCATATCAAGAGAAAAAATAATGTTTTTTAAGACATGGACAGTACCAGGGGGAATTTACTATTTGCCACCCTCTCAAAATGCCAGTGCTCAAATGCCACTCTCCTAAATTTTCATTCCCAAATACCACCCGGACCCACATGTCAGCCTCACTCATCATCGGGTCCCGCATCACTTTTGTTTGAATGGAGAGTGAGGCTGACATGTGGACCCGGATGGCATTTGGGAATGAAAATTTGGGAGAGTGGCATTTAAGCACTGGCATTTTGAGAGAGTGACGAATAGTAAATTCTCCCGACAGTACCAGATTCAAGTTGACCATAGACTCAATAATGTTGGCAGTCACCATCAACGCATCGATCGATGCCAGATGTTAGCCCTATTTTTGTCTAATGGAGATGTGTTGCAGTCAAACATGTTGTGGTACTGAGTCGCCTCGAAGTCAGGTAGGGAGAAAAATGTCCGCATCTAGGACCCATTCGCGGCACGACATAATTGACTGACTTATGCCGTGGAAAATACGCCGATTCTCGATATTACCACCTCTATTTTTTTTAATAAATAACGATGTTGATATTTTTGTATTTGACCATTCGTTTTATCTTAAAAAATTACGTATTTCGTTGTGAGTTGCTTTATCATTCAAAGTGCTTTAATCATAATTTATATCTTATAAATTTGTATAAATATTTTAAATGAAATGAAAGGCCAAACAGGTGTTTAAAACAGGTGTATAAATATCATCTTGTTTTAAAAGGGAGGGAATATTAGATATATTACATCTTTCAATAAAACTGGTTATATAGTATTTGTTTTTTAAAAGTGGGCCATTATAAGTGCAGCCGTAGATTTCCGTGCCCAATATTTAACCGTCCGTCTTATTTGAAAAATTTATAATAAAAATTTAAAAGTTAATTCATGTATAAAGTATTATTCATATTTTATCATCTAATAACGACAAAAATATTAATCATTAAAATATTTCAAATAAGATGGATGGTCAAAGTTGCACTAGAACCCACAGGGCTTATTATGGAACAGAGGGAGTAGTTACCTTGTGGGACGATGGCCTGTCCTTTTTTCTTTTTGTTTTCTATTTTTTTGGGTTGCAAATAGCCCGAATGTAGTGCGAAGTCTGAAGCGGAACGCCAGTCGTTCACGTGCAAATCTAACAGAACAACCTTTTGTCCTCAAAGAAAGAAAAAGAAAGAAAGAAATTTAACGCTTGCGATACATAAACGCCCTTGTGATAGGTTAAACACCCAAATATTCTTAGAAAACTTGAGAGGGAAACGCAGGCGGAGATGAAGTTTCATTATTTGCTTCTTGTGGTGTCAATACTACTACAAGCCACACCATCGTTGGGTGTTGTGAGGAGCCTGCAGGGCAAGATCAAGCATCCCTCAGCAGCCACGCTAGCTCGCTGTCCGAAGAACTGCGGCAACGTGACCTTCGACTACCCCTTCGGCGTCGGCGCCGGATGCTTCCGCAACCCCGATTTCGAGCTCACTTGCGATGGCGCTGCGGATCCACCCACGCTATTCTTACGAGATGGCACCACGCAGGTACTCTTGGTTAATGCTGCCGAGAGCTTTCTTGATATATCAAATATGATTCGTATCGCCTTTTCCCGAACCATTCCTGTGAGGCCCGGTGTGGATGTCTACAACATGACATGGGTAACTCCTGGGAGATCTTTCAATACCCGGGATGTCGAGATGGAAATCATTGGTTGCAACTTCGATGTGTACTGGACTGGTTTGTCGGAAGCAGCTAGGCCGCTCTGCACAACCACTTGTCCCAGTGCACAGATCACAGAGACGGCAGCTAGAGAGCTCTGCAACGGCACCGGCTGCTGCACCTTCATATTGGATAGTCTCGTCGGAGCCTTCCATTTAAGGTTTGTCCGGCACACAAAAGAAGAACTCAAATCGCCTGGACGAGGATCTTTATGGGACAGAATTATTTTGAGTGCAAATTTGGACTTATCATGGAGTATTACGGATCAACCAAACTGTGCCAGCACGGTCAAAAACAACACTAATTATGCATGTATCAGCAGCAATAGCACCTGCTTAGACGACGGGAACTTGTTGATTACAGATGGATACATATGCAGGTGTAACGATGGTTACAGAGGCAACCCCTATCTTCTTTATGGTTGCACACGCGATAAAGGTATCTATAATTTTAACTTTTAGTGATGTTCTTTGTTTAGTCGTTGGACCCAATTTCAATAACTTTTACTTCACTGTGGGTTTAAGCGCATCCCCACCGTCAGCAGTACTGCAACGGTAACGGTGGTGTACAAGTGGAATTGGTAGGGATGTAGCGCTGTCTGCGGAGCTAGAGAAGAAAGATAAGGGGTGCAGAGTGAAACAAAAGAGAGGAAGAGGTCCAAAGTGAAATAAAAACACCACTGTTCTGTTGTTCTCTTTATTGCAATCTTTTTTTTTAGATTACACAGTATACAACGCAGATACTCACAACGCATGCGCACTCACCCCTATGAACGCACGCACGCAAACCTTACCCCTATGAGCATCTTCGAAGATTGGGCCGGTAAATTCTGGAGATTGACGAAGTCACCACAGGCGCCTCGCTGTCGAGGGGTATGCCGCCTACCACTGAAAGCACAACGCCATTAAATCCTGGAAAATTCGCTCTCATGGGGAGTCGAACCCAGGACCTCAGGTGCTACTGAGGCTCTTGTAACCACTAGGCTACACGCCCTTTCGCCTCTTTATTGCAATCTTTGCTCGTGTTACATAGAATTTCATAATATCTAAACTGAGATAACGTTCAATAAGTTTTTGATTTATGTGAATTCATTTAAATATTTGAGAATCCATGCTGTCAAAAAGTTCAATAAATTTGTTGATCTCTTCCATTGCATTTCACAACTCAGCTTCTTCCTTATGAGCATTTTACAACTCATGTTCATTTGTGGTCTCCCCAGAGGCCCAGACCCCAGAAAGAAAAAAATCTCATTATACATCTCATCAGTACCCTTTTCTCCCATGTTGACAGTGGAAAATTCCATTTGCAACATTGGAAAGCAACTCCAATTTAAAAGCAGATCCTATTATAGATATAGAACTTTCAAAAATCATTCACTTTCCATACTTGTTACAAATATTTCCTATAGTAACAAATGAGAATCATATTGAAGTTTTATAGCCTGATAATAGAAAAAACATTTGATCCTTAATTGGAGAAATTTTCCAGTAGGCGCCACATCGTCCACGAGCACTCGAAATCTAGTCTACCGTTTAAAGTGAGTGGTTTTGACAAACCCTGATTGGAAAGTGTGTATTTTCAGAATTTGAGGTTTTTCTTTAGTTGTTGTGAAAGTTTTCGGTTGTAAAATGTACTTCAATTATTCTGTTTGATATTGAATGGAAATCCTTGCCCCTTGTTCTGTTCTATCCGTAGGTGGCAGCTGCAAAATGTGGCCGGCGACCTCACACTGGTTGCTATATATCAAAAGGAATTTTGTGTTCGATTTTCCCCCTTTTTTTGACGAAAACTATTTTTTCTTTCCCTTGAAACTGGAGATTCTCTGGAAGCCTGATAAACAGTTTTTTATTTCACATAGGGTATAATCCATCTGAACAGAAAACAAATTGTGCACGTTGGTGTGGGAATGTCAGCATCCCGTTTCCATTTGGCCTGGAAGAAGGTTGTTCTGCGAGAGAAGAATTCCACCTCAACTGCACGAATACATCTTCGTCTTATGTCCTATTGGGTGAAACCGTCCAGGTGACCAACATAAGCATCAACGAAGGGCTGATTAGGTACATGTTGGCTTTCCCAGAGGAGATATCTGATGGTAAAGGGCCCGAACTTTATGTTGACAATGGTCAATCGGCCACATTTGAATGGGCTGTTGCCAATTTAACCTGCCTGGAAGCACAACAGAATACCTCTGGATACGCCTTTGTTAGTACAAATAGCAGATGCATAACGGTTGACACCTCCGACCTCATCTACATGGGTTATCGTTGTGAATGCTTGAAAGGATTTCAGGGGAACCCGTACGTACAGAACGGTTGCATAGGTTGAGACATCTTTCACCACTCTACTTCCTGCATTAGTTTTTGCTACGTCGTAGTTTGTCTTTTAAATCAACTAGGAAGGTGGCCCGTCCATTCGCGTGGGCACTTATTGTAGGTTACGTTTTATAAATGTATAATAGTAAAAGGTAGCCCGCCTATTCACCTTGGCTCTTATCATAGGTTATGTTTGATAAATTTATAATGGTAAAATATCAGCTGTATGGCATCCTCTACGCTTTAAAATAATATTTCTTCGCAAATTTTTTTCATCGGTATTGCTTAGATAATTTTTGTTTGCTTTATACAATATAATCTTTAATTCATCCCTATGATCGATTATTTGTTAAGGAAATACTTCTAACAAATTATGTGTAAATTAAAATAAGGAGATTTTCCTCTTTTCTTAATTGAATGTTTGTTCAATTGTGGCAAAAAAAATAGCAAAGTAAAATGGCCAAAAGTCTTGCCAAGGATTAATTGGTATTTTTAAAAAGCAAAGTAAAAACCTAAACGTATAGCCAAAATTCTTGCCATGGATTAGTGGGTATTTGCACTATAGCAAGATCACTGGCTGAAAATACTTTTTGTGATTTGTTTTCATTTCTATGTGCTATTTATGATTCCTACACCTCAAACAGATACTAAAAATTTTTGAAAAGAAAAACGAAATGGTTTGAGATTGTAAATCTCACACATATTACAATTTGAATCATACCTAGTTGAAAGAAAATCACAACTAAGTTACTTTGACCGGTGATATAATGTGAAATTATTTTAACATGTTTATAGCCTATTAATGTGAAATTATGTCCCATACTTTTTATGAAAATTCAGACTGCATGAAAACATAGGAGTATGGTGTGTAAATAAATTATTCTTTTATGTTGAATTTGTTCACGGTTGAATTTATAATTTTTCATTTGCTTGGATACTATCGATCCAGATTAGTTTTATAAAATTATTAACAATGATATATTATTTGTTACCAAGTTTTCATAATATTATTATTATTATTTTGTTGTGGTGAAAAGGACAGGGTCTATGTCTGAACCACAAATTTTTGTACATGGCAAAATATAATCAATATTGATATCAAATTATTGGTTTATTATAAATTGAATAACAATATAATTACAATAAATTAAAACTGGAAATATTGCTTAGACATTATGGTTATTTAACTCATTATATTTTTTGTTGAATTTTTTAGGCACTATTTATATTGAATTGCTAGCTATTTAAATAGGAATATGTAAGAAGGGGAGAGATGGATGGAGGTAGGGGGAGGGAGGCGGAGGTAGGTGGGATTTGTTTTTCCTTGTAAGGATTGATCTATTGGCTAAAATAAAAAGTAATGATGGGTCCACCAAATTAAATGAAAATCAGTGGTTAGATCTTTTGTTTACCACGTGGTGTCTTGGAAGTGTTTGTAGAAAGTTTGATGAACTTTTAGTATATAATAGATAGATGATTACGGAGTATTTCTCGTCGATTTGCTTTTTTATGCACAAATATATGTGGTCCATTCGTTCTATCAAACCTTGAACCAATGTAATTGTGCAGTATAATCATTTACCTAGTTTTTTACACAAGTGTTGACTTTTACTGCTTGCTAGATTCAATAGGTATAAGTTGATACTCCGCACTTTGCCGTGGTAAATGTGAATGAATGCATATATGTTAAAAATTATAGAAATGGTATATAATTGTATGTTTAAATAATGTGAAAATGATGTATAGATAAGGATTTGACATTGCTTGCACATTAAGTTCTAAAAGTACAACAAAATTGTAAATGATATGTAATGTAATTTAAAATACTCTGGATAATATTTGCTAGTGGGTGATGATGTGGCTCACTTGCATGTGATTTAAAATACTCTAGATAATAATTAATAGTGGATGACGATGTGACACACTTGCATGTCGAGCTTTAGAAGTTGGTTGGCATAAGCTTTATAGTAAGATAGGATTCACAAAATTGACTTCACAATCGAGGGCTTTGGAGATAAGGTTTGATAGATATCGGCTTCTCTTATCAATACAATACCAATTAATTAATGCATAAAGAAAGTTAAAGAGATAATAGTAGGGAGAGGGTTCTTATCACATAACTTTCCATCGACATAACTAACATGTGGGTCTATGGGTGGTGGGGTCTACATGTCAACGATCACATCCTTCTGATTTTACGTCAGATCTTAATTCATAATAATACTATTGTAGCAATACACACACCCAAACAAAAGGTTTCATGCATGACAATATTGCAACCTACCCACTCACAAACAAGAATGGGGAATTGTGTTCTTGCTGCGTGAAAGAATCTTATAGCCATAGACAATCACTAAACTGACCATGCTTATGTTAATTTCTATTCATCATTTACCTTCTAAGAATCAATGGTAGATACTAATTAGTCTAAGATGTATGCGAGCTACCTTGAAAGCACTGCAAAAAGGTCTCACAGAATCCATATAAAAGTTTGGTATGTCTCGGTATCTCGTAAAATTTCGCATGACATACATGTTTAATATTTATCATGAGAGAGAATACCTACAAAAATTTGTTGCTCGTGAATTTGAATTTGAATGGCATGTCCTAATAGCAATAGAGACTTGAGCTTAGGGTGCACCGCAATGAATCAAAAAGATAATCTTAAGCCAATGATTACACTTATAAAGTGATCCACATTAATTAATTATAGGAAGTAGCTTTAACTTAAGGTGCATCTTATGTTTAAGGTCCACCTCGAGAAAAAAGAATTTTTTTTTATCTTTCATTCATATCATGAACAAGAGCTGAAGCAAATTTTTTCTATCTCATGTGGGCCCCATATTATAGTTAAATCACAGCCAGTACTATGGGAAATGCTTTAAGAATGGTGAACTATTTATAGGCCCACTTATAAGGTCACACTACACCATATATATTGAGCTTGCCCTAATACTTATAAGTAGGTATCTCCAACTTGCAGATATTGATGAATGCATTGAATCAAACAATTGTACCGGTGTATGCCACAATACCATAGGAGGATTCTACTGTACTGAATGTCCTCGAAGAACAGAATACGATCCTCTAAAAATGAAGTGCGCGCCAACAAAGCAGCAAAATCTTTTATTAGGTAATTATCCGTCGTATCACTCTGAAAACCAGTAGATAGGGTACCTTAGCTTATAGTATATGAATTAACAAAGAAAGAGATAGCCTTATTTGCACTTATGATTGCAGGCATCATCATTGGATTGTGTTGTGGACTTGGCATTGCAGTTCTTAGCTTATATGGGATATTCATTGTCCGCAAATGGAAAAGGGATATTAAAAGAAGAATTAGAAGGATGTATTTCCGAAAAAATCAAGGTATTCTCCTCGAACAATTAATATCAAATGAAAATGCAAGTAATATAACAAAGATTTTCTCCATTGAGGAGCTGGAAGAGGCAACTGATAATTTCAATCATGCACGAATCTTAGGCCGTGGAGGCCATGGTATGGTCTACAAAGGCATATTATCGGACCAACGTGTAGTGGCCATTAAAAAGTCTATTGTTATTGAGGAAGGTCAAATCAGTCAATTCATAAATGAAGTCGCAATCCTATCCCAAATAAATCACCGCAATATAGTAAGGTTGTTTGGTTGTTGTCTTGAAACTGAAGTCCCATTGCTTGTATATGATTTTGTGTCGAATGGCTCGTTGTTTCAAATTCTTCATGTGGATTCAGGAAGTAATTTTGAAATATCTTGGGTCGACTTACTACGGATTGCCACAGAAGCTGCTCAAGCTATCTGCTATCTTCATTCTTCTGCTTCAATGTCAATATTCCATCGTGATGTTAAATCCTCGAACATACTCTTGGACGAAAATTATACTACTAAAGTTTCTGATTTTGGTGCTTCTAGATTTGTTCCAGTTGACCAAACCCATGTTGTTACAAGGATTCAAGGTACATTTGGGTATTTAGATCCAGAGTATTACTATAGTGGACTTCTAAATGAGAAGAGTGATGTATATAGCTTTGGGGTTGTGCTTTTAGAGATACTCCTGAGGAAGGAGCCTGTTTTCACAGATGAGTCTGGTCTACCGCGAAGCTTGTCAAATTACTTTCAGAGCGAGACCAAAGTGAAGCCAATTTCAGAGATAGTTGACATGAATGTTCTCAGTGAAGCAACTAAGGAAGAGATCAATAAAATTGCTTCTCTCGCAGATTTGTGTTTGAAGATAAGAGCTGAAGAGAGGCCTACTATGAAGCAGGTGGAAATGGTATTGCAGTTTCTGCTAATAAAACGGTTGGAATCAAGTCAAGTTGACATCAGAAATGAAAAGGATGTACAAGAGCTTCTAACTACGGGAACAAAAGCTAGTTTTGATCAGTTGTCCGCTGATATGGGTAGCACAGCTAATTTATCATATCAAAGCGACGACCAGTGCTACACTATGGAGCAAGAATTTTTGTTATCGGCTAGTATACCGCGTTAGAACTTAGAAGTGCTTACATAATTTTCGGATTATAGTCACATAGATCTGTAGTTTATATCTCTTCCACCTTCAGAAAAAGGTTGATCTTGGTACTGTGTTGATATATGCTATATAAGCCGTATGTATGGATTTTGTAAACATTTGTATTATACACTATTTTCCCAAGGAATTTCTTAGATTCCCCAAGTCTCACCGCCCTTGACAGTACGCCACATTGGTTCCTCTCAGGAAGCCGTCTATGATACCTCTAGACATCCCCATCACACGTATTTTGATTATTATTTCATGATGAACAATCAGCATGTCAGATAATTGGTTTTGATATTCGGAGATATTTGGCGAAGTGGTTTTAGAGATATGTGATTTTTAGAGGGTGAACAGGAGATTGATGGATGATGGTCCGATTGGACCAGATGGACAAGGCCGATAAGACCGGCGTGCATTGCACGGTTAGACCAGCCAACTCGACAGTTTATCCGATCGGTTCTATGTCGGTTTCGGTTTCGGCTTCAGGTTGTTTCTTTAGATATCTAAGATTAATATATCTTTATGACTTCTAGGTGAATACTATTCGCATGTGATACCGTTGTGTGCTAATGTTATGTCAGGTTGGAGAGAACTTGTGCTCAAATATGGTTTCTTATTTGATTCATATGTAGGTGTATTTGGATGCCTCGGGAGAACATTACCGGTGATGGATCCGCAGTCAACTTGGGAGAAGATGTTGTCCCAACAATCAGGATATCATGCGGGATGCTTAGGCCAAAGAACAATGCACGTGGTTGATGGAGACTCCATATGGCATACTATGGATATATTGTGTGCATGTCGGATGCGGAGTCAAATTTGGAAAGAGTCTAAATTTGGTATGATTGGGCTTTGTAAATTTTGTTCTTTGTACAGGAAGGTTTCCTAGGGGATTATGACTTCTTGTACAAGTTTTGTTCGCTACTTTAGGCTACTTACCTCAGGTATAATAGAGAGAAGGATTGAGGCCTCCAATATCGACTTTGTGAGAGTTGAGTTTAGAGAAAGTTAGGGTTTTGAGTTTAGTCGAGATTTTTGTGAGGATTGTTGTTGTTGCACTTTGTAAACACGAATAGAAGCAAAAAGAAATGAATAGAGATCTTCGATTTGTGTTTGCTCGGGTTTCGGCAGTCACACCAGCAAGTGCACAGCGGTCAGACCGGTGACATCGCGGCGGTTAGACTGGTCCAACCGTAGTTCTGGAACAACTACGGTTGGACCAGTAGCGGCGACGGTAGGAGGAGGCGGTGGTCGGGTCCCAAAATTAAGATTCGGCAACCGACGTGTTTAAACAGTATCAAGCCCTATATCAGTAAATTGATACTGGTTCAACAATCTGGATGTTCATTGCATGCATTTGAAATAGGCTCCAATGGAGATGTATTACGTAAAATACAAAGGCATTTATGTAATTGTGGCTAACTATTGCAGCAGAAGCTATAGAATGAAACAACTCTACTGTTTTGCTATAGAATTAAATAATCTAACTATTCTAGACTTGACAGATTAGTTTGAATAAAACTAACTTATCTGATTGAACTCCCAGCTTCGGCAAGAACTTCAAATCAACTGCAAAAGGGGTTAAAGCAAGGGGGAGGACAATATACTTAGCAAGTTATTATAACAAAAATGAATTCATGAAACAATAGTATTTGAGTAGGGCTAAGTTCACTTGCAGAAAGCTAAGAATGTAGAAATAGAAAGCCTTAATGTTTGAGATGCAAATAATAAGATCTGGAATTAAATTTGAAGCCAAGATGCCATAGTGAGTCCCGGTGCTCAATAACCGTATGAACGGCTATTCGAATAGATTAAATATACTCATATTGCAGTAGATGTACACCTTACCCACAATCCATGATGCACCAGTAAAAATGTAGGTTTGTCATGGCGCAATCTTTCAGTTATCTAACATCAGTGGTCGTACCGGCTCCATGAACTCAACATCCACATACACTCTGAACTTGCATTAATAGCAGTGTGTGGAGTTCAGGTGCTCCCGGGGTCTTTAGAGAGAGAACTGATTGTATGACACCAAGATATCGCAATTAGGGTTTCAAAGAATCACATCGCTCTAGAGCAAAACATAGTCCCATGGACTATCAATACAAAATATAATTACATGCGCTCGATAAATATCACAATTGCCCTGCTCGGCATAAGTTTGCCTCCTCCTCAAGGACTTAAATATATTTCATATATAGGTTTAGAAGGTTGGGGGTGTAAGGCGGAGAGGGAATTAAGCAACTAATGTCGCTTAAATTTCATGTGTGGGCTTTGGTTGCTTGGAGAGTGTCACATACGGAAATAAACCCAACAGGCATTCTATACGTGTGTGCATAATTCCTTGTCCCAGGAGGCAAGGTACACAAAAGTTGGAACAAATCAAAGTTTAACCAGCGGAAGCGTAAATAGTACTTTTATTACATGGGGCACCAAAGGCCCAGCACACAGAGAAAAACGAAGAAACGCAGAAGACTAGGGCGAAGACCATAGGCACTTGACGGCAGGCACGAGTGTTGGTGTTTCTTAACGTCATTACTAGAAATATAATTCCCAACAATGGCGCAGAAATACTCCTGTTATATATGGTTACAGTTTGACAATGATTTCATCAAGCATAGGAATTATGTTCATTAATATTCAAGAGCTTAGCATACATATAACATATCATGTCATGTGTTGCAATAAAAAGAAGATGAACCCATCTATAACAGAACAAGCATGCATTAAAGTATAACCATGAACCAAAGATTTTACAATCAAGCTTGAATCAACAATCAAAGTTCATGATTTCATACGATTTATAATGCAACATCTTAACAAGCACATAGGTTGAAGAATAAACACTAAACACATATACCTATTGCATTTATCATTTTTTCTCAAATAAACCTTTAACACAAAATAACCAAGAGAATTTTTTAACTTTTTCTTTTCTTGAGCCTTTTTGCTCATATTTTTCTCTTTTTTATTCCGGGTACGTCCCTGTCGTCAAGACTGTTTCCAGGGATTCGGCACCCATTATTTTGCTCACATCGAATACGTCCTTGTCGTCAAGACTGTTTCCAAGGATTCGGTATTCATTTTTTCATATTTTTATTCTCTTTTTCACAATGAGCAATTAAAACTATTTGAGGAATAACAAGTCAATAAAGCATATATGTAGAGCATTTACAAACCAAACCATATGCTAGCATCAATATTGCATATTTGCTTAATTCAAGTAGAATTTAAGTGTCATGCATTATCTCCCTTAAAAGCAAAATCTAAGTCTCATGAAAAGACTAGAATACATACAAGCTATGCTAGAGACAAATAAACCTTCAAAGTAGTGCTAGCATGTACAAGAAAATACCATATGTATAAACAAAGCTCTCTTTTCTCAATTTTTTCATTGTCATATTATTGCTTGATAAAACCATGAGGTACAAACTCCCCTCAAACCATGCCAAAAGGATGAATTATGCCCAATTCACCACGAAGAAAAGCAAAGCGATTAGAATCCAAAGGATTAGTGAAAATATCAGCAATTTGCAACTTTGTGCCCAAAAACTGCAATTCAACATCTCCCTTCTCAACATGATCCCTAAAAAGTGAAAACGAATGTCAATGTACTTTGTGCGTGAGTGTTGAACAGGATTCTTAGCAATATTAATAGCACTAGTATTATCACAAAAGAGAGGTACTTTCTCAAAAGTAAGACCATAATCTTTCAAAGTAGATAAAAGCCAAAGAATCTGTGAACAACAACTAGCGGCAGTAACATATTCAGATTCAGCAGTTGATTGAGCAATACTAGATTGTTTCCTAGAAGACCATGCAATCAATGATGTACCAAGAAAATGACATGTTCCACTAGTACTTTTCCTATCAATTCTACAACCACCAAAATCAGCATCGGAATATCCACTCAAGCATATAGAAGATGAAGTAGAATACCAAATTCCAAACTCAAGTGTATGATTCAAATACCTCATTATTCGCTTGACCGCTTGACGATGTGAAGCACGAGGAGAAGCTTGAAAGTGCGCACACAAACACACAGCAAATTGTATGTCTAGCCTAGAAGTAGTTAGATACAACAAAGATCCAATCATACTTCTATATTCTTTTTGATCAACAGCTTCACCATCTTCATCAGGATCCAACACAGCTGTAGAACCAATTGGTGTTGAAATTGGCTTGCAATTCTCCATCTTGAACCGTCTCAAAAGATCCTTCGTATACTTCGTTTAATACACAAAAGTACCTTGAGGTGTTTGCTTAATTTGTAATCCCAAAAAGTACGATAACTCACCCATCATGCTCATCTCAAATTCCCTGCGCATAGTCTCAGCAAAATCTACAACCAAAGCGTGAGTCGAACAACCAAAGATGATATCATCCACATATATCTGAACGAAAAGTTGATTATCACCATGCTTAAGAACAAAAAGCGTTTAGTCAACCTTTCCCATTGTAAAACCTTTCGCAAGCAAAAAGCTCTTAAGTCTATCATACCATGCCCTAGGAGCTTGTTTCAAACCATACAAAGCTTTAGACAGTTTAAAAACATGGTTGGGAAAATCATGATTTTCAAAACTTGGTGGTTGTTTGACATAAACCTCCTCCTGTATAAAAGCATTTAGAAAAGCACTTTTCACATCCATTTGATACAATTTAAAACCTTTTGAAGCAGCAAAAGCCAACAAAAGTCTAATTGCCTCAATTCTAGCAACAGGAGCAAAAGTTTCATCAAAATCCAAACCCTCAACTTGAGTAAAACCTTGAGCAACAAGTCTAGCTTTATTTCTCACAATCAAACCATCCTCATTTTGTTTATTTTTGAAAACCCACTTGGTTCCAATAACATTATGTCCAGAAGGTGGTTCAACTAAAGTCCAAACTTTGTTTCTCTCAAAATTTTCAAGTTCTTCATGCATGGCATTAATCCACAATTCATCAGTTAATGCATGTGACACATCTTTAGGTTCAAAAGAAGCAACAAATGCGGAATTTGCACAAACATCATGAGTCGTTACCTTAGACCTTGTAGTCCGCTCACCTATATTACCAATAATTTGTTCCGGCGGATGTCGTCGTTGAATGTGCAAAGGAGCAGCAACCTTTGAAGTTGTTTCGTGTTCTGTACCAGTACTGGTCGAAGTTGCGACGGATAGTACTCCTTACTGTATTCATTTTTCGTTTCGAGAAAAAAAAATTCCGAATTCATTTTCCGAATCGAGAATTTCTGGATAGTCCGACCGAAACTATCCGAATTCAGGAAAATGGTCTGGACGGACGCGAAACTATCCGTGCCAATGTCAACCCTTAGCCAATAGCCGCCCTACCATGCTGCCTCTCTTCCCCAATTGAGTGAGTGGGCGAGCTCGATTACAACTGCCAAGATATCGCGAATATTACTCGAGCTCAGCCTTACATTGTCGTTCCATAGGAGGCCCACACAACGAAGATGGGCTCGCTGGCCCACTGCCAGCGGCCACGTTCCACCACGTTGGCATATACTCCATCCGTTTCGAAATGTGACATCTCGTTTGACTTTTTAGGACATGTTTAACCGGTTCGCTATTATTCAAAAACTTTTGTGAAAATGTACAAATTATATGCCTACATAAAAAATATTTAACAATGAATCAATATGATAGCGAAAATAATTTAATAATTACTTTAAATTTTGTTGAATAAGACGACAACGGTCAAACATGTGCTAAAAAGTCAACGGCGTCAAACTTCGAAACGGTAAGGGAGTATATGGACAATGAGAGAAGTGTCACAAGGAAAGGTGACGGGGTGCGGCCGCCGGGCAGCTAGGGCAATTAGTGACATCATTGGCCACATGTGATCTGCTTCTCCTTATAACTTGGGCATATCGAAGGAAGCTGTTGCGGACCTTCTATTTACCCTAGAACCATTGATGATCACTTTTGCCCTAAAGATGTTCCCGCTGCCCTCCACCGGAACAACCTGAAGCCCGGAGATCCATGTCAGCGCGATGAGCCAGATCTCGCCTGCAGTCGCCGTATTGTTGTTCCGATCGCGTACAGCCCCACCGTCATGCCTGACATGATTGGCCTTTGTTCTCCGTGCCAACTAGTACAGCCAGCTTGTTGAACGATTGTAGTGTACGTTGACTAGGCACAAAAACGTGTGTTACGTTAGACCCCACATAGAATGAAACCATCCAAGGAGGTTTAAACGAACTAGTTTTTTTTTACTGGGAACCAGCAGTGAGAGACTCCAACTGAAATGCATTGCAAAAATTCGGAGTATTTATAAAAGACTGTACCGCGGTGGTGTGGGGGGGGGGGGGGCGGGCGGAGAATAAATTACATGCTGTCACTACTATGATTGCCATAGAGGACAGTCCTGAACTTTTTACCTATTGCAAAAGTGGCTAAAACGAACAGTTTTAATGGTGAGGGAGATGGTGCACATTGTTTTGCGGTGAGGGCGGAGATAGACCGCCCCATAAATAAGGGATACAAAATGGGACTGTCGTTTTGTTTATTCGAGAATTTTCATACGGGCCCGTTAAGCCAAGAATTAGAGTGATCCTGTCTTTCTTGCCACCACAGGGTGTGTCTTTTTTTCAAATTACTAGTAACCGTGCACGTGCAAGGCACGTTTTTTTAATATTATATTATACGAAATTACATGATTGCATTTTAAAAAAATTAGAACTGGGCAGCGGACTGAAAACTATACATATTGTTTGAAAATAAAAATTTGTAAGAACATCCTCATTACACCATAAAAAGGAATAAGCAGCACATCATCACTCCAATAATATTCGTCTACTCTTCAAATACTATCTAGAACGGAAATAGCATGGTTTTGATCTTAGATAATAACTTCATAATATGAAAAACTGTACTTAAACATAATATATTTAGTGCACTTCGTTGGATATTTTTATTACAAACACCAATTCATTTCATATAGGGAATATCAAAAGAATTGATAAAATCAATTTAATACAGAATTCTAAATATGGCTAGCCAAACATTAGTGCAACCATCGCGTATTAGAAGATTTACACTATCTCATATTATCATATTGTAGTTAAAGGAATGCATCTGCGATTCCCATTAACTTACATCATCGTAACAGAATAAAAGAGGAGTAAATCACTATCTGTCGATGCTCCAACCAGAGAGTTGTAAAAAAAGTGGACAACTTGAGTGTCTAAATCCTTTTGTACAAATCCAAATGTTACCTTGAACCAATAATTCGGTAGACCACAAGTCATGCTACATCAATACAAAGAGAAAAGGTTACCTGTCAGATCGTTAATGATTAGTCGGAGAAGGACCTGTAATATGTACCATGGGACACCATGATCCTCCTTTTTTGCTCCACTTTCCTTCCTGATTCATTCCTGAAACCAAAATGCCCCAAAAAGCAGATAAACATTTAGATTGCTACCTCCAACGCTACTTGCTTGCAATTTCAATGAGCACTGCCCACCAAGCTTTTCTTCAAAAGACCCACGATGCATCATCATGGCGGAATCAAGTGGCAACCTGATTGTTTGCAATAGCTGGTAAAAAAAAGCAGGAAGAAGTTGTTCATACATCACCATTGCCATCTAATTCTTTCAAGGCGGCAAGATGATGTCCCATAGTTCCAGACGATGCTCAGAAAGCGTTGAAAACTGAAAAAATAATTTTGCATTAAATCATGTCAGGCATTCCCTGGCGTGGAAAAAAAAATAGAGAAAACAAAAATTTCATACCAAGATTACACACAAAACAGACAACATGGAATCTGTGTTGTAAGAAATAAATCATTGAAACAAAAGAAATCAAGCCTTCAGTTTACTTCCATACATAACGAAAGGTTTATAAAATAAATTTCAAAACATTACGAACAACCAAGCAACACCTGTCGAGCTGATTTATTTTTCCTTTCTCAGTCACATTTAGATTAGTTCATGAACTGCTGCATATAGCACATATCAAGCTTGTAGAGAAGAAGGAGTGTTAAATCTCAAGTACATGCGCTGATTAATCTTCAGAATAAAACTGATATTAATTCCTTTCGCCCATGGCGATAAAGAAATGCTAAGCTATTTGCAGCTTGCTTGGTTCAGAATCCAACAAACATGGTGCATCTTGCTTCTAACAAATATTTCTTTCCACCTCAATTAGCAATAACCTTCACAGAATATTCTGCAACATATCTCTCCTAATGTGTATTACTCATAGTGATATTATTTTCCAAAAAAAAAAATTAAATCACGGTGGTTTTTGTAGAGTTTGCGCGGCTGCGGCGGTGGTGGGGACGACCTCGGCTCCGTCGTGGCCGGGGGCAGCGCTGGGACTGCGGCGGCTGTGGATGGGAAGACCTCGGCTCCATCGGGGTCTGCGCTTTTGTAATGTGATTTTTTTCTTTTGCAAAGTCTTGTTTACCTTGCAGACTTGCAGGCAGTTGAGGTGAACTCCCTAAGCGCCAAGCAGTGGTTGCGAACACCTGACGTGAGCACTGCCGCCGCCCTCGTGGCCCGAGCACCACCGAAACACCCGAGGCCGAGGCCGTGCGTGCCGGCGAACTCCGCCACCGTTGCCCCATGAACGCGCCCGCTGTCGCCGGCGCCGTTCCCGGCCAACCTTTCGACAGTCCCAAGACCTTGCCGATGGATGGGGGGTAGGCTGGGGGTTTCTGGCAAGAGATTGGCGCCATGGTGGCTTGGGAGGAGACCGGAGGCGCGGGCAGAGAGGCGACGGTCGCGGGATCCACTAGGCTTTTTGTGACAGCGGGGCTCGGCGAGCAGCGGCGGGGATTGCCGCTGATGGATCGAAGCGCCCGCGAGCCGGGTGTCAGTGCCAAGGATTGGAGAGGATGCGCGACATGGCAATGGTATGGTATGGATGCGCGGCGGCGGAAAGAGGCGTTCGGTTTTGAGGATTTTGTCGCGGGCTGCCGCGTGATTTTCGGGGCGTGAGGACGGGAGGCGTGGGAAGCGCGCTGGGGATGTGCGACGGATAGGAAGAGATGGCGGCTACGGACGATCTGGATTAGGAGAGAATTGCATTATGGCACGGGTAGAGATTGATCAGATGATTTCACCAGTAGGATTGGAGGGGGGAAAACTCCTCCTTTAATTAGTATTAGATTTGAGTCATTTCATAATAGAACCTTTGGCGGGAACTTCTCTAGGGAAAAAAAACTTTTCGGTTATTTGATCCAGTATTAATATAAAGAATCTGATATGTTTAGACGTTATCACTTCTTTTTTCTTTTTTGGAGGGAAGACGTTTATCCTTAATTTAGCGCGGTCCGTCCCGGCCAGGAGATTTAGGTATCTGTCTCTGAATGCAATATTAGGAAACATACTTGTGGTGGCAATGTAGATGTGTGCGTATTCCCTAATAGGAACTGTTCTTTTTATATTAGGGAGTATTAGATTGAGGTTGTGCTTGAAATTAATAACACCAATCCAACTCCTTTCCATTAAAGTTAAAACACTAAACATCAACTGTCTGGAAAAGAATTAATAAACCTCCCCTAACACATCCAACATCCTGTTCCAGTAGTTCTAATTATTATGTAACATATGTGCTACATGCGATTCAAGAAGAGCTTGCATTAATATCTATAGATAAATTCCACTAGCGCGTTCTTAAACTTGTAACGAAGTCTTCACTTAGTCACGAAACTTTGTAAAAACGCAAATCGGAGATCCATTAAACTTGGTTTAATGTATCATCCCGGTCCAAAGGTCTCGTTTGACCGTGATTCTTTGCCTACGTGGCATTGCTACGTAGAGATGATAAGATTGTTTTTATTTTTTTCTCCCTTCTCCTTCTTGTTCTCCCTTTCTCATCCCTTCTTTTTTCTCCACTTTGCCTCCTTCCTCTCCCATCTTGCCACATTTTTTTCTTCCACGCGAGGTGAAGGAAGGGAGGAGAAAAAGATGGGAATAAAAAAAGGGAAAAAGAAAATTAGCCATGTCATCCGTCTGTGGCATGCCCACATAGGGCAAGACCACGGTTCAAACCAGGCTTTGACCCGGGGATGATACATTAAACCAAAAGCTTTTAAGGATCTCAATGCGCATTTGCAAGTTCGTGGACCTAAGTGAACTTCATTACAGTTTAAGAACCGCTGTGTAATTACTCATATATATAAAAGTGAAGACACGTACCAGATGTAGGGGTGGACACTAGCTCTTCTCATGTTAACAGCAAGAATTAACCCAACCCAGAGGGGAGGGGGAGGTGAATGGTTGTAGTACCCAAACCAAAACTTTCTAGCGGAATAAAAGTTATCGTCGAGCGATATCAATCGGTTTGACCGGAGTCTGGTTGCGGTCTGACTGCGCCGACTGCCATCGGTCTGACCGGTAGTGTAGATCGCCCGGTATAACCGCCCGAAGAATGCTGCAGCTCGCCCGTTCAACCGCCGCTGGTCTAAACCGCTGGTGTACCACCGGCTGACCGGTGGAAAGCCGTTGGTTCTGGACCGCCGATGCTCGCCGGTTGGACCGCCGAACCCTAGACAAATCACAAAATCGAAGAACTTTTCAAAGTAGATGACAATTTTATTACTTCTCTTTACCGTTTATAAGTGGCAACAAACAACACTCCTTACGATAATCTTCGGATTAAACTCAAAACCCTAACTATCTCTCAACTCAGTCCTCTCTAAAGCGAATTACCGAGAGGCCACACCCTCCCTCTCATTTATACACGAGGGTAAGCAGTCTAAAGCCCCGAACCAAACTTTACAGGAAGCCTTAATCCCCTAGAAACCTTCCTGTACAAGAAACTAACTTTACAAACTCCAATTGTACTAAATTTGCGACTCCTTCCAAATTCGACTCCTATCCATTACGTAACATATCCCCATCTGTATTGAACCATATGGATCTCATCACACGTCATTATCTCTCTAAGCCTAGATCCCCGCATGATCTCTTGACTCCTGGACTCACTTACTGCCCCAAGTTGCTCATGTCCATCCATCAGGCCAAACTCCCCCAGGCTCAAGCAACCACACCTGGACATGCAACAACAAGAAACGCAGTAATCCGAGTACAAGTTCATTCCACTAGCTTTGACTCATGCATTAGATTATAACAACATATACATTGGAGCTAGTATCACCATCTAGAAGTCTCAAACACCGAAAGAATATCCAGAATCCAAAAACAACCAAAACCAACCATCATCAGGATCGCCGGTTCAGTACCGTGGGCGCGGCCGGTCTGACCGCGCAACACTTGCCAGTCTAACCGGACAAATCTCCAGCCTAGCACCTGTTCACTCACCTACAAATCCAAATCAATCTCCAAAAACCACTCGCCAATAATCTCAAATATCAAAACCAATAATCTTATATGCCAATATTTCAATCACAGAATAAGAATCAAACACACTTTGGATTTTACATATCATTCATTCCTTTCATTCTTGACTACTTCTTCTCTGTCCCAAAATATAATCATTTTTTGTGTGTTACGACGAACCTCCGAGATGCCACTTTTGGACCAAACAATATCTATAAAGTTAAGATGTTTTTAAACAAAAAGAGTTACATATTTGATAGTTTCTTCGGTTCCTTTGTTTAATGATAAATCTAGTACCATCAGTTACATGATTTGGTCTTTTTAATTTTTTCCTATTAATGGTCAAAGTTTTAAAAAAATATTTAGACATGTCACTATGCTAAAATGTTTAAGTTTAGGACGAAGGGAGTAGTGTAGGAATAGCTCATCCTTCCGCCTCTATTTACAGACATAGCTATAGTGATTGGACCTAATTATGCGAGTAAAACTGAGGTTGAACCTTTCCGCTGCCGGTTTTCCTACTACTTATAAGATAACCTCTTCTTACTTAATCTTTTTTTTTGGAACGAACTCGCATTTGAGAACGGGGGGGCGAAGTTCTATTGATATGAGCAGGAAAAAAATTACAAGATTACAACCTTGGAGGTCGTAAACCAGGAAAAAGGAAAAAAAATTAACCACCACCCACACACCGACATCTGCCAACACACAAGCCCAAGAAAGGGTTAGCACCGGACCAGCCGCCGCTAAGCGTTGACCGGCCGCCACTTAGACCAACAAAGGGACACAGCCGAGATCGCCCCTAGGGATAACCAAAACCGACGTTCTTCAAGAAGAGAAGCGACGGAAAACTTGCCACCACCGTCGTCAGGACTCAATGGAGCAAGAATGGGCTTCCGCCCGGCATCACCCTTGAGGGTGTGACAGCCGGGAACAACGCCCTCAGGAGGGGGAATGAACCATCGTTGCGGTCCGGCCAAGGCCGGACTTGAGGTTTCACCCGCCCGATTCACCACCATGCAAATCCACGGCTGACACACCGAATGCGCACCACCACCACAAGCTCTGCCGACATTGTGGGACCCCGCACCGGCCATCCCCACCGGCCAGCTTTGTCGCCGAAACCGCGCCACGTCCCACGACAGTCCTCCTCACACCTTGGTCTTTCCTCTACTGCGGCCAGCGCCTTCTCAGCCGCCAAGCGGCCTCCTCCACCGGACGCGCCTCTCGCGCCCATAGCCGGCCTCAACCTCCGCCGCCGCGCCTCTCGCACGAGCCGGCCTCTACTGCCCAGATCGCTGCGCCTCTCTGCGCCACCGGTCTCCGACCCTTCCACCAGACGATTGCCGCATCGGCAAATGCAGTCGTCTCCCACGCCCTTGGCTTAGCCGTCCAAGGCCTCCATGCTCTCCGGTGACCGCTTGTCGCGGCCCAGCCACCGCTCCGTGAGCCGCCGCCACTGCCAGCGGCCGCCTCGTTGTCGCCCTCCCCACGCCGCCGACCAAACTGCCTGCGACCACCACCGTCGCCAGCCGTCACTGTCAGCCACCGTCGCCTGCCGGCGTCCCGAGGCCAGCCACCCTCCAGACGGGCGAGAGCGCGATTGGGGGGCACCCGCCATCGCCGCGAGCACCGTCGCTCGTTCCCGTGTCGTAGGGACCAATGCCGCCGCTTCGTGCCTGTGCCGGCCTGTCAGGCCGGTCTCCTCACGCGATCGCGCCGGCTAGGGCCGAGCCACGTCGTTCGTGTCCGTCGACCCACCTCCCTCGTGCCAGCCACCCACAACGTGCATCTCTGTGTGCCATTGCCCTGCTTCCCGCCGCCAACGCTTGCCCCACACAGCCGCAAGTCTCTTCTTCCCTGCTGCGATTACCCGGCTTGCACACTGTCGTCGAACGCTGCTGGTCTGGCCGTCGCCTTGACGGAGGAGATCCCGGCCTCTCCGCCCTGTGGACGAGGACAGATCCGGACTGGGGTCTCGCTTCCGGCGAGGAGGTTGCCAGATCCGGTGACGCCGCGCGCCCACCGGACTGCCCCGCCCACTGCTAGCCCACCCCGTGTCCTGTCGCCGCCGCCGCCAGCGCCTCCTCCTCCCCGTCAAGCCAGCCCCCAGCGCCGCTGTCGCCGGCCGCCACCCTCCTCGCCCCGCCGCCCCGCCTCGGGATCTGGCCGGCCTCCGCCGGCCACGGGCGCCGGGATGCCCTAGCCGCGGCACCACTTCGAGAGAAGGCCGCGTGTGTCCGCGTCGCGCGTGCGCCCCGGGCCAGCGTTCCGGCGGACCACTTGTTGGGCGTAGTGTGTTGTGTTGGGGCAGCGAGCGAATAGAATCTCTGGCGGCGGCCGGCGCGTGTGGGCGCTTCATGTCGCCCTGGGGTGGAGCGACGCGGAGCCTTCAAAGTAGCGTGTAGAGTTGATATCGATTGTACTGTGAGCAAAGAATATTCTCTACTTGTGGACATGTTGGGGTTTGAGTATTGTTGTGAAGTGGACACTAGTTGCGAGAGATTTTTGGCCAAAATACAAACTGACTGGGTTATTGGTGGCAACGCACTTTAGCTTATTTCTTCACAACTAAAATAATATATTATTTGTGACTATTGGTGGTAATCTATGTGTTGAGGAATTATCTGTCTGGTATTCCATCAAGCCTTTTCCATTCTAGAACAAGTGAACATCTTCAAAGTATAGCACGCGTTGCCACAAAGCGAAAACACCAAAAAAGTGCATGGCATAGGACGGAGCACAAGCTTCCAAGATTGTGCGAATAGTGTGGGTTGGGGTGTGTGGCCTGGAAGATTAGAGATTTTGGTGTGGGAGGAGTCATGGGCTACATGATTGTAACACGGGATTAAATCCCAACAGTTACAATTACCCTACACTGCCAAACAAAGCAGTCCTCTCACTTCCGCGGCTCAATGTATACAACAGTGCAGTGATGGAGATCCCGCATAGACCATTATTGCCCGACAGGCCCTGAAATGCCCATGCCGCAATAACTGTTACCTATTAGCTACGACACTCGCAACTACGAGGCTGACCTCGCCGACACCACGGCCGGTTATACCGATCCAGATGTCCGGCCACTGCTGACAGAAATACGGTAAGTCAAAATTCAGTTAATTTGTGTTAAAATTTCAAAAAAGGTATAAAAATGCCAAAATATCCCGAAAATCAGAAATTTCGTTTCACCGAAATGGCTGGACCGAAAATTTTTGGCCGCGAAAGGAAAACCTTGCTACTATATAAACAATCGTGTGAAGGTACTTAATTAACAGAATATGAATCGGTTGGTACGATTAGAAAATGCTAAATATTACCTATCATTTAGTTAACCATTTATATTGGTCATATTTATATAAATCGTTGAGTGTTCGAAAGTTAAATGAAACCCTACAAATAATCAATGAAAGCAATTGTTTTAGCAAAATTCTATTGATTGTTGGGATTATGCGAGTAAATATAGTAGGACAGACCGAGAGCCATATCTTTCCCCATTGTGGGAACAAGGGTTAGGCGCCGCCATGCGATATGATCCAGAGTGTGCCCTTTGGCATATTGGCTCATTGCTTGTCTTGCTTCGCCAAAGAAGCCTAAGGGTGATAATGGTAGATTTGAACATGTGCCAAAAACATGGTACTTTGAGCTCAAGATCAAAGTGCCCCATCCACCATCCTCGTTCTAATAACAACATGCCATTGTGCAGAAATTGCAGTCAACAAATATGGAAATCAAATGTTTTAAAGTGAATTTCAGCAATAATTTACATATTCTCTAACCAAGCTTATTATAAAATTATTAGATTTAAAAGTGGTGTATCACAAAAATTATAGATTATATATTAAATGTATCGCAGAATGCGATTTTAAGATCGAGTTATCATATATATAGATTTAATAATAAGTTTATCACAAAATTATAGATTTAGCACAAATCATCATAACTTTTACTCTAATATTAATTAATATAATTAGTTCGATAAATTTAAATAAAAACTTATAGTCTTGTGACAAAAACATTATTAGATTATGTACTTTTTTGCAAATTTTAATGATATATTTTGATGGTATAATTTGTGTTTTGTGATATGTTATCTTAAATCATAATTTTTGAGAACAGTTTGGGTAAGTTATATGTAGTTTTTGGGAAAAATTTACGCCAGTGTTTTTATTTATACTAGTGACATTTAATTGTTACTTAGAAAAAATATGCTTATATTTGTCTGAGCAAATAAGTCTGAACTCGTGCTTTAATTTATTGTAAACCACCCATTTTTGTTTTTTATTAAAACATACGACTGCAAGTACTGGAGAACGTACCACGTTCTCTATAATTCAAATATTAAACCATGGAATACTGAGCATAATTATAATTATTTTATGGTTCAATCCATATGTTAAGGAAAAAAATATGCCTGATGGTTATAGATTTATAGCGACATTATCTCCCGCCGATTGCTCTGTGAATATGATAAGTGTCCAGTGATCCAGTGACATTATAAGGCAAATATCTGCATTTTATTTGTCCAGAAATTAGCTATATCACCAGCAGAAATTAACCACGAAATTATAAGCTAAGCATAAAATTATTTAGCCAGAGGACAAGATACAATTTAAATATACTACCAAGCCAGGCATATGTGTCATAACACCACTGAAGTCTCAGTGCCAGTGTCCGTCGTCTGTTTGCAGAGAAGAGAACTCGTCGAGAGCTCGTCTCAACGAAGCCATGGCGATTTCTTCGTCACCTCCTCCTTCTCTCCAAGGCTTATTGACGGGTGGAATACGGATACGACGTTGATGCTTGTTTTGCTATTGCAAATTGCAAACACAAAAATAAAATGAAAATAACACCGTATGAATTAATGAACGAATCGAAACCACCAAAATCAAATGAAAGCGAAACACACCGTACAGTTTCATATTGGGGTAAATTGCGGTTTTCTCAAAAAGTATTGGAGAAATTGACTAGGGTGTAACTAAATAGTGAATTATTATATAATTATATAGAAAATTAAGAGATATAGTGAGACTCCGTTCGTTCTGTTTAACTTCTCCTTTATTCTTTAATATATTGAAGGTGAGTTATTAATTTCTCGGAATGATATCAGAAGGGCCATTCGTTGTTTGAATTTACTTCCTTTGTATCTTTAATATATTGAGAATTATTGATTTATATTAAACATATATTTTGACTCGTTCATAGTGCTTTCTCTCTCTATATATAAGTCTGTCTATAATTACTGCAGTGATGATATAAACCATAACCAAAAATAGGAATGTATATTTAACAACTGTAATTACTTTTATTAATAATTAACGAAATAGCTCACATTTATATATTTTAAAAAAAACTAAGGGGTGAATTAAAGTCGATTAATTAGCGGGGCTGGATGTAGCGTGAATCTATAATATATATCATATTTTACTTCGGATGCGTCTATTGAGGATGGTTCAGCTGGACTCCCGGTGTGTTGGAAGGCGGTGGTCGTAGTGAACTGACGGACGCACCCTCTAGACGTCGGGCGCGGTCCTCCGGCGTGCCGTGTACGGGTCGAACTCCCACACCGCCCCGAGCCCGATGAAGCCGTTCGTTTCGAACCGCAAGCAAAGCGGTCCACCGCTCTCCGCAACCGGTCAAACCTCACATGGCCGCGCTCGCGGCTCTAATTAACTACCTCCTTTAGTTAAGTACGTAGGGTATGGCCTCCGCCACGTTCAGTCAGCCATATCCAACTCGCCGGAGATGGAGAAGAATGGCCACCAAACTAGCTCCAAGCCAATCAACTCACATATTGCTGGCTTTTTTAAAGGGAGAGGACCTTGGCGCCAAATATGCCACTGGGATAACTTACCATCGCAGTGTGTCCCACTGTAATGCTGTGATGAAAATGAGTTAATCTGTACGAGATTGATATTTCTACACTATCGTACGAATCTGGGACAGACGGTTGTAGTGCTTAGAAAATTATCACATTCTTATATTTAGATTAACTTATTTTAGGATGCTGGAGTCCATGTCATAAAATTGTAAACACCCGATTTTGACAAAGTTTGCTTATTGTTCAAATTTATTTTAAGAAAAAGGGCAGGACAGAATGAGTAGATTTTTTATATCAAATTAATCATGCGATTATCTGCGGGTCCAATCTGCCTGTCGAACTGAAATTATAAGTAAATTTATCTGTCAAATCTGATGGGGAAGTTTTATTCTTCTGTTGTTTTTGTCCACGCAACATATTTATAGCTATTTTTTTAAAGAAGAGTGAAATGTGCATCCAACGGTCCCTAAACTTGTGCATGTGTGTCATTTAGATCCCTAAACTCTCATAAATGCATTTTCAAGGGGAAAGAAATTTCCTGAACTTGTCTTGGGTATCATGATAGGTCTAACGGAGCTTACAATCCGCCTCCATGCGCTGTGGCATGCTACGGTAGTGCCTACGGGTTAGGTCGGACCCACGTGTCAAGTTCACATAAAAAATAAAATTAAAAAAAACATATTTTCTCCTCTCTACGTTTAGATTTTTTTCTATCTACCTTAGAGGAGAAAAATATGGTTTTTAAGTTTTTTTATGATATTATATGTTTCAAATGTGGATTTCCACTTACACGTAGGCTACCACCGTGGCTAATGCCACGTCGGCACAAGCACATGGAGTGGGCGTTTAGAATCTGTTTGGAACTATTATAACCCACCCAGACAAGTTCAAGGGATCTAAAAATTGCGTTTTGAGGGAGTTCAGGGAACTTATAGTGACACACCACATAGTTTAGGGACCGCCCATATACTTCACTCCTAAGAGAAATCTCAATCAGTCTCACTCCCACATGCCATCACGCTACTGATTGTGTTGTGAATCTAACTATTCAAGTATAAAGATTGAAAATCAGTTGTTTCCTCAAAAAGAAAAATGAAATAAGTCCTAGAGCGATAAGACTTTTCATTAGTAGATTTTATAAATTACTAGTATCAGAACATACACATGTAGGAAATGATAAAGGAGGGGCAAAACATAAGGAGTCTAAATACACGCAAGAACAAAATAAAGGGTGTATGGAACAAAGGAGCCATGAAATTTATAAAACAAATTACTCAGTGTTAATATATATCTTAGTATAGACGCAAAGAGAATATCACTGTGCTTAATTATTCATGTAAAATTCTTACAGGCCCTTACCCTAGCTTATTTAATTTTGGTCAATTTTTTAGTGCGGACATTAAAAACATATGGCGATAAGGGCTATGTTATACGCTGGATTTTTCACATTTTTAGTCCTTTAAAAAAATTATTTACAAATGACCTCTAAAAAAAACGTATTCTAGAAAATAATCGCTTTTCGCCGCGCCAATGTATATGTGCGGGCGTGTGTGTTTTTATGTGATTGGAAGGAAATGGGATTCTAAAAAACTTATAAATTTCTAAGTAAAAGAATTGAATTAACCTAAACATAATTTATCTTTTACTTTGAAAGTATACAATGCAATTCAATTTCCTCCACTTAATTTTCCTTTTTTTGTCAACTATGAGAAGGGGTGTTCAGTATATGTGAAAGGCGAAAAGTTGAATTGAACTAGTGATTGGACGACATGTTCTCTGTAGGCACCTAAGCGGCAGTGAAAACATTATGAGAATAATCTGAGAATTAAGCTAAGCATGCACACCTAACATGCTAGCTTAGGTTGGTTGTTTTGAATTCTCCTGAAGATGAAATTAAGTGTGTCACGTAAACGAGGTGATATAACGTATGATGTAATTAAGTTTTTAATTATTATAAACTTGTAAAATGGATTAATCTGAATTTTAGAGCACTTTATTATTTAGAAAGTTTGTTCGCAACGAAACGTATATCGGGTTTAGCTATAGTTTAAAAGCGTTGGCGACGAGTATTCCTAAAATTATAAGTGCCAACTACTTTGTTTGGAGAATCGAACCGCAGCCTTTACCACTGTATGATTTGCAGGACCCTGAAGACCTGAAGACTTATTTTACACTAGCCTCGGGCTTAGCTAGAATAATATCTTACGTGCCAAAACATTCCAATGAAGTTTTTGAGAACTTTCGGAATAAATAGTAGTACAAATTCACACCACTAATAACATATACAGTGAGGACCAATTAATCTTATTAAGCCACCAAATCTTATAGCTCGTGTTTACTCGTGAGCTTTTTACACCATATTTAGTAATTTATTCGGAATGCTAACCTTCTGTCGATAGGATAAATCTTATTCCCAAATCTTACGGATTTTGATTCAACTGATGTGCTTTTATTCATGCTCTTAGATGTTTCTTCTCCCAACTCTGGCATCCTCCTTTTCCTTTCTTCGAATGCGGTGACAACCCAAACTCTAGGCGGAATGGCAATAAATTTAGGGTCCTGGGTTAGTAGTGGGATGGGGAGGGGTGGAAGGGGAAGGGGAAGTAAGGGGATGTTGCCGGGCTTAGAGGGGATGGTCGTGGAAGGCGGAGGCTCGGTTGTTACCCGGGTCTTGGTAGCAGTGGGAATAGCTAGCTTGTGCGTTAGAAGGTGGTGGCTGATCCAAACAGCGAGGAGCCACCAGAACAAGGAAGTATGGCGGGTGTTAGGTGGGGCATTTCCTACCCGAGGCTCAGAAGGGAGGAGAGGAGGGGCGGGGGGAGTTACGCAGTGAGCAGGACACTAAAGCGGCGATCTGTGTTAGTGAGAAAGGGGTATGAGTAGGAGGTTTTGTGCGTTAACTTTTGTTTGCCTCTGGGGCGCAAATCTAATACAATTGGGGGTCCAAAATTTGCGATGGATTTATTAGAAGGATTTTCTAACTCAAATTGATGTATAGAACAAGCCCAATATAATTTAGTCATATGCTGTATTGCTTTTATATCTCATATAATCTAACATATGTCCCTTTGTCAGATAATATTTAGAGTTTTTTTTTTGTTCTTCATAGAACGAGTGAGGGTTAATAAGGCATCACGGCTAAGCAGATGGCAAGATTCGCCTGCCTTTATTTCCATTTAGCAATACTAGTAAAAAGAGGGATGCGAAATACAGCATCCATACGCACAAATCACAGGGGCCTCATATTCCACTTTGACGCCAATAAAAACTTACTAAAATTTGGCATGGCCAATAAATATTTTAATTTTAGGTTCGCCAAAATTTTGACAATAGTTGTCAAATTTTGACAACTTGCCAAAATTTTTGAGTTTAGGATTTATTCTTTATTAATAGTTGCCAATTTATGTTAGCAACTAAATGTAGCCACTTTATATTTTTGATAACTTTATCAAACAATTTAAAAACTATGGTAATGTTGTGAAATTGATATCAAAGTGAACAAGGCCCTAGAGATACTATTTGTTGCACCAAATAAACCGTCACATTGTCGTGCATAGCTTCTAAGGAATAACGAAAACAGAGAGAAATAAAATAAATAAAACGGGATATATATTGAGGAGGGTACTTAACAATAGTTCCATTATATGGTGGGGATGCAACATCAACAGGCCCTAATGTAATGTGCATCCCATTAAACCGCCTGTTTCCAGAGTTGCAATAGCTTCATAAGAGAATAAAACGAAAAATAAAAAATAAAAATAAAACGGAGACTATTATAATTGAGGGAGAATTAATAGTCCTTTAATGTGGATGCATTAATGAAATTACCTAATTTATCATACGTCACCTATTAAACTTTAGACAAGTAAAATTGATGATGATGATACGTTTTCAGCAATGAAACTTAGGACACGAAACAATGATGATGATGTGTTTTTAATAGTACTGCGCCAACTTACCATTTCGTCTCGTCTCACCAATTAAACTTAGACACAAAACAATTGATGAACTTACACACAAAAACAATGGGTTATGACTTTCTCTAGATTTTGATAAACTTGTGCGTTTTGGCAATAACGAGTTTACCTCGGTCTTTTTCAAAAAGACTTTAACCATTGTCTTACCACTATTTTTTATTGAGTAAATTACACTAGCGAGGTTAGCGATGTTTCACTTTAGGTCCGTGAACTTGCTAAAAACGAACATCGAGATCTTAAACTTTGGTTTAATGTACTCATTCCCGGTCCAAAGTCTCGTTTGACTGTGGTCTTGCCTTATGTGGCATGCCACGTGGGCTGATGACATGGATTTTTTTTTATTTTTTTCTCCCTTCTACCACTGGCCCACTGTCAGTGGGCCTCTCTGGGACCTCACCTTCCCTTCTTCTCTCTTCTCTCTCTCTCCGGGCGGTTGAGCCGGGACGGGCAGCGGCGGACCGAAGTGGCGACTGGGCGGGCGAGCGGCCGGCGAGAAAGGAGCGGCCCGTGGGCGCCGGGGGGCCGCGTGAGGAAAGGAGCGGCGCGCGTTGCACGGGCGGCGGTCTGGAGAGGAGAGGAGCGGCGCGCGTGCGCGGACGACGGTCGCGTGAGAAAGGAGAGGTGCGCGGGCGCGCGCCGAACAGGAGGACGCGCGTGCACGGGTAGGCGGCCGGAGAGGAGGAGGAGAGCACGCGGTTGACGGGAGGCCGGTCTGACTGCCTTCTTTACGCGGTGGCTGTGACCCGGTTGTTCCTGGTC